>CM023533.1:53067030-53759203 GCA_013350335.1 Chimonanthus salicifolius | reverse complement strand
TAATTTTGGAGATAATCATGTACTTTGCTATCTTAAGTTATAATTTGAGTAGTCATAGGATCTATTATAACCTCAGTTAGATTAGACTAATTATATTCCGCAAGTTTATTGTACCATGTGTGGATCGATTCTTATGGACTTAGTCCATACGCCCATGGGCTTGGCCAGTTAAGGGTCAGACTTTAGAAGTCCGAACTTAACTCGTGTCGTGACACTCCGCCCCGATCACTTGTTTATTATTATTATGTTTAAAAAAAAATAAACTCTGATTTTTTTAGAGTGAAAAGGGCGGGGTTACATCAACGACTCTTCGATAATATTTATGATTCTGGAACTTAGAACTCAGGTGGGCTCTCGAGAAAATAGACATATTGGTAGTTCAAAGACCGATCGATAGTAGCCAGGACCGACCCCTCGGTAAGGGCGACATGTCGTTATGGGTATGACTGGTTTCTGGACTTGAAACTCTATCAACATGGTGTTTCCTTAGATCGAACCTCTCGTATGGACAGACCCCTCGGTGCCATAACTGTCAACCTATCGGCGACACCGACATGTCGACCTAAAAAGAATATTACCGTTGGGAGTGCACTTAATGCACAACTGTCGGGTTTGCAACGGTAACATTTCTAGTCACCGATCCCTCGGTACAACTGGCCTGTCGGTACATTACCGTTACTGCAACTGGTGGCCTTCTCTATAAAAACTGATCTTTATGCAACCAGTTGGCATCTTTCGGCAAAATCAGTTGGACCCTCATCATTATCAGTGAGCTTAAACAAGGGCCAACAGAAGGTTCACTCTCTCTTTCGTGCTTACACTTGGGGAATCATATACAACCAATCATATGGATTGAGTTTGTGAGAGAGAGAGAGGAGGAAAGTAAAATCATAAACAACCAATCTATTGATTGAGTTTGTAAGTGAGAAAGAGGAAAGGATTATAAACTAGGAAACTTTGGTTTAGCTAGTTCCTTGTCGCCCTGGATTGTGATTTCTTTACAACGGCTATAATGTGGAGCATCGGCACCGGCACACATTGGGTGGATCTTGAAGAAGCACACATCAAGAGAAAGAGCTTCAAAGGCAAGTGCTTCTTGGTTTTAATTTTGTTTTAAAACCTTTCTTCCGAAAGTGGATTAAGGAAGATTGGTTTCAAAACCACTATAAAAAATCTAGAGCGTCATCTCCAGCACATGTGGTGGGTGGAATTCCCAGCCAAATGGATAGGTGGAATTCCTATTTTACAGTGGTGGATGAAATTCCCTGCCAATTGAGTGAGGTGGAATTCCTACTCTAATTGTGAGGGTGTAAGTCCCCACTTAGTTGAATTTTGGGAATAGCTCAAGGTTGAACGAGTCCTAACAGTGGATGTAGGTTGGCTAACCGAACCACTTTTTAAATTACTCTTATGGTGTTTGATCTTTGTGCGTTTGTATTTACTATTTAAGTACTTTTCTTAACACATCACTTTACATGTTGATTATCATATTCTACACGTTGTGCACAAGCATCGATAGTCAAGCAAAATGTAAAGGGTCACAAATCTTTTGATTAATGTTCCGCTGTAGTTAAAACAATCAAGAAATTTGTAAACACCATGGAAAATGGGATTGACCTATCCCCCCCCCCCCCCCCCCCCCCTTCTTTTATAGGGTCAATGTTGTTCCAAGCACATTGAAAAAGGGGACTTTCACTATAGATTTGATTCCTAGTACCTCGCCTATATCTATGTCTACATATCGTATGGCGCCAATAGAACAGGAGGAGTTGAGAAATCAGTTGAGTGATTGTCCAAAGTTGGGTTTATTCGACCTAGTACTTCACCTGGGCAACCACAACCTTATTTGTTAAAAAGAAAGATGGTTCGATGAGGCTTTGTATTGATTATAGATCACTGAAAAAAAGTCATTATAAAAAATAAATACCCTTTTCCAAGAATTGATGACTTGTTCGATCAATTAAGAGGAACCACGTGCTTCTCTAAATTGATCTTCGATCTAGTTACCACCAACTGAGAGTCAGAGAATGTGATAGTGCCAAGACACCCTTTCGTACAAGATTTGGTCTTTATGAATTCGTTGTGATGCCATTTGGAGGGACCAATGCTTCTGTAACGTTATGGACTTGAATAGGATCTTCAAACCTTAGCTGGATAAGTTTCTTAAAGTCTTTATTGATGACATCCTGATTTATTCGCCAACAGAAGAAGACCATGAACGACATTTGAGAATCGTTTTACAATTGTTGAGAGATCATCAAATTTATGCCAAATTTAGTAAATGTGAATTTTGGTTGGCTGAAATACAATTTTTAGGCCATGTAGTCTCGGCTGAAGGAGTGGTAGTGGATCTTGCCAAGGTAGAGGTTGTACTTAAATGGGAAAGACCACGCAGTGTTTTTGAGATTCGTAGCTTCTTGGGTTAGGCTGGTTACTACAGGAGATTTATTAAAGACTTCTCTAAACTTGGAGCACCTATGACTACATTGACCAGAAAGGGTGTTAAATTTGTTTGGGGAGAAACTTGTGAACATGCCTTCCAAGAATTGAAGACAAGATTGACATCCTCTTCAGTGTTAGTAATTCCAGAAAGATGTCATGGTTATATAGTATATTGTGATGCTTCTAAAGATGGTTTGGGCTGTGTTTTAATGCAAAGGGATCATATTGTTGCCTTATGATTCTAGACAGTTGAAAGTAATGAACAGAATTATGGCACACACGATCTGGAATTAGCTGCTGTTGTTTTTTTTTTTAAAGATCAGGAGGCACTATTTGTTTGGTGAGCACTTTGAAGTTTTGTCTGACCACCGTAGCCTCAATATTTATTCACGTAGAAATACTTAAGTTTGCGGCAGTGTAGGTGGATGGAATACTTAGGGGACTTTTACTTTGAGATCTCCTATCACCCAGGGAAAGCTAATGTGGTTGCTGATGCCTTGAGCCGAAAGCCTAAGGGGACTATTCATATTCTAGATGAAATGCCTCGGGCTTGTGTGCTAGACATGAAAGGTAGTTGGGAAGACCATTTGTCTATAGTGGAGTTTGTTTATAATAATAGTTATCAATCTTGTATTCAAATAACACCTTATGAAGCCTTATACGGCAGACCCTGTAGATCACCTCTGTGTTGGACAGAAGTCAGTGACAAGGTTATTTTGGGGCCAGAGATAATTGGAGAAACAATTGAAAAGGTGAAATTAGTCCGGCAGAGTTTAATCACAGCACAAAGTCAACAAAAGTGTTACATTGATCGTAGACGTAGACCTTTGGAATTTCTAGTTGAGGATCATGTGTTCCTTAAGATCTCTCATCGTCGTGGTATTCAAAGATTTGGAAGCAAATGAAATTATCGCCAAGATATATTGGGCCATTTGAAATCTTGGGTAGAGTTGGAGAGGTGGCTTACCAACTTGCACTTCCACCCTCAACTCACTCGAGTTCACATCTTTCACGTGTCCATGTTTCGGAGACATCTTCCTGACCCTTCACTTGTGCTGAATTGGGACGATGTTGAAGTCACAGAGGACGCAACTTATGAAGAAAAGCCAGTGAAGATTTTAGGTTAGAGGGAGCATATTCTTCGAGGTCAAGACCATCCACTTAGTGCTTGTACTATGGCCGCACCATGGAGTGGAGGGATCTATTGGGGACAGGAAGGACATGATCCATAAGTTCTACCCCTACTTGTTTGATGACCAAGGTATGTACCTTAGTAAATTTCGCGGTGAAATTTCTTTTAGGGGGTAGGTTGTAATGACCAGACCCAAACTAGTGGGTCATGATCGAACTAGAGGTTAGTCGGGTAAACCCTAATCGGGTAATCAGTAATTCCCACAGACTTGTTTGATATTGGTGTCTAAGTTCTCCAATTATTTATAAGAGTATGATCTGGAAGAGAAGTTGCAAAAAGCTCATGAAGGAAACCATGTTTAAAATATTCGAATCTTGTGGTTTAAGAAATTAACCACTTGAAAATAAATATCTAAAAGAATAAAAAAATAACAATAGTAAATAAATAGAATACCAAAGAAGGGTGGACCCAACCTTGGGCCTGTGTGGCAAGAGGAAACACTAGTTAAATTCGAATTTGTGCTTGAACCCCCACCTCCTTGCTAAATTGAGTTTTTACTAATTTACCTTTCCTAACTAGTATTTAGGGTAAGGTGGTGAGGGAAACTAAATAAATAGCCTAGGGATAAGCCTATAAATAAGCCTCGAAGGGGCCATACACGAATTTGCAATTGTGGAGGCCTTTGGACCACAAAAACGTTGGAGCTCTCTCTCTATCCCCTTCTACTTGATGTTTTGTCAAAAGGTTAGTATTTATTTATTTTATTATTTTCCATGATACATTGATTAGTTTAAATTAATTAGAATGTAAGAAGGAAAGAAAAACTATAAAAATTAATTGGAGAATTGGAATTTATTTGATCAAAATCAGATCTGAATTATTTGGTTAAAAAAGAGTAAGGCTGTCTCTAAGATGTGCTATGCGCATCGTCACACAAAAATTAATATCTGGAGTTCCCGATAGATTTTTTTGACGAAATTTGTTTTCTTGGATTTCAATTTCACAGATATATTTTTTTTTCTAATTTGGAAGAAAAATAAGGTGATTTGATGTCCCATATCTGATCCGAAACACCGACCAAATTTTGGTTCAAAACTAAGATGTAATTTCTCTAGGTTTAAGTAAATAAATCATAACTTCACCCCCATCGACGAAACAATTTAAAATTTGTGTCTAATATGATCAGAATGACAAGAAATATCTCCAGTTAAATTTTGATGATTTTTTAATGAGTTTTGATACCCGAAACCATGTCTGTAAATCTGACCTAATTACAGACCCTTGAAAACGGACAATTTTACAGTACTCGATTGTGGAATTTATATCTCGGTCTTTGATTATTGAAACGGTAAAAAATTTGTTCCTAAACTGAAGCTCATAAAGATATCTATCTCCAATAAAAATATTATAGGGGGAATCATCGATTTTAAGGGTCGAATATGGTCAGTAAGACAGAAACCTCGGATGAGACTGTAAACTATTGAGCAGTGTACATGTCTGAGTAGTTTGATTATAACTCAGGCTACGACTGTCCGTTTTAAATGAACTAGATATCGGTGTAATCCTTTATCAGAGACCTATCCAGTATACAATATGAGACCTTCGTTTGATTTGATCTAATACCAGAAAATTCTGTAAGATAGGTCAATTTCTGCTCTGTTTAACTCTTTTAAACCTTAGACTAATTGTATTTTGTTTAGTACCCTTAGATTTGATTTGTTTGGAAAAAAAATTTGGGTATATTTTTGAATTACTTGATTTATAAAGGAGGTTAAATAAAATAAAGTTATAATGATCCAAAGCTCCAATCAGTGACAGTAATTTTGGGACCTGAAGCTTGTTGGAGCTTGGATTTGGTGGTGTCTGAACTTGATAAATTGTAAAGTTCAGGTGAGGGAAACTTAACGTTATTTATTGAATTATTTTGATTATGCTTTGTCATTCAGAAATCTGATTTGAATGTTTGGATCATTTGTTGAGATGTTAGTATGAGCATCTTGTGAATGCCTTGGTTGGATATCAAGTGTATATTGAAATTGTCGACACATGTAATATTCATTATTCGTCGTGTGTCCATTGAATTGACTAGTACATGTAATATTTGATATTCGTCGTGTGTTCATTGAAATTATTAACACATATTATATTGGTCATGTGTTTATTGGATTTCTTAACACATGTTATATTGTTAATCATTTATTATGATCATGTTAATGGCTTACATGACATGGCATTCCTGCATGAGATATTTATTGATTCGTAATGCATGAGCATCCACGTTTGGGTGGGTGATTTATATTGTTGATTCGAGTCATAACCCTGCACTCCTTTGGGGACATTTGTCGTTCACATTCGTTGCGCTCTTGTTTCGATTGCCTTGTACTCCCATGTGGACATTCGTCGTGCACATTTGTTGGGTTATGACTATTGTGCACATGTGCTATGCTTAGCTAAGTTGAGCTTTGCATGATTCGTTGATTTGATTCGTTCTTTGAGATGCATTGGAAGGGGACACATGCATCTTAATTGCATTATAGCATGTCATGCATTTTGAAAAATAATATTTGAATTTATTTGGAATTATTGTTGTATGCCTAGTTTATTATTATTATATGCACATTATTTGTATGGTTATTTTCCCTCACTAGGCATGGAGCTCATCCCCCACTTTTTAGGAAACCCATTGGAAGGAGAAGCCCATCAGGTAGATCCGTAGGAGGCATTCTATTGGGAGCGTTGGCTTAAATAGTAGTTGTTAATTTGTTAAGATTTTTCTAGATTTTATTTGAGGAGTGAGACATAACAAGTATTACTTTGGTTTATTTGTATTTTGGGTTTGAGTTGTGCTTCTGTTTCCAACTTGTAGTTGGGGAAGCATTAACATTGATTTGATTTGTTTGATGTTGGACTTATCCTATGATTTAAGATTAGACCTCTTTATTGATAAAAAATTTAGTTATTGGACTATTGATTGATTCCATGCTAGATGAGAACTAATCCTATATGGGAATGACGATTAATGAATATGGCTAATTTATTCAAATATTCTTCACTCTGATTACTTGCAATATTGTTACTTGAGAGAAAACACAAATATGGAACCATGAATATGTTATTCCCATTATTGGTTCGTGTTCGATTCGTGTAAGGCTCCGTTCATTGTGCTAGAATGAGCAGGTCCTTATACATTTTTAGCATTAATACTTAGATAGAGATCTTTATATCATACTTTTCCAGAAAGATTTTTATAGGACTTATACTTAGAATATTTCGTACACAGCCATATTATGTTAGTCTGAAAAAAGAATTATTCACGAGTTGAATAATCACTAGAGGGATACCAGTGGAGACTTAACCCAGTGAGCTTTAGAGCTATTCTTTTCTTCTGAGAGTTATAAGTCAATTCCATTTTCTTTGGTAGAGCAATAAGTCGTTGTTGATCTCATTATTCTTCATCTTGACCACATTACTGAGAACGATATCAAATTTGAGTTCATATGCTTGAAAATTTTTCAGAATTTATTTGAAAAATAGAAACTACTATATGAAGCTTAGGATATGATTTAGGCCATTTTTGGATCATTTAAGCTTAAAAGCCCACCTATATTTGGTCATCTATCTTGATAGCTCCTAGTTGAGCCTTTAAAGTAGCTTGTTTTCTTGACCAGCCACGTTTACCATACCAACTCCAATTCAGGAGTATGAGCCAATTGAAAATATCCATGACCGATTATTAGAAGGTTAGAGATGACAATTTCAGATGGTACTCTAAAAACAAAGGCACAGGAAAATAAAAGAAGAAAATAGCATCTAAAAGAAGGGAACATCCACATACCAAAGAACGATTCCCAAAAGAAAAAAAATAAAGAAAAGAAAGAAATTAATACTTTGAAAAGTGGTGAAAGAAAATAGAGGAAATATCTCATTCAATATCTTGCAGACCTCTAACCTTTCTATTCAAAGTATGTAGAGCCTTGTATCCTTCTTGTATTTGACCCAATCCTAAACCAAATCAGTCTTATCAATCCAATCCATCTCAATGTAGACCTTCTCTTGAGGATATGTTGCATCAGTTCATGCAATCTACCTAGCAAGTTATGCACAAGCTTGAAACACAGCTTGGTTAGTTAGCCACTGCGATAAGAGATAGGGAGAAAGACAAATTTCCGAGTCAACCTATTCCCAATCCAAATGGACAGTATAAGGCTTCATCATCTAAACCAGAAGATGTTAAATCAATTACTACTTTAAGATCAAGAAAACAGGTTGATAACAAAGTGGAAATGCCTAAACAACAGGATGACCATATTCCTCGTCAGTCCAAACATGAAGATAACTCATTGACTCCATCTCCAGTCCAAATTGTACTGGATCACTCTGCTAGAAAAATATATGTACCTAAGGCTCCATACCCTTAAAGATTGAACACAAAGAAAAGATTTCTTTATGGTGACATACTAGAGGCATTCAAACATGTCAGTATCAATATCCTAATTATTTAATTTTAAAATCAAAGTTTGCAATCAAAGAGGCCAAGAGTCTGAGAAGAAGATCATGGGCCAGAGATCCACTGCAATTGGGCCAGGCTTTGCTCCAAATGCCAGACACTGGGCCAAGCTAAGCACTTCAGGTGCATTTCCCAATGTGGGCCACGCCAGAGTGAATTCAAGACAGTAAGCTTAAGTCCAATTTAAGTCCAAGTCCAATGCTCCAAGTTCAAAATCCAAGTTTACCAACCCAAAGCCCAAATCCATTTAGGTCCAAACCCAAAAAGCCCATATCCATGACCCTCTTACCCATCCAAGCTTACCCATCCAGTTTCGAACCTCCCATCCACACCATCCATTAACCCAATCCACCAATCTAAACCATTCATTTCATGCATCTCATTTATCCCATGCATTTCATAACAACAAACCCTAGATCCACTTAGTCAATCCAACCCCCTCATGCATCATGATTAGATTTAGGACATCCAAACCATTCATCATATAGATTAACCTTGGGCTTAGGATCATCCATGAATCATCTGTCCATCCAACAACTTAGATGATCCATCATGTATCATAGCCATTAGATCTTAGGACATTTCA
This sequence comes from Chimonanthus salicifolius, assembly GCA_013350335.1. Classification (NCBI taxonomy): domain Eukaryota; kingdom Viridiplantae; phylum Streptophyta; class Magnoliopsida; order Laurales; family Calycanthaceae; genus Chimonanthus; species Chimonanthus salicifolius. The sequence goes on along the minus strand of CM023533.1, from coordinate 53,750,536 downwards.
TCACAACCATCCACATCTAGAGCCTCCACATGCATCCATCACATAAACACATTACCATAGATTTAGGGCATGCATTTCATCATCCATTTAAGATCCACCTATGCATCTAAACCCTCCATCAACCATCTACTCATTTTTATAATTATTTTACCCTAAATACCTTAGAACCATTAGATCAAAACCCATTTAAGCTAAGCCCTCCATTCATAAACCCTAAGCTATGAACAACTTGTAGTTCAAGCTAGCCCCCATGCGCATATCAGACCTCATCATCCCATGATTTTTGCACCTAAAACCTCTTCATGCACTTAAACAAAAATCCATCTAGATAAATTCCTAAGATCCCTAGACACCTCATCATCCCAATCCTCTATGATCCACACGATTTTTGCCAATTTCCTTCCTATCCCATTCAAATTTCATAGTCAACCCTCCACCACATCATCTCAACATCTCATCTATTCATTCATCCATCCATTTAATCACATCCATTAATCCATCGTTCCACAACCCAAAAACCCTAAACCAATTAGCCAAATTCGAAAATCACATAGCAAATTCCAATCCCAATTTTCTCTGCTTCCTTACTTGCACTCCACTCCAAGCCAACCAATGCACAGTAAATTCGACCATAGCATTAGAAGTCCTAGTTTTATAGTTTTTAATCTCAGCCACCCATGTTAAGTTAGATCCAATCCCAACCTTTCATTCACCAACTTAAACTTAGATTTAATCTTAGTCATCCATCCAATACCATGTCCTATAAATAGCCCAGTATCCCACATGTAAAACTCGAATTTGACCTAGAATTCAAGAGGACTAAAGGCTGGAGCAAAAGAAATGAAGACAAGGAGCACCATGCGAATTTACAAGTGAGAGTGTAGATTTTTATCTTTTATGTTGTCTTTCTATATTTAAATTAGAAAACCTTGTACTTTAATTCTTCCATTTAATAAAGTAAAGCATTCATTTAAAACCCTGGAACATCCAATTTCTAAAATACTTTCATGATTACTTTATTTTTAATTTCAAGAACACAACTTTTATTTATTTGATTGAACATGAACGGATGTAATAGTTAGGATCTTGATTGTAAGACTTGAATCATGATTACTAAGGTTTTGATTAATTAAATTAACAAGTTGTGAATCTTGTTTTATTGATACATATGAATTGTATTTTAGATCTTTACGTGAATTTCAGATCTAGGCCTTTACTTTGTTTGCACATCTTGGGTGATAAATGGTCTATTCCAAACAACCACCTTTTACGTTACTGCATTTTTATTTCTGTCATTTATTTTCCTTGCCGATTTACTTTTCATGCTTATTTTATTTCACGTGAGTGTTGTATTTTTCTTTTTCTTTTTAATTCTTTAGTTCTTTTAAAGTGTATTTATTTAATGTATTTAACTTGATTAACTAGTTAGGATTAAATTTAATTAGATCTAGATTTTGTGATTTAGGATGTGTGATGAGACTGTTATAAACTGTAACGCCCCGCCCTTTTTCATTCGCTTCTTCCCATAAATTTAGAGTCTATTTTTTTATAACGGAAGTAGAGTGATAGAGGGCGGGACGTTACGATGCAAACTTAGTCCGAACTTCGAAAGTCCGACCCTTAGCTGGCCAACCCTATGTGTGCATGGACCAAGTCCACGAAAATGGTTCACACATAGCAATATCATCTTGCGGAATAAAAATCACAACCTGCGGAATCATAATAGAACCAAGTTTTATTTTATTGATAGCAAAGTACTTAGTCAAGAAATCACTTTAATCATTATCCAAGTAAAACATCCAACCATAGCAATTCATCTAAGTTATTACATTCTGAAATCTGGATACTCTAAATACAATCCATGAGTATCTTAAACAAAATATAAAACTAAAAGCGTTCCAAACTCCTATGCTTGTCCCTTTCTGCGTTCAGCATTTCCCTTGTTTCCTGCATCATCCACTAAAGGGTAGAAGTAGGGCGTTAGTACAACGCGCCCAGTAGGTATTCCAATTAGGGTTAACACATGGGTTAGTACCAAAAATCCAGATATAATAAATATATCAAATCAGTTATAATAAATCATAACATACTAATAAAGCATCATATCAAAACAGTGTATGATAATAGAGATCCAATCATACCGATAAAAACCAAAACCTTGCATGATAATAAAAGTCATAATCATGCCGATTCAATGTCATGCCATGCTATCATATGCAATGAGTCCCACCCCATCACAAACTCATAGTGTCCTCTTGATGGAATTCTCATCATCAAGGTATCCTTCCACGAGTGTTTTACGGATGCCCCGACGAAGTGTGGATCTCCAGATATATAGTATCCTCTTGATGGAATTCTCATCATCAAGGTGTCCCCTGATGGAATGCTCATCACCAGGGTCTTCATACACAGTATTCCTCTTGATGGGATTCTCATAATCAAGGTATCCCCCCACAAGTGTTTTACGGACGCCCCGACGGAGTATGGGTCCCCGGTTACCTGTCATCCCTCCCATGCCATGCATGAGTTGCAAATACCACATGCTATGCAATTATATAAAATCATAGCATTAAAAAGCTCATATTCAAAACACATGCTATTTTATCAAATAAACATAGCATATAAAATCATCATTTGAAACATATCCTTTGCAATATAAAACATCAAAATAAGATAAAGACAATGTACATAAACCCATGGTTTCAAAGAGGTGGAATCCTACCGAAGACTGCTACGTGTCCTTGCGTCTTTCGTCCGGTAACCGTTCACGATCGTAAACACCTTGTGAAGTCCCGTTACCTTATAATATAATAACAAATCAAACCAAGTCCCACTTGATTTATAATATTTTAAGTCCATAAACCAATCCTTACTTTTCACCCTTTATTACCACTTTGCCATTGATCTAAACCTTCATTAAAATTCCATTATTTTAATTAAGTCTATCCCCATGTCATCCTTGATTCATGAAACCAAACACTCATAGATTATAATTTTCAGCTAATATTACGGAATTGCCATTCATGGCTAACATAACCCATTAATTCACTTAATTACAATTATGACATTATAACTATCTTTCCATTCTTTTCATCCTTCAACCCTTGGTTTGGTAAACCTTTTATTTAAATCATACATAGACCCAAACATGGCCCATTTACAAGTTCATATCATAACATAAAAATCCCAAGTGCATAACTCTAGATTCGCCAAACAATTCTCATGGGGTTTGGCCCCACACCATGGCCAAACCCATGGTCCTTTATTTTCATATAATTACCAAAATGCCATCCGTGGCTATCATAACCCATATATTTGGTTCATGGGGTTCGGCCAATTACCATGGCCGAACCCTATGTCCATTAATTTCACCTATTAACCATTTTGCCATCACCTTCATCACCTTAGGTTTCAAAACCGATCCATCATTGATTCATGGTTTATAAAATAAAACCCTCATCCCATAACATAATCCATAATTCATTTATGTGTATTCTCTATTTGGTTCATAAATAGAAACTTCCAAAATTTAATATATAAATTCCATAATTAGAAAGTTTCCAAACTTATCATCCACTTTTCATAATTAGAAAGTTTCCTTCCATTTTAGATAATTTCCCAATTTAATCTCCACTTTCTATATTGGAGACTTACCAATTTAATTTCCACTTTCCCTAATTGGAGACTTACCAATTTAATCTCCACTTTCCATAATTAATTACCATACATTAAGATACAAATACATCACCATGGGGTTCGGCCATACACCATGGCCGAACCCTATCGTTCATAATCTTCATTTCAAATCATTCGACCCATAAAATTCCTTTAATAAACAACTTCATGGGTTTGGCTAAGCACAATGGCCGAACCCTATGGTTCATATCTTTTTATTAAATCATTTAAACCCCAATGGATTCATTAACCAACTCCAATATAAATTCCATATGGCCCATTAAATTGATTCATGATCCTTATCCATTTAATCCTTTCATACTTAATCTAAGGTCCATAATTAGATAGCTTCTAATAAATCTAAAGTTCATAATTTAGATACCTTCTAAATTTAGTAACTTCCACCATGGGGTTCGGCCATGGTGGTTCCATCATCTTCCTTTAAACCATTTAATTACTTCTTGATGGGGTTCGGCCATACCACATGGCCGAACCTCACCACTTTTAAAATTATATACCATTAACATCAACCTCCCATTTGAAATTAATCAATAACCTTCCATATTTAGATAGTTTCCAAATTTAGCATGCATCAATAACCATCCATGTTAATCTAATTAACATTCACTAAAAATCCCAAACCAGCTCCATGGGGTTCGGCCATACACCTTGGCCGAACCTATTTTCATAATGTTCTCCTTCCTAGAAAAATAAACTCCATCTTCCATATTTCATTTAATCAATCAACAAGATAAATTAAATCAATAAAATATCTCATGAGGTTCGGCCATACATGATGGCCGAACCCATGATCCTCCAAACTTCTATTTAAAAATTATCCAACACCTCCCATGGGTTTTTATCATTCAAATCCATTAATTTAAACCACAACTTTCCATGGTTATAAATAATTCTCAAATCCACTTCCATCTTCTTAATTCATGAACATAATACCCATAAATCTCCTTAAATAAATCCTAGTGGGTTCGGCCATGCACCATGGCCGAACCTCACTCATGGGAACAATTCATCATAATTTCTTTCTAAAATCATCATCATCCTTCTATTTTTAATGAAATAAAATTCTATAATAATAACCATGTCCTTCCATGGTTTTAAATCCATTAAGACATTCTCAAATGATCATCCAATCTTTTTCCATGGGTTCGGCCATACCCCATGGCGAACCCTATGGTTCCTTTTTTTTTAAAAAAAAAACCAAAACATAATATCAAACTACTAACCTTTTATGGGATTGATTCTTGTTCTTCCCTTGCTTGATCTTTCTCTTCAAATCTTCCTCTTCTTTAAACCTCTTCTTCTTGTTGGCTGGCCTTCTTCTTCCTCTTGTTTTTTTGGCGAGAATAAGAACTTGAGAGAGAGAGAGAGATCGGCCACTGTGGGTAGTGTAATGTCGTGTGCCCCCTTCCCTTGCCTTGTTTCTTTTTATAAACACCTCACTTAACCCCAATTAGAAGTTGCTATGCGCCTCTTTGTTACCTGATTAGAAGGTGCCATGTGCCCCCTCCTCTCCTTTTATCAACTTCTAATTAATCCTAACTTAGAAGGTGATAATATAACAATTTCCATTTCTAATCAAGAAAGACCCTTTCTTCTTTTTTCTTTTTTAGAGATACTCCACTATATTTATATGGATTGCGTATATCCTTGCATGAATATGATTATCAAAATTTGGCCATGCAATCTATATTAATTCTTATTATCTTCTTAAGATATTCTTGCATATCCTCATGGATATGAACATCTCATGCGCATATTCCTTTTAATTCAACCCCATTTAAATCCTTAATGAAACCATTTATCAAAATCATTGGGTCTTAATTGGGCAAAGACCCAACATTTTACCCATCTTAGATCCATATCTAAAATTCTTAATTTAAATGGGTAATTTCCGTAAATATTTATATCTTGAAAATCTAAGGTGTTACATAAACTCTTAATTAAAACATTATTTTAATTACTTTTAATGAATGCTCTAAATTGTAGATCTATCTATTTGAATAAAGACTTACTTAACATGGAGATATACTTTTAAAGATTAAAATTGATTTCTATCCTAGATTTAATTTTGAATCTTGGTTTTCTAAGAAACATAAAAATTGAGGCGTGTGTATTTTGAATTTCATATATTTTGAATGTTTCCTTTGGGTTCAACCTTGCACTTAATCAGCTACACTATGAATGGTTCGTGCGCTTACGAGATTTACAAATTTAAAAAACATTCAACATGTTTTTGGTACCGTTGCCGGGGAAACAATCTTGGTACATGTTCTTGAGTTTTTATGGTTTTTGGAAAACACTTTTATTTTTGGAATCTTTTTATTTAGACAGACTCTTTAAAATTGGAAATTTCTATTTTTAGAAATTGTAATTTTGGAAAATTTCCTGAACTTAAAACTTTCTTTTAAAATATAAGAGATCTAAAATTTTATCTAAGTTGTGAGTCTATTGAATTTTCGGAAGTTTATATTTTTGTAGAAAATTTCCATTTTTGGAACAAGTTTATATTTTGCAAAAAAATTTCTATTTTTGGAAAACTGATGAAATCATTTAATATCTTCCTTTAGCCTCTCTTTAATCTTATAACATAATCCGTTTTAATAAAATCTTTATTTTGTAAATAAATCTATTTTGGAAAGTTTTTAAATTTCTGTCTATGGAAAATTATAAGATTATCTATTTTTGGAAACAATCTATTTTTAGAAATTGCCCGATTTCGGAGACGTCTAATTTTGGAAAGTTCTATTTTGGGAAAGGTTTTAAATTTGGATCTTTGATTAACTTTTTATTAAATGATGGCTTTAATTTAGAAATTTATTTACAATCTCACTTTATTCTAGGACACTTAATTAGACTAATTATTTTAATCTTAATCCAGTTGTAGTTAGGACTTTGCATTTAGTTAGTTCATGCATTTTTGAGTTAGAATCTTCATCTTGGTTCGTGTGTTTTATTTTTCAGGAAGTTTTGGAAATCACGAGTCAAAGCTGCTGGAATTGGATTGCATCGGCTAAGGTGAGTGCCTAACTAAGTTCTTTTAATTTTTATTTTCTCATGCATTCATATAGCTTTTATTAGGGTGTTTGCATATATTACTTGCATATAAAAAAAAAAGATTGCATCTTTATTTTGCTCATGCATTTAGTATAATTTGTTTGCTAATTGTATTGCATATTTGTTTGATGCTTGCATTGTTAGATTAGGTTGTAGTCACATAAAAAAAAATAATATATGGTTCATGAACATTAAATAAAACCAATTTTGGAACCATAGGTTAGTTTTTAAGGTTTTTCATGCTCAATATGACAGTCTTTTATTCAAATACTTTTAAATAGCCACTACTAGTTTTTCTTCAATCATGGTGTATAGGATTAGTTCTGTTACCAAGGCATTGTGGTCGAGAATGACCAAAGGATAAGCTGGGAAGAGATACCGTGTGCTCCCCCACTTACCTGGAAGCTTACCTGGCTATAATTGTCGTTAAACTTTTAATTGGAGATTTAGAATTCTTGGAGAAAATATTAGGAGCTATTCTAGAGACACTAGGTTAGTTTAGGTTTTTATTTTTAGTTTTAGGTCATTTATTTTGTGTGAATTTGTTTTGTCTTGTGTGGTCTTGTTTGAGTAACAATGAATATTTGGAGGCATGATTCAACTAAGTGATTGGTTAGAGTTAGGTCCCCAATTGGTGAACCCCAAGTTAGTCATCAATCTACTTTGGAAAATAGTAGGGTCTTTGAGGTCATGTCAGTCTCAACACTAGCATCTTCGTCAAATCCCGAGAGTTTCAACTGAGGTGAGGATAATCTGACTAGGGAAGGTGATAATTCGAGCATTAAAGTGAAAAAAAAAATCTCAAATAAAGGACGAGCCTATCAATGATAATGAGATACAACCCGCACTAGACTGTATCCCTTTTGATTTAAATGATCCATGGGCTTTCGTCATACCAGTGGGAGATAATAAGTGGGAAAGAAATACTTGGCCCATACTGTTATGTCCTCTTTGGAGCACATTCACCATCACCATTTACCGAGCTTAATGGAACTCACTAAAAAAGGCCAAGAATGTTTTATATGTGAAAAAAATTGAGTTTGCATCTTTTATATGTTTCTTTTAGAGTCAGTCTAGAAAGTCAGTTTAGGTTGAGTCAGTTTTTAGGATGTTTCACTTAGATATGTCAAAACCCAAAATTTAACAATGTCCAGACATTTTGCATCTAACCATTAAACATTGAGGACTATGTCAAATTTAAGGTTGGGGGTATCTAGGGGTCACATTAGTAGAGTCCAATAAAAAAATTCAATCAAGGGAAGAGAAAGTGAAGACTGAGACTAATCCTTGAGAAAAAAAATTAGTCTAAGTGATTTTTCAGCATTAATAGGTGAATAAAAATTTTTATCACACTTTTTCAATAATTTTTTTATAGAATTTATATTCAGAATAAATTTACACAGCAGTATTAAATTGAGTTAGAATAGCAAAATTTTCACGAGTCTAGTAGTCAACAAAGGAACACTAGTGGAGACTTAACCCAGCGAACTTTCGTGCAAGTCTATTTTTCTGAGGGATTTAAGTCAATCCATTTTTGTTTCTTTAGCGCTTCAAGTCGTTGTGGATCTCATTATTCTTCAAATTTTGGTCATAAATACTGAGAACACCATTAAACTTGAGTTAGTACATTTGAAATTTTTTGGAATTTATTTAAAACAAGGAAATCACTGTATAAAACTTAGGATATGATTTAGGCCATTTTTGGATCATTTGAGCCTTCATGGCTACCCATCTTTCGTCAAATTCATCTTGATAGTTCCAGTTGAGCCTTTAAGTTAGCATGTTTTCTTGATCAGCCATGTTTACCAAACCCAACTCCGATTTTGAGTCTGAGCCTCATTAAAAATATATATGTGACCTATTTATAGAAAATGTTAGAGATGACAAATATTGGGATGGTACTAAAAAACAAGGACACAAGAAAAGAAAAAGAAGAAAATAGCACAAAAGAAAAAAGGGAATATCTTGACATCAAAAGAAGGATATGGAAAAAAAAAAGATGAATATTTTGAAAAGTGCTAAAAAAATAGAGGAAGAAGTATCCCGTCATATATCTTAAAGACGTCTAACCTTTTAGATCAAAATATTTATTCTTAGAGTCTTATTATCCTTCTTTGATTTGACCCGATCCCAAGCCACGTTTCGTCCTATTAGGAAGTCCTATTGATCTTAAGTTGAAATATGGTATTTCATGTCGAGAATAAAAAAAGAAAAATGATAATGTATAACTCAACGTTCTCAAGAAAGTGGCGTCCAATCATGAGATCCAACAAATATTTTTTTTGTCATGTGCCGTCTTTCTAATACGTATGTGAGAAAATTTGAATTTGAATTCACAAACTCCGTTCACATATACCTTTGAGAGAAAATAACCCAACCTCTGAGCGTTAATCTTTCTGAGAGATATCTAGTGAGATTTGAAGTCAAAGCGCATCTTCCAATGTTGGGTACGAAATTTGTGTCCATTTGGAAAATAAAACTATTTTTAATATTGGTTAAGCACACACTACACTCCGAATATAAGTCTTATAAAATAAATTTTAGAATCGTATGATGTCTAGATTTCTATGAACTTGTTTTTGCCGAATCTGAAACTAAGACTATACAAAATTGGATGTTTGTGGGTGTCAACACTGCAAGCCCTCACGAGACTATAACTTGTCCACTAAGGGTAGCCAAGGGGTATAAAGGCTCGTTGCATACGCTAATGCAATCGAGAGTGCCAGCAAAAGTGGTGTAGTTTCAAGATTTAAAGTTAGTTTTAGTACTAGGTTAGGTCTTGTAAAAATAAAACTTTAAGTTAGTATTAGGTTTAGATTAGGAATTTTTAGTTTTTAGATTTTTAGACTTAGTTTTGTATTTTAATATTTGCTCGAGGACTAGCAAAATCTAAGTTTGGGGGTATTTGTTGAGTCTAAAATCTTACATTTTTACCCTTTAATTATCATTAAGTTTGCCTTGATTTTGTATATAAAGATACGCTTAATGGTTTTTTCTAGTTTTGTAGATAAAAAAATGGAAAAACAGGACTCATGCATAAAGCAGTGGATAATTGCAGGAAAAGAACTTAAATAGAAATTTTAGAATTTTATAATTTAATCATGCCACTTTAGGGTTTTTAATGTAAATTGGATAATCTGGATCCATTTCTGAGAGTCCAGATTTATTCAATATTTAGAATTTTAGTGTTATTGATTAATTATTTAATTTTAAAATCAAAGTCTGCAATCAAAGTGGCCAAGAGTCTGAGAAGAAGACCCATAGAGATCCAATGCAATTGGGCCAAGCTTTTCTCCAAATGACAGACACTGGGCCAGGCCAAGCACTTCATGCACATTTCCCAATGTGGGCCAGGCCAGAGTAAATTCAAGCCCAGCAATCTTAAATCCAAGTCTCCAATTCAAGTCCAAGTCCAATGCTCCAGGTTCAAAATCCAAGTTTACCAACCCTAAGCCCAAATCCATTTTAGGTCCAAACCCAAAAGCCCATATCCATGACCCATCTTACCCATCCAATCTTCACCATCCAATTTCCAACCTCCCATCCACACCATCCATTAACCCAATCCACCAATCTAAACCATTCATTCCATGCATCTCATTTATCACATGCATTTCATATCATCAAACCCTAGATCCACTTAGTCAATCCAACCCGCTCATGCATCATGATTAGATTTAGGACATCCAAACCATTCATCATATAGATTAACATTAGGATTAAGATCATCCATGCACCATCTATCCATCCATCCACTTAGATCACCCATTATGCATCATAGCCATTAGATCTTGGGGCATTTCATCACAACCATCCACATCATTAGGAAAACCTAGAGCCTCCACTTGCATCCATCACATAAACACATTCCTTAGATTTAGTTCAAGCATTTCATCAATCCATTTAAGATCCACCTATGCATCTAAACCCTCCATTAATCACCTACCTATTTTTATAATTATTTTACCCTAAATACCTTAGAGCCATTAGATCAAAACCCATTTAATCTAAGCCCTCTATTCATAAACCCTACGCTATGAACAACTTGTAGTTCAAGCTAGCCCCATGCGCATATCACACCTCATCATCCCATGATTTTAGCACCTAAAACCTCTCTATGCACTTAGACAAAATCCATCTAGATACATTCCTAAGATGCCTAGACACCTCATCATCCCAATCCTCCACGATCCACACGATTTTTGAATATTTCCTTACTATCCCATTAAAATTTCATAGTCAACCCTCCACCACATCATCTCAACATCTCATCCATTCATGCATCCATCCATTTAATCCCATCCATTAATCCATCATTGGACAACCCAAAAGCCCTAAACCATTTTCTCTCCTTCCTTGCTTGCACTCCACTCCAAGCCAACGAAGGTACAATAAATTCGACCATAGCATTAGGAAGACCTAGTTTTCTAGCCTTTAATCCCAGCCACCCATGTTAAGTTAGATCTAATCCCAACCCACCAATTTAAACCTAGATTTAATCTTAGTCATCCATCCAATCCCAAGTCATATAAATAACCCAGTATCCCACATGTAAAACTCTAATTTGCCCTGGAATTCAACGGGACTAAAGGCTAGAGCAAAAGAAAGGAAGACAAGGAGCACCATGCGAATTTACAAGTGAGAGTGTAGATTTTTATCTTTTATGTTGTCTTTCTATATTTAAATTAGAAAAGTCTTATACTTTAATTCTTCCAATTAATAAAGTAAAGCATTCATTTAGAACCCTAGAACATCCAATTTCTAAAATACTTTTATGATTACTTTATTTTTAATTTCAAGAACACAACTTTTATTTATTTGATTGAACATGAGCGTATGCAGTAGTTAGGATCTTGATTGTAAGACTTGAATCATGATTACTAAGGTTTTGGTTAAATAAATCAAAAAGTTGTGAATCTTATTTTATTAATATATATGAATTGTATTTTAGATCTTTACGTGAATTTCAGATCTATGCCTTTACTTTGCTAACACATCTTGGGTGATGAACGGTCTATTCCAAACAACCACCTTTTACGTTGTTGCATTTTTATTTCTATCATTTATTTTCCTTGCCGATTTACTTTTCATGCTTATTTTATTTCACTTGAGTGTTGTATTTTAGTTTTTCTTTTTAATTCTTTAATTCTTTTAAAGTGTATTTATTTAATGTATTTAAAACCTCCCTAACAACTTGATTAACTAGTTAAGATTAAATTTAATTAGATCTAGATTTTGTGAATTAGGATGTGGGATGAGATTGTTTACAAACTCTTAATTAAAACATTATTTTAATTAATTTTAGTCAATGCTCTAAAATTGTAGATTTATCTATTTGAATAAAGACTTACTTAACATGGAGATATACTTTTAAAGATTCAAATTGATTTCTATCCTAGATTTAATTTTGAATCTTGGTTTTCTAAGAAACATAAAAGCTGAGGCATGTGTATTTTGAATGTTTTCTTTGGGTTTGACCTCACACTCAATCGTTGTACTATGAATGGTTTGTGCGCTTGCGAGATCTACAAATTCAAAACACATTCAACAAGTTTCTGGTGTCGTTGCCTGGGAAACAATCAAATACATGTTCTTGAATTTTTATGGTTTCTGGAAAACACTTTTATTTTTGGAATCTTTTAATTTAGGTAAACTCTCTAAACTTAGAAATTTCAATTTTTAGAAATTGTAATTTAGGAAAGTTTCCTAAAATTAAATTTTTCTTTAAAAAGATAAGAGATCTAAAATTTTATCTAAGTTGTGAAACTTTTGCTAAATCTAGATATTCTATTGAATTTTAGAAAGTTTCTATTTTTGTAGAAAATTTCCATTTTTGGAAAAGGTTTATATTTTTGTCGAAAATTTTCTATTTTTGGAAAACTGATGAAATCATTTAATATATTCCTTTAGCCTTTCTTTAATCTTATAAATATAATCCATTTTAATAAAATCTTTATTTTGTAAATAAATTTATTTTTGGAAAGTTTTAAAATTTCTGTCAATGGAAAATTATAAGATTATCTATTTTGGAAACAATCTATTTTTAGAAATTGCCCGATTTTGGAGACGTCCAATTTTGGAAAGTTTTTAAATTTGGATCTTTGATTAAATTTTTATTAAATGATGGCTTTAATTTAGAAATTTATTTACAATCTCACATTATTCTTGGACACTTAATTAGGCTAATTATTTTAATCTTAATCTAGTTGTAGTTTAGGAATTTGCATTTAGTTAGTTCATGCATTTTTGAGTTAGAATATTCACCTAGGTTCGTGTGTTTTGTTTTTTAGGAGTTTTGGAAATCGCGAGTCAAAGATGTTGGAATTGGATTGCAATGGCTAAGGTGAGTGCCTAACTAAGTTCTTTTAATTTTTATTTTCTCATGCATTCATATAGCTTTTATGAGGGTGTTTTGCGTATATTACTTGCATATAGAAAAAAAGATTGCATCAACAACACTCTTCCAACAGCCATTACTCGCACTGAATCGCTGTACTATGAATGGTTTGTACGCTTGCGAGATTTACAAATTTAAAACATCAACAACACTTTTCCAACAACCATTTCCACTCATACATAAGGATCCTGGGTGCCCAACCATTTCATGCACCATTGGTATATACGCAATTGACTGGGTCTTATAAGATCTTGGAGCAAGTGTTAGCGTACTGCCATACTTTGTTTATGCGCAGTTAGGTTTAAGAGAATTAAAACCTACCCTATCACACTGCAATTAGCAGATCGGTCTGTGAAAATCCCAAGAGGTGTGATAGAGGATGTTCTAGTGAAAGTCGACGATTTCTACGTTCCTGTCAATTTTGTGGTTTTGGATACTCAGCCCACTCAGAATGAAAATGGGCACATTCCGGTTATTTTCAGACGATTCCGGTTATTCTTAGACGACCATTTTGGCCACTGCTAAAGCTGTCATCAATTGCCAAAATAGTATGCTTAGATTATCATTCGGAGATCTGACAACTGAACTAAATGTGTATGGCTTGTGTTGGCAACCTCGCTACACGGATGATCCATGCGAGGTTAATATGATCCAGAGTTCATTCAATGAATCTTTCCTTCACTTCATTTGTGATGACCCATTTGAGAAGTCCCTGACCACCTTTAGCCAGAAGTCAATGAGAATGGTAAACAAGAAGTAAATGATGTATTTGACATATTTCGGTTTGAGTAAAAAGCGTAAAATTTGAACCTTTCCTTGTTAGTTCGTCTGTATTGTCTCTTTCTGTCGAGAAGCCACCGAAATTAGAACTCATAACACTTCCTGAAACACTAAAATATTCTTATCTTAGACCATCAGACACTTTACCTACTATCATAGCTTTCGATTTAACTTCTGAGTAGGAGTCTAGACTCCTATTTGTTTTAAGAGATCATCAGGAAGCTATTGGATGGTCCATCGCCAATCTCAAAGGAATTAGCCCTTCTGTGGTCATGCATAAAATTTACTTGAAAGAAAACTCCAAGACATCTAGGGAACCACAGAGAAGACTAAATCCGGCGACGCAGGAAGTAGTGAGAGTAGAAGTTTTAAAAGTTCTCGAAGCGGGTATCATCTACCCAATCTCTAACAGTGCTTGGGCAAGTCCAATACAAGTTGTTCCGAAAAAGTCTGGTGTTACTATAGTAAAAAATGAGGATAAGGAATTAATCTCAACACGCATTCAAACGTGTTGGAGAGTTCACATTGACTACCGTAAGCTGAACACTGCCACCAGAAAGGATCACTTCTTTCTACCATTTCTAGATCAGATGCTTAAACGTTTACCCAGTCATGCATTTTATTTCTTTCTTGATTGTTATTCCAGCTATAATCAAAACTATGTTGCTCCTAAGGATCAGGAGAAGAACACATTCACCTGTCCCTTCGCATATCATTGTATGCCATTTGGGTTTTGCAATGCACCCGCCACCTTTTAGCGGTGCATGATTAACATCTTTTCTGATATGGTCGAACGTTTCCTGGAAGTCTTCATGGACGACTTCTCTATTTTTGGATCTACTTTTGACCAATGCCTGCACTATCTGACCCTTGTGTTAGTCAGGTGCAGTGAAAAGAACTTGGTACTAAATTGGGAAAAATGTCATTTCATGGTAAAATCAGGCATAGTACTAGGACACATTATCTCTAAAAAAGAATCGACGTGGACAAAGCCAAAGTCGATTTGATCTCCAATCTTCCAAGACCTCAAACTATTAAAGAGATCAGATCATGCTTAGGTCATGCTGGATTTTACAGGAGGTTCATCAAAGGATTTAGTGACATATCGCGACCTCTTTATACACTCCTGAACAAGGATACCGTTTTCAATTTTGATGAAAAATGTGTCATAGCCTTTGAAAATTTGAAAACCGCTTTGATTTCTGCTCCGATAATACAGCCACCTGATTGGTCTGTTCCTTTTGAAATCATGTGTGATGCCTCGGATTATGCCATAGGAGATGTTTTAGGATAAAGGATGAAAAAGTTGTCTCATGTTATCTATTATACAAGCAAAAGTATGAATGATGCTCAACTCCATTAATACACCACATAAAAAGAGTTGTTGGCTGTTGTATTTGCGCTAGACAAATTTTGATCCTATCTAGTAGGTTCGAAGGTCATTGCGTATTCTGATCACGCTGCACTTAAGTATCTTCTTTCCAAGAAAGATGCTAAGTCCCGCTTGATCAGATGGATATTCTTGCTACAAGAATTTGACATAGAAATTCAGGACAAGAAAGGTTCTGAGAATGTGGTAGCAGACCATTTGTCTAGATTGATAACTAAATTCACAGACGATAACCATCTTATCACTGAATCATTTCCAGATGAACAACTCATGTTAGTGCCCAAGCACCATTGTTTGCAGATATTGTCAATTATCTTGTCACTGGTCAAATGCCTTCACATTGGACTAGGCAAGATAGGATCATGTTTCTGGCACATGTCAAAAGTTTCCTTTGCGATGATCCATACCTGTTTAAGCACTCTGTGGACCAAACTGTCCGCCGTTGTGTCCCTGAAGAAGAACAACAAAGCGTCATAAGTTTTTGTCATGACCAGGCTTGTGGAGGCCATTTCAGTGCTAGAAAAACAACTGCAAAAATCTTGCAGTGTGGATTTTATTGGCGCTCCAAGTTTGTTGATACCCATACCTTTTGTACTTCATGTGATTTCAAAGACTAGATGGTATATCTCGTCGAAATATGATGCCTTTAAACCCCATTTTAACTGTTGAACTTTTTGATGTTTGGGGTATCGATTTCATGGGACCATTCCCCAACTCTTTCGGCAATCTATACATCCTTATAGGCATTGGCTACGTATCAATTTGGGTCGAAACGGTGGCATGCAAAAAAAATTATCACAATGTCGCCATCTGTTTCTTGAAAGAAAACATTTTCTCTAGATTTTGTGTTCCACGAATCATCATTAGTGATGGAGGAAAGCACTTCTCTAATCGCCCATCGAAATGTTGATGAAATCATATGGGGTGATGCATAAGGTCGCTACTCCATATCACCTGCAAACAAGTGGGCAAGTGAAAATTTCAAATAGAGAGATTAAGCATTTCCTTCAGAAGACAGTCACTCCAACCTGGAAAGATTCATCTTCCAGACTCATTAATGCACTATGGGCATATCAAACTGCTTTTAAAACACCCATACAATGTCATATCGTTTCGTTTATGGGAAAACCTGTCATCTTCTAGTTGAGATAGACCACAAAGCCTATTGGGTTATTAACCGTTTCAATTTTTCTCTAGATGCGGCTGGACAGTACAGAAAGCTCCAACTAGCTGAGTTGGAAGAAATAAGAATTGAAGTTTATGACACAGCTAGAAAGTACAAAGACCAGATGAAAGTGTTTCATGACAAACACATTCTTAGGAAGGTGTTTACTATTGGTCAAAAGGTCTTGCTGTACAATTCTCGGTTGCATCTCTTCACTGGGAAATTTAAATCTAAATGGTCCAGTCTATTCATTGTTACATCTGTATTCCCACATGGAGCAGTCCAGATCAAACATCCTAAGAGTGGTCATGTTTTCAAAGTCAATGATCATCGATTGTGTAAGGTCTTGGAACTTGGGAATTAATATAAATGTGAATATTAATTATTTTAATGATGGAAATTAGAAAATTGTTGGAGTAAATAGTAAATGGGCCAAAATTGGATAAAGGCCCAAGTGTGGCCCAATAGACTATGGTTTGGATTTAAATTTATTTAAATGGGTCAAGAATGGTCAAATTGGGTCGAATACCCATTTGGGACCCAATGGGTCAAGATGGTTAAGCTCTAAGGTAAATGGGCTAGTGGGAAATGTAATTGGGCCATGGGCCCAATGGTGATCCATTTAGAGTGGGCTTAATGAAATTTAATCACCCTAAGTAATTTGGAATTAAACAATGGTGGTGTGGCCAAGCGGGACCCACCTCCACCTCATCAAGTGAGGTGGCGAGTGGACCAATGATTGGTGGGGCCGGCCACCATGGTTGACTTGGTCAACCATGGGTGGAGTAATGAACTTAGGCTAAGCATCAATGGATTAGCCTAAGGTAAATATCTAATTAAATTATTTAAATATGGTAGTCAAGAGTGGTCAAGGTGGGGCCATGAGGTGAAGATTCACCTCATCTCAAACTCAAAAAAATTCACATACACGTTGGACTTGGTGGTGGTTTAGATAACCACCACCATAAAGCAAATAAAATATCTTAAAATATCTTTGGTTGGTGAAAAATTAATGTAAAGTGTAAATGAGATCATCAAATGGGGATAAGTTTGATTTTTTTCTTTCTCATATTCATTTTCACTAACTCCATCCCTCCCACTCCTCCATTGCCGTCCCATGTCCAAGTGAAGGAGAGAAAAAAAAAAAAAAAGAAAAGAAGGAGCTCAAGGAGAGAAAAAAAAATGGAATTTGGAGGGAGTTCACTCTAAGATTAAGGTCATCATCTTCCTCTCATCATCTTTTCCTCTTTTCATCTCTCAAATTCAAACCTAACATGGCTGATTTTAAGGTTGGGAGTTGCCACCCTTGATCAAAGATCTTGACCTATAAAAGATCAAGAGGAAGGAGAGAGGATGCCAAGGAGACCGACGGGAGCGGCGGAAATCGGAGGAGACGTCGGATAGTGAGTATTTCTTAAATAAAAAAATTTTGGATTTTAGGGTTTAACAAATGAAATTTATTTTTGTGAAATTAATGTTGGATAGGTGATTTTATACTATGGAATTTAGATACATTAAATGGAAGGGTGGAAGATGGAGAAAACCCTAAATGGGTGAATTAGGGTTAGGGTAAGAAATTGGAGAAATATATTGTGTGCATTGTGTGATTGATTAAATTGAGCATGGAATTGGGTACTTGGAATAAGAATCATGGGCCATAGAGTTCGGCCATGTAGCATGACCGAACCCCATGGTGGGTGATTAGAGTTTGATGAAATTGGTTAGGGTTTAAAGGATGGAAGGCAATGAAGGTTTTTGATTAATGCATTTAGGGTTTTAATGAATGCATGGGAGTAATGTTTAAAATGATTGTATAATGAAAAATGCAATGGAATGGTATGATTTTAAAATGCATGGATGGTAGGAAATTTGAACCATGGGTTCGGCCATGGCATAGGGCCGATCCCTATGGTGATGAAATGGTGATTAAATGAAGGGTTTAAAGGGTAATGTGTTGATGAATTTTGGATTTCAAGTGAACAAAAGTGATGATCCAAAGGGGGCTAAGAATATGGTTTAGTTGCATGATTTAAACCCCTCAAGGAGGGATTATTGGTGGATCTAAAATGTAACAATGGACCCAAGAAAAAATGGAGAATGGAACATCATGGGTTCGGCCATGGTGTATGGCCGAACCCATGCCCCAAATTGTAAATCAATTTGGGTTTAAGGTCAATGGGTATATATGTGATTAAGTATGGGGTTTGAATGGGTTTAAATGAGTAATGGTTAGATTAATTACATGACAAATTTTAATGTTTTGGTAAGTCAATAATGGACCTAAGTTAAGGACCTAGGTTGTGGATCAATTTTAGGCTTAAATAGGCATGAATGAATGAGTAATTGGTTATGTAAAGGGGTAGTGGCACAAATGGTAATTATTGGCTAAAATGAAGAAACTCACTAAGTTATGATTTATGGGCTTGGAAATGATTAAAACTTGGATTGATTTGGTAATTTAATAAGGTACCGGATAGCGCGAGCGGTACGCGAGTCGGTAGCCGGATTATCGGACGAAGCCGAAAAAGGACGCGAGTCGGTATTCGGTAGGATTCCTACCTATTTGTAAGCCATGGATGTATGATGGTATTTTTGTCATATTTTATTGATTAGTATTTATCTTATGATGGGTTTTTACAATTATGGATGCTATGTTTAAGATGGATTTTATTTAATGGCTATGAACTATGATTAAGGTTATGCATTATAAATTAAGGCTATGTATGATATCTTAAGGTTATGAGTTATAAATAGTACATAGCATAATGCATTACATCTCATGCATGGCATGGGCGGAAAAAAATAAACAAACCGGAGTCCATGCTCCGTCGGGGCGACCGAGAACAGGCATGGGGACACCTTGACGAGGCTTTACCGTCAAGGGGGATATTTTGCGGTTGGATATATCTTGACGAGGTTTTTCCGTCAAGAGGGATATGACAGTATATGGCAGGAATGATGGGTGGGATTCATAACATTGACACCCATGGCATATCATTTACTTATATTTCAGTATATGGTGGTTTATAGTTTTCACTGTGTTATTATCTGTATGTGGTTATTACTAACCCATGTGCTAGCCCTACTCGGAATCCTACTGGGCGCGTTGTTCTAACGCTCTACTTCTACCCTAGCTGACAATGCAGGAGATGGCGGACCGGAAGGGCGAGACGGAAGCCAAGCTTAGGAGCTTGGGGAGGCGGATTAATTATTTTGTTGAACTTTATTTTGGAAAAGATGTATTTGTATAGTTAGCTTGTCGGAAATGTAATAATTTAGGTAGTTTGCTATGTTTAGGTATTATTTTGGATAATACAGTATAATGGCATTTTCGTAATTAATTGGGTATTTCTTCCCTGCTATCTGAAGAACTGGTAGGATAGTTCTATGATCATCCGCATTTATTTTTATGTTCCGTGAGCTTACTTGCTACGCGTGAACCGTACTCGTGGACTTATGTTCCACGCACGCGTAGGGTTGGCCAGTTAAGGGCCGGGCTTTAGAAGCTCGGAACTTAACTCGTGTCGTGACGTCCGCGCCCTTTGTCACTTTTAAAAAAAGAAAATGTACTCTGATTTTACGGTGAAAAGGGGCGGGCGTTACAGTTGGTATCAGAGCGAATTCGGAAGATTGAATCTCTCGAAGTAAGATTAAGACGGTTGCACGTCTCACTGACGGCTAAGAATCCCAACCGACCGACTCTTCGGAGACCGCTGCATGGGGGCCGGGTTAAATTACTTCGATTGACTCAAACTGAAGGGTTTAATCTGAGAACAACATTTGACGGAGAGGGATGATAGCAAGGGAAGAAAAAAAAAAAAAAAAAATCAATGTAAGTCGGAATTATCAAACATAGCAAGTAGGGTTACATTTTTCCGACATGAGAAAACAAGTTTAGGTCTTCCCCAAATTTGACGGAATAATGGTAGGCTTATTGAACATAGGAGAAAATTCGCCGATTTCACAAACGGAACGAAACATAGATACTTGGGAAGTTTTCCCCAAATCAAGTGTGCTTATTTGGCAATCTTCCCCAAAAATGAGAAACAAAGTATATTGTTTAGTATTTTTTTTCTTTTCTTTTTCCTCCATTTGAAAAGGAACTAAGTCAGTGTTTTCGATGACTAGGAAATGGCTCCGAACAGAAGGACTCGTCGTAACCAGAAAGCGGTATCACCACCTCGCCAGGAAGAGGAGGTACCCAATCGGGAGGAGGAACAGAATAATATAAACATACAAGGTGTACCTCCCGAGCTAAAAGATGTAGTTCAAGCGGCAGTCGCTGCTGCTCTTCAGCAACATTTGAGTGGAAATGCGACTACTAGCGACGGAAATGCGACCACTAGTGACACTAGTAAACGGAAGATGGTCAAAGATTTTCAGCAACAACGCCCTCCCTATTTCAGAGGAAAAGAAGGGGCTGTAGGAGCAGATCACTGGTTAAAGAAGATCACTCAGATCTTAAATCTGCTTCAGGTTTCCAGTCCGGCTGACAGAATCTTACTGGCAACATCTCAACTGATTGAGGATGCCGGTAATTGGTGGGAAGTGGTAGAAAAGCAACAATCACTGGTGCCGGAAGGGGAAAGAATTGCCATGACGTGGGAATGGTTCTCAGCCACTTTTCTAGAGCAGTTTTTCCCAGAGGAAGAAAGGGAGAGCCAGACTGAAGCTTTTATATCATTAGTACAAGGCAATATGACAGTGGCAGAGTATCACCGGGAGTTCCTTCGACTATCTGTCTACGCGTTCTACATGGTGGACACTGAGCACCGGAGGGCCCGTAAGTTTGAACGGGGCCTTCCGCCGAGCATCAAAACTAGGGTGACAGTATTCAAAGAACCTACATTGGCAGGGGTGGTCGGCAGGGCCACTATAGTGGAGCGGGAATTGAATGAGGAAGCACGGCATGACAATCGCCGATGGCAGAGTGGGCGGGGTGCATTTCAACCCAATAAGAGGTTCCGCCCGAGTTTCGGCAGACCCTCATCATCTACTGGATCTACAGGGGGCTTTCGCCCCAATCAGCCCTCCCAGTCAGCATCAGTTACCCAGGTTCCTAGAGGTGGGAACACTTGCTATCAGTGTGGCCAACAGGGTCACTTCAAGAGGGACTGTCCGCAGCTCAGCAGACCCTCTAATTTCAAGGGTTCCTCCCGCCCTCCAGTTAGATCAGCTCCGCCGCGAGGGGGCAGAACATACAATCAGGCAGGACGGGCGCCAAACCCTACGGGATCAGGACGACTTTTTGCTATACCTTCTCCAGTAGCAGTGGACCGCTCAGTGATTCAAGGTATGGCCGTAGTTGGTAGTTCTTATGCAGTTACATTATTTGATTCTGGAGCTTCCCATTCATTTATATCTGCTGCATTCATATCTGCTACGGGCACATTAGTACAGAATCTGTCCACCTCACTTACTATTGTATCCCCTGTCGGAGACACATCTTTGGGGCTCATATGCACGGCACTGAACACTGAACTTGCTGGGTTCAGATTCGAGTTCAATTATTTAGTAATCGATATGGCTGAGTACGATGTTATATTTGGCATGGACTGGTTGGCTACGTATCAGGCCCATATTGATTGCCATCTTCGTAGAGTGATATTTTGGTCACCCGAAGGAAGGCGGTATATAGTGCCCGCTGACCGACAGGGCATTCCCAGAAGGCTGCAGGAAGAATTGAATCATCTTGCCTTGAACACCCTCAGATTAGATAAGGCACCAATAGCTGAACTTCCGGCGGTGGTAGTAGATTATGCCGAGGTATTTCCAACAGAGCTCCCTGGTCTGCCACCTAAGAGGGAGATAGACTTTGAGATTAAATTATACCCTGGCGCAGCTCCAGTATCATTACCTCATTACAGGATGGCACCGGCTGAGATGACTGAGTTGAAAAAGCAGATTGATGAACTGCTCAGGCTGGGCTTTATTCGGAACAGCACATCCGCATGGGGAGCCCCGGTATTGTTTGTTAAGAAGAAGGACGGTACCCTTCGGATGTGTGTGGATTATAGAAAATTGAACCAGTTGACTGTCAGGAATAAATATCCCCTACCCAGGATTGATGATCTGTTTGATCAGCTTAGGGGTTCCTCTCACTTTTCCAAGATTGATCTGATGTCCGGATACCATCAAATCCGGGTTAGAGAGGAAGACATAGAGAAGACAGCCTTCAGGACACGGTATGGATTATATGAGTATGTAGTCATGCCGTTTGGGCTTACTAATGCACCGGCGGTGTTCATGGACCTGATGAATAGGATATTCCGTCCTTACTTGGATCAGTTTGTAATTGTATTTATTGATGACATCCTGATCTATTCCAAGAGTCAGGAGGAACATGCTGAACACCTGCGGATAGTTCTGAACACCCTGAAGAGGAACCAGTTGTATGCCAAAGCCAGCAAGTGTGAATTTTGGCTATCAGAGGTCAATTTCTTGGGGCACGTTATATCGGAGGAAGGCATAGCTGTAGACCCGGCTAAGGTAGCGGCAGTGAGGGAGTGGAAAGCACCGACGAATGTGACCGAGATTCGCAGTTTTCTGGGATTGGCCGGTTACTACAGGAAATTTATTATGGATTTCTCCAAGATTGCAGCCCCACTTACCCGACTCACTCAGAAAGGAGTCAAATTTGAATGGTCAGATCTGTGCAACCGAAGATTTGAGGAGCTAAAGGAGAAGCTTACAACCGCTCCTATTTTGATCTTGCCGGAAAGAGGCAGAAACTATGAGGTGTACTGTGATGCCTCAGGAGAGGGACTGGGGTGTACGCTCAGTGAAGGTAATAGGGCGGTGGCGTACGGGTCAAGACAGTTGAAAATTCATGAGAGCAATTATCCCACACATGATCTGGAACTGGCAGCAGTGGTCTTCGCTCTTAAAAGCTGGAGACACTACCTTTATGGTGAGAAGTTTGAAGTATTCTCAGACCATAAGAGCCTAAAGTACCTATTTGATCAGAAGGAACTTAACATGAGACAACGTAGATGGATGGAATACTTGGCAGATTATGAGTTCGTACTCCGGTATCATCCTAGCAAGGCGAACAAAGTGGCAGATGCTCTCAGCCGCATATCACCTGCGACAGTAGCCAGTATGATCAGAACAGAATGGGAGGTGTTGAATACCATCAGAGAGTTTAAACTCTATCTGAATAATCATGGAACCATATGTAATCTGATCATACGATCCCACATGGTCTCCGAGATTGAACGGGAACAACGAACAGATCCAGAGGTGGAGGAGATATGGGCTAAAATGTCTACCGGTGAAGTTGTACCGGAATGGGAATTACGACCGGGACAGGGTCTTATGTTCCGAGGTAGGACATATGTGCCTAAGAATTGCAGAAGAGAGTTGCTGATTGAAGCACACCAAACAAAACTCTCTATTCACCCGGGCAGCACCAAGATGTACCATGATCTTAAGAGGCACTATTGGTGGCATGGACTTAAAAAAGACGTGGCAGAGTTTGTTGCTTGTTGCTTAACCTGTCAGCAGGTTAAGGCAGAACATCGGAAGCCACCGGGTTTACTCGCACCCTTACCGGTGCCAGAATGGAAATGGGAACACATATCCATGGACTTTGTAACAGGGTTGCCAAGGTCATCCAAGGGCAACGATGCAATATGGGTCATAGTGGACCGGTTGACCAAGTCTGCACATTTCCTTCCCATCAAGATGACGGATTCATCTGAGACTTTGGGTCGACGATACATCCGGGAGATCATCAGGTTACATGGCATTCCCCTGTCTATTGTGTCCGACAGAGATGGCCGATTCACCGGCAGAGTATGGCAGGGCTTACAGTCGGCTATGGGGACCGACGTATTAACTAGCACAGCATTTCATCCACAAACTGATGGACAGTCGGAGAGGACAATACAGACATTGGAGGATATGCTGAGAGCATGCATGCTAGACTTTAAGGGTGGATGGGAGGATCATTTACCACTGGTGGAGTTTTCCTACAATAACAGCTATCAGTCAAGCCTACAGATGGCTCCATTTGAGGCCTTATATGGTAGGCCATGTAGATCACCAGTGTGTTGGACAGAAGCCGGTGAGCCTGCGCTGATTGGACCGGAGTTGGTTGCAGAAACTACAGCGCAGATTAAATTGATACGGCAACATCTACTCACTGCACAAAGCCGACAGAAGAGTTACGCCGACAAAAGGAGAAGGTTCCTCGAATTTGAGGTGGGGGACTTGGTGTTTTTGAAAGTCTCACCACGGAAGGGACACATGAGATTTGGAAAGAAGGGGAAACTGTCACCTAGATTTGTGGGACCGTTTTCAATCTTGAAGAGGGTGGGGGGGGTAGCTTATCAGTTGGCGCTCCCTCCGCAGTTATCATCATTACATGATGTGTTCCATGTGTCTATGTTGAGGAAGTACAACCCTGATCCTTCACATGTATTGAATATTCAAGACATCGATGTGCAAAGCGATGTAACATATGTGGAAAAGCCGGTCAGAATAGTCGGGACCGAGCAAAGGGTGTTGCGGAACCGGGCCATTCAGTTCGTCAAGGTGGTATGGGAACGACATGGTAATGAAGAAACCACCTGGGAACTTGAGTCGGAGATGAGAGCCTCTCATCCGGAACTCTTTGTGTAAGATGTTTTGAACCACTACTTCGCTCGAATTTTCGGGACGAAAATTTTAAAAGAGGATTGTATTGTAAGGTCTTGGAACTTGGGAATTAATATAAATGTGAATATTAATTATTTTAATGATGGAAATTAGAAAATTGTTGGAGTAAATAGTAAATGGGCCAAAATTGGATAAAGGCCCAAGTGTGGCCCAATAGACTATGGTTTGGATTTAAATTTATTTAAATGGGTCAAGAATGGTCAAATTGGGTCGAATACCCATTTGGGACCCAATGGGTCAAGATGGTTAAGCTCTAAGGTAAATGGGCTAGTGGGAAATGTAATTGGGCCATGGGCCCAATGGTGATCCATTTAGAGTGGGCTTAATGAAATTTAATCACCCTAAGTAATTTGGAATTAAACAATGGTGGTGTGGCCAAGCGGGACCCACCTCCACCTCATCAAGTGAGGTGGCGAGTGGACCAATGATTGGTGGGGCCGGCCACCATGGTTGACTTGGTCAACCATGGGTGGAGTAATGAACTTAGGCTAAGCATCAATGGATTAGCCTAAGGTAAATATCTAATTAAATTATTTAAATATGGTAGTCAAGAGTGGTCAAGGTGGGGCCATGAGGTGAAGATTCACCTCATCTCAAACTCAAAAAAATTCACATACACGTTGGACTTGGTGGTGGTTTAGATAACCACCACCATAAAGCAAATAAAATATCTTAAAATATCTTTGGTTGGTGAAAAATTAATGTAAAGTGTAAATGAGGTCATCAAATGGGGATAAGTTTGATTTTTTTCTTTCTCATATTCATTTTCACTAACTCCATCCCTCCCACTCCTCCATTGCCGTCCCATGTCCAAGTGAAGGAGAGAAAAAAAAAAAAAAGAAAAGAAGGAGCTCAAGGAGAGAAAAAAAAATGGAATTTGGAGGGAGTTCACTCTAAGATTAAGGTCATCATCTTCCTCTCATCATCTTTTCCTCTTTTCATCTCTCAAATTCAAACCTAACATGGCTGATTTTAAGGTTGGGAGTTGCCACCCTTGATCAAAGATCTTGACCTATAAAAGATCAAGAGGAAGGAGAGAGGAGGCCAAGGAGACCGACGGGAGCGGCGGAAATCGGAGGAGACGTCGGATAGTGAGTATTTCTTAAATAAAAGAATTTTGGATTTTAGGGTTTAACAAATGAAATTTATTTTTGTGAAATTAATGTTGGATAGGTGATTTTATACTATGGAATTTAGATACATTAAATGGAAGGGTGGAAGATGGAGAAAACCCTAAATGGGTGAATTAGGGTTAGGGTAAGAAATTGGAGAAATATATTGTGTGCATTGTGTGATTGATTAAATTGAGCATGGAATTGGGTACTTGGAATAAGAATCATGGGCCATAGAGTTCGGCCATGTAGCATGACCGAACCCCATGGTGGGTGATTAGAGTTTGATGAAATTGGTTAGGGTTTAAAGGATGGAAGGCAATGAAGGTTTTTGATTAATGCATTTAGGGTTTTAATGAATGCATGGGAGTAATGTTTAAAATGATTGTATGATGAAAAATGCAATGGAATGGTATGATTTTAAAATGCATGGATGGTAGGAAATTTGAACCATGGGTTCGGCCATGGCATAGGGCCGATCCCTATGGTGATGAAATGGTGATTAAATGAAGGGTTTAAAGGGTAATGTGTTGATGAATTTTGGATTTCAAGTGAACAAAAGTGATGATCCAAAGGGGGCTAAGAATATGGTTTAGTTGCATGATTTAAACCCCTCAAGGAGGGATTATTGGTGGATCTAAAATGTAACAATGGACCCAAGAAAAAATGGAGAATGGAACATCATGGGTTCGGCCATGGTGTATGGCCGAACCCATGCCCCAAATTGTAAATCAATTTGGGTTTAAGGTCAATGGGTATATATGTGATTAAGTATGGGGTTTGAATGGGTTTAAATGAGTAATGGTTAGATTAATTACATGACAAATTTTAATGTTTTGGTAAGTCAATAATGGACCTAAGTTAAGGACCTAGGTTGTGGATCAATTTTAGGCTTAAATAGGCATGAATGAATGAGTAATTGGTTATGTAAAGGGGTAGTGGCACAAATGGTAATTATTGGCTAAAATGAAGAAACTCACTAAGTTATGATTTATGGGCTTGGAAATGATTAAAACTTGGATTGATTTGGTAATTTAATAAGGTACCGGATAGCGCGAGCGGTACGCGAGTCGGTAGCCGGATTATCGGACGAAGCCGAAAAAGGACGCGAGTCGGTATTCGATAGGATTCCTACCTATTTGTAAGCCATGGATGTATGATGGTATTTTTGTCATATTTTATTGATTAGTATTTATCTTATGATGGGTTTTTACAATTATGGATGCTATGTTTAAGATGGATTTTATTTAATGGCTATGAACTATGATTAAGGTTATGCATTATAAATTAAGGCTATGTATGATATCTTAAGGTTATCAGTTATAAATAGTACATAGCATAATGCATTACATCTCATGCATGGCATCGGCGGAAAAAAATAAACAAACCGGAGTCCATGCTCCGTCGGGGCGACCGAGAACAGGCATGGGGACACCTTGACGAGGCTTTACCGTCAAGGGGGATATTTTGCGGTTGGATATATCTTGACGAGGTTTTTCCGTCAAGAGGGATATGACAGTATATGGCAGGAATGATGGGTGGGATTCATAACATTGACACCCATGGCATATCATTTACTTATATTTCAGTATATGGTGGTTTATAGTTTTCACTGTGTTATTATCTGTATGTGGTTATTACTAACCCATGTGCTAGCCCTACTCGGAATCCTACTGGGCGCGTTGTTCTAACGCCCTACTTCTACCCTAGCTGACAATGCAGGAGATGGCGGACCGGAAGGGCGAGACGGAAGCCAAGCTTAGGAGCTTGGGGAGGCGGATTAATTATTTTGTTGAACTTTATTTTGGAAAAGATGTATTTGTATAGTTAGCTTGTCGGAAATGTAATAATTTAGGTAGTTTGCTATGTTTAGGTATTATTTTGGATAATACAGTATAATGGCATTTTCGTAATTAATTGGGTATTTCTTCCCTGCTATCTGAAGAACTGGTAGGATAGTTCTATGATCATCCGCATTTATTTTTATGTTCCGTGAGCTTACTTGCTACGCGTGAACCGTACTCGTGGACTTATGTTCCACGCACGCGTAGGGTTGGCCAGTTAAGGGCCGGGCTTTAGAAGCTCGGAACTTAACTCGTGTCGTGACGTCCGCGCCCTTTGTCACTTTTAAAAAAAAAAAATGTACTCTGATTTTACGGTGAAAAGGGGCGGGCGTTACAGATTGAAACCATTCTTAAAGTATCACAATCCAGAGGCATAAGTTGAAGTCTTGTTCATTGATCTAATCTACCGGGATTGATAAGCAATCATCCATTTACCAACACCCATACATCAGTCCCCATTACCCACCAACTAAGTCAGTTAGAGTCCTTAGTTTTAATTTTCGTTGAGTCGGTCTTGCCTAGGTAATAGTCTATCATTTAATGCACATTCCAAGGTACGTCTAAACCCCAATTGTTCATCTTCTAAAATATTTCTACTTTTACAAATGGCCAGTGTAGATTTGGGAACATTGAGGTTAATGTTCAATTTAAGTTTTGGGGGTACCAATGTCATATATCATTCATCTTAAAAAAAAAAAATCTGGGAATAGTAAGTTCGCGAGTACTAAGACACCCCTTAAAAAATTGGATAGGAGTCATGCACGTAGACGGTCGAGTTTTAGTCTTCGCATTGTGTCTATCCAGAACACAAGTTCCCCCAAACTTGTGTAGGAAAATCATTTCCTTAGCTATGAGGGTGAGGAAGCTGGAAATCCAATAGGAGCAACACAGACCTCTTTGTGGTCAAAGTACTTTGGCTGCAAAAAAGAAATCTAAGAGGCTAGCAATCTGTTCCAAATGCGGATGTAGAAATTGTAAAGGAACAATATCTGATCAAGGAGTTTGTTGTGTGACAGTAGCAAAGCATAGATCCATAATCACGAATAGGGAGATTCTGTTGGATGTAGTCAAAGGTAAAGAAAGTCTAGAAAGACTGAGACACCTTGAACTCCAAAGAACTATTGATTTTCGTTTATCGGCCTATAACCGTCTTGACAATGTGACGTTAAACGAGTCATAATCTTGCTTAAACAAAAATAGGCAGAATCATTTTTAAAGAAGAGTAAGTGAGGACTGAGACTTCTTGGGGCTTAAACACTGCCAATTTTAGTTTAAAAGAGATTACCTGTGACTTGACGATCTGACGTAAAGAGAGTCACATTTTTAGCATCAAGACATGAATAAAAATCTTTGTATCAAACTTTTCTGAAAATATTTTTATAGGATTTATATCTGGAACAATTTTTACACAGCCATATTAAGTTTAGTCTGAAGAAGAAAAAATATTCATGAGTCGAGTGATCACTAGAGGAATACTAGTGGGGACTTATACCTAGTGAGCTTTAAAGCCATTCTTTTCTTCTGAGGGTTATAAGTCATTCCAATTTTCTTTGATAAGCGCATTAAGTTGTTGTTGATCTTATTATCCTTTGATTTGGTCATTACTGAGAACGATATCAAATTTGGGCTAGTACACTTGAAATTTTTTTGAATTTGTTTGAATCAACAAAATCACCATATGAAGTTTAAGATATGATATAGGCAATGTTTGGATCCTTTGAGCCTTCAAGCTTACCTATTTTGGTCATTTATCTTGATAGTTTCCCAATTGAGCTTTACACAACTTATTTTATTGATCAGCCATGCTTACCATACCCAACTCCGGTTGTGGAGTTCAAGCCTTATTGAAATATCTATGACCTATTCTAGATCTAGAAAAGGTTAGAGATGAAACATTGGGATGGTACTTTAAAAAAAAATGGCACTTGAGAAGAAAAAAAATGAATGATGAAGAAAGCTTTTTAAAAAGAGAAAAAGAAAGGGAACATCCAGACATCAATGAAGTATGTGAAAAAAAAAGATAAACTTCGAAAAGTGCTGAAAAACAAATAGAGAAAATATCCCATTCAACATCATGAAGACCTCTAACTTTTTCTGTTCAAAGTATTCATTTTTAGAGCCTTATTATCCTTCTTTGATATGACCTGATCCCAGGCTACGTTTCATCCTATTACAAAGTCCTGATCGTAAGTCTAAATATAGTATTTCATGTAGAGAATAAAGGAAGGAAAATGATGGTGTTTGAGTCAACATTCTCAGAAATTGGCATCCATTCATGAGATCTATTTATTTTCTTTTATCTGTGCCATCTTTTCTACATACCTATGTGAGAAATTTTGATTTCTATACATAAACTCCGCTCACGTATACCTTGAGAAAATAAAACCAAACCTCTGAGCATTAGTCTTTCTGAGAGATATATCTGTGAGGTTTGAAGTCAAAACGCATTTTCCAAAGGTGGTTACAAAGTTTGTGTGTATTTGGAAAATGAGGGTTATCTTAATATTTGGCTAAGCACACACTACACTCCGGGTATAAGCCTTATAAAATGAATTTTAGAGTTGTATGATGCTTAGGTCTTTTGTCTATGTGTTTCTACTAAAGATGCTGATGTTTGTGGGTATCATCATTGCAAGCCCTTACGAGACTATAACTCATCCACTAGAGGTAACCTAGGGGTTTAAATGCTTATTGCATATGCTAAATGCAAACGAGAGTACAAGTGAAAATGGTGTAGTTTAGGATTAGATTAGGATTTTTTTTCTTCTTCTATTTTTAGAGTTCTTTAGGTAGTTTTGCTCGAGGACTAGCAAAATCTAAGTTTGGGGGTATTTGTTGAGACATGAAAAATGACATTTTTACCCCAGATTACTAGACTAGTTAGCCTTCAATTTCGTATATATCACATACATTTAGTGTTGTTTGTTAGTTTGTAGATAAATTTGGGAAGTACAGGAAATCAATCAAAATCAATGGAAAATTGCAAGTTTTGTGCTTGAATTGTAAGACTCAAAATTTTTAATAACTAATTTCTAACAACTTTTAGGATTTTAATTGTACATTGATTAATCTAGATCCAAGTATGAGAGTCTAGATTAATTCAATATTTTTAGATTTTAAGTGGTGAGTTAATTATTTAATTCTGGAGAGAAGCTGCAATTTCAAAGGCCAAAGCTTGAATTTCAAATATATGGGCCAGAGATCCAACCCAATTGGCCTAAGCCATGCTCCACAGGCCAAACATTGGGCCAAGCTCAAGTAATCCATGCACATGTGTAACACCCCGGATTTTCAAATTATTTATATATATGAAAATTATCCATTTAATTTGTGAATGGACCTTATATGGGTAAAATGTTGGGTCGTTGCCTAATTATGACCCAACGGATTATGGAAAGGGTTTCAAATCAATTAAATGGGCAGAATTTAATTAGTAATGCAATTTATAGAATTAAGGGATTTGGATTAATTGCATGTGCATAAAAGTATTAATGGAAAGGTTTTAGATTACTTTGGCCGTGTATGAAGGATTTGTACATGTATGGGATATGCGCATGATGTATTAGAATATTTTAAAAAGGAGTATTTTTTCTTGGTGAAGAGTGATACTAGGGATTTGATAATTGGAAGAGGCGCATGTCATATTGCTAAATATAAAAGATATCTAAGATAAAAATAGCACAAAGGCAATTGCTAAGAAAGCAAGGCGCATTAGCATATTCTAAATGGAGGACTCTCCAAAATAAGAAAGGTGTACACAGCATTAGCAATGGCTAATTTAAAGGGTCATGGCACCTTCTAAGTTGGGATTAATTGGAAATTAATTAAGACAAGGGAGAGGGGCGCATGGCACTTTCTATTAAGTGGAGGTTTTGTAAAGAGGGAAGCATTACATGGCAATGGCACTGTCTAATTGTACATAGGACTAATTAGAAGGTTGATACAAGAGAGGCAATAGGGTACACGGCAATTGCTATCTAAGAGAGGCAACAAGGGGCGCCTAGGTACTTTCTTAATATGGAACTATGTGGAGTTGTATTAAAAAGAAAGAACCACAACAAGACACACAACATGGTCTGAGATGGGATTAATTAAGAAAAGAAAGGGCAGCCGATCAAGGGAAAGGGCATTAGCAATTGCTATCTTGATACCTTCTAAATTGGGACAAATTAGTAGTGATAAAAGGAGAGAGGGTGACGCACACGGCATTACACAAATCAGCAAGCATTGGCGTTGGTTTGCTCTTGGCAACAAGGTGTTCTTAGTTTGTGAAAGATTAAAGAAGAGAAGAGGCTAACGAAGAGAAAGATTGGAAGAGCAAGATCAACAGATGGAAAACGGGAGGAGTCGCGGAACTGGTAAGTGATTTTATGATTTTTGTTTAAAAGAAAAGAAGCATAGGGTTCGGCCAAGGTGTATGGCCGAACCCCATGGAAGGGTTTTGGTGATTTTACTGGAGGAACATGGGTCATATTTTTATGGATGATGATTGGTAAATTTAATTTGATCTATGGGTTGGAAAACCATGGAAAGACATGGTTTGATTTATGGGTTTTTGGAGGTTGAACTCCATGGAAGATTGTTCATATCTTAAAAGGTTTACATGGAGATGATCATGGATGAACCATAGGGTTCGGCCATGGTGTTTGGCAAAACCCCATGGAAGGTCATTGGTTAATTTTAAATAAGGGTTGATGTTAATGTTATGTGATTTTTGAAAGGGCTAAATGGATAAGAATCATGAATAAATTGAATGGGTCTTATTGGATTTTAATGGATTAAATGTAAAATCAATGTTTAATAATTTGTAGAAGGAAGATTGTGAACCATAGGGTTCAGCCATGGTGTATGGCCGAACCCCATAGAGTTGTTTTAGTATGGTGGTTGGATTTTAATTGATTAAATGGAAGGTTGGATGCTAGGCTTGGAAACTTTCTAATTATGGAGTTGGATATTTAATTTAGAAAGTTTCTATTTAAGGACTTTCTAATTATGGAGTTGGATATTAATTTAGAAAGGATCCAAGAATGGAAGGAATGGATTAATTTTGGAAGGTAGAGATTAAATTGGAAAGTCTCTAATTTTGGAAGGTAGAGATTAAATTGGAAAGTATCTAATTATGAAAGGAGGTTGCCAAATTAGAAAGCATTTATTTATGGAAGTTGGTTTATTTGGAAAGTTTCTATTTTTGGAAGGTGAAGACTAAATTAGAAAGTTTTAATTTAAGAACTTTCTAATTATGGAATTTTAATTTGGAAACCTTCTAAAAATAGAAGGAGGAGATTAAAATGGGAAGGTTTCTAAATATGGACTTGTTAATTATGGGTTTGTTAATAATGGAAGATGATGAAAATGGAAATTTAGACCTCATAGGGTTCAGCCAGGTGCTTGGCCGAACCCCATGAACAAATTTTATAAGTTTGGGTTTATGTGTTAATGAATAGAAAGTTGGAAATAATTAGGCTAATGGCAATTTTGAAAATAGGGTTTAGAATGAAGGACCATGGGCTCGGCCATGGTGTATGGCCGAACCACATGGGGAATGATTTATGATTTCTAATGTTTGAAGGATTGAATTATGGATTATTGATGAAGGTAATGGCAAAGTTGTAATTACATGCCAAAATGGAGGATCATGGGTTCGGCCATGGTTTATGGCCGAACCCCATGAGGTTTCTTTTATGGACTTATTTGGATTAATGGGTTAATTATTAGCCTAAGTATATTGTAAATAAGAATAATGGGTTATATTAGTCATAGATGGCAATCTTGTAAATATATGAAAATAAGGAAGGTAGATGGCTATGGATATGTATAATGGCATTTTGGTAATTAAGTGAAAATAAGGGACCATGGGTTTGGCCATGGTGCGTGGCCAAATCCCATGGGAATTGTTTGATGAACATAAGGTTACGTATGTTGGGTTAAATGAATGAATTGTTAATTAAAGATTAGACCAATGGCAATTTGGTAATATCGGTTGAAAATGATAAACCATGGGGATTGGTTTATGGACTTAAAATATTGTAAATCAAGCGGGACTTGGTTTTAAATGATTGTTATATTATAAGGTAACGAGACCTCACAAGGTGTCTACGATCGTGAGCGGTTACCGGACAAAAGACGCAAGGACACATTAGTGGTCTTTGGTAGGATTCCACCTCTTTGAAACCATGGGTTTTATGTACACTGTTTTTATCTTATTTTTGATGAAATTTATATTGCAAAGGATATGTTTCAAATGGTGATTTTAAATCCTATGTTTATATGATTAAAATAGCATGTGTCGGATATGTTTAAAAATGTGATTTTTAATGCTATGTTTATATGATAAAATAGCATGTGTTTTCATTGGCATTTGCATCTCATGCATGGCATGGGAGGGATGATATGTAGCCGGAGATCCACCACTCCGTCGGGGTGTCCGTAAAAGAATCGTGGGGGATACCTTGATGAGGAGAATTCCATCAAGAGGATACTATGTATGAAATGTAGCCGGAGATCCACCACTCTGTCGGGGCGTCCGTAAAACAATCGTGGGGGATACCTTGGTGAGGGGCTTTCCATCAAGAGGATATTGTGTATGAAATGTAACTGGAGATCCACACTCAGTTGGGGCGTCCGTAATAGAATTGTGGTTGATACCATGATGTGATTTCCATCAAGAGGATACTATCTATGAAATGTAACCGGAGGGTCCACACTTCGTCGGGGCGTCCGAAAGACCTATGTGGTGGGTACTTTATGTACATGTGATGGGTGGGACTCATTGCATATGATGTAAGGTCTTGGAACTTGGGAATTAATATAAATGTGAATATTAATTATTTTAATGATGGAAATTAGAAAATTGTTGGAGTAAATGGTAAATGGGCCAAAATTGGATAAAGGCCCAAGTGTGGCCCAATAGACTATGGTTTGGATTTAAATTTATTTAAATGGGTCAAGAATGGTCAAATTGGGTCGAATACCCATTTGGGACCCAATGGGTCAAGATGGTTAAGCTCTAAGGTAAATGGGCTAGTGGGAAATGTAATTGGGCCATGGGCCCAATGGTGATCCATTTAGAGTGGGCTTAATGAAATTTAATCACCCTAAGTAATTTGGAATTAAACAATGGTGGTGTGGCCAAGCGGGACCCACCTCCACCTCATCAAGTGAGGTGGCGAGTGGACCAATGATTGGTGGGGCCGGCCACCATGGTTGACTTGGTCAACCATGGGTGGAGTAATGAACTTAGGCTAAGCATCAATGGATTAGCCTAAGGTAAATATCTAATTAAATTATTTAAATATGGTAGTCAAGAGTGGTCAAGGTGGGGCCATGAGGTGAAGATTCACCTCATCTCAAACTCAAAAAAATTCACATACACGTTGGACTTGGTGGTGGTTTAGATAACCACCACCATAAAGCAAATAAAATATCTTAAAATATCTTTGGTTGGTGAAAAATTAATGTAAAGTGTAAATGAGGTCATCAAATGGGGATAAGTTTGATTTTTTTCTTTCTCATATTCATTTTCACTAACTCCATCCCTCCCACTCCTCCATTGCCGTCCCATGTCCAAGTGAAGGAGAGAAAAAAAAAAAAAAAAAGAAGGAGCTCAAGGAGAGAAAAAAAAAATGGAATTTGGAGGGAGTTCACTCTAAGATTAAGGTCATCATCTTCCTCTCATCCTCTTTTCATCTCTCAAATTCAAACCTAACATGGCTGATTTTAAGGTTGGGAGTTGCCACCCTTGATCAAAGATCTTGACCTATAAAAGATCAAGAGGAAGGAGAGAGGAGGCCAAGGAGACCGACGGGAGCGGCGGAAATCGGAGGAGACGTCGGATAGTGAGTATTTCTTAAATAAAAGAATTTTGGATTTTAGGGTTTAAGAAATGAAATTTATTTTTGTGAAATTAATGTTGGATAGGTGATTTTATACTATGGAATTTAGATACATTAAATGGAAGGGTGGAAGATGGAGAAAACCCTAAATGGGTGAATTAGGGTTAGGGTAAGAAATTGGAGAAATATATTGTGTGCATTGTGTGATTGATTAAATTGAGCATGGAATTGGGTACTTGGAATAAGAATCATGGGCCATAGGGTTCGGCCATGTAGCATGACCGAACCCCATGGTGGGTGATTAGAGTTTGATGAAATTGGTTAGGGTTTAAAGGATGGAAGGCAATGAAGGTTTTTGATTAATGCATTTAGGGTTTTAAAGAATGCATGGGAGTAATGTTTAAAATGATTGTATGATGAAAAATGCAATGGAATGGTATGATTTTAAAATGCATGGATGGTAGGAAATTTGAACCATGGGTTCGGCCATGGCATAGGGCCGATCCCTATGGTGATGAAATGGTGATTAAATGAAGGGTTTAAAGGGTAATGTGTTGATGAATTTTGGATTTCAAGTGAACAAAAGTGATGATCCAAAGGGGGCTAAGAATATGGTTTAGTTGCATGATTTAAACCCCTCAAGGAGGGATTATTGGTGGATCTAAAATGTAACAATGGACCCAAGAAAAAATGGAGAATGGAACATCATGGGTTCGGCCATGGTGTATGGCCGAACCCATGCCCCAAATTGTAAATCAATTTGGGTTTAAGGTCAATGGGTATATATGTGATTAAGTATGGGGTTTGAATGGGTTTAAATGAGTAATGGTTAGATTAATTACATGACAAATTTTAATGTTTTGGTAAGTCAATAATGGACCTAAGTTAAGGACCTAGGTTGTGGATCAATTTTAGGCTTAAATAGGCATGAATGAATGAGTAATTGGTTATGTAAAGGGGTAGTGGCACAAATGGTAATTATTGGCTAAAATGAAGAAACTCACTAAGTTATGATTTATGGGCTTGGAAATGATTAAAACTTGGATTGATTTGGTAATTTAATAAGGTACCGGATAGCGCGAGCGGTACGCGAGTCGGTAGCCGGATTATCGGACGAAGCCGAAAAAGGACGCGAGTCGGTATTCGGTAGGATTCCTACCTATTTGTAAGCCATGGATGTATGATGGTATTTTTGTCATATTTTATTGATTAGTATTTATCTTATGATGGGTTTTTACAATTATGGATGCTATGTTTAAGATGGATTTTATTTAATGGCTATGAACTATGATTAAGGTTATGCATTATAAATTAAGGCTATGTATGATATCTTAAGGTTATGAGTTATAAATAGTACATAGCATAATGCATTACATCTCATGCATGGCATGGGCGGAAAAAAAATAAACAAACCGGAGTCCATGCTCCGTCGGGGCGACCGAGAACAGGCATGGGGACACCTTGACGAGGCTTTACCGTCAAGGGGGATATTTTGCGGTTGGATATATCTTGACGAGGTTTTTCCGTCAAGAGGGATATGACAGTATATGGCAGGAATGATGGGTGGGATTCATAACATTGACACCCATGGCATATCATTTACTTATATTTCAGTATATGGTGGTTTATAGTTTTCACTGTGTTATTATCTGTATGTGGTTATTACTAACCCATGTGCTAGCCCTACTCGGAATCCTACTGGGCGCGTTGTTCTAACGCCCTACTTCTACCCTAGCTGACAATGCAGGAGATGGCGGACCGGAAGGGCGAGACGGAAGCCAAGCTTAGGAGCTTGGGGAGGCGGATTAATTATTTTGTTGTACTTTATTTTGGAAAAGATGTATTTGTATAGTTAGCTTGTCGGAAATGTAATAATTTAGGTAGTTTGCTATGTTTAGGTATTATTTTGGATAATACAGTATAATGGCATTTTCGTAATTAATTGGGTATTTCTTCCCTGCTATCTGAAGAACTGGTAGGATAGTTCTATGATCATCCGCATTTACTTTTATGTTCCGTGAGCTTACTTGCTACGCGTGAACCGTACTCGTGGACTTATGTTCCACGCACGCGTAGGGTTGGCCAGTTAAGGGCCGGGCTTTAGAAGCTCGGAACTTAACTCGCGTCGTGACGTCCGCGCCCTTTGTCACTTTTTTAAAAAAAAATGTACTCTGATTTTACGGTGAAAAGGGGCGGGCGTTACATATGATAGCATGGCGTAGCATTGAATCAGCATGATTATGATCCTTATTATCATGCAAGGTTTCTGGTTTTTATCGGTATGATTGGATCTCTATTATCATACACTGTTTTGGATACAATGCTTTATTAGTATGGTATGATATATTATAACTGGATTTGATATATATTATATCTGGATTTTTGGTACTAACCCATGTGTTAACTACTGGGCACGTTGTACTAACGCCTTACTTCTACCCTAGTGGATGATACAGGAAACAAGGAGAATGATGAACGCGAAACGGGCCAGGCATAGAAGCTTGGAAGCTTTTAAATTATATTTTGTTTAAGATACTCATGGGCTTGTATCTTGAGTATCTAGAGTTTAGATGAATTTGCTATCGTTGGATGTTTTATTGTATAATTACGTTATGATAATGACATACTTTGCTATCTGAATGGAATAGAACTGTGTTCTATTATGATTCTGCATGTTATGATTTTTATTCCGCATGTTTATATTGCTATGTGTGAACCATTTTCGTGGACTTGGTCCATGCACACATACGGTTGGCCAATTAAGGGTTGGACTTTAAAAGTTCGGACTTAGCTCGCGTCGTGACGTCCCTCGCTCTGTCACTCTACTCTGTTATTAAAAAAAAAATAGACTCTGAATTTACAGGAAGAAGCGAGTGAAAAAGGGCGGGGCGTTACAGCATGTCAAAGTGGGCCAGGCCAGTGTGCAAGTCCAAATCCAACATGCCTAAACTCAAGTTCAAGAGCTCAAGTCCATGGTGTTCATTTGAGGCCCAATTACCCAAACCATGTGATCCAATTACCCATAGTCGAATTTACCCTAAGTCCACATGCCCCTACCTTCTCCATGCACATATCATATCCACCATCCATTTAGCCATCTTTAAATCCAGACCATTCATCTCATTCATAAACTTAGGAAAACCCTAGAGCCACATCTCTTAATCCATTGCATACATACTTAGCATCTCAACCCTCCATGAATAATCTTACCATTTATAAAATTCATCGTAGCCATCCATCCTTACAACCATTAGATCTAAACCCATTCCAATCATAGCCATCAATTTAAAATCTCCATAAAAACCTAGATCTAGTCAAACTTGGATGCCAAGCAACCAAAACCTATCCACTCGATTTTGCCAAATCATTACCACCTCACACACAATTTTATCATATCCCATACACCTCATTCAAATTTTCCATAGAATCAACTCTCCACATCACCACCTCTCATCTCATCCATCCATTCATGTTAGCTTTGGATCCCAACCATTCATATCATGCATTGCATAACACAAACCCTAAACCCAATATGCAAAATGTAACACCTCGGATTTCCAAGTTATTAATATATATGAAAATTACCCATTTAATTTGTGAATTATTAAATATGGACCTTAGATGGGTAAAGTGTTGGGTCATTGTCCAATTAAGACCCAACGGATTGTGGAAATGGTTTCAATAGAATTAAATGGGGCTGAATTTAAATAGTAATTCAATATCTATAAATAAGGGATATAAATTAATTGTCATGCGCATAAAGAGACTAGGAATGGGGTGTTGTGCATGGCTGAATATTAGATTTGCATATCCAAGAAGATGTCTAAAATTAAATAAAGATTTCTTAGGCCGTGTATAGGGATTTCCATATCCATGAGGATGCTCTCAATGGTGTCCTTTTCCTTGGTTAAAAACGGCATACACAAAATAAGAGAGGGGCGCACGACAATTACTAATTTGAAGGGATATGCACAATCCATGATCATGCCCCAAAAGGAGTCCTTTTCCTAGTCAAAGAGTGAAACTAGGAAGGTGCTAAATTGAAGGGTCGACATCTTCTATTGACCGATTGGAATTTTATAAAAGGAGCAGCAAGGGCTCACGGCACACACACAACATCAAGAAGGGATTGACGCTGGTGTGCTCTGACTAGAAGGTGTTCTCAGCTCTGTGAAAGATCAAGGAGGAAAATAGGCTAAGGAAGAAAAGGATTGGAAGAGCAAGAACAAGCGAAGGAAAACCGGAGGAGTCGCGGAACCGGTTAGTATTTTGATAATTTCGTTTAAAGAAAGGAACCATAGGGTTCGGCCATGGGTA
The DNA here is from genome assembly GCA_013350335.1 of Chimonanthus salicifolius. Lineage (NCBI taxonomy): Eukaryota > Viridiplantae > Streptophyta > Magnoliopsida > Laurales > Calycanthaceae > Chimonanthus > Chimonanthus salicifolius. Next base: position 53,710,288 of record CM023533.1, on the reverse strand, counting down.
TAGATGAACCCCATGGAGGAAAATTGAGGGAATGATTATGGTTAATTAATGGAATGATGACCCATAGGGTTCGGCCATGTTGTATGGCCGAACCCCATGGAAGGACTTTGTTGATTTTTAATGGAAGTTTGGAGGATGAAAATCATAGAGTTATGTTTATGGTTTTTAAAGGTTTTACAAGGTTTGGATGAATGTAAGAAATTAAAGAACCAAACATGGCCGAACCCCATGGAGGGGTGTTGGTAATGATTATGGGTTTTTGAAGGATGAACTCCATGGAAAATTATTCATATTTTTAAAAGGTTTTATATGGAGAAATATAGAATTGGTTACATGTATTTAGATCATGAAAGATCAAGGATGAATGATTTTTAAAGAGAAGATTTTGAACCATAGGGTTCGGCCATGGTGTATGGCCGAACCCCATGGAAGATGTTATTAATTTAGAAAGTGATGGGAACGGTTGGATTGTCTCTATGAGTGAGGTTCGGCCATGGTGTATGGCCGAACCCCACTAGGGTTTATTTTATGGAAGATGGTTATTGATTTAGAAAGAAATTAATGATAGACTTTTGGATCCAAAAAGGAAGGAACCTTGATTATGGATTCAAGGATGGTAATTGCTATAATTGGAATTTAGACATCATGGGTTCGGCCATGGTGTATGGCCGAACCCCATGAACCAATTTTATGGGTCATGTATGGACCTAATATGATTAAATGAATGGAGGATTAAGATAAGTAATTATCCATGATGGAGGTAATGGCAATTTTGTAAATATCGCCTAAAAATGAAAGATCATGGGTTCAGCCATGGTGTATGGCCGAACCCCATGAACTTGTTAATGGGCCAATTTTGGGTCTTTGTGTAATTTAAATGAATGGTTTGCCAAATCAAGGGATGAAGGGAATGATTAGGGTTTTATTTTATGAATTATGAATCAATCATGAATTTATGTAATGGATCAATTTTTGGACCTAAACATGAGGTAATGGAAACAATGGCAAGAATGTAAATAAGTTTGAAATTGATAGACCATGGGTTCGGCCATGGTGTATGGCCGAACCCCATGGGGAATTACTTATGGATTTAATGCATGAATGGTTAGATTAATGGAATGTTAGCCATGGATGGCAATATGGTAATTAAGTAGAATAAATGGACCATGGGTTCGGCCATGGTGTATGGCCGAACCCCATGGGGATTGTTTTGATGGATTTAGGGTTTATGTATGTTGGATTAGATAAATGAGAAGTGATTAAATGATTAACTTAAGGGGGTGAGGTTCGGCCATGTTGTATGGCCGAACCTCACAAGGTTATGTTTTATGGACTAAGGTGTTTTTGGGCTTAGATATGATAAGAAATCAATTGGAACATGGGTTTAATTAATTGTTGTGTAATAAGGTAACGGGACCTCACAAGGTGTGTACGATCTTGAGCGGTTACCAGACGAAAGCGTAAGGACACTTTAGTGGTCTTTGGTAGGATTCCACCTCTTTGAAACCATGGGTTTATGTACAATGTTTTTATTTGATGAATTTATGTTGAAAAAGATGTGTTTCAAATGTGATGTTTTAATGCTATGTTTATTATATAACATAGCAAGTGTTTCATTAGCATCTCTTGCATGGCATAGGGTGAAGGATTTGTAACCGGAGGGGCCACACTCCGTCGGGGCGTCCGAAAAACCTATGTGGGATACCCTGATGTGCTTTTCCATCAAGAAGAAACCAGAGGGGCCACACTCCGTTGGGGAGTCCGAAAGACCTATGTGGGGGTACTTATATGTACTTGTGATGGATGAGACTCATTGCATTTGACATCATGACATGGCATGGTTTATATGGTTTATATGGTTTTTGGACTATATTATTATTATATATGTTTTGTACTAACCATGTGTTAGCCCTAATTGGAATACCTACTGGGCGCGTTGTTCTAACGCCCTACTTCTACCCTAGTGGATGATACAGGAAACAAGGGGAACGATGAACGCGAAACGGGCCAAGCATAGGAGCTTGGATGCTTTTAATTTATATTTTGATTAAGTTACTTATGGATTTGTAATTTGAGTAACTAGACTTCGGACATGTAATAACTTAGATGATTTGCTATGGTTGGTTGTTTATTTGGATAATTGTGTTATGTTAATTATGATTAAGGACTTGACGTACTTTGCTATCTGAAATGGAATAGAACTAGGTTCTATTATAATTCCGCATGTTATGATTTTAATTCCGCATGTTTATATTGTTATGTGTGAACCGTTTTCATGGACTTAGTCCATGCACACATAGGGTTGGCCACTTAAGGGTCGGACTTTAGAAGTTCGGACTTAGCTCGCGTCGTGACGTCCCTCTCTTGCTCACTTTGTTATTTAAAAAAAAAAAATAGACTCTGATTTACGGAACGGAAAGCGATTGAAAAAGGGTAGGGCGTTACACAAAATTCACCCACACCCGATCCAAATCTCTCGATGTTCGAAATTCTCTGCTTAGCCACCAAGCCAACTTGATTCCCAAGTCACTCCATTCGACCATGCCTATGTAACCCTAATCTCTTAATCCCATCCATCAATGCTTTATGAGATTCAATCCAAGCCTTTCAATCATCACTTAAACCAAGATTAAATGTCAACCATCCATTCTAACCTGAGGCATATAAATAGAGCACTAAGGCATCACAAAATTCGAACTGGGTCATGAACTAAAGAACATATTGGAGTTGGAGCACTGAGAATACAAGAGAGAAGAGCATAATTCGAAATTTACAAACTAAGAGTTTATTTTGTAATTTTATTTTTAATCTCTGCCTTTAATGTACTTTTCAAAAGAGCTGTAATTCTTCCATTTAATAAATTTGAGATATGTTTTTAGAATGCTGGAACATCCAATTTTGGAATTTCATTGATGTTGTTTGATTTATTTTTAATCTTCTATTCTTTATTTAATTGATTGGACAAAATGAAATAGTTAGGATTTAGATTTCATTAGATTCAGATCTATGGTTCCGTTGGGACATACTGAAATAGTTAGATCTTGAATTTAATAGCTTTAAATCTAAGGATCTAAGGTTCACTTAATTAAATTAAAGGATTTGGACTTTGAATTTTTACGCAAATTTCAGATCTAGATCTCCTATTTGTTAATAATTTTAAATATGATGTTCAATGATGGTTGTGATTGATCTAATCCAACTATAAAATATGTTTTGTTTTGTTATGTTAGTTACTTTAAAAGTCAATTTATTTTCTTTATTTTGTTTTTGTTATGTTATTTTTTTATTTCATTCAATTTATTCATTTGATTTACTTTGTTGTTTATTCAATTTATTCATGTTGTGTATTTCATATAATCTTTATGCAATCAATTCTTTCAAGATTTATTAACTGGGTTGGACATGTGATATTTTATTCTTAATCTTTGATTTTAAATTGAGATGAGGACTATTTAATTCTTGTTTCACCATTCTAATAAAAAGATTAACAATTTGATGGATCTAATTTGAACTTGTTAATATGTTTTAAAATTTTGTTTCCATTAGATCTAAGTTAATTTAAAATTTCATATATTAAATTCTTTTTAAAAATTATAGAATTAATTCTATTTCACATATCATATATTTCTAATGGGTACCAATTTAATTAATTTTTAAGCATATATTTTGTGGATTTCCTTTTGGTTCGATGTAACAGCCCTACCCAATTTTTTAGGATTTATGAGAGATCTAGGGATCTCCATGTCGGTCTTTAAGGTCTTGGTATCAGTGGGTAGAGTGTAGGCTCCTTGGTGGGCCTCGGTTTGCCCGATTTCGGGTTTAGGGACTTGAAGGGCATTTTGATAATTTTGAATGATTAAATATTTTTTCATACAAATAGTTTGAAAATCATTCAAATTTCATCTCTGATGTTCGACGTTTGATTTATCGGGATTTCAATCTTTTTTTGAAAACAATAGGTTAACTTTGAAGTTAAGACTTCACGTGTTTCGAGTTTTTATAAAAAAATATAATAATATTAATAAAATAAATCAATGCATTTTACATGTGTTATTGCCCCAGCTTGCCAAGTTCCTATGTTTGTCAATTCCATGACTTAGGAAGAAGCACTTTCTAGAAGCTTGAAGACTCAAGGTGATCAAGAGTGAAGATCTGTAATGCCCCGCCCTTTTTCACTCACTTTTTCCCGTAAATTCAGAGTATATATATATTTTTTTTATAACAGGGTAGAGTGATAGAGAGCGGGACATTACAGTTGGTATCAAAGCTAACCCGAAACACTGAATCTTTCGAATAAATTAATCCGGCCTCCGTGTATTAATTTACTTTGTTAGACTCAGACGGATGATAGCAATGGAAGTACAATCAAAATAATCAGAATTATCCAACATAGCAAAATAGGATGTATTCCCCGCAAATAAAGAAAAATTAAAGAGTGCTTATTTGGAAATTTTTCCCCAAGGACAAGAAACACAAGATGATTATTTGGCAATTTTCCCCAACAAGAGACATTATGTGATACATAGAGAAATTCCCCAAACAAAGATTTCGTTTGACAGAACTGATATTGTCATTGACATACTTCGGTTGTTGTGATACAGATATGTCAGGCAACACAGAGTATACAGAGTTGTCGGACAGAGGGACACCTAGCTGTCCGATAGATCTGGTTTCTTCCGATGATTTCAGCGTACCAAATTTCAACAATGAAGTTGAAACCAGTCAGGACATGAAGTAGAATCGCCTGAGTATAATGTTGGGGTTGATCCAGCCCTTGTACCCAAAGACGACGAAGTAGATGTTCCAACCTTAAAGGAATCAGTAGGGGAGATAGTGCCTAGGTATATGTACGAAGTATGCAATCAGGAGGGGCATAACTATATTTATTGCCCCCACCCTATCGAGGTTATTTGCCCTATTTGTGGACTTCAAGGGCACGGGAAGGAGAGGACTAACTGTCCATACATTGGGGGACCAGGACTAATACCCTGTCTGACTTGTGGAGTGTTGGGGCACACGTCGACGACATGCCCTGACAACTTTTTCAATCTTTATGATGATGCAGGGTCTTCTATAGAAGATTAGCCTAAAGAAAGGGTAAGGAAATGTCGAGGAAAATGGAAAAGATTTTGTAAGGGTTGTGGGAACGTTTTGGAGGGTTTTTGTTCTAACCCTACCAACCCTTGTAACCTGATGAAAGTTCGAATAAATTTCAATAAAGTTATGCAATTTAAGAGTATATGAGGATTTTGGCATTAAGATGCATGTGATAAGGTCACCTGAGTTTTGGTATGGGTACTTCCCTCACAGGATATTGATGAGATAAGTGGATAAATTCTATGAGTATGGCTTAGAGTAACAATGAGACTGTAGGAATCTTGATATAAAATACGGAGACTAGGTCCCGTAGGGTACCGTTGAGGAGTGGGTCTCTCGCATGCTACGCGTTGGAGGGCCCTCTCATGGCTATTTTGCACACTTGATGTGCCTGAATGCGCAGAGCTAGGTACTATTTTACCCCGTGGGGGTGGTACTAGCTTCGTCAGACGCGGTTCGACCATCTTAGAGCTTGACTGAATCACCTTGGGGTGAAGGGATGCAGGGCAAGTAGACCGGATCACGTTGGACGTGGGTCTTCCGCTTAGTAAGTCATGGGACCTAAGTCTTACTAAGGGGTCGGGATATATTATGATGGATATTTTAGCTATAGTCACATCGTGACTTATTTGAGTGTTGTTACTATGGAAAGAATATTTCATGGTAGTATGATGGACCGGTTGGTCTCATAAATGACATATAGATCTAAGGATTGGAACATGTTTCGATTTACATTCCATGTTATAAGGAAAATGTGTTAGCCGTATTACGACTTATATCACAAGAAAGTTAATGTGGAGAGATACATGGTATCATAGAAGTTTTGAATAAAAGGTGTTAGTCACATGGTGACTTATGTACAAAAGAAGATAGGCTTACTTTTGGGAGATGTACTTAAGGGAAAAGTTAAAAGTCTAGTGAAACTCAAATGGGAAGCTATGGGCGACTGCCGTGTGAGACTGGCCACTGACTCTGTAGCTAGCCGATGGAGTTCTAGGAGAGTGGAGCTAGAAACCTAGATAAAATGGGATCAAGAAAATCTTTGAGCGTAAGCTCATATTGGCAGGCTACCTCACACAGAGAGTAGATGGATGAACGTATTGGGCAAGTACGTGTGGAAAATATTTTTTTTGTAGTAGGTAAAATGAAACGGAGTATATTGATTTACATAAGAATTGTAAATGGGTTCACGCGAAAAAGAGATAACATGAGACAGAGCAAATTTTACGAGAATGAAACTCATAGGTTGATATGAGTGATTTTGATATAATTGAGCGGTACTGGACAAGATTGAACAGGAACAACGGATAGATCCAGAAATAAAGGAGATATGGACCAAGATGTTTATTGGTGAAGGCATATTGGAATGGGAGTTAAGACCGGGACAGGGTCTTGTATTCCAAGGAAGGATATAGGTACCTAAGGGTTGCCAAGGTCACCAAAGGGCAACGATATGATATGGGTCGCGGTAGACCGACTGACCAAGTCTGCACATTTCATTCCCATTAAGGTGACAGACTCATCTGAGACTTTGGGTCGGCGGTATATTAAGGATATCATCAGATTGCATGGTATACCTCGGACTATTGTGTCTGACAGAGATGGTGATTTACAGGCAGAGTATGGCAGAGCATGCAGTCGGCCATGGGAACGGATTTACTGATTAGTACAGCATTTCATCCACAGAATGATGGACAGTCTGAGAGAACAATACAGACACTGGAAGACATGTTGAGAGCATGTATGCTAGATTTCAAGGGTGGATGGGAGGACCACTTGCTGTTGGTAGAATTCTCATACAACAACAATTACCAAACAAGCCTCCAGATGGCACCATTTGAGGCATTATATGGTAGACCATGTAGGTCACTAGTGTGCTGGATAGAGGCCGGCGAGCCTGCACTGATTGGACCCGAATTGGTTGCAAAGACATCAACGCAAATACAACTGATATGACAGAATTTGTTGACTGCGTAGAGCCGTCAGAAGAGCTATGCTGACAAAAGGCAGAGGTTCCTTGAATTTGAAGTGGGAGACATGGTGTTCTTGAAAGTCTCGCCACGAAAGGGACACATGAGATTTGGAAAGAAAGGGAAATTATCGCCAAGATATGTGGGACCATTTTCTATCATAAGAAGGATGGGGGACGTGGCTTATCAATTGGCACTCCATCACAGTTGGCATCTTTACATGATGTGTTCCATATATCGATGTTGAGAAAGTATAATCCTGATCCTTCTCACATATTGAATGTACAAGACATAGAAGGTCAGAGCGACGTGACATACGTCGAAAAACCTGTCTGAGTGGTGGACACAGAACAAAGGGTGTTACGAAACCGAGCTATCCAGTTTGTCAAGATAGTATGGGATCGACACAGCATTGAGGAAGCTACATGGGAACTCGAGTCGGAAATGAGGAAGGCTCATCCTGAGCTATTTCGGTAAATGCTTGAAACCCTACTTCACTCGATTTTCGGGACGGAAATTTTAAAAAGAGGGTTGTATTGTAACACCTCGGATTTTCAATTTATTATTTTATATGAAAATTATCCATTTTTAATTATGAACTTTAGATTGGATCTTATTTGGATAAAGAATTGGGCCTTAACCCAATTGGGACCCAATTAAATTGTGGCATTGGTTTTATCAAAAATTTAATAAAAGATTGCCTTGGCCAAATTTTGAATGTGAAATCCATAGATTATGCGCATGAGAGACATGTGGAATTCTAAATCCACAATGATATGCTAGAATAGTTAAAAATGGGATGAGATATCTATGAAATAATTAAAAGATTAAGCATGGCCGAATTTTGGATATTAATATCTATATTATGCACATGGATTGGTAGCCAAGGAAATTATCTAATTTAAATAGAGAGAGGATTAAGGGAATGTTCTTAATAAAGCAAGGGAGGTTGGTAATTGCCATCTAAGGCAAGGGAGGTCGGCAATAGCTAAATGGCAAGGGGCGCACGGCCTAAGGGGTTGGTTATCTTAAGGAATTTCTAATATTGGACCAAGGAAAACCTATAAAGAGATACAGGGAGAGGGGCACACGGTTTTGCAATCCCTTAGCCGATTCTCTCTTTCTCTCTCTCTCCCAATTGTTTATTTTCGGCTACACCAAGAGCAAGAAGAAGGCAATCAACAAGAGATAGTTCGGCCAGCAAGGAAGAATGGAGAAAGATTAGAAGAGCCCGGAATCGGACAAGGTTAATATCTAATTGATTGAATAATTTTTATAAAACGAAAGAACCATAGGGTTCGGCCATGGTGTTTGGCTGAACCCCATGGAAGAAGTATAGAGGAAGATTGGAGATGGGTTAATGGTTTAAATGGAAAAGAAATAACCATAGAGTTCGGCCATAGTGCATGGCCGAACCCCATGGAAAGTTTTAAATTAATTGTTGGTTTTTAAGAATGAAAACCATGGAGGTTGTTTTGTGTAAATAACATGTGAATTTGAATGGATTAAATGGAAGATCCATGATTGATTAATGGAGACATGGATAGGAATGTGGATCGGCCATGGCATGGCCGAACCATGATTGCATTATGGCAAAAATTGATTTGATCAATGGTAATAAAAAAAAAAAAAAGGGTGAGGTTTGGCCATGGTGTATGGCCGAACCCCACCAAATATTTTAATGGATTGGTGTTTGAGTTTAATGGATCTAAACCATTGATGAAGGTCATGAACCATAAGGTTCGGCCATGGTGCTTGGCCGAACCCCATGGGGTTGTTTTTGGAATGGAGATTAAATTGGAAACTATACAATTATGGAAGGTGTTTGCTTAATATGGAAAGGTTCCAAATATGGAAAGTGTTGCTAAAAATTAGAAAGCATCCAAGTATGGAAAAGGGTTACTAAACTTGGAAAGCAATCTAAATATGGAAGGAATCTTATTATTTTTGGAAACCTTCTATTTTTGGAAGTTTCCAATTATAGAAGGTTGTTTAATTAAGTAAGTTTCTAAAAATAGAAGGGGAGATTAACAAGGGGAAAGTTCTATTTTTGGAAGGTGAAATCTAAATTTGGAAACCATATGGTTCGGCCATGGGTGTGGCCGAACCCCATGGAATTGGTTTGGTATTGTTAGTGTAAATAAATTTATGGTTATTAATTTAGAAAGTGAAGATAAGATTGGAAATAAAGGTATCATGGGTTCGGCCATCTATGGCCGAACTCCATGAATCAAAAATTGTGGGTTAAGCTTTGTGTCTTGTAAATAAAGTAAAGGATACAATGTATGTTATGAAATGTTAACCATGAATGGCATTCTTGGTAATTATACGAAAAATATGGAACATTGGGTTCGGCCATGAGGTATGGCCAAACCCCATGAATTATTTTATGGACTATGTGTTTTGGATTAAAAGAAACATGCATGGATGATTTAGAATCTAAGCAAAGAAAAAGGGCTATGGTTATGGACAATGGCATTTTCGTAAATAAGTATGAAAAATGGTAAGCCATGGGTTCGGCCATGGTGTATGGCCGAACCCCATGGGGTTTTGTTTATGGACTTAGAACCTTGTAATCAAGTGGGACTTGGTGTTGATTTATTATTATATTATAAGGTAACGTGATCTCGCAAGCGGTGCGCAATCGGTGATCGATTTTTGGACGAAAGACGCAAGCACACGTTAGCGGTCTTTGGTAGGATTCCACCTCTTTGAAACCATGGATTATGTACTTTGTTTTATCTTATGTTTGATGAAAATATGTTTCAAAGGATATGCTTTATTATTGAATTTCAAATGCTATGTTTAAATTGTTTAAATAACATGGATTGATTATGTTTCAAAAGGTGATTTTAAATGCTATGTTTATCTTATTAAAATAGTATGTGTTTCATTGGCATCTCATGTAATGACCCGGAATTTGTGAATCAGTATATCTGTGGTTATTATTTATTTTAATGATGGAAATTGAGAATTTTAATGGAATAAATGTTAAGTGAATCAAAATTTGGGCAAAGGCCCAAGTATGGTCCAATGGACCATGGGTTGGATGAAATTCATTTAATTGGTCAATAATGATCAATGTAATGGCCCAGAATTTGTAAATCAAAATATATGTGGTTATTGTTCGTTTTAATGGTGGAAATTGGAAATCTAATGGAATAGAGGGTAAATGGATCAAGATATGGACAAAGGCCCAACTAGGGCCCAATGGACTATGGATTGGATTTAAGTTTACTTAAAGGGTCAAGGATGGTCAAATTGGGCCCAATACCCAATTGGGACCCAATGGATCAAGACGATGTAAGCTTTAAGGTAAATGGGTAAGATGGAAATGTAATTGGGCCATGGGCCCAATGGTGATCCATTTAGAATGAATTCAATGAAATTTAAATCACCTAAGTTAATTTAGAATTAAACCAAGGTGATGTGGCCAAGTGGGACCCACCTCCACCTCACCAAGTGAGGTGGCGTGTGGACCCAAGGGTTGGTGGGGCCGACCACCATGGTGGAATTAGTCAATTATGGGTGGAAGTATGAAGGAAATTTAAAGAGGTAGAATTAGGTTAAGTGGAAATAAATTAACCTAAATTAATAATTTAATTAATCAAGTGATTAAGTTAAGCAAATGGGGTTAAATTGGTCAAATGGGAGACCAAGCTACCCCACCTCAAATGTAAAACACGTTGGACTTGGTGGTGGTTATCTAAACCACCACCATAAAGCAAGATAAATATCTTGTATTGGTTGGTGGAATAATTAATGTAAAGTGTAGTTAGGTCACCAAATGGGGATAAGTTTTGATTTCTTTTATCATTTCTTATCCTCTCTTCATTTTTACTCTCTTCATTTTTTCATTCTCCATTGTCGTCCCATGCTCCAAGTGTAGGAGAGAAAGAGAGCTAAGGAGAAGAGAAGAGAAGGAGAGAAGAAAAAAGTGGAAGTTTAAGCAAAATCACTCTAAGATCAAGGTTATCATCTCCCCTCTCATCATCTTTCCCTCTCCATCTCTCAATACAAACCCTAACTTGGCCGATCCTAAGGTTGGGGTTTGTCACCATTGATCAAGCATCTTGACCTACCGAAGATCAAGAAGAAGGAGAGAGGAGGTGTAACACCCTGGAATTTCAAAGTTATCAGTTTATATGAAAATATTCATATTTACGGAATTGCCATTGTGATAAAAATTGATTTGAATTTAAATGGGTCAATGGCTCAATCAAGGCCCAAAGGATGATAGTTGGTTTACAAAACAAATAAATGGGTAAGATAAATTTAAACGGGTCAAGAATCATATTTGGGTCAAATTTTGATAAATGGGTCAAAATGGCTAGATGGGACCCAATGGGTCGTGTGAATGGCATGATTAACCATGGAGGGAGTTCAAGCTTAGTTAATTTAAGTTTATTAATTGCTTGAGTGTGGTTTGAGTTGAAATGAATGGTGGGTTTAGTTAAGTTGAATTTATTAGTTAAGTTAAATTAAATGAGTGACTTAGGTTGGGTGAGTTGAATAAATGAGTTGAATGAATATGTATTTTTAATGTAAGTGAGTGAAGTGTGTGAATGGGAGGAGAAGTGTTTTAAATTCCAACTTTGAGCAAGAAAAACGTTGGTGCATGGGGAGACATTACCATGCATGTAACCCCCATTTAGGTGATGAATAAAATGGGAGTTACATTTTGAATGGGAGTTACTTCTTGAAAACACAAAGGTTGCTAGGGACGTTGGCTGCATGCATGAACAATTTCATGCATGTAACGGCTACCATGAAGATATGAGAATGATGGCTTTGAGAGTTACAAATGTATGAATGAAGGAGAATGAAGCACATGGGAGTTTTATTTGGTTGCATGGAAATTATGGCCTATGCATGAAACTCCAAAGATGGAGACAATTGGAGTTGCCGTTTCATGGAGTTACAAAAGGGGTCCTTGACTTTTCAAATTCAAAAAGGTTAGATTACACGTTGGAAAGGGCATGAGGGTTTATTCCATGCTTAAGTATTCAAAGAGACAACCAATGGAGGGAGGATAAAGCACATGGGAGTTTCATTTACATGTGAAACTCCCACATGCAAAATTAATGCAAAAATGGATAGTGTGAGGAATGCACACAGCAAAACCGTTGGAAACCCTTGGTGTTTCATTTCATAGATGAAACCCCAAGGAACTTAAAGGATTCTAATTATGGAGAAATGAGTTACACAAGGGCTGAATTAACCTTGGGCTGTTTTTTGGTCAAGCAAAGGATTTTCACTCTCTCTATCTCTCTATCTCTCTTGGACGTCCTCTATCTTTCTAAAAACTAAGAGCAGTAGCTGGTTGTTAATCAGTCCTTGGTTTGATTCCTTTTCATCAAGACAAGATCAGCAAAAAGGGAAGGAACAATCGGGAGTAAAGATCAAGTGGAGGAGTCGCGGAAACGGTAGGTGTTCGATAAACTATGTTGTTTAATTAAGAAATATGATCCGGCTATTGGATGGCTGAATCTAACAAGGGTTAAATGTTGTTTAGAAGTACATAAATGAGATCAAAAGATGGACCATAGGGTTCGGCCCATTGGATGGCCAAACCCCATGGAAATGTTGGATTATTTAGATGGTTTTTGGAAATTAAAACCATACAAATTTGGGACTGTTTTTAGATGATTTTAAGTATGTGTTTTAAAAAGGTTAAAACATAAATAAGGAAGTTTGTTTTGGACAAGATGAATGATTAATAAGTTCAAAACCAAAGGTCATAGGGTTCGGCCACCATGGAGGGCCGAACCCCATGCAAATAATGGTTTGTTTTGATGTATTTGGAACAAATAAACCATGAAGTTGATGGACTGTTTTGGGTTATTATTTTAAGATGTAAATACATGTTTTACAATGGTTAAAAAACATGGATTTGGGTGCTGGTTTCAGACCTAAGATGAAGGACTAAATATTCAAACTAATCTCATGGTGTTCGGCCAATATACATGGCCGAACCCTATGAAATTGGGTTAATTTTGGAGGACTGTTTTGAAGGTTAAAAACCTGATTTAGATATACAATTATTACCTGGTTAATTGAGGTTTAAAAACAGTAAACGTAATCATTGAGTTCAGCCATGATAGAGGGCCGAACCCCATGTAAAACGGTGTGGGTTTTCATGTTGAGAACCCCATGGAAACCATGGAAACCATGAAAATCCATGGACTGTTTTGTGGAATAATTGGGTTAAGTTTATGATGAACATTAGGTATTATTTATATGCTTTGATTTAAGAATAATATATGTTGTTTATGGAATTAGTATGGGTAAGTATTTGGCCAATATGAATGATGGAAATTGAGTATAAAATCACATTGGTGAGGTTCGGCCATGTGTATGGCCGAACCCCACTAATGATGATTGTGGGACATAATTGTTGGTTTATATGAGGATATGGAGGGTTAAAGAAGGATCAAATTAGGTGATGAGGTTCAGCCATGTGTATGGCTGAACCCCACTAAAGATGGTTTTATGTTTGGTGATGAAAGTTAGTTAATTTAAAGCAAAGGTTGGTCTCAATGGCACAATCGTAATTATGGCTGAAATGATCAAAAATAAAATGATCATATGATGGGATAAATGGGCTAAAACCAAAGTGGTAAGGTTCAGCCATAATGTATGGCCGAACCCTACTAAGGTTCGTTTAGAAGTTTGGGTAATTAGATAGGTTTTAATTAAATAAATGAATGACCAATGTTTTAATGGATGAGGTTCGGCTATGGCTTTGGCCGAACCCCACTAGGTGATTCTTGGAACACTAGGCTTTGCTGGAAATTAGGTGGATAAATGATTAACTTGCTGCCATGTACATAGGGTATTCGGATTTTTAGAACGGTGAGCGAGCCGTGATCGGAAGACGGTCCAAAGGAAGGATCAAACAAAGTAAACTATTGTAGGTTTCCTACCTTGTTGTAACCACTCAACTTATTCGCTGTTTTATGTTTATTTGAATAAGTTATTTGAATCAAATGTTAAATTTACAAATGGCATGTTTGCATAGACATCTCATGCATAGCATGGGATGATGGGGAAGTAACCGGAGGCCACACTCCGTCGGGGCGTCCGAAAGACCATTGTGGGGTACCCTGATGATGAGAATCCCATCAGGAGGAATCCGGAGGCCACACTCCGTCGGGGCGTCCGAAAGACCACTGTGGGTTACCTTGACGATGAGAATCCCGTCAAGTGATGGCTATGTTGAATGGTGATGGGTGGGACTCATTACATGTTCATTTCATACATAGCATATGTTTTACAGAATTTTGTCACACATGTATAATTATTATCCTATTTGCATGTTTTTGACTAACCATGTGGTAGCCCTATTCGGAAACACTACTGGGCGCGTTGATCTAACGCCCTATCTATGTCTTTAGTGGATAATGCAGGGAAAGGAAAGAACGTGGTTGAAGAAGAGGACCAAGTACGAAAACTTGGGCGATTTGAATGATTGCAATGGACTATGAATGGATTAGTTATGGACTTGTTAGTTGATTTATTTGGAACAATGTAATTTGTTAAATTAGATGTTGGCATGTAATAAGTAGTTAAGTAGTTGTTATGGTTGTATTTATTTGAATGGTTTGGAATGAATAGTAGATTAAGGTTATATAATAATTTTGGAAAATAAATAAGGTACTTTGCTATCTAAAAATGGAAATTGGATTAATCATAGGTTCTATTATAACCTCAGTTAGATCTAGACTAAGTTAATTCCGCTAGATTTATATGTACCATGTGCGGATCAGTTTTATGGACTTAGTTCATAGCACATGGGCTTGGCCAGTTAAGGTTCGGATTTAGAGATCCAAACTTAACTCGCGTCGTGACATTTCGCCCCGATCACTTATTGATTATTATTGTTTTAAAAAAAAAATAAATAAATAAACTCTGAAAATTTAGAGTGAAAAGGGCGGGGTGTTACAGTTGGTATCAGAGCGAAACGGGAAGTTGAATCTTCCGAAGTAAGATTAAGACGGTTTCATGTCTCACTGACGGATAAGAATCCCAACTGACCGACTCTTCGGAGTCCGCTGACTGGGGGCCGGATTAATTTACTTCGTGGACTCAGACTGAACAAATCAATCTGAGAACAACAGTGAAAGATAGCAAAAGTACATTATTATAATTCATCTATCAAACGTAGCAAAATAGGATATACATTCCCCAATACTCCCCAATTGAGAAAAAAAAACATAGGGAATTTAGAGACTCTCCCCTCAAAAACAAATAGAAAAAAAAAAATCAAGTTTGTTTATTTGGAAATCTCCCCAAAATTGTGAAAAATACAAACTATATGAGGAAACTAAGTCAATAATGTTTTATGACTTAGGGAAATGGCTCCAAAGAAAAAGATCCCTCAGAATCAGAAAGGGAAGGAAAAGGTGTTGCAAATCATGCAACATGAGAAAGTGTTATCACAACACGAAAAATCTGTGCATGAGAAGGAGCCATCTGTACATGAGAAAGAGGTAACCCAACCTCATGGGGAGCGATCTGTTCATGAAAAGTCTCACAATGTGGAAGAATCACAGCACTCATGGAGGGAAGAAAAGGGGAGTGAGAATGCATCACAGAAGGAGGGAGAAGGGAACAGTGGTGTACATATACCACATGTGCCACCTGAACTCCAGGGCTTAGTCCAAGCAGTGGTAACCTCAGTACTCCAGCAACATATGAATGGGAGTGAAAGTTCCAAGGATGCCAGTGACCGTAGTATGGCACGAGAGTTTCAACAACAGCGTCCTCCCTACTTCAAAGGGAAAGAAGGGGCTGTCGGAGCCGAGCACTGGCTGAAGAAAATCACTCAGATCTTAAAATTACTTAAGATCTCGAGTCATGCTGACAGGATTTTACTGGCTACTTCACAATTGATAGAAGATGCCGGTAAATGGTGGGAGGTGGTGGAGAAGCAGAGGGAACTCATACCAGTTAGGGAGAGGACGGCCATGACATGGAATGAGTTTTCAACAACCTTTCTGGAACATTACTTTCCGGAGGAGGAGAAGGAGCGACAGACGGAACTTTTTCTGTCCTTGGTACAGGGCTCTATGACGGTGGCAGAGTATCACCGTGAATTTCTCAGTTTATCCATTTATGCATTCTATATGGTGGACACAGAACTTCGCAAGGCAAGAAAGTTTGAGAGGGGTCTACGGCCAAACATCAGGGCCAAAGTGACCATATTTAAGTGCACCACATTGGCTGAGGTGGTCAGTAAGGCCACAATAGCAGAAAAGGAGTTGAATGCAATAGTACGGTTTGACAATCGTCGAGCTCCAAGTGGGAGGGGTGGGTTTCAGCCCAACAAGAGGCTCCGTCCGAACTTCAGTAGACCCTCACCATCTACTGGGTCCGCGGGGAGCTTTCGTCCTAACCAGCCCTCCCCATCTGCATCAGTCACCCAGTCATTCAAAGGGGTGAACAACTGTTTTCACTGTAACCAGCCGGGTCACTTCAAGAGAGACTGTCCAAAGCTCAATAGGCTCTCATATTTCAGAGGATCTTTCCGTCCACCAGCTAGGCCAGCTAACTCCCGAGGAGGCAGGACATATAATCAGGCGGGACGGGCGCCTACTCCTACCGGATCTGGACGACTATTTGCTCTGGAACCTCCTGAGGATGTGGATCATTCTGTGATTCAAGGTATGGCCGTTGTCAATAGTTCTTATGCTTATGCATTGTTTGATTCTGGAGCATCGCACTCTTTTATATCTGCATCCTTTATAACTGCTACTGGAACACTAGTACAAAAGCTGTCCACCACACTCACAGTAGTATCCCCTGTCGGAGACACGTCTTTGGGACTCATATGCACGGCCATAAATACAGAACTCGCTGGACTCAGATTTGAGTTCAATTATTTGGTACTCGACATGACTGAGTACGATATTATATTTGGCATGGACTGGTTGGCTAGTTATGAAGCCAATATTGATTGTTATCGCCGAAGAGTGACATTTTGGTCACCCGAGGGAAAGTAGTATATAGTTCGTGCCGACAAGCAAAGCAGATTGCAGGAAGGGTTGCATCACTTGGTGTTGAACAATATTGTCATCAACAAAGCACCAGTCACTGAACTTCCAGCAATTGTGAAAGAATTTGTTGATGTCTTTCCAAAAGAACTTCCTGGTATACCGCCTATGAGGGAGCTCAATTTTGAGATCAAGCTATATCCTGGTACCTCACCAGTGTCTCTACCCCATTATCGAATGGCACCAGCAGAAATGTCCGAGTTGAAGAAGCAGCTTGATGAATTACTCAGACTGGGTTGCATTCGGAACAGCACATCGTCATGGGGAGCTCCAGTGTTGTTCGTGAAAAAGAAAGATGGTTCACTTAGAATGTGTGTGGACTACCGGAAGTTAAATCAGCTAACTGTCCGGAACAAGTATCCTCTACCCAGGATCGATGATTTATTCGATCAGTTGAGGGGATCCAGTCATTTTTCCAAGATTGATCTGATGTCCGGTTATCATCAAATCCGGGTCAAGGAGGAAGACATCGAGAAAACAGCTTTCAGAACACGGTATGGACTATTTGAATTTGTAGTCATGCCATTTGGGCTTACCAACGCACCGGCTGTGTTTATGGACTTAATGAACAGAATATTCCGTCCATATTTGGATCGGTTTGTTATAGTGTTCATTGACGATATCCTGATCTATTCCAAGAGTCAGGAGGATCATGCTGAGCATCTTCGAATAGTATTGAACACCTTGAGACAGAACCAGCTGTATGCCAAAGCAAGCAAATGCGAATTTTGGCTACCTGAGGTCAAATTCTTAGGGCATGTTATAACAGCAGATGGTATAGCCGTTGATCCGGCTAAGGTGGCAGCAGTAAGTGAGTGGAAAGCACCAAAGAATGTCACTGAAATCCGTAGTTTTCTGGGTTTGGCTGGATATTATAGGAAGTTTATCATGGACTTCTCCAAAATTGCATCCCCATTGACTCGACTCACGCAGAAAGGAGTCAAATATGAATGGTCAGAGCTGTGCAATCAGAGATTTGAGGAGCTGAAAGAGAGACTTACAACTGCTCCTATTCTAGTTTTGCCGGAAAGGGGCAAAGGTTATGAAGTACAATGTGATGCATCAGGAGAGGGACTGGGATGTTCACTCATGCAACGTAATCGGGTGGTGGCATATGGTTCAAGACAACTAAAGATACATGAACGCCTCTACCCCACACATGATTTGGAATTAGCTGCGGTGGTCTTTGCTCTCAAAAGCTGGAGACACTATCTATATGGGGAGAAGTTTGAAGTATTTTCAGATCACAAGAGCTTGAAGTATTTATTTGATCAGAAAGAGCTCAACCTGAGGCAGCGCAGATGGATGGAATATCTGGCGGATTATGAATTTGCGCTCCGATATCATCCGGGAAAGGCCAACAAAGTGGCGGATGCTCTCAGCCGCATGTCTCATGCATCAGTGGCATGTTTGATCAGGACTGAATGGGAGATGTTGAATTCCATTCGTGAGTTTAATCTATATATCACAAACCATGGGAGTATGTACAATTTGATCATACGATCCAACATGGTTACAAAGATTGAACAGGAGCAACGAACAGATCCGGAAATGGCAGAGACATGGGCCAAGATGTCTAATGGCGAGGTTGTACCGGATTGGGAATTACGACCAGGACAGGGTCTTATGTTCCGGGGTAGAATATATGTGCCAAGAAGCTGCAGAAAAGAATTATTGATAGAGGCACATCAGAGCAAGTTGTCCATTCATCCGGGTAGCACAAAAATGTATCATGATTTAAAAAGACATTATTGGTGGCATGGACTCAAGAAGGATGTTGCAGACTATGTGGCTCATTGTTTAACTTGTCAGCAGGTTAAGACGGAACATCAGAAGCCACCAGGGTTACTCAAGCCCTTAGCAGTGCCGGAATGGAAATGGGAGCACATTTCCATGGATTTTGTGACGGGGTTGCCGAGGTCATCGAAAGGCAATGACGCTATATGGGTTGTGGTAGACCGATTGACCAAGTCCGCGCATTTTATTCCTATCAAGATGACAGATTCATCAGAGACATTGGGTCGGAGATATATCAAAGATATCATCAGATTACATGGTATTCCACAGACTATAGTGTCTGATAGAGATGGCCGATTTACCGGCAGGGTATGGCAGAGCGTGCAGTCGGCCATGGGAACCGATCTACTTATTAGCACAACATTCCATCCACAGACCGATGGGCAATCGGAAAGAACAATACAAACGTTGGAGGACATGTTGAGGGCGTGCATGCTAGACTTCAAAGGTGGATGGGAGGATCATTTGCCATTGGTGGAATTTTCTTATAACAATAGCTACCAGGCAAGCCTCCAGATGGCACCATTCGAAGCTTTGTATGGTAGACCATGCAGGTCACCAGTGTGCTGGACCGAGGTCGGCGAACCTGCACTGATAGGACCTGAGTTAGTTGCAGAAACTACTGCACAAATTCAGTTGATACGTCAACATTTGTTGACCGTACAGAGTCGGCAAAAGAGCTATGCTGATAAGAGGAGGAGGTTTCTCGAATTTGAAGTAGGAGACATGGTATTCTTGAAGGTCTCGCCACGAAAAGGGCACATGAGATTTGGGAAGAAAGGAAAATTGTCGCCAAGATATGTGGGACCGTTTTCAATTATCAGAAGGATGGGAGATGTAGCCTATCAGTTGGCACTTCCTTCGCAATTGGCGTCTCTACATGATGTATTCCATGTGTCGATGCTGAGGAAGTACAACCCTGATCCGTCTCATGTTTTGAATGTGCAAGATATAGATGTGCAAAGCGACGTCACTTATATCGAGCAGCCGGTCGGAATATTGGAGAGTGAGCAAAGGGTGTTGCGTAACCGAGCGATTCAGTTCGTCAAGGTGGTATGGGATCGACATGGTGTTGAGGAAGCCACTTGGGAATTAGAATCGGAGATGAGAACATCTCACCCTGAATTGTTTGTATGATTTACTTTGAAATCCTACTTCGTTCGATTTTCGGGACGAAAATTATAAAAAGATTATTGTATTGTAACACCCTGGAATTTCAAAGTTATCAGTTTATATGAAAATATTCATATTTACGGAATTGCCATTGTGATAAAAATTGATTTGAATTTAAATGGGTCAATGGCTCAATCAAGACCCAAAGGATGATAGTTGGTTTACAAAACAAATAAATGGGTAAGATAAATTTAAACGGGTCAAGAATCATATTTGGGTCAAATTTTGATAAATGGGTCAAAATGGCTAGATGGGACCCAATGGGTCGTGTGAATGGCATGATTAACCATGGAGGGAGTTCAAGCTTAGTTAATTTAAGTTTATTAATTGCTTGAGTGTGGTTTGAGTTGAAATGAATGGTGGGTTTAGTTAAGTTGAATTTATTAGTTAAGTTAAATTAAATGAGTGACTTAGGTTGGGTGAGTTGAATAAATGAGTTGAATGAATATGTATTTTTAATGTAAGTGAGTGAAGTGTGTGAATGGGAGGAGAAGTGTTTTAAATTCCAACTTTGAGCAAGAAAAACGTTGGTGCATGGGGAGACATTACCATGCATGTAACCCCCATTTAGGTGATGAATAAAATGGGAGTTACATTTTGAATGGGAGTTACTTCTTGAAAACACAAAGGTTGCTAGGGACGTTGGCTGCATGCATGAACAATTTCATGCATGTAACGGCTACCATGAAGATATGAGAATGATGGCTTTGAGAGTTACAAATGTATGAATGAAGGAGAATGAAGCACATGGGAGTTTTATTTGGTTGCATGGAAATTATGGCCTATGCATGAAACTCCAAAGATGGAGACAATTGGAGTTGCCGTTTCATGGAGTTACAAAAGGGGTCCTTGACTTTTCAAATTCAAAAAGGTTAGATTACACGTTGGAAAGGGCATGAGGGTTTATTCCATGCTTAAGTATTCAAAGAGACAACCAATGGAGGGAGGATAAAGCACATGGGAGTTTCATTTACATGTGAAACTCCCACATGCAAAATTAATGCAAAAATGGATAGTGTGAGGAATGCACACAGCAAAACCGTTGGAAACCCTTGGTGTTTCATTTCATAGATGAAACCCCAAGGAACTTAAAGGATTCTAATTATGGAGAAATGAGTTACACAAGGGCTGAATTAACCTTGGGCTGTTTTTTGGTCAAGCAAAGGATTTTCACTCTCTCTATCTCTCTATCTCTCTTGGACGTCCTCTATCTTTCTAAAAACTAAGAGCAGTAGCTGGTTGTTAATCAGTCCTTGGTTTGATTCCTTTTCATCAAGACAAGATCAGCAAAAAGGGAAGGAACAATCGGGAGTAAAGATCAAGTGGAGGAGTCGCGGAAACGGTAGGTGTTCGATAAACTATGTTGTTTAATTAAGAAATATGATCCGGCTATTGGATGGCTGAATCTAACAAGGGTTAAATGTTGTTTAGAAGTACATAAATGAGATCAAAAGATGGACCATAGGGTTCGGCCCATTGGATGGCCAAACCCCATGGAAATGTTGGATTATTTAGATGGTTTTTGGAAATTAAAACCATACAAATTTGGGACTGTTTTTAGATGATTTTAAGTATGTGTTTTAAAAAGGTTAAAACATAAATAAGGAAGTTTGTTTTGGACAAGATGAATGATTAATAAGTTCAAAACCAAAGGTCATAGGGTTCGGCCACCATGGAGGGCCGAACCCCATGCAAATAATGGTTTGTTTTGATGTATTTGGAACAAATAAACCATGAAGTTGATGGACTGTTTTGGGTTATTATTTTAAGATGTAAATACATGTTTTACAATGGTTAAAAAACATGGATTTGGGTGCTGGTTTCAGACCTAAGATGAAGGACTAAATATTCAAACTAATCTCATGGTGTTCGGCCAATATACATGGCCGAACCCTATGAAATTGGGTTAATTTTGGAGGACTGTTTTGAAGGTTAAAAACCTGATTTAGATATACAATTATTACCTGGTTAATTGAGGTTTAAAAACAGTAAACGTAATCATTGGGTTCAGCCATGATAGAGGGCCGAACCCCATGTAAAACGGTGTGGGTTTTCATGTTGAGAACCCCATGGAAACCATGGAAACCATGAAAATCCATGGACTGTTTTGTGGAATAATTGGGTTAAGTTTATGATGAACATTAGGTATTATTTATATGCTTTGATTTAAGAATAATATATGTTGTTTATGGAATTAGTATGGGTAAGTATTTGGCCAATATGAATGATGGAAATTGAGTATAAAATCACATTGGTGAGGTTCGGCCATGTGTATGGCCGAACCCCACTAATGATGATTGTGGGACATAATTGTTGGTTTATATGAGGATATGGAGGGTTAAAGAAGGATCAAATTAGGTGATGAGGTTCAGCCATGTGTATGGCTGAACCCCACTAAAGATGGTTTTATGTTTGGTGATGAAAGTTAGTTAATTTAAAGCAAAGGTTGGTCTCAATGGCACAATCGTAATTATGGCTGAAATGATCAAAAATAAAATGATCATATGATGGGATAAATGGGCTAAAACCAAAGTGGTAAGGTTCAGCCATAATGTATGGCCGAACCCTACTAAGGTTCGTTTAGAAGTTTGGGTAATTAGATAGGTTTTAATTAAATAAATGAATGACCAATGTTTTAATGGATGAGGTTCGGCTATGGCTTTGGCCGAACCCCACTAGGTGATTCTTGGAACACTAGGCTTTGCTGGAAATTAGGTGGATAAATGATTAACTTGCTGCCATGTACATAGGGTATTCGGATTTTTAGAACGGTGAGCGAGCCGTGATCGGAAGACGGTCCAAAGGAAGGATCAAACAAAGTAAACTATTGTAGGTTTCCTACCTTGTTGTAACCACTCAACTTATTCGCTGTTTTATGTTTATTTGAATAAGTTATTTGAATCAAATGTTAAATTTACAAATGGCATGTTTGCATAGACATCTCATGCATAGCATGGGATGATGGGGAAGTAACCGGAGGCCACACTCCGTCGGAGCGTCCGAAAGACCATTGTGGGGTACCCTGATGATGAGAATCCCATCAGGAGGAATCCGGAGGCCACACTCCGTCGGGGCGTCCGAAAGACCACTGTGGGTTACCTTGACGATGAGAATCCCGTCAAGTGATGGCTATGTTGAATGGTGATGGGTGGGACTCATTACATGTTCATTTCATACATAGCATATGTTTTACAGAATTTTGTCACACATGTATAATTATTATCCTATTTGCATGTTTTTGACTAACCATGTGGTAGCCCTATTCGGAAACACTACTGGGCGCGTTGATCTAACGCCCTATCTATATCTTTAGTGGATAATGCAGGGAAAGGAAAGAACGTGGTTGAAGAAGAGGACCAAGTACGAAAACTTGGGCGATTTGAATGATTGCAATGGACTATGAATGGATTAGTTATGGACTTGTTAGTTGATTTATTTGGAACAATGTAATTTGTTAAATTAGATGTTGGCATGTAATAAGTAGTTAAGTAGTTGTTATGGTTGTATTTATTTGAATGGTTTGGAATGAATAGTAGATTAAGGTTATATAATAATTTTGGAAAATAAATAAGGTACTTTGCTATCTAAAAATGGAAATTGGATTAATCATAGGTTCTATTATAACCTCAGTTAGATCTAGACTAAGTTAATTCCGCTAGATTTATATGTACCATGTGCGGATCAGTTTTATGGACTTAGTTCATACGCACATGGGCTTGGCCAGTTAAGGTTCGGATTTAGAGATCCAAACTTAACTCGCGTCGTGACATTTCGCCCCGATCACTTATTGATTATTATTGTTTTAAAAAAAAAAAAATAAATAAACTCTGAAAATTTAGAGTGAAAAGGGCGGGGTGTTACAGGAGGCTAAGGAAACCGACGGGAGCGGTGGAAGTCGGAGGAGACGACGGATTGTGAGTATTTCTTAAACAAGAAATTTTGGATTTTTTTAGGGTTTAAGAATTGGGATTTATTTTTGTGAATTTAATGGTGGTTAGATAATTCTATGCCACGAAGTTTAAATCCATCAAATGGAAGAGTGAAAGATGGAGAAAAAAAAAACCCTAAATGGGTAAATTAGGGTTAGGGTAAGAAAAGAAATAAATGGATTATGTGCATTTTGTAATTTATTAAATTAGGCATGGAATTGGGTGATTGGAAGAAAATCATGGGCCATAGGGTTCCATGGCCGAACCCCATGGTAGGTGATTAGGGGTTTTGATGGAATTGGGTAGGGTTCAAAGAATGGAAGACAATGAGGGTTTTTAGCTAATGAAAATTAGGGTTTTAAATGAATGAATGTGGGTAAGTTTAAAAATGGTTTTATGATAAAAAAATGCAAAGGGGTTTTATGGCTTTGAAATGCATGGATGGAATGAATCTTAAACCATGGGTTCGGCCATGGTATATGGCCGAACCCTATGGTGATGAAATGGTGATCAAATGATGGGTTTAAAGGATAGAAAAGATGGATTTAATATTTTGGTGAATGTAGGTATGTTGGAGCAATGAATGATGGATCATGAGTCATGGGTTCGGCCATGGTGTATGGCCGAACCCTATGGTGATCAAATGATAGAACGAAAGGTCGTGAATAATGGAAAATAAATGGGAATGTTAGTAGTTTTGATGAACCCAAGAGATGAGACCAATGTTGATCAAATGAGTGATTTAAATGAATGGTGAAATCCCCATATGGAGGGAGTGTGATAAATTCAAATGTGAACAATGGACCCAAAGAAAAAAATGGGAAAAGGACACCATGGGTTCGGCCATGGTGTATGGCCGAACCCATGGCCCATTTATGAGTCTTTTGATGGGTTAGGTTGGATTATGAATGTGTTTAGATTGATTGGGATTTGGTTAAGTTAAGGACTTATCTTTAATGAGTTCATGTTATGGTTGATAGACCACTAATAGATCTAAGTTATGGATCAATTTTTGGACTTAATCATGCCTAAATAAATGGGTAATTAATCATGTAAAAGAGTAGTGGCAAAAATGGTAAATATTGGCTAAAATTGAAGAAAACCACTAAGATATGATTTATGGGCTTAGAAACGGTTAAAACTTGCACTGATTTGGTAATTTAAAAAGGTATCGGATAGCGCAAGTAGTACGCAGATCGGCGACCGGGTCTATCGGGTTGAAACGAAAGAAAGAACGCTAGTCGGTATTTGGTATGATTCTAACCTTTTTGTAAGCCATGGATTGAGTGATGGTTTTTTAAATTATTTTGGAAATTATATGGTTTGTTTTAAGATTGGTTTTGAATTATGTATTATGTAGAGGTTTTTACTTGATTTATTCTGGTAAGCATATGATTGGTTTAAAATGGGTTTTAAGTCTATGATGTGTTTATTGAGGCTTTGCTTGATCTACTTTTGATAATCAAGTCATATGTTTTATTGATGGAATTTTTAAATGCCATGGTTGGTTATTATATTCATTACATGGCATATGACATCTACATCTCATGCATGACATGGGAGGGATATGGCATGAGAAGAATGAAATGAAACCGGAGCCCATGCTCCGTCGGGGCGACCGATAAACAGGCATTGGGACAGTATGATGTGTTTGACTCATCAGGGATGATTATGGATTATTATACCTTGATGATGGTTTTACCGTCAAGGGGGATGTTGTATTTATTGTTATACCTTGATGATGGTTCTTCCATCAAGGGGGATATTGTATTTGTGGTTACACCTTGACGAGGCCTTACCGTCAAGGGGGATATGGCATCGGGATAGTAAGGATGATGGGTGGGATTCATAACACAGATACCCATGGCATGGCATTCATTCTATGGCTTTTTGTTAGGTATTATCTATATGCTTTGTTATCACTAATCCATGTGTTAGCCCTACTCGGAGTCCTACTGGGCGCATTGTCTAACGCCCTACTTCTACCCTAGCTGACGATGCCGGAGATGTCGGAACGGAAGGGCGAGATGGGAGCCAAGCTTAGGAGCTTGGGGAGGCGGCTACTTAGTTTAATCATTTTATTCTGGAAATGTAAATTGAGTAAATTAGCTTGTCGGAATGTAATAACTTAGATGGCTTGCTATGTTTTAGAGTTTATTTTGGACAGTACAGTTTAATGGCATTTTAGTAATTAAATGGATGTTTCTTCCCTGCTATCTGAAAATTGGTAGGACAATCTCTATTTTCATTCCGCATTTAATTTTGTATTCCGCGAGCTTACTTTCTACGCGTGAACCGTACTCGTGGACTTACTTCCACGCACGTGTAGGGTTGGCCAGTTAAGGGCCGGGCTTTAGAAGCTCGGAACTTAACTCGCGTCGTGACGTCCGCGCCCTTCGTCACTCTTCAAAAAAAAAAAAAAATAGACTCTGATTTCG
This sequence comes from Chimonanthus salicifolius, assembly GCA_013350335.1. NCBI lineage: Eukaryota > Viridiplantae > Streptophyta > Magnoliopsida > Laurales > Calycanthaceae > Chimonanthus > Chimonanthus salicifolius. The sequence goes on along the minus strand of CM023533.1, from coordinate 53,683,829 downwards.
GTGAGAAGGGGTGGGCGTTACATCTCATGCATGGCATGGGGTGGAGGATTTATAACCGGAGGGGTCATAGTCCGTTAGGGCGTCCGAAAAACCTATGTGCGGTACCTTGATGTGTTTTTCCATCAGGAAGAAACAGGAGAGTCCACACTCCGCCGGGGCGTCCGGAAGACCTATGTGGTGGGTACATTTATGGACATGTGATGGGTGGGACTCATTGCATTTGTCATCATTGCATGGCATGGATTTTACCTGGTTTTATATATTATGTTATAATATATGTTTTGTACTAACCATGTGGTAGCCGTAGCTGGAATACCTACTGGGCGCGTTGTTCTAACGCCCTACTTCTACCCTAGTTGATGATACAGGTATTCAAGGGAACGATGAACGTAAGACGGGCCAGGCTTAGGAGCTTGGAGGATTTATTTTATATGTTTTGAATAAAGTTACTTATGGACTTGTAATTGAGTAACTAGCTACGGAATGTAATAACTTAGATGGTCAGATGGTTAGTTTGATGATTATGACGTTTTTAATAATGATTAAGGACTTGACGTACTTTGCTATCTGAATGGAATAGAACTTGGTTCTATTATGATTCCGCATTTTGATGTTATGATTCTGCAGGTTATGATTTTTATCCCGCATCTTGAGATTGCTATGTGTGAACCATTTTATTGGACTGAGTCCATACACACATAGGGTTCGCCAGTTAAGGGTCGGACTTGGAAGTTTGGACTTAGCTCGCATCGTGACGTCCCGTGCTCTATCACTCTACTCTGTTATAAAAAAAAAGACTCTGAATTTAAGGGAAAAAACGAGTGAAAAAGGGCGGGGCTTTACAAGATCATGCTCCACCGAATTGAAGATCATCGTGTATGGCAATCACAACAGGTATTTGGCCATAAATGACTTTAGGTGGTACCCACACCTTACGAGGACTATCTCTAGGCTTAGTTAACAAAATGGTAAAACCATAAGAAGCCTAAGAGAGGAAGCTGGACAGTGAACTGGAAGTGAACTTGGAAATATGAATTAAGTTCACTGTCAGCTCGACCAGTCATTCTCACCGACCCCTAGGTGGAGACATGATCGACCCATCGTGGTCAAAGGCTGGTCGGCCAGATTGACAAAGGTTTTGGAACATAGAACTGTCATTCTGGTATGCCTCTTGAAAGTACCCTTTACACGGGGCTAGAACAATGCAATTGATCCTAGAGAGGGGGTGAATAAGTCAATCTAATTTCGTTGGTCCTTTTTTAATTTACTTGATCAATTAGTTTAAATGTGGCAGATACAACAATCAAGAGTGTGTGTGTTAGCAAATGTGATTAAACAATCAACACAAGAAGTTGGTTCTTACACCACAAACACAAGGACACAAGATATGTAGTGGTTCGGTTCTCGAACCCACATCCACTATTAGGACTCGCTCAACCTTAAGCTATCCCCAAATTCACTATGTGGGGACTTACACCCTCACAATTAGAGTAGGAATTTCACCTCACTCAATCGACTGGGAATTCCACCCACCACTGTGCCAGAGACAATGCTTTAGAGTCTTTTTAGTGCTTCCGGAGAACCTTTCCTTAATCCACTTTCGGGTTACAGGTCTTAAAAAGAAAATAAAAACTAAGAAGCACTTGCCTTATAGCTCTTTTTCGCTGATGTGTGCTTCTTGAAGATTCCACCCAAGTTGTGTCGACGCTCCTTCTTGCAGTCGTCGTGTAGCAATCACAAACTCTAGGTGACAAAGAAACTTGGCTTCACCAATGCTTTCCTAGTTTATGGCTTTCTCACTTGCAAGCTCAATCCGAAGATTGATTGTTTATGATCTTTCTCTCCTCATATCTTTCTCACTTGCAAACACAATCAATAGATTGGTTATTTATATTTTTTTCTCAAGAGTGTTAATCGTTCCTTAGAGTGTATAACTCTTTTTAAGCTCAAGGAAGATGGTAAAATGATCACACAACACTCATATTTATAAAGGAGTCTTAACGATCATCTTGATTGTCCAGGACCGACAGGTCGGTGGCACCGATGGGTCGGTGTTCATGTTTATTACCGTTCAACCACACGACCGTTGGGCATTAAATGCACCCCCAATGGCATAATTACTTCCCAGCAGACATGTCGGTGTTGCCGATAGGTCGACAGTTATGGCACCGAGGGGTTTGTCCATATGAGAAACACGTTCTGGTGCAAAACACACTTGACAGTAGTTTCCACTTAGGAAACCTGTTACCCAGAACGACCTGTTGCCCTTTGCCGAGGGTTCGGTCCTGTTACTCTTGATCGGTCGTGATAATGAAAATGGTAGATAATGTTAAGGATTTTTTTTATAAAGGACCTTGTTTTATGGATCAAAGAAGGTTAAATGATTCAATGGAAAAAATAGGATTTAGACATCATAGGGTTCGGCCATGGTGTATGACCGAACCCCATAAACCATTTTGTGGATCAAAGTGTGGACTTATGTTGTGATTTATGAATGATCAATTTTGGACCTAAGCATGAAGGGATGGGAATGATGGCAAATGTGTACATATTGGAGAAAAAGATATATCATGGGTTCGGCCATGGTGTATGGCCGAACCACATGAGGAATGTGTTTGGTGGACTTAGTTTATTATTAATGTTAAATAAAAGGAAGGGCAAAAAAATCAAGTAAGTGAGGTTTGGCCATGGTGTATGGCCATGGTGTATGGCCGAACCCCATAAGATTGTGTTTATGGACTTAGACCTAATGTTAAATCAAATGGAATATGGGATTGACTTGTTGATATGTAACAAGGTGACGGGACCTCATAAACGGTGCGCGATCGTGAGCGGTTATCGATTTAAGAAGCAAGGACACTTTAGTGGTCTTTGGTAGGATTCTACCTTTTTGAAGCCATGGGTTTATGTATGATGGCTTTTATCTTATTTTGATGAATTTATGTTGTAAAAGATATGTTCCAAATGTGAGTTTTAATGCTATGTTTATAATATAAAATAGCATGTGTTTCATTAGCATCTCATGCAAGGCATGGGGTGAAGGATATGTAACCGGAGGGGCCACACTCCGTCGGGGCATCTGAAAAACCTATGTGGGGTACCTTGATGTGCATTTTCCATCAAGAAGAAACCGGAGGGGCCACACTCCATCGGGGCGTCCGAAAGACCTATGTGGGGGTACCTTGGCGATGACAATCCCATCAAGAGGTTATATGTACTTGTGATGGGTGGAACTCATTGCATTTGACATCATGACATGGCATTGTTTTGTATGGTTTTTGACAGTATGTTATTATATATGATTTGTACTAACCATGTGTAGACCCTAAATGGAATTCCTACTGGGCGCATTATTCTAACGCCCTACTTCTACCTTAGTGGATGATACAGGAAAGGAAAGGGCCGATGAACGTGATCGGAGCCAAGCATAGGAGCTTGGATATGTGATTGGATTATGTTTTATTTATGTTACTCATGGACATGTATTTTGAGTAGCTAGCAATCGGCATGTAATAATTTAGATATTTGCTATGGTTTGTGAATGGTTACTGTAACACCCCAATTTTTTCAATGAAATGGATAATTACGAAAATGCCCCTGGTTTGTTAAATTAAATGTTTGTGATGTTAAATAAGGAAATGGTGGGGCCCATTTCTCAAATTAAGATCGTATGAGCACATTATAAATGTCAAATTTGATTGGATGGGTAATGTACATCAATTGGGTCGAAAATGGCTAAATGGGTCAAAGGGCCCAATTGGACCCAATGGGTCATAAGGGACTTATTAGACCATTGGGTGAGCCCAAATTTAAATGGGTTAAGGTCAATTGATTGGAAATCAAGTGGAGCAAAAATGGGTAGGCTTGATGCACAAGTGAAAACCATTCAAAAATGGCAAAATCAGCTCATAAATAGGTCATGTTGTCAAAACGGGTCAAGAGCTAAATGGGGACCAATGGGTCGGGTTGACCTAGTTGACCACGGATGACCGTGTGGGCCCTCAATTGAACTCAAGTATGAGTTAGTTCAGCTCGAGTTGGACTGAATTGAGTTGGTTTTGAATTAAGAAATGAGTTGACTCAAGTGTAATTAATGTATGGTATTTAATGTGGTGAGTTAAGCCATTGAGTTAGGTGAGTCAAAATGGAAATCAAAGGGTCTGAAAATCAGTGAGTTGAGTGGGAATGTGAGAAGGTGGCTTGGTCATAAATCACCAAAACAAGTCCCACACGTTGGGGACTTGTTGTGGGGATTTCCATGATAATTTTAAATGAAATGCATGGGAATTGGAGGTGATGCTTGGGGAGTTGAGAGGCTGCATAGGCAGGTGCCAAAGGGTGCATTGGATGGCACCCAAGACCCATCGTTTTTGACAAGAAGTGATGAGAGAATGGAGGGGTCTTGGGGGCTGAAGTACAAAAGGGAAAGACCACCATTGTTGGCCGATTTTCACATTGAAAATCCAAAGAAGTCCCATCTCTCTCTCTCTCACTCTCCAAACTTGTTTTTCTTGGCTGAACAGTAGAGGTGTTTGCACCAATTAATCAAGCATAAACTAGCAAAGGATTAAGGAAGAAAGAAAGAAACAAGAGGGGAGAAGACAAGGATCATAGGCAAAGGAAATTTGGTAAGTGTTTATGTGTTATTTTGGTTTAATAACATGGAACAAATGGAGCATGTATTGGGCCATGGGTATGGCCGAATGCATCAAGGTTTAAACCTTGAGTAATGGAGGTTTTAAAATTGTAAAAGGGATCATTGGGTTCGGCCACCTTGGAGGGCCGAACCCCATGTAAATAATTGGTTGGTTTTGATGTCTTTGAAACATAGAAACCATGCAATTTGTGGACTGTTTTAGATATTTCTTTAAGACTTAAAATGCATGTTTTAAAGAGGGTTAAAACATGGACTTGAATGTCATGAAGGACTGAAGGTATCATGGGTTTAAATCATGAATATAAATTGATAAAATGGACCATTGGGCTCGGCCATCTTGGATGGCCGAATCCCATGAAATGTTATGGTCATTTGGATTGAATCTTTATAAAATGGAAACCATGCAAAGTGATGGACTGATTTGGATGGTTTTGAGAGGTAAAAACCCGGTAACATTATACTGATTATTACATGTTTAAATGAGACCTAAGACATGTTTATGAGGACCAAGACATGGACATAGGGTTCGGCCACCTTGGATGGCCGAACCCCAGAAAGTATTTGATGATTTGTAGGGCTTTCAAGAGATGAAAATCATATCAATTGTGGAGAGGTTTATGTGTTTTAAATAAAGCTAATTATTTGACAAAAAGGATCTAAATCATAGGCCATGAGGTTCGGCCAATTGGGATGGCCGAACCCCATGAAAGGGTATGACAGTTTTATGAAAGTATTTGATGACTTTGTGAGATAAAAACCATACAAGATTATGGTGTTCTCATGGGAATGAAATGAATTTATGTTTGCTGTTTTTGGTTGGTTAATATACGGCTGAACCATGTATTGTTCATGGTTGAATTAGCATGTTAAAACCATGAGTAATCATGGTGAATATTGAACCAAGTGAACCATAGGGTTCAGCCATGGGTATGGCCGAACCCCATGGACCATGGTATGGGTTAAATGGACTAAGTTTATGGTAGTATTTGTTATTGCTTCCATGATTTTATAAAGGGTTTAAAATATCCCAATGGAGAACCATTTAGTGATGGATAAAAGGGATTACAAGGTTCGACCATGTATAGGGCCGAACCCCATAGAAATGACAATGGTTTTGATATGGCTTAGCCTAGTGGCAAAGCTGTAAATACGGGTGATAATGTAAATATGGATAGAGAAAGTTTAAAAGGACATGAAAGAAGGGTTAAACCAAGGTGGTATGGTTCGGCCATGGTGTATGGCCAAACCCTACCAAGACAAATTTAAAGGGTTAATTATTTAAGAATTGATTAAATGAAAAAAAAAGGTTAAATCCTAAGTTGGTGATGTTCGGCCATGGGCATGGCCGAACCTCACAAGATGACTTTTGGGTCTTAGATGTGAATGAATATTTAAATGATAGTATGATTTACTTATTGTTATATGGACAAGGTAACGGAAGTTGAACGACGTGCGAGTCATGATCGGGTGACGCTAAAGAAAGAAGCGAACACTGAAGTGAATCTTCAATAGGTTTCCTACCTACTTGTAACCACAATTATGATTTGGTCTTATTATGTTTTTATGAGATATATTGTATTTGATTTACGTTTCAAATGTGGTTTTGAATGATGAGTTATGTATTTACAAATGACATGCAATGCATTGACATCTCATGCATGGCATGGGATGATGATTGTGGAAACCGGCGCCCACTCTCCGTCGGAATGCCCGAGATGCAACTGTGGGGCCTCCATATGCGGTGGAAGTCCCGCCAGGAGAATTATCTGATGATTATGAAACACCGGAGCCCACACTCCGTCGGAATGCCCGATATGCAACTGTGGGGCCTCCTTAGGCGGTGAAAGTCCCTCCAGGAGAATTAATAGGTTGATATGAGACACGTCAAGTGATGGCTATATGTATGTGTGATGGGGTGGGGCTCATTACATTTGCATACATACATAGCATGGTTTTATATGTTTTTGATAATCAGACATTTGTTATATGCATGATTTATAAGCTAACCTTGTGGTAGCCCTGATCGGGAACCTACTGGGCGCGTTGATCTAACGCCCTAATACTATCCTCAGAAGAGAATGCAGGTACAAGGAAAGGGAAAGAGAAGGTCGATGACCAGGCGGGGAGCCAAGCCTAAGCTCTTAATTGTTGATTGGGATTTCTTTATTACTGTCTTTTATTTATATTTTGTGGACATGTAATAATTTGATACCTTGCTATGGTTTGTTTAGGATATTAACAATGGATGGTTGATTTATGTTAATTATTAATTGAGACTGGTACTTGCTATCTATTCAAGCTATTTCGGCAGTTAGTCTACTTTATTCCGTAAGTCATTGTATAGTTCCATGTGTGATTTGTTATCGTGGGTTTAGTCCACATACACATGGGTGGCCAGTTAAGGGTTGGACTTGAGTAGTACGAACTTAGCTCGCGTCGTGACGCCGCCCGCTCTCTGCCGTTGTTATTTTATTATTAATTTGAAAAAAAAAAATTAGACTCTGATTTCTCAGAGAGGGCGGGGCGTTACACTTACTTTGGATATTTAAGTTAAGTTAATCATTTATAATTGACGGAGTACTTTGCTATCTAAAAATGGACTAGAGTTAGGTTTTACTATAATCCGCAGTTTATGAAATAATTTCGCATGTTTATATTATTATGTGTGAACCGTTTTCATGGACTTAGTCCATGCACACATAGGGTTGGCCAGTTAAGGGTCGGACTTTAGAATTCCGGACTTAGCGCGTGTCGTGACGTCCCGCTCTTTATCTCACTCTTATTTAAAAAAAAAATGGACTCTGATTTTCGGAAAGCATAATGAAAAAGGGCGGGGCGTTACATCCACACCATCCAACTTCCATCTTAGATCTTAACCCTCCATCTCACATACCAAATTAGGATAAACCTTAGACTCCACCATTAAATCTAACCCATCCATTCATCTATCATTAGATCTAGGTCATCCATCATCATCATGATCATCTTAACCTTATATTAGTATTCATTTTTGAATCACGTACTAACCCTTGCATTCATTTCATGCATTGATCATCTTAACCATTTCATCATCTACCTAGGATCAACCTTTGAATCCAAAGCCTCCATCAATCATCATCCATTTCTTATATTTATTTTACCCAAAATATCTTAGAGCCATTAGATCAAAACCCCATTTAATCTAAGCCCTCCATTCATAAAACCCTAAGAAATGAACAACTTGTGGTTCAAGCTAGCCTCCATGTGCATTTTACACATCATCATCCCCATGAATTTTGCAACCTAAAACCTCTCCATGCACTTAGACCAAAAATCATCTAGATACATTCCCAAGATCCCAACACACCTCATCATCCCAATCTTCCATGTCATACACGATTTTGCACAACTCCATCCCTCCTTTCGAATTTCATGACGTCAACTCCTTAGCCACATCACCTTCTTATCATCCAACCATCCATCCATTTAAACTATTAATCTCATCCATTCATTCATCATCTCATTGACAAACCCTAAAACTACATAGCAAATTAGAATTTCCCATTGCCAATCCAAATCCTATTTTCTCTCTTAATCTCTTATCTTCTCTCCACTTTGACTTAGCCACAAAAGAAAGTCACACCAAATTTGTGACTCTCCTTGTGAAACCCTCAAATACAAACTTAAATCTCCGTCATCCATTCCCAATTAGATCCAATCCAGTCCCTTGATTTCCCAACTTAAAACTTGATTTAAACCAAACCATCCATCTCTTTTCAAAACCTATAAATACCCCATTACCCAAGAGGTAATATTCGAATATGACCTGGAGTTCAAGAGGACTAGAGGATGAAGAAAAGACTAGAAGATAGAGCACCACACGGTTTTTCAAATGAGCAATTAGTTTTGTCATATTAATTTTATTTCTTCTATGTAATTCCTTCCAAGCCTTGTAATTTAATTCTTCCATTTAATAAAGTGAAGCATTCATTTAGAATCCTAGAACATCCAATTTCAAAAATTCTTTTAAGATTATTTTTCTTTCAATTTCAACACTACAACCTTTGTTTATTTGATTGAACATGAAGCGTATGTAATAGTTAGGATCTTGATTGTAAATTTTGAATCATGATTACTAAGGTTTGATTAATTAAATTAAAAAGTTGTGAATCTTGTTTTATCAATAAATATGAATTGCATTTTAGATCTTTATGTGAATTTCAGATCTAGGCATTTGCTTTGTTTACACATTTTGGGTGATGAACGGTCTATTCCACACAACCAACCTTTACGTTACTGCACTTTTATTTTCAGACATTTATTCTCATGCATTTTAATTTTCTGTCTTTTAATTATGTTAAATCTCATGTTTGTTGTGAAATTCTTGTTTTAACCCAAATCTTGTATAATTTAATATTTTAATTCTTTAATTCATGATTTATTCATTAATTCATTAATTTTTTTGTAATCACTATCTCTCTCAAAAAACATTCAATTAAAGATAGGAAGATGTGTTATTTAATCTTGTAACTTGAAATTCTAAACATGATTAAGGTTATAATTTAATCTTATTTACTGATTTTTCCAAGTTAGATACATGATTCATAAAAATATTCAATTTCTTAAAAACAATTCTTTTTTAGAGGACATAAATTTAATTTTAATTCATATACTTTGAGATTTTCCTTTGGGTTCGACATTGCACTCAATCGCTATACTATACTTAGTTCGTGCTCTTGCGATATTTACAAATTTAAGACATCAACACATACTAGGCTCTCGGTCAGAGGCATATCCATAATGAAAGTTCGATTTCCCAAAACCAATGTTAATCTAGCTGACTAGTCCTTGACCACGATAGGTCGATCCTGACTACACTCAGAGGTCAGTGAGATAGACTGGTCGTGCTGACAGTGAACATAATTCATGCTTCCAAGTTCACTTCCAATTCACTGTTCAGCATCCTTTCTAGGCATGTTATGTTTATTACCAACATATGCAACTGTAATAGCCCAGAATTTTTAAATAAATAAAAATGTGGCCATTATTTATTTTAATGATGGAAATTGAGAAATTTGATGGAGTAGATGGTAAATGGATCAAAAATTGGACAAAGGCCCAAGTATGGCCCAATGGACCATGGATTGGATTTAAATTCATTTAAAGGGCCAATGATGGTCAATTGGGCCAAGGATGATCAAATTGGGCCCAATGCACATTCGGGACCCAATGGGTCAAAATGATTTAAACTCTAAGGTAAATGGGTAGGAGGTAAATGTAATTGGGTAATGGGCCCAATGGTGATCCAAGTAATTGAAAATGGATTAAATTAAATCACCTAAGTTAGTGATGAGTTGACCAAGGTGACATGGCCGATTTTGACCCACCTTCACCTTACCAAGTGAGGTGGCATGGGGACCAAGGATTGGTGGGGCCGGCCACCATGGTTGACTTGATCAACCATGGGTGGAATAATGGAATTAGTTTAAGTGGGAATTAATTAACCTAAGGTAATTAATTAATTAATTAAATGATCAAATTATTCAAAAGGTGGTCAAATGGTCAAATGGGAAGACCAAACCACCTTATCTTAGCACCAAAAACGTTGGCTAGGGTAGTGGTTTGTTACAACCACCACCATAAAGCATGAAAAATATCTCATATGTGTTGGTGGAGGAATTAAATGGTGGAGTAAAGTTTAAGAAACCAAAAGGTGTTGGTTTTTATCTTATCTCTCAAATTCCATTCTTATCTCATTTTTTTCCTCTCTTGCTCTCCACCACCGTCCCACACCAAGGAAAGAAAGAAGAAGAAAAACTAAGGAGGAAAGAAGAAGAAGACTTAGAGAAGAGGAGTGCAAGCAAAAGCTACCTCTTCATGGCCAAAGCTTGAGGTAATTTTTCCATCCCATCCTCTCTCTCTCTCTCTCAAGTACACCCCATGGTAGATGATTGATTTATTTATTAGCGTTCATAAGAATGGAAGCATGGAGAATGATTTAGGGTTTTAAGTTTCTAAATGATTAAATGTGGGTAATTTTAAAGGGTCTTTATGAGAAAAATCATGGGAAATATTGATGATTTTAATGGCCTCAAAAATGGTGGATTTAAAGGGTGTAAAAATAGGGAAAAATGGTTGAGAATGGTGATAGTTTAAAATGGATTTTAAGTGTGGGAAATAATGTTCTAAAAATAAAACCATGGGGAGATTTTAGGGATGGAATGTTTTTAAATCCTATGGTGATGTAATGGTGGTTTTAAATGGGTTTAGAAGGATGGAAGATATGGAGTAATGCATTAATAATTTGGAGGTCTAAAAAGGTCAAATGTTTGTAAATTTTAAAGGGAGCTTCATGAAGAAAACCATGGTAGGTAATTAAGGATTTTTAATGGAGTTTTTAGGGTTAGAATCATGAAGGGATGATTAATGATTTTAGTTTTTTTTTAATGATTGAATGTAATAATTTTAAAGGGATTGTAGATGAGGAAATGCATGGTGTGAACCTTCTCATGGTGTTAGAATTTTAATGGATTTAGAGAATGGAGGCTATGAAAAGGGGTTAATGATTTATAAAGGTTTTAAATGAATGGGTATTAGTGATTTTTAAAAGGGGTGGAAACAATGATAAAAACCACGGAGAGTGATTGGTGAATTTAGAAGTACTTAGACCATAGTAAGGATGAAGGAATGTTGGCAACTTCAATGGATTTTAAATGTAGTTAGTAATGATCAAAATTGATGGGCTAAGTATGGGACTATATGTGTGTTTAAATAAATAAAGATTGGTAATGTTGATGAACTCCAAATGATGAACCTAATATTGAAAAGAAAAGGGAATTATGGCTAAGATTGATGGACCCTAAATGTATCAAATAATGATTAAGGAATGATAAATTAAATGTATGGTTTAGATTCTCTCAATAGAGGTACTTGTGATGGAGTCAAATGATGTAAATGGACCCTAGAAAAATGGAGAAAGAGACATCATGGGTTCGGCCATGGCCATGGTGTATGGCCGAACCCATGACCCAATTGTAGATCATTTTTTGGTCTAAGATTAATGTGTATGTATATGCTTAAATTAATGGAATTAGGTTAATTAGATGGTTGAGGTAAGTGGTCTTGTGATATGGTTGATGGATCAATTATGGACTCAAGATGTGGCTAAGAATGATGATTCAATTATAAGCCATTTTATGGGCCAAGATTAGGGTCTATGTAGATGATTAAATGAATGGGGATTAAGTCAATTAAGTGGCTGATTTTAATAATTTTATAATATGGTTGATGGGTCACTAATGGATCTAGGTTATGGATCAATTTTGGACTTAAGTGTGCATGGATAAATGAGTAATTAATCATGTAAAGGAGTAGTGGCAAAAATGGTAAATATTGGCCAAAATTCAAGAACTCCATGAGAAATGATCATGGACTTAAGTGCAATTATGGTAACCTTAAGTATGTGATTAATAAAGCCTAGGGTGGCTGATTTTTAACACTTATGGGATTAAAAGGTTTAATAGATTAAATGGGACCCACAAAACCTAGTTAGTGAGGTTCGGCCAAGGTGTATGGCCGAACACCGCTAAGGTGTGATTAATGGACTTAAAAGGTTAAAAACATGGACTATTTATTAATGTATAATAAGGTACTGGACATCGCAAATGGTGCGCGATCGGCGACCGGGTCTATTGGACGGAAACGAAAGAAAGGACGTTAGTCGGTATTTGGTAGGATTCCTACCTTTTTGTAAGCCATGGATTATGTGTTATGTATGGGTTTTTCCTTGATTTATTTTGGTAAGCATATAATTGTTTTAAGATGGATTTTAAGGCTATGATGTGTATATTGATGCTTTGCTTGATCTATTTGTTGATAATCAAATTATATGTTTTATTGATGGGACTTTAAATGCCATGGTTTGTGCTATCATATATATTACATAGCATATGGCATCTACATCTCATGCATGACATGGGAGGGATATGGCATGGGAAGGATGGAATGAAACCGGAGCCCATGCTTCGTCGGGGCGACCGAGAAGCAAGCATGGGGATATCTTGATGTGTTTCATCCATCAAGAGGGATATTATGAGCTATAACCGGAGTCCATGCTCTGTCGGGGCGACCGAGAAGCAAACATGGGGACACCTTGACGAGGTTTTGCCGTCAAGGGGGAGGATTTATGATTGTTTATATCTTGACGAGGTTTTGCCGTCAAGGGTGATGATTTGTGATTGTTTACACCTTGACGAGCTTTTACCGTCAAGGGGGATGATTTGTGATTGTTTATATCTTGACGAGGTTTTGCCGTCAAGGGGGATGATTTGTGATTGTTCATATCTTGACGAGGTTTTGCCATCAAGGGAGATGATTTGTGATTGTCTATATCTTGACGAGGTTTTGCCGTCAAGGGGGATGATTTGTGATTGTTTATATCTTGACGAGGTTTTGTCGTCAACGGGGATGATTTGTGATTGTTTATATCTTGACGAGGTTTTTCCGTCAAGGGGGATATGGCAGTATGATGGTATGGATGATGGGTGGGACTCATGACATAAGACACCCATGGCATAGCATTCATTTTATAGTTTTCATTATATTATTATCTGTATGCTTGTTATCACTAATCCATGTGTTAGCCCTACTCGGAGTCCTACTGGGCGCGTTGTCTAATGCCTTACTTCTACCCTAGCTGATGGCGCAGGAGAAGGTGGAAATGAAGGACAAGACGGGAGCCAAGCTTAGGAGCTTGGGAAAGCGAGCGGCTTAGTTTACTTAGTTTATTTTGGAAAAAAGTAATTTGAGTAGCTTAGCTTGTTGGAATGTAATAAATTAGATTACTTGCTATGTTTTCGGATTTTATTTTGGACATTATTATTTTGAGGTAATGTAGTGATTTAAGTGATGTGATCTTCCCTGCTATCTAAGAAATTGTAGGGTAGTCTTTATTAGAATTTCTGCACTTAGTTTAATATTCCGCAAGCTTACTTCTACGTGTGAACTATTCTCCGTGGACTCCGTTCCACGCACACGTAGGGTTGGCCAGTTAAGGGCCGGGCTTTAGAAGCTCGGACTTAACTCGCGTCGTGACGTCCGCGCCCTTTATCACTCTTTACTTCAAAAAATAAAAATAAAAATAGACTCTCATTTCGGTGAAAAGGGGCGGCGTTACAGCAACTAAGCCTAATAGTCCTTTCTCAGGTGTGGGTTCCACCTAGGGTTATCAATGGCCATATACATATTTTTATGATTGCCATATGATGAGCTTTGAGCATGGTGAAGCATGATCTTCTTCCTTGATCATCTTGAGTCTTCAAGCTTCTTTCGCAAGTTCTTCTACCCGACTCATGAAATTAACAAACAGGGATTCGGCCAAGCTGGGGCACTAACAATTTCCCCCTTTGTCAATTTCATGACAAAACCTAGAAACTAACCCAATTACAAGCCCACCCTTTATTACAACACATTTGAATATAAAACATTACATCAATTACATGTATATTCAAATGGATAACAACATTATGGTCTTCATTTTCTTGCTCAGCTTGCTTCATTTTAATTTTCCTGTTTAAGCACAAAAGGAAGCAACACTAGATAATCATTAAATGGGTTAGTCCAAACCATAAGCTTCCATGGACTAAATAAGATTTTCTCCCCCATACACGATGAATTGCTAGACTCCCCCAATCACCTTGAGTTGGATCCTCCGCCAATTATTCTCCTAATTGGTATTTGGCTTTGGCTTCTAGTAGTTTCTCCCCTATTTCGTCATTCAATTGACAAAGGGTAACTCATGGTTCTCCCCTATGGTTTAGTGCACACTTGTCATGTATCAAGGTTTGTTTGCCTTGCACAAGCTGATTTCCAGCTAATTTCTTCAAGGTTTGTTTGCCTTGCATCGAGTTTCCTCCCCCATTCTCTAAGCTATATTTCTTAGCTTTTTCTTCTTAGCTCCCTCACATTCTTAGCTACCCCTAAGTTTGTTTTTCTCCAAGCTTTCAAGCTTGCAGTCTCCTTCCTCCACAAGCGGTAATGACCAGTGACAGCAGCTAATCAACACAAATTTTGTGCTCCACCAAACTCCGAAGGATATGTGTAATATCACAGCGCGACCCCTTTACTCCCTAACATGCCAATACAAAATCAACTCATTCAAACATGCATGTTAGTCTATCATACAGAAGAGATATATCCACTATTAGGACTCGCTCAACCTTGAGCTACCCCAAAATCACTATACGGGGACTTACACCTTCACAATTAGAGTAGGAATTTCACCTCACTCAATCGGCTGGGAATTCCACCCATCAATGTGGCAGAGACAACGTTCTAGAATTTTTTTTTTATAGTGCTTCTAGAGTACCTCTTCTTAATACACTTTTGGGTTACATGTTTTAAAAGAAAAATTAAAACAAAGAAGCACTTGCCTTAAAGCTCTTTCTCATTGATGTGTGCTTCTTGAAGATGCCACCCAAGTTGTGTCGACGCTTCTTCTTATAGTCGTCATGTAGCAATGACAAACTCTAGGTGACAAGGAAACTTGGCTTAACCAATGCTTTCCTAGTTTATGACTTTCTCACTTGCAAACTCAATCCGAAGATTGGTTGTTTATGATCTTTCTCTCCTCATCTCTTTCACACTTGCAAACACAATCAATAGATTGGTTTTTTATGATCTTTTTTTCGAGAATGTTCATCGTTCCTTAGAGTGTATAACTCTGTTTAAACTCAAGAAAGATGGTAAAACGATCACACAACACTCATATTTATAGAGGAGTCTCAACGGTCATCTTGACTGTCTAGGAACGACAGGTGGGTGGCACCGATGGTTTGGTGTTCATATTTATTACCATTCAACCACGCGACCGTTGCACAATAAATGCACCCCCGACGGCATAATTACATCTGGCCGACATGTTAGTGTCGCCAATGTATCGACAGTTATGGCACAGAGGGGTTGGTCCATACGAGAGGCTCGTTCTAATGCAAAACACGCTTGGCAGTAGTTTCAACTTAGGAAACTTATTACCGAGAATGACCTGTAGCCCTTTGCAGAGGGGTCGGTCATGTTACTCTCGATTGGTTGTGATATTCCGAGATGTTTCTTTTATCGAGAGCCCTTATGAGTTCATAGTCCAGAACTCATAAGTTTTATACCGACTAGTTGTTGACCAGGAGGGGTCATTCAAGTTCATTACCGAGGGTCGGTGCATACGAGACTTTTGGTCGCACCGACCCTCGGTCGGATTCATCTCCAGAATGACAGTTCGATTTCTCATAACCAATGTCAATCTGGCTGACAAGTCCTTGACTACGATGGGTCGATTCTGACTACACCGAGAGGTCAGTGAGATAGATTGGTCGAGCTGACAGTGAACATAATCCATGTTTCCAAGTTCACTTCCAATTCACTGTTCAACATCCTCTTTAGGCATGTTACGTTTATTACCAACATAAGCAACTAAGCCTAGTAGTCCTTTCTTAGGTGTGGGTTCCACCCAGGGTCATCTATGGCAATATACCTGTTTTTGTGATTGCCATAGGATGAGCTTTGTACTTGATGGTGCATGATCTTCTTCCTAGATCGTCTTGAGTCTTCAAACTTCTTTGCCAAGTGCTTTTACCCGAGTCATAAAATTGACAAACAGGGACTTGGCCAAGCAGGGACACTAATACCTCTGATCAAGATTCTCGTATGTACCGGCCTCTTAGTGAAAAACTGAAATGACTCCTCGTGGTCAACGACTTGTAGATGATAACTTATGAGTTCCGGAACTTAGAACTCATGTGGACTCTCGTAAAAACAGACATCTCGGTAATTCAAGATCGATCGAGAGTACCAGGACCGACCTCTCGGTAAAGGGCGATAGATCGTTCTGGGCAGGACAAGTTTCAGGACATGAAACTCTGTTTGCATGGTGTTGCCCCAGACCGAGACCCTCGTATGGACTGATCTCTCGGTGCCATGACTGTCGACCCATCAACAACACCGACCTGTCGACCGGGAAGTAATTATAACGTTTGGAGTGCATTTAGTCGCAACGGTCGGGTGATTGAACGGTAATAAATATGAACAACGACCCATTGGTGCAAACGAGTTATCGGTACTGAACAGTTTGAAAACTGTTAAGACTCCTCTATAAATATGAGTGTTATGATCATTTAATTATCTTCCTTGAACTAAGAAGAGTCACACACTCTAAGGAACGATTAACTCTCTTGTGCCTACACCTAAGAATCATAGACTTCCAATCTATTGTTTGAGTTTTAAAGGGAGAAAGAGATGTGGAAAGAAAAGATACAAACTAGGAAAGCTTTGGTAAAACCAGTTTCCTTATCATCCTGAGATTGTGATTGCTTTACAACGGCTACAAGGATGAGCGTGGGCACACATTGGGTGGATCTTTGAGAAGCACACATCTTTGAAAAAGAGCTTCAAGGAAAGTGCTTCTTGGTTTTAATTTTATTTCTAAAATCTTTATCCTGAAAGTGGATTAAGAAGGATTGGCTCCGGAACCACTATAAAAAGCTCTAGAGCATCGTCTCTAGCATAGTGGTGGGTGGAATTCCCAGCCGACGGAGTGAGGTGAAATTCCTACTCTAATTGTGAGGGTGTAAGTCCCCACTTAGTGAATTTGCGGATAATTCAAGGTTGAGCGAGTCTTAACAGTGGATGCAGGTTGGTTAACCAAACCACTATATATCTTGTGTCCTTGTGCTTGTGGTGTTAGAGCTATTTTCTTGTGTTTATTGTTTAATCACATTTTCTAACACACACTCACTTGATTACTGTATCTGCGCTTAAACTAACCAATCAAGTAATTTTTCAAAAGGACCAACAATTGTTAGATTGAGCTATTCACCCCCCTTTAGGGGCAATCGTATTCTAGATTCTGAGGGAATATCAATTGGTATCAAAGTCTAGTCTTCTCTACAAGGATTTAACCATGCAAGCTGATCCAAGTTAGAACACCATGGGAGACTGTCATGCAATATCCAAACCCCCTTACTTTGATGGAGCAAACTATGCCTCATTGAAGGCCAAAATGAGAAGTTTCTTTGTTTCTATAGACTCATCGGTAAGGGATATTGTAAAGATTGGATGGTAGGAACCCATGGAAGAGAAAATTGCATCATCCACCACAACCGTAACACCCAAACCTTTTGCCTCATGGACCCATGATGAGAAAGCTGCTCAGACAGCTGATGGCAAAACCATGAATGACCAAAATTGTACAGTCTCTGACAATGAATACAGGCGGATCATGTAACGCCCCGCCCCTTTTCACTATACCGAAAATCAGAGTATATTTTTTTTGAAATAAAAAGTGACAAGAGAGCAGGACGTCATGAAGTGAGCTAAGTCCGAGCTTCTAAAGCCCGACCCTTAATTGGCCAACCCTATATAACACCTCTGATTTTCAAATTAATTATATATATGAAAATTATCCATTTAATTTGTGAATGGACCTTATATGGGTAAAATGTTGGGTCGTTGCCCAATTATGACCCAACGGATTATGGAAAGGGTCTCAAATCAATTAAATGGGCTGAATTTAATTAGTAATGCAATTTATACAATTAAGGGATTTGGATTAATTGCATGCTCATAAAAGTATTAATGGAAAGGTTTTAGATTACTTTGGCCGTGTATGAAGGATTTGCACATGTATGGGATATGCGCATGATGTATTAGAATATTTTAAAGGGAGTATTTTTCTTAGTGAAAAGTGATACTAGGGATTTGATAAATGGAAGGGGTGCATGTCATATTCCTAAATATAAAAGATATCTAAGATAAAAATAGCACTAAGGCAATTGCTAAGAAAGCAAGAGGTGCATTAGCATATTCTAAATAGAGGACTCTCCAAAATAAAAAAGATGTACGCGGCATTAGCAATGGTTAATTTAAAGGGTCATGGCACGAGATTAATTGGAAATTAATTAAGACAAGGGAGAGGGGTGCATGGCACTTTCTATATGGGATTAAGTGGAGGTTTTTATAAAAGAAAGAACCACAACAAGTGCACACAACAATTGTATCTTAGTACCTTCTAAGATAGGACTGATGGGAGTTTTAAAAGAAAAGCAACACAAGGGGGTATCGCTGGTTGCTTCAGAGAGGAGATTGGCTGAATCAGAAAGAGGGTTGTCTATGTGTGCTGGACAGTACATACATACGTCTATTAGTGGAGTTGTTCAGCGTGGAAACTTAGCAAAAAGGAAAGAGAACAGATTGCATCATGTAGGAGAATTGCAACTCTGTTCTGCAGCGTGAACATAGAGGCACTGCCAAGGGCTGTAACCAGCATCAGCATACAATCGTGTTTTGCAGTGGGTACAGAGAAGAAGACAAATACATCAGAGTGGCTGCAACTTGGGCAAACTTCAGGCAGCAAACACTATCAGTTGGAAGATTGCAAACAGCAAGGGCTGTTCCAGATCTGACGGATAGGTCTTGGCTTTCTTGTTGTGTAGATAGCAATACACAACACCAGCGTGGAAGGTATTTTCTCTAAGAATCAGTGTGCAAAGAAGAAGAAAATTGAAAGAGCAAGAACAAGCCGAAGGAGTCGCGAAACCGGTATGTGATTTCATATTTTTGTTTAAGATAAGGAACCATAGGGTTCGGCCATGGTGTATGGACGAACCCCATGGAAGAGAGTTGGGAGATGATCACGGTATTAAATTTAATGGAAAGACATGGTATGATTTATGGGTTTTTGGAGGTTGAACTCCATGGAAGATTATTCATATCTTAAAAGGTTTACATGGAGATGATCATGGATGAACCATAGGGTTTGGCCATGGTGTATGGCCGAACCCCATGGAAGGTCATTGGTTAATTTTAAATAAGAGTTGATGTTAATGTTATATGATTTTTAAAAGGATTAAATGGATAAGAATCATGAATAAATTGAATGGGTCTTATTGGATTTTAATGGATTAAATGTAAGATCAATGTTTAATAATTTGTAGAAGGAGGATGGTGAACCATAGGGTTCGGCCATGATGTATGGCCGAACCCCATGGAGTTGTTTTGTTAAGGTTGTTGGATTTTGATTGATTTAATAGAAACTATCTAATTATGGAAGAAAGGATGCTAAGTTTGGAAACCTTCTAAATATGGAGAATGGTTATTAAATTAGTAAGTTTCTAAGTTTGGAAGGAGGAGTTTAAATTAGTAAGTTTCTAATTTTGGAAAGAGGAGTTTAAATTAGTAAGTATCTAATTTTGGAAGGTAGAGATTAAATTGGAAAGTCTCTAATTTTGGAAGGTAGAGATTAACTTGGAAACCTTCTAATTATGGAAGGATGGATGCTAAGTTTGAAAACTTGCTATTTATGGATTTTCTAATAATGGCAAAGTGGTAATTAAAGGCTAAAATAAAAGATCATGGGTTCGGCCATGGTGTATGGCCAAACCCCATGAGGTCCTTTATGGACTTAGTGGTTAAGGAATTTTTATGGGTCATTTATGGACCTAAGATGGTGAACCAATTTAATGGGTCATATGGATTTTTATGGAGCAACTTTATGGATCGGTTTTGGACATAAACCTAAGGATGGAAAAGTTGTAATTACATCCTAAAATGGAAGGTTAGCCATGAATGGCAATTTTGTAGATATCGCCTAAAATTGAAAGATCATGGGTTCGGCCATGGTGTATGGCTGAACCCCATGAACTTGTTAATGGGCCAATTGTGGGCCTTTGTATAGTTTAAGTGAATGGTTTACCAAACCAAGGGATGAAAGGTGAGAATAATGGAATTATAGCCTTGGATGGCAATATGGTAATTATGTAGAATTAATGGAACTATGTTTTGAAACTCAAACATAAGTTGATGGAATCGGTTATGAATTATTTGGGAGTGTTATGAACGTTTAAAATAAATAAATGGACCTATGTGTTGGAACCTAAGCCTAAGTTGTTGGAGGCAATGGAAAGTGGTAAATAAGAGTGAAAATGCTAGACCATGGGTTCGGCCACTGGTGTATAGCCGAACCCCATGGGAATTATTTGGTGAACTTAGATGTTTATGAATCTATGTTTCTAACCTAAACAAGAGGTATGTTTTGGTTATGATTAGACCAATGGCAAGGTTGTAAATACTTGCTAAAATGGAAGGTTAGCCATGAATGGCAATATTGTAATTAAAATGAAATATTAACTAAAGGTTAGACCAATGGCAATTTGGTAAATAAATGTGAAAATGGTAGGTCATGGGTTATGTTAGCCATGGATGGCATTGTTGTAATTATGGTAAAAAATAATAAGGGACCATGGGTTTGGCCATGGTGTGTGGCTGAACCCCATGGAGATTGGTTTATGGACTTAAAATATTGTAAATCAAGTGGGACTTGGTTTTTATTGATTAATATATTATAAGGTAACGGAACTTCACAAGGTGTTTACGATCATGAGCGGTTACCAGAAGAATGACGCAAGGACACGTTTGCAGTCTTTGGTAGGATTCCACCTCTTTGAAACCATGGGTTTTATGTACATTGTTTTATCTTGATTTGATGAATTTATATTGCAAAGGATATGTTTCAAATTATGAGTTTTAAATGCTATGTTTATTTGATAAAATAGCATGTGTTGTATATGTTTCAAATATGAGCTTTTAAATGCTATGATTTGTATAAATTGCATAGCATGTGGACATTTGCATCTCATGCATGGCATGGGAGGGAGGAACGGTAATCGGGGACCCACACTCCGTCGGGGCGTCTGTAAAACACTCGTGGGGGTAATACCTTGATGATGAGAATTCCATCAAGAGGATATTATGTATGAAATGTAACCGGAGATCCACACTCCGTCGGGGCGTCCGTAATAGAATCGTGGGGGATACCTTGATGTGATTTCCATCAAGAGGATACTATGTATGAAATGTAACCGGAGGGTCCACACTCCGTCGGGGTGTCCGAAAGACCTATGTGGTGGATACCTTTATGTACATGTGATGGGTGTGACTCATTGCATATGATAGCATGGCATGGCATTGATTTGGCATGATTATGATCCTAATTATCATGCAAGGTTTCTGGTTTTTATCGGTATGATTGGATCTCTAATTATCATACACTGTTTTGGATACGATACTTTATAAGTATGGCATGATTTATTATAACTGGTTTTGATATATATTATATCTGGATTTTTTGTACTAACCCATGTGTTAACCCTAATTGGAATACCTACTGGGCGCATTGTTCTAATGCCCTACTTCTACCCTGGTTGATGATACAGGAAACGAGGGAAACGATGAACGCGAAACGGGCCAGACATAGGAGCTTGGAGGATTAAAGTTTATATTTTGTTTAAGATACTCATGGGCTTGTATTTTGAGTATCAAGAATCCTGATTGGAATAACTTAAATGAATTTGCTATGGTTGGATATTTTACTGAATAATTTATGATATGATAATGATGATTAAAGACTTGACGTACTTTGCTATCTGAATGGAATAGGACCTGGTTCTATTATTATTCTGCATGTTATGATTCCACAGTTATGATGTTATTCCGCATGTTGATATTGTTATGTGTGAACTGTTTCATGGATTTAGTCCATATACACATAGGGTTGGCCAGTTAAGGGTCGGACTTTAGAAGTTCGGACTTAGCTCACGTCGTGACGTCCCGCTCTCTATCACTCTTCGTTTATATAAAAAAAAAATAGACTCTGATTTTACGGAAGAAGCTAGTGAAAAGGGCGGGGCGTTACACCCTACGTGTGCATGGAACTAAGTCCACGAGAACGATTCACACGTAACAAGTTAAGCTTGCGGAATGTAAACTTAATGTAGAATTATAATAGAGTTCTATCCTACCAATTATTAGATAGAAAGGAAGTACATCACTTAAATGATAATTACTTTAACTTAAAATGTCCAAATGAAAGTCCAAACCGTAGCAAGTAATCTAAATTCTTACAGTCCAACTAGCTAGCTACTCAAATTATATTTCCACAAATAAAACTTAAATAAATCAATCTAGCTCCTCCAAGCTCCTATGCTTTGCTCCGATCACGTCCATCGCCTTGTCCATTTCCTGTGTCATCATCTAAGGTGGAAGTAGGGCGTTAGACAACGCGCCTAGTAGGTACTCCGAGTAGGGTCAACACAGCGATTAGTATAACAAAAATATATAGGTATAAGTAATATCAAAACCATGCAAGACAATGCCATGCCATGGGTGTCATATGCCATGAGTCCCACCCATCATCCATATCACCATCACATAGTATCCTCTTGATGGAAAAATCCTCATCAAGGTATCACAATCACAACCCCTCTTGATGGAAAAGCCTCATCAAGGCCTCTTGATGGAAAAACCTCATCAAGGTATCACAATCACAACCCCTCTTGATGGAAAAGCCTCATCAAGGTATCACAATCACATAGTATCCCTCTTGATGGAAAATCCTCATCAAGGTATCACAATCACATAGTACCCTCTTGATGGAAAATGCACATCAAGGTATCCCCACGTTTGTTTATCGGTCGTCCCGACGGAGTGTGGACTCCGGTTACATCTCAAACATAATATCCCTCTTGATGGAAAATCCTCATCAAGGCATCACAACTCCATAGTATCCCTCCCATGCCATGCATGAGGTGCAAGTGCAACATGCTATGTAATAATAATGACCACCATAGCATTCAAAATCCCATCAATAAGACATAACATTTGATACCAAAATAATTCAAGTAAAAACATCATATACACATATTCCATGGTTTTCAATGAGGTAGGAATCCTCCCAATGTCTAAATACCGAGTCCTTGGGTTTCCGTCCAAAGATCGATCACCGATCGCGCACCGCTTGTGAGATCCCGTTACCTTATTACATATCAACAAATCAAAACAAAGTTCCATTTGATTTCCAACCATGTTCAAGTCCATAGCATGCCTTAGTGGGGTTCGGCTATACAACATGGCCGAACCTCACTCCCTTGGTTTTGGGTCCCTTTTTAATCTGTAGATCATTTTAATCATGTGGGTCCAAGATCATGCCATCCTTTGATTCATTAATCCTAAGCACACATAAATTCATCATTTACCATTAATAAGACCCTAAGTCCACAAGAACATTCTCCATGGGGTTCGGCCATACACCATGGCCGAACCCATGGTCTTTCATTTTTAACCATGTTTTCATTTTAGCTATTATTTTTTCCATGGCTAATTACTCCTTTTATTTATACATACTTAGGTCCATAACTGATCCATAACATAAATCCATAAATGATTCATTAATCATGACATAAAACCCTAACAAATGCCTCCATTCCTTAGCTTGATAATCCATTCATTTAACATGCATAGATCCATAGATGACCCATTAAAATGGTTCATGGGGTTCGGCCATACAACATGGCCGAACCCATGATGTCATTTTTTCCTCCTTTTCCTTACATCATCTACCACATTAGATCCATAACCCAAGTCCCTTCATGAGGGGGGTTTAATTATACACTTAGGTCATCATTTTAGATCATCATTAACCACACTTAAAACCGATTAAAATTACCAACATTCCCCCATCATCTTCATGGTCCAAAAACACCTAAGTCCATCAATATCTCCCCATGGGGTTCGGCCATACGACATGGCCGAACCCATGGTCCATGGTTCTTCACCATTTATAATATTTGAGATCATTTAAACTCATTAAAGTGCATCCATTCAAAACCTTTTAAAATTACTAACACGCATCTATGATTTTTATCCTTTAAAACTCATTACAAATCACCAATATCCTTCCATGGGGTTCGGCAATACAACATGGCTGAACCCTATGGTTCATCACTTTCCCTTAAAAATCACATACTTATGATTTTATCCCTTGATGGGGTTCGGCCATACATCATGGCCGAACCTCATCCAAATCCTTTTGGTTTCTTATGATCCATATACATAGA
This sequence comes from Chimonanthus salicifolius, assembly GCA_013350335.1. Taxonomy (NCBI): domain Eukaryota; kingdom Viridiplantae; phylum Streptophyta; class Magnoliopsida; order Laurales; family Calycanthaceae; genus Chimonanthus; species Chimonanthus salicifolius. Next base: position 53,659,256 of record CM023533.1, on the reverse strand, counting down.
AATCTAGGGTTTGGCCATGCAAGGGCCAAACCATGATCTTGATCATATACCTTATCTTAGACATTCATGAGGTCCTTAGCCATATATACATAATGTCCTTAATATTCCATCATTTACATAGCCTATCTTACCCATTAAGGTTTGTCCATTTCCTATCTCATTCCTTGGATGGATTTTTAAATCCATGGCCCATAATATTTTGGCCAACTCTTCAATCCAAAAATGGGATTCCATGGTTTCCTTTAACTCCTTCAAATTAGTAAAATCTTGTTAAGTGATACTTACCGATTCCGCGGCTCCTTCGGTTTCTTTCACTCCTTCTTTGTCCTCCGATCTTCTCCTTAGTCTTTCTTCTTTCTTCCTTCTTGATCTTCGGCCTTGAGAGGGAGAGGGTCTAAGATGAAACCCCCAAGAAGATGGTTCGGCCTTGGTGAATGTTTGAGAGAGGGAGAGGAGGAGAGAATTGATGAAACTTCAAGTATTGTTCAATGAGAGTGGTCGGCCAAACTTGAGAGAGGGAGAGTGAGATAAGATCCAAATTTCTCTAAGTCTTTTTCTTCTTTCCCTTAGAGTGAGGATCGGCCTTGAGGGAGAGAGGGAGAGAGTGAGATGAGAGGGAAAGAGATCAAAAGCCATCTCTCCCATCTTGTCTAGGGTTTGCTTGGGTTAGACTCCATCCTCATCAATGTGGAGTCTTCCCCATGGGCTCTTTGACCAAACAAGAGGGTGCATTCCCTCCACATGGCACACACCACTCTCCTCCCCAACGGTTTTGGCTTGGTTTCATGGTGGTTTGGGTGGTTTCCATGAGATGGAACCACCACCTCTCTTTTGCCCAATGCATGGTCTTGCATGTCCCCATTTTAAGCTTCTTGTCTTGCATACCACCCCCATGTCCAACGGTTTTGGTTTGGGTTTCCTTGGGTGGTTTGGTGGTTTGGATGAGGTGAAACCACCACCTCTCCATTGCCGAATCATGGTCCTTGCATGTCCTCCACTTAGGCATCTTTGTCTAGCCAAGGGGGGTGCATTCCCTCCACATGGCACACACAAACCCCATGTCCAACGGTTTTGCCTTAGTGATTTCCTTTGGTGGTTTGGTGGTTTCCGTAAGATGAAACCACCACCTCTCTTTTGGTCAATGTATGCCCTCCACCTATGCTTTTGGTCTAGTCATGGGGGAAGCATGCCCTCCACATGGCATACCACCCCTTATCCCGATGGTTTTCGTGGAGTGGTTTCCATGAGATGAAACCACCCACTTGACTCACTCCATCTTTTGGTCTTTTAGGTGATTCACTCCCTATTTGACTCACTCCATTTAAATGCAACTCATTTCCCAACTCAATCATTTGAATTTATATCTAACTTAGGTCATTACCATTAAATAATTTAATTCTACTTACTACATTTAATCTTCTTTAATTTATCTTTGACTCACCCATGGTTGGTGGCTGGCCCCACCTGTACCTTGGTCCACACGCCACCTCACTTGATGAGGTGGAGTTGGGTCCCACTTGGCCATGCCACTTGGATTTATTCAAAATTAACTTAGGTGATTTTAATTAAATAATTCAACTCAATTCACTTGATCCTCCTTAATTCACCCATTAATTCACCCATGGTTGACCAATTCCACCATGGTGGTCGGCCCCACATGTGCCTTGGTCTACACGCCATCTCACTTGATGAGGTGGAGTTGGGCCCAACTTGGTAATGCCACTTGGATATGCACTCCTACACTTGCCAATGAGATGGACCCCATGCCTTTGATCTTAATTGGGTCCATGACCCGATTAAATCCATTCCTTACCCATTTACCCTAATGCTCAATCCATCTTGACCCATTGGCTCCCAATTGGGCATTTGACCCAATTGACCACTTTGACCCTATTAAATAAAATCAAGCCTATCCATGGTCCATTGGACCATACTTGGGCCATTGCCCCAACTTTGATCCATCTAATGTACATTCCATCTATGAATCTAAATCCATTCCTTACCCATTTCCCCTAGTCATCAATCCATCTTGACCCGTTGGGTCCCAATTGGGCATTTGACTTAATTGACCATCATTGACCCAATTAAATAGAATTGATCATATCCATGGTCCATTGGACCATACTTGGGCCATTACCCCGACTTTGATTCATTAAACATCCATTCCATCTATGGATCTCAATTTTTTTAACCACTAAAATAAATAATAGCCAATATATTTGTTGCATTGAAAATCCGGGCTATTACAGATTATAACCTGTAAAACTGCAAAGGATGCATAGGAAGTTCTTGAGAGAACCCATGAAGGCACCTCAACAGTCAAGAGGTCCAAACTTCAGATCCTCCAAAATCAATTTGACAGTGTTAAGATGAGGCATGATGAAGTCTTCATGGATTTTTATTCCAAGATAAACGACATTGTGAATCAAATGTTCGCTCTAGGTGAAGGGATACCTGAGGACAAGGTATGTACGAAAATTGTCAGGAATCTTGCTGAAAGATTCAAGCCCAAGGTTGTGGCTATGGAGGACAACAGAGATGTGTCCTTAATGAATATCGATGATTTGGTTGGTTCATTACAAACCTATGAACTACACTTTGAACAACCAAAAGACAAACCCATTGCCTTGAAATCTTCCTTAAAACAAAAAAAAAAAAAAAAGATGTTTCGGAAGATGAATTCTCAAGTGATGAAATGGCAATGTTTGCCAAAAAGTTTTATAAAAACCTTGTTAAAAGAAATAGCTTGAGAAAAATGGAAAAGGGTGAAGCAAGTAAAAGATACACTAGAAGACAAGAAGAAATAAGAGGAAAAGGGAAGGAGAGAGAGGTTTCCAAGGAACAGATCTGTTTTAATTGTGGGGGGAGAGGACACTTCACGAATGAATGTCCCTCAGAAAAAGTTCATAAGGCCATGAATAAGGGTATGACCCATGTGGACACTTCTGAATCAGAGAGTGATTTTGACAAAGAGATCTAAAGAAAATTTGATATATCAAAAGGTCTCACAGACTCAATCATATGTGATCAAGAAAATCCCACAATCATAAGGGAGGATGAAAGTGAAGATGATGAAAGTCTTCAAACCTCCTACAGTGCCCTGTTCCTTGAGAGTCAGAGGCTGGCTAAGAAACTAAACAAGTTAAAAATGAAAACTTGAACCTCTCTAGTCAAGTGGAAGATTTAAAAAATGAAAAATCTCTTCTAACCTCTAAGCTGGAACTAGCCAACGCTGAAAATTTAAAATATAGAGAGAGTGATAAAAGACTTCAAGAAGAAAGAATTATTCATTGCAACGATGTCGAGAATCTGTGGCATCACAATAACCTTCTTGAAGAAGACATTAAAAAACTGTCTTTCGAATTGAAAGAGTTAAGAATTGAGAAAGAAAAATTCCAAGATAAGTTTACCCAAGGAGAGGAAAGACTTAAAAGACTCCTAGGGGATCGTAAACAATATGGTGATAGGTCTGGTCTTGGTGCCTCAGCCACCAAAGAACCTATAAATCAGGGAGTGTTTAGAAATACAAGTATCTCTCACCCTTCAACGGGTAAGTGTTATTTCTGTCACAAGGATGGGCATTTCAAAAGAAATTGCTATCATTAGAAGAGATACTTGGGGAGGAAAACACAAGCTAAAAGGCACAATCGAATAAAACCTTTGCCTAAAAGACATCCATCAACACCTAACCTTAAAAGAAACCCAAGGAAGGTGGACACAAGGCAAAACTCTTTGTTAAGACAGATGAATCATGTCTTAAAAGAGTTGATGGATCCCAAGGTTGGTCATCAAAGATACGATCATATGGGTGTGTATGCAACACCAAATGCTACAATCTTTGTACGTAGGAGATAGACCACTACTCATGTTTTTTTGTTCAAGATTCACTTACATATCTTAGACCACTACAAATGGACTCACAAGAGACCAAGTGAGTTCACATAGCAGAAAAGTGTTAGTGACATGAGGAGAGAAAAATTGGCTAACTACAATTTTATAATGTATTCTTCCTGGCTATAGTATATATTCTACTTGAAAAGTCATACATTCCATTCAAGGTATTTTGAATTGTATGTGTTTTGGAATGTGAATTTTTTATCTGCTGAATGTTTGAATGATTTGATGAATTATCCTTGGCATATCTGTGTTTTATGATATGGAATAGATCTGTGTATGTCATGTTTAGAATAGGATCTCATCAAGGAGCTCAAATCAGGAATGAATGCTCTGTTGTCTAAACCTCTTGGTGTAGTCGACATGTCGGTGAATAGACTAGTCAGTGTGACAGACATGTCGGTACTGTGCTAAATCGAGCATTGCTAAAAAGGAAGAAAATTGTCGAAAGGTTCGACCTGTCGATGGAAACAACATGTTAGTGAGACAGAGTGATTAAATTAAAATGGAGCCTTTTCTGCGAAAGTGACAATTCATTTGAATTTGTTGTCTCATCTCCCGCGAAGGTCTGGTGGTCCCTCTTTCACCTCCCGTGCCCTGGACTAATCTATAGGACCTCTCGGAGTGCTTTCTCGTCGGAAAACCATAGGATTTTTTGTTCCTCCCGTCTCGAGAAACCTGAAAATCACGGTTTTTGTGATTCCTTTAGATCAAGTTAAGTTCAGTCTTCTCCTTCAAGCCAGTGTTTGAGGATATCCTATTGGAAAACCATGCCCAGAAAGATGGCAGCTTGGTCATGCCCTCCAACCTCTAAGGAACGAGGTGAAACTTGTAACGCCTCGCCCTTTTTCACTCGCCGAAAATCAGAGTATATATATATCTATATTTTTTTTAAATAAAGAGTGAGAGAGAGCGGGAACGTCACGACACGAGCTAAGTCCGGGTTTCCAAAACCCGACCCTTAAGTGGCCAACAATACGTGTGCGTAGATCAAGTCCACTAAAATAGTGCACACGCTTACATCAAATGCGGAATAAACACATGGATTAAGATTTCATCCATAAACATAACATCAATCTTAAGCAAGGAAGTCAATCACATAAAATTAAATGTGGTTCAAATATCCAAAACATTGTCAAACCATAGCAAAATAAATCTAAGTTATTACAATCCCAAAATGCAATTATCTCAAATACATTGTTTCACAATTAATATTAAATAAAGTAAGCATAAGCTGCCCAAACTCCTAAGCTTGGTTTCTTTCACGTTTATCGTCCTTTCCATTCCCTCTTCCATCATCTAAAAGGTAGAAGTAGGGTGTTAGTTAACGCGCCCAGAAGAAATTCCAAGTAGGGTTATACACATAGGATCAATATACAAATCAGAATAAGAATATCAGATTTAAACTGTAAACATATCATAGTACCAAAAACAGCGCATGATAACTATATCCAAGTCATGCAATGTATATGTCATGTCATGAGTGTCATATGTCAATGATCCCCTACCCAATCTCCATATCATCACTATACAAATCAAATCAAGTGTTCCTTTGGCCAATTATTTCCACAGTGTTTTGTGATGTACCATGTAGTGACCCGTCCCGAAATTTTTCTAAATTTTTTCGAAGAGTTTTTCGGGTCTCTGAGTTGTTTTAGGGACCTTGGTAACAGTGAAGGGAGTGTGGGCGCCATGGTGGGCCCAGTTTACCTGTTTTCGAGTTCGGGAACTCGAAGGGACATTTTGGTAATTTTATAATTATTGCACATTTGTCATGAAAACTAGTACAAAATTCACACGTTTGCCCTCGACGTTTGTCAATTGACTTTTTTGAGCTTTTAAAAATATTTTAGAAATTGAAGTTCTTTTTTTATTTAAAAAAAATAGAGGAAAAACCCTAAACCCTACCCTTTTAAACCTCCCTTTTCTTTTGCGACACTGTAGCTGTCTACAGTGTCGCAGCTCCCCATCGGCAGCCCCTTCTTCCTTTCTTCTTCTTCTTCTTCTTCTCCTTCTTCCCTTCCCTTCAGGCGGGCGACTCCCTTCTTCTCCTCCGGTGACGGTAAGCTTCTTCTCTTTCTCTCTCTCTCGGTCTTCTTCTTCTCTCCTCCACATCCGACCGGCCCACCTCCGTTTTCCCCCAAATTTCTCTTCTCCTTCTCTTCGATTTTTTTTTTTGGGATTTCACATGGTTTTCCCCTTCTTTCCTTTTTATTTCTCAGTTTTCCTTCCTTTACTCGATTTTCCTTGTTTCCCTTCTTCTTCCTCTCTGTTTTTCTTTGATTTTTCCCTCCCTTTCCCTTTCTCCCCCTTTTCTCTCTGGTTTTCCTCTTTTTCTTCTCTTTTTCTTCTCTTCCCTGTTTCCTGGCGGGTTACTGAGCCAACCGGGTCGAGTCACCGAGTTGACTCAATGGGGTTCAGTTCTGGGCCCAGCAGACCAGGCCCAGTTTCCAGTGTTGGGCCCGAGTTCCAGGCCCAGTTTCAAGCTAGACCTAACTTTCAGCTCGGCCGTTTCAAGCCCAGTCCGTTTCGGGCCTGGCCCATTATAGGCCCGACTCGACCCAGCCTGGCCCAACCCGGACCAAGCCCAATCCAGCCCAACCAAGCCCAAACCCGGTTTGGCCCATGTTTGGCAGGCCCACGTTTCCGGCCCAATCCACCCAGGCCCAGTTCGGCCCTTTTTGGGCCCGGCCCAATTTTAGGCCCGTTTTCTCCCGGCATCTTTTCTTGACCTGTTTTGTCTTAGTTACTTATCTGTTCTTCCGTGTTTCTACAGATTGAACTCCCTTCAAACCAAACAAGTCGCTTGCTCGCTTCGGACTTTCGACTCCACACACGCGGTGAGGGAACCTATCACTATTTTAGCATGCATTCGCATTCTCACCATATAATCTTTAACATCGAGTGACCTGAATGAGACCCTTTCATTTATTAAGCCACTCGGTAACGGAACTATTGAAATGAATATGTGGCAAGGGATCCGTTCGGGTTCACCCATGTTAATTGTATGTGATTAATGGAAAATTAATTGAGCGAATGATTATTGATGCATGAAAGTTGTTGAAATCATGTTGTGATTTATTGCGTGTTTATGCATAAGATGTAGATATAACCGTACGTTGGATATAGAAGTATGAGCCTAAACATCGTTAAGTGTCGTAACCGCATAATGATGTAGGTTGTTGATATGGATGTCATAGCAGAACACGTTTATGTTGTCATACATGGTCATGATATCATGTGCATGCATCGGAGTTTTTGTTTATGTGCATACATTTATGACGATGAGATGAGCTTGGTGGTTGGGAGGACTTCCCCATTACACTCCGGCGGTCGAAACCCCATAGGGGATGTGGGTTTCCCCGTTGTGTTTCTGCGGTCGAGGTGCCTGCCCTAGAGTTTTGTTTTCCCCGGGCGTGGTCGAGGTGCTTTTCAACATGACTTGTGTCGGTGAGGCAGTTATGTATTCTTTAGTCTCCCGATGATACTGGTAGGGAGACTGGGGTTTGTTGGAGGGCCTGATGTGGATTATGGTAACGATTCCTTAGATTTGGTTAATGGAATACCGGTTAATATATTAGTTGAATATGGTAGACATGGATGTTTTATTCACTTGTGATATTTACTGCCATTTCATATGTGACCTATATCTATCTTGTTAAAATGTGATATGTTCTTTCGCTGGGCTGTTTTGCTCATCCCTTACCTTTCAAGTCCCCGGATCGAGGAGGGGCCAGGCGTGCCCCTTGAGCAAGCACCAGGAGAAGAGTAGTATAGACTAAAAGCTTCTGTTAATGCTTTGTGTGATGTTTGAGAACCTTAGCTATATAGTTTCAATCATATCTTTGTTTGGATGACTGTATAACCTGTTGATCAGTTACAATTGTAGTTCGCTGTGTTTGTTCTAGTTTTGAACTTGTGGAATGTTGGACAGGAAGTAGTTACCCATTTCAAAAAAAAATTTGCTGCTATTCTTATACCCAATATCTACCTTTTGTAACATTCTGAGGTTTTTCCGAGATAACGCGCCCGTAATGAGACGGGGCATTACATACCACCAGGTCACTGTATACCTCCCCATGTATGTTGATCGGAAACTCCGAATGGAGTGTGGACTCCTCCCCATGTATGTTAATCGAAATCACAGAATTGAGCATGGACTCCTCCCACATATGTCACTAGGAATCAGTATGGACTCCTCCCACGTATGCTAATCAGAATCACCGATGGAGCGTGGACTCTTCCCACATATGTCACTAGGAGTCAGTGTGGACTCCTCAAACGAATGCTTTGGAATCACCGATGGAGTATGGACTCCTCCCCATGTACGTTAATCGGAATCACCGAATGGAGTATGGACTCCTCCCTCATGTTCCCTCCCATGCCATGCATGAGATCATGAATGCAGAAATTCCATTTCATATGAAATCATATTGAAATTCAGTTCATAAAACTTTCACCATTTGATTTACCAAAATAAACATTGTATTGAAATAAAAATCAATAACATATAAGATCCATATGCATCTTAACAAGGTAGGAATCCTACAAATGTCCAGTAATATAATCCTTGTTGTTTTGTGAAGATCACGTTCAACGATCACGTTGAAACCGAATCACAAACCCTTTACGAATCTCCCGTTACCTTAACGAATTCATTCGTATACAATAATCAATTCATTATCCATTTAATTTAAATCATCCCCTACATCATTCTAGATAAACTGAACCTTTGGAAGAATTATTTAAAAATTCACTTTTAAATTTAGCTTGATTCAGTCGACTGAACCAGGCAGATTATAGTCCGTTAAAACCCGTCTTGTAACACCCCGGATTTTCAATTTATGAATATATATGGAAATTATCCATTTAATTTGTGAATTAATGAAGATGGACCTTAGATGGGTAAGGAGTTGGATCAATGGCCCACACCACGGTCTGTTACCTGTCCCGCAGATAGTGCAACCCATCCGCGCCCACAACACCCTGTCCACTTCTGTTACTCATCCTGTGGACAGTGCAACCCTTGTTCAGTCTTCTCTATTTGATTATTTTGTAAATCCTTTCTTCATGAAATTCATTCCTTAATCATTTATGAACATGTATTAATCCTTTATACATATAATCAGTAGATGTACACTACTCAATATCCAAAGTTAGGATCTTTTCTTCCATTCATTCAATCCTTGATTTACAACTTGGATTCCAATATCATTTCTTGTTTGTTTCATTCCATCACCATTCTCTGGATGGATTCCTAATTTCATTGGTCTTATAACCATCTGGCCATCTATTTCATCCAGCCATGGAACCCATAGGTTCGGCCACATCATGGCCAACCTATGGTTTCCTTAATCTCATTCCTATCTTGTTAAACATTAACATATGTTTTTCCTCGTCTCCTTCGTTTCTTTTAATCTGACCTCCTTCCTTAATCTTTCTTGGTTCTTCAGTAACCTTCTCCAAGTTTAACAACGAAAATGGGAGAGGGAGAGAGAAGAGAAGATGGAATCTCTTTGCTCTCAATGGAGAGAGGATCGACCAAAGGTGTAGTTGAGAGAGAGAGAGAGAAGAAGAAGAGGAGATGAAAATCTCCTTGATCTCAAGATGAAAATTCGGCCAAAGGGGTGGGGTGTGCCCCTTGGGCTGGTGTCCTATCGTAACAACCTCACACCTTCTCACTTCCCTCATAATGGTTGTCTTTCCATGGTGTCCCTTGGCTTCAATCAAGACACCCCTTGGGCTCCCAACGTGTGCACGTGGGGTTCCATCCTTTGAGATGGAAACCCTCCATCTCCCCCTTGACTCACCTTGAGATGGAAGTCTCCTCAACTTCTATCTTGACTCATCCCCAACTCAAGCATTATTTATCCCACTTGAACTCATTCATGTAACTCCTAAACTCAAGACTTGAATTTATCTCTTAATTAAATAATTCCTTAACTCAATTCAATTCACTTAACTCCTTTGAACTCACCCATGGTTGACCAAGTCAACCATGGCTTAGCCGACCATGCATGTCACCTCACCTACTTGCCACCTCACTTGATGACCCAATTAAATTAAGTCTACCCATTTTCCTTCAAATCGGTTCATCTATGACCCATTGGGTCCCAATTGGGCAATTGACCCATTTATATAAGGCTTACCCAATTATTTCAAATTGGACCTTATCCATGACCCGTTGGGTCTTAATTGAGTTATTGACCCAACTCCTTGCCCATCTAAGGTCCACTTCACCCGTAAATCTTAAATTCTATTCATTTAACAAATTAAATAAACAAAATCCAATATATTTATGCATTGAAAAATCTGGGTGTTACAATATTACCCACTTTTGAAATTTTCGTCTCGAAAATCGAGCGAACTAGGGTTTCAAACAACTTATACAAAAAGCTCAGGATGAGTTGCTCTCATTTCTGATTCATGTTCACAGGTGGCTTCCTCATTGCCATTTCGATCCAATACAACCTTGACGAACGAGATTGCTCTATTTCGCAGTACCCTTTGTTCTGTCTCAATTACTCTGACAGGCTTTTCGACGTATGTCACGTCGCTTTGCACTATAACGCCCCGCCCTTTTTCACTTGCCTAAAATCAGAGTCTATTTTTTTAAAAAAATAAATAAAAGAGTGAGAGAGAGGGGAACGTCATGAAGCGAGCTAAGTCCGAGCTTCCAAAGTCCGGCCCTTAACTGGCCAACCATGCGTGTGCGTGGACTAAGTCCACTAAAACGGTTCACACGTGATAAGGTTAAACTTGCGGAATTAAACATAATTGCGGAATTATAATAGAGTTCTATTCTATCCAATTTTAAATAGCAAGGAAGTCCATCACTTAATAATAATTACCTTAAGTTAAAATGTCCAAAATTAAAATCCAAACCATAGCAAATAGTTTAAGTTATTACAGTCCCAACAAGCTAATTACTCAAATTACATGTCCAAAATAAAAACTTAAATAAAACAGATCTACCTCATCCAAGCTCCTAAGCTTGGCTCTGATCACGTCCTTCACTCCGTCCATTTCCTGTGTCATCATCTAAGGTAGAAGTAGGGTGTTAGACAATGCGTCTAGTTGGTAATCCGAGTAAGGTCAACACATGGGTTAGTATAAAAATCACATAGATACATATAATATCAAAACCATTTAAGTCAATGCCATGCCATGGGTATCATATGCCATGAATCCCACCCATCATCCGTATCACAATCATATAGTATCCCCCTTGATGTACAATCCACATCAAGGTATTGTCATAACTCCCCACAAATGCCTTATCGGTCCCACCGAACGGAGCGTAGACTCCGGTTACATTTCAAACACAGTATATCTCTCCCCACGAATGCCTTATCGGTCCCACTGAATGGAGCGTGGACTCCGGTTACAATTCAATCATACATCCATTGGAATCAGTGTGGATTCCTCCCCACGGTTGTCTATCGAAAATCCGAATGGAGCGCGGACTCCCCTCGTTTGCCCCTCCCATGCCATGCATGAAATGCAAGTGCAAACATGCTATGTAATAATAAACATCATAGCATTAAAATCCCATAGTTGAAACATGGTACTTTGATACCAAAATTAACATAGAAGTAAAAACATCACATATACATATTCCATGGTTTTCAATATGGTAGGAATCCTACCAACGACTAAATATCGTGTCCTTCCATTTTCGTCCAAAAACCGCTCACCGATCACGTCCCCTGTTGTGGAATCTTTTTAACTTAAATAAATTCCATAAAATAATCAAATTAATTATTCCAATTGATTTAAACCATTCCCTTCATCCTTCCAATTTAACTTAACCATTTGGAAAATCATATAAATATTTCATTTTTAAAATTAGCCGGTTTCCCGCTGTCCACTGCCCACTGTCCACTGTCCACTAAAACTCACTAGTGGGGTTCAGCCATACAACATGGCCGAACCTCACTCTTTGGTTTTGACCCCTTTTTTAACCCTTGTTTTATTTTAAACAAAGTGGGTCCAACATCATGCCTTCTTTGATTTATTAATCCAATCATACCTAGATCCACAAAGGTCCATGAAATATCATCCATGGGGTTAATCATACACCCATGTCCATGAAAGGTCCTACATGGGGTTCGGCCATACAACATGGCCGAACCCATGGTTCCTTATTTTATCATTTCCCATCTTAGCCACCATTCATTTTCATAGTTAATCACTTAACTTATTTACACATAACTTAGGTCCATAAAGATTCATTAACATAAACATAGATCCATAATAAATCCCTCCATTTCTTAGCTTGATCATTCAATCTCTTAAACATGCATAGATCTACAAAATGATCCATAAAAATGGTTCATGGGGTTCAACCATGGGGGTTCGGCCATACAACATGGCAGAACCCATGGTTCTTTATTTCCATCTTCTCATGGTCTAAACACATTTAAATCCATCAATATTTCTCAATGGGGTTCGGCCATACATCATGGCCGAACCCATGGTCCATTGTTTTCCATCATTTCCTACTTGATAGCCCATGGTTTAATTATTTAAAAACAACTCTAGATCCATACATATTTTCCATCATTTTCATCATTAAAACCTATTTAAAATCACCAACATTCTTCCATGGGGTTTGGCCATACAACATGGTCGAACCCTATGGTTCATCATTTTTTTCTTAACAATCACATACCCATGATTAGATCACTTGATGGGGTTCGGCCATACATCATGGCCGAACCTCATCCAATCCCTTTTGTCCTTAATGGTTCTTATATATAAAATCTAGGGTTCGGCCATGCAAGGGCCAAACCATGATCTTTGATCATTCCTCATGTTTAACCATGCATGTATACATATTGTCCTTAACAATCTATCTTACCCATTAGGGTTTTGTCCATTTTTCCATCTCCTTCCTTGGATGGATTTTAAATCCATGGCCCATAACATTTTGGCCAACTATTTTAATCCGAAATGTAATGTTCCCTTAACCTCTCTTTAATTAATAAACCATACATACTGATTCCGCGACTCCTCCGCTTTCTTTTGTTCCACCTTGCTCCTCCGATCTTCTCCTTCCTTAGTCTTTTCTTTCTTCCTTCTTGATCTTCGGCCAAAAAGTATTGCTTGAGAGGGAGAGGATTTAAGATGAAAACCCTAAGAGAGAGCTCGGCCAAGGAAAAGGTTTGAGAGTGGGAGAGGAGAGAATGGGAGAAAACTCTAAGTTCTTTTGTCTCAAGGAGAGAAGTCGGCCCTAGGGTTTTTTTGGTGAGAGGGAGAGAGTGAATGAGATGGAACACTCTCCACTTCTTTTTGTCTCAAGGTGGATCGGCCAAGGGAGGGTTGAGATGAGCTCTTCCATCTTGTCTAGGGTTTCTTGGATGAGACCTCACCTCCCAACCACCCTTATTCAATGTGGAGTCTTCCCCATGAGTCCCTTAACTAACCAAGAGGATGCATGCCTTACACATGGCACACACACCCTCTCCAATGAATTTGGTGTCTAGGGTTTCCATGAGATGGAAACCCTCCACCTGCCCTTTGACTCACTCCATCTTTTCATCTTCCATATGACTCACCACCCATTCAACTCACGTCATTTAAATGAACTCAAACGCCTAACTCAAGCACTTGGATTTATTCTAAATTAATTAATTCCTTAACTCCACTCACCTCACTTAATCCTCTTGTACTCACCTTTGAACTCACCCATGGTTGACCAAGTCAACCATGGTGGCTGGCCCCACATGTGCTTTAGTCCACACGCCACCTCACTTGATGAGGTGGAGTTGGGTCCCACTTGGCTATGCCACTTTGATATTACCTCATACACTTGCCACCTCACTTGATAAGGTGGACCCCATGCCTTTGATATTGGGTCCATGACCCAATTAAATCCATTCCTTACCCATTTACCCTAATGCTCAATTCATCTTGACCCATTGGGTCCCAATTGGGCATTTGACCCAATTGACCACATTGACCCAATTAAATAGATTTAATCCTATCCATGATCCATTGGACCGTACTTGGGCCATTGCCCCAACTTTTATCCATCTAACATCCATTCCATTATTAATTTTTAACAATTAAAATAGACAATAGCCAATATAATTATTGTATTGAAAATCCGGGCTATTACATGCACCTTTATGTCTTGTACATTCAGCACATGCGAGGGATCAGGATTGTACTTCCTCAACATAGATACATGGAACACATCGTGCAGTGATGATAACTGCGGAGGAAGTTTCAATTGATACGCAACTTCCCCCACTCTTTTTTGGATTGAAAAGGGTCCCACATATCTAGGTGACAATTTCCCTTTCTTTCCAAATCTCATATATCCCTTTCGTGGCGAGATTTTCAAGAACACTATGTCTCCCACTTCAAACTCAAGGAATCTTCTTCTCTTGTCAGCGTAGCACTTTTGACAACTCTGTGCAGTGATCAGATGTTGTCGTATCACCTTAATCTGTTCTGTGGTCTCTACAATTAGATCAGGTCCAATAAGTGCCGGCTCACCGGTCTCTATCCAACACACTGGTGATCTACAGGGTCTACCATATAACGCCTCGAATGGAGCCATCTGGAGGCTTGCCGGGTAGCTGTTGTTATATGAGAACTCAACCAGTGGTAGTTGATCTTCCCAACCACCCTTGAAATCTAACATGCAAGCTCTCAGCATGTCCTCCAATGTCTGTATTGTTCTTTCCGACTGACCGTCAGTCTGTGGATGGAAAGTTGTGCTAATCAACAAATTAGTCCCCATAGCCGACTGCATGCTCTGCCACACCCTACCAGTGAATCAACCATCTCTGTCGGACACAATGGTCTTAGGGATACCATGTGGCCTGATGACATCCTCGATATATCGTCGTCCCAAAGTCTCAGATGAGTCTTTCATCTTGATTGGAAGGAAATGTGCAGACTTGGTCAGACGGTCCACTACAACCCATATTGCATCGTTGCCCTTTGAAGACCATGGCAACCCCATCACAAAGTCCATGGAGATATGTTCCCATTTCCATTCCGGCACTGGTAAGGGTTTGAGTAATCCTGGTCGTTTCTGATGTTCTGTCTTAACTTGCTAACAAGTAAGACAGTGTGAGACAAAGTCAGCTACATCTCTTTTCAGTCCATGCCACCAATAATGTCTTTTCAGATCATGATACATTTTAGTGCTACCCGGATGAATAGAGAGTTTTGTTTGATGAACTTCGATCAACAGCTCTTTTCTGCAGCTTTGACGCACATATGTCCTGCCTCGAAATAAAAGACCTTGTCCCAGTCGTAATTCCTATTCCGGTACGACCTCACCAGTCGACATTTTGGCCCATAACTCTTCCATTTCTTGATTTGTCTGTTATTCTTGCTCATTCTTGGAAACCATGCTAGACCGTATCATCAGATTGTACATACTTCCATGATCTTTGATGTACATATTGAATTCTCGAATGGTATTCAACATTTCCCATTCCTTCATAATTAGACTGGCCATAGTTGCATGTGACATGCGACTGAGAGCATCTGTCACTTTATTCACCTTGCGCGGATGATATCGAAGTGCAAACTCATAATCTTGCAGATACTCCATCCATCTGCGTTGCCTCATATTGAGTTCCTTCTGATCAAACAAAAACTTCAAACTCTTATTGTCTGAAAATACTTCAAATTTCTCACCATATATGTAACGCACTGCCCTCTCCGAGATTCAGAGTCTAACTTCTTTTTTTTTTAATTAAAGCCGGGATAGGGCGGACGATGTCACGACTCGAGTTAAGTTCGGATTTCCAAAGTCCGACCCTTAACTGGCCACCCATGTGAGCATGGACTAAACCCATGATAACAATCCACACATGGAACTAATCAAGTCATGTGGAATAAAACTAGACTAACTACGGAATTAAACTGAATAGATAGCAAGTATAAGTCTCCCAATAAACTGCTTAAACCAAGCATCCATTATCAAACTATAAACAAACCATAGCAAAGTTACTAGTTATTACATGTCCATAAAATGTAATTCAAATGACAGTAAAATAGAGGTTCATTCCAACACTCAAGTTCTTAAGCTTGGCTCCCCTCCTGGTCCTCGACATTCTCTTTCCCTTTTCCTGCATTATCCTCTAAGGATAGAATTAGGGCGTTAGGATCAATGCGCCCAGTAGGTTTTCCGATCAAGGCTACCACATGGTTAGTATATAAAACATGCATATATCATAGTATATGATCAACAAAACATCTGAAATCAATGCTATATTTGTAAGTGTAAATGTAATGAGTCCCACCTATTACAAGTATACATAGCTATCACTTGACGGGATTTTCACGTCAAGGTAATCTAGAATACTCCACATTTCCTCTGAATAGAATTCTCATGTCAAGGTAAGCCAGAGTACTCCACATTTCCTCTTTATATAGCTCTTATGTCAAGATAATCCACAGTACTCTCATTTCCTCTGGATAGGACTCTCATCATTAAGTTATTCCATAATCATCACCCCATGCCATGCATGAGATGTCAATGTATATATGTCATTCGTAAATATATCTCATCATTCAAAACCAATTCGAAACATAAAACAATAACAATATATCTGATAAAAACCATGATTAAACCAATTATAAAAGTGGTTACAAGTAGGTAGGAAACCTACGGAAACTTCGCTTAAGTGTCCGTTCTTTTTAAGCTTCAACCGATCACGATTCGCGTGCCGTTCAAATCCCACTACCTTGTTTATACAACAGCAAGTTAATAACATATCTTCTTGATTTCTAATCAAGTCTAGATCCCATAAACCATCTTGTGGGGTTCGGCCATACCCATGGCTGAACTTCACCTACTTTGGATTTGATCCTCCTTTCATTTGATCAATACCAAAACACCCTTTATTACATAATATAACTTGGTAGGGTTCGGCCATACAACATGGCCGAACCATACCACTTTGGTATGACTCCTCTTTTAAGTCCTTTAATCCTTTTCTATCTATATTTGCATTATTACCTGTATTTATAGCTTTGCCACTAGACTTAAAGCATATTAAAACCAACATCCATAACCAATCCACCTTAGTGGAGTTCGCCATAATACTTGGCCGAACCTCACCAATTTGTTTTTGATCTTTTTCCGTCAAATATAATGGTTGATATTTACTTATCCTTAAGTCCAAGATAAGCATATATGATTCCTTAATCCAAATACCCATTCAAGGGTCCATTTATCCCATAAAAACAGTCTATGGGGTTCGGCCATACACATGGCCGAACCCTATGGTCCTCTTACTCAATGATTCCATCCTTTATATACAAATTAGGCTCTAGTCTTTAATCATGATAAGTACATGGTTCAGCCATCCAATGGCCAACCCAAAACGGTAACCTTATCTCCATTTAAATCACATAAAAACCCCATAATATTGTATGGTTTTTATCTCTCAAAAACCATCACAAATTACCATATAATTATCATATCATTTCATGGGGTTCGGCCATCCAAAGTGGCCGAACCCTATGGCCCAAAATTTGAACTTTTTATCAAATACTTAGCCTCATTAAAACATGTAAAAATCTCCATGGTTTTGCATGGTTTTTAGCCTTCAAAAACCATCAAATACCCAAATAACTTCATGGGGTTCGGCCATCCAAAGTGGCCGAACCCAATGGTCCATTTTTATCATTTTAAACCACCTTTACCCAAGGTTTAAACCCTTGATGAATTCGGCCATTCCATGGCCAAATCATGACATTCAAATCCATGATTTAAAACCCTTTCAACTTGCATCTTAGGTCTAATTAAAACACCTAAAACTGTCCATCATTTTGCATGGTTTTTAACTTACAAAAACCATCAACATAACCATATTATTTCATGGGGTTCGGCCATCCAAAGTGGCCGAACCCTATGGTCCATGTTTTCTATCTTTTTTTAAACATTATCATCCATACTCTAAACCCTTGGTAGATTCGGCCATCCCATGGCCAAATTATGTTTCATTTAACCAACTTTATCAATCAAAATTCTATGGAGTACTTACCAATTCTCTAAGCCTCTCTTCTTGACTTTGATCCTTGCTTTCTTCCTTCTTGCTCTCTTAATTCTTTGCTGATTAGAAGCTTGAACAATGGTGAAAACACCAAATGGTAATTCGGCCAAGAGGGTATGTTCTTGAGAGAGAGGGAGAGATAAGAATTCTATGATTTCATTGAGTGACAATCGGCCAAAGGTGTGGTGTTTTGTTTTTGTTAAACAACTCTTGAACCCTTCATTAATCCTCATCAATCCTTGATCAAACCAAGGAGACATTTGGTGCCAACCAAGGCACCCCTTGGCACTCCCAACGTTGGAGCTTTGGGTTTCCATCATGAGATGGAAACCCTCCAAATTCCCATGCCATTCCATTGGTTTTCATGCACCAACCATTAATTCCAACCCACCAACGTGTGGGACTTGTTTTCTTGGTGATGTTTGAGACCAAGGCAACTCTTCATATCCCATTTGACTCACTTGAATTCAAGGTCCCTTTGATTTCCAACTCAACTCACCCAACTCACTGCACTTAATGCCATTCATTCAATGCACTTGAGTCAACTCCATTACTTGATTTAATTCCAACTCACTTCAGTCCCAACTCAACCTGATTTAACTCATATTTGAGCTCACTTGAGGGTCCACACGGTCAACCATGGTCAACATGGTCAACTCGACCCATTGGGTCCCCATTTAGCCCATGGATCCAATTTGACGCCATGACCCATTTATGGGTGGTTTAGCCCTTTGCATGTGGTTTAGACACTTGTATGAAGCCTACCCATTTATCATTCACCTCATTTTCAATCAATTTAGCTTAACCATAATAAAATTCAGCTTACCGAAATGGTCAAATAAGTCCACCATGACCCATTGGGTCCCAATTGGGTCGTTTGACCCAATTAACCATTTTGACCCAATTTGATGTACATTACCCATTTACTTAAATTTGATCCTTATAATATGTTCATAGGGTCTTAATTTGAACAATGGGCCCCACCATTTTCTCATTTACAATCACATGTATTAAATTTACCATTCCAGTGGCATTTTCGTAAATATTCATATCATTGAGAAATTGGGGTGTTACAATATAACCCTCTATTTAAAATTTTCGTCCCGAAAATCGAACGAAATAGGTTTCCAAAATAAATTATATAAACAATTCGGGGTGAGCTGTTCTCATCTCCGATTCAAGTTCCCATGTGGCTTCTTCAACACCATGTCGGTCCCATACCACTTTTACGAATTGAATCGCTCTATTTCGCAACACCCTTTGCTCAGTCTCTAATATTCTGACCGGTTTCTCGACGTATGTCACTTCGCTTTGTACTTCTATGTCTTGCACATTCAATACATGGGACGGATCGGGATTGTACTTTCTTAGCATCGACACGTGAAACACATCGTGTAAAGCTGCCAATTGTGAAGGAAGTGCTATCTGATAAGCCACATCCCCCATTCTTTTTATGATGGAAAATGGTCCCACAAATCTTGGTGACAGTTTCCCCTTCTTCCCAAACCTCATGTGTCCTTTCTGTGGCGAGACCTTTAAGAATACCATGTCTCCTACTTCAAATTCAAGAAATCTTCTCCTTTTGTCAGCGTAGCTCTTTTGCTGACTCTGTGCAATCAATAAATGTTGACATATCAACTGAATTTGTGTTGTGGTCTCTACAACCAACTCAAGTCCTATTAGTGCAGGCTCACCAGCCTCTGTCCAGCACACTGGTGATCTACAAGGCCTACCATATAAAGCCTCGAATGGGGCCATCTGGATACTTGCCTGATAACTGCAGTTATACAAGAATTCTACCAGTGGCAAGTGGTCCTCCCATCCACCCTTGAAATCTAACATGCATGCTCTCAGCATGTCTTCCAAGGTTTGTATCGTTCTCTCCAACTGTCCATCAGTCTGTGGATGAAATGCGGTGCTAGTCAGTAAATCTGTCCCCATAGCTGACTAAATGTTTTGCCACACTCTGCCGGTAAATCGGCCATCTCTGTCAAATACTATAGTTCGGGGAATGCCATGTAGCCGAATGATTTCCTTGATATACCGCCGACCCAACGTCTCAGATGAATCCGTCATCTTGATAGGAATAAAATGCGCAGACTTGATCAGTCAGTCTACCACGATCCATATAGCATCTTTACCCTTTGAGGATCTCGGCAACCCCGTCATAAAGTCCATGGAAATGTGCTCCCATTTCCATTCTGGCATTGGTAAGGGTTTGAGTAACCCTGGTGGCTTCTGATGTTTCGTCTTAACTTGCTGACAAGTTAAACAGTGCGTCACAAATTCCGCCACATCTCTTTTGAGTCCGTGCCACCAATAATGTCTCTTCAGGTCGTGACACATTTTCGTGCTGCCGGGATGAATGGAGAGCTTGGATTGATGTGCCTTCATCAATAACTCTTTCCTACAGCTCTTTGGTATATATACTCTTCCCCGGAATAAAAGACCCTGTCTTGGTCGTAATTCCCATTCTGTTATGACTACGCCAGTGGACATCTTGGCCCATATTTCCTCCACTTCCGGATCTACTCGTTGCTCTTGTTCAATCTTGGTAACCATATTGGACCGTATGATTAAATTATACATACTCCCATGGTTGCTGATATAGAGATTGAACTCTCGAATGGTATTCAACATCTCCCATTCCGTTCTGATCAAACATGCCATGGATGCATGTGATATGCGGCTGAGGGCATCCGCTACCTTGTTTACCTTGCCTAGATAATATCGAAGCACGAATTCATAATCCGCCAGATACTCCATCCATCTACGCTGCCTTAGGTTGAGCTCCTTCTGATCAAATAAGTATTTCAAACTCTTATGATCAGAAAATACCTCAAAATTCTCGCCGTAGAGATAATGTCTCCAACTTTTGAGAGCGAAAACCACTGCAGCTAATTCCAAATCATGTGTGGGGTAAAGACGTTCATGTATTTTCAACTGTCTTGAACCATATGCCACCACACGATGACTTTGCATGAGTGAACACCCCAGTCCCTCTCCTGAAGCATCGTATTGTACTTCATATCCTTTGCCTTTTTCCAGCAAAATCAAAATAGGAGCAGTTGTAAGTCTGTCTTTCAGCTCTTCAAACTTTCGGTTGCACAGATCTGACCACTCATACTTGACTCCTTTCTGAGTGAGTCGAGTCAATGGAGACACTATTTTGGAAAAATCCATGATAAATTTCCGATAATAACCCGCCAATCCTAAGAAACTACGGATTTCGGTTACATTCTTGGGCTCTTTCCAATCTTTCACTGCCGCCACCTTAGCCGGATCCACGGCTATACCTCCTTCGAATATAACATGCCCCAAGAAATGAACCTCAAATAGCCAAAATTCACATTTGCTGGCTTTGGCATATAGCTTGTTCTTTCTCAAAGTGTTCAACACTATCCGTAAGTGCTCCCCATGTTCCTCCTGACTTTTGGAATAGATCAGAATATCGCCAATGAACACGATAACGAACTGGTCCAGATACGGACGGAAGATCCTGTTCATTAAATCCATGAACACGGCCGGCGCATTTGTGAGTCCAAATGGCATGACTACAAACTCATATAGTCCATGCCGTGTCCTGAAGGCTGTCTTCTCTATATCTTCCTCCCTAACCCGAATTTGATGATAACCAGACATCAAATCAATCTTTGAAAAATGGCTGGAACCCCTCAATTAATCGAATAAATCATCGATCCTGGGTAGAGGGTACTTGTTCCGGACAGTTAGCTGATTTAGCTTCTGGTAATCCACGCACATTCGGAGTTAACGGTCCTTCTTCTTTACAAATAGCGCTGGAGCTCCCCAAGACGATGTGCTGTTCCGAATGCAACCCAGCCTGAGCAATTCATCAAACTGCTTCTTTAGCTCAGACATCTCTGTTGGCGCCATCCGATAATGTGGTAAGGACACTGGTGCAGTGCCAGGATACAACTTAATTTCAAAATTAAGCTCCCTTATGGGTGGTAAACCAGGGAGTTCCTTTGGAAAAACATCTGTAAACTCTCTCACAATTGCCGAAAGTTCAGTGACTGGCGCCTTGTTTATGATGATATTATTCAATACCACGTGGTTCAACCCTTCCTGCAGTCCACTCTGCTTGTCTGCACGAACCACATATTGCTTTCCTTTGGGTGGCCAAAATGTCACTCTTCGGCGATAACAGTCAATGTTGGCCTGGAACTTAGCCAACCAATCCATGCCGAAGATTATATCATACTCAGTCATGTCGAGTACCAGATAATTGAACTCAAATCTGAGTCCAGCTAGTTCAGTATTAACTGTCGTGCATATAAGTCCCAATGCCGAGTCTCCGATAGGGGACACAATTGTGAGTGTTGTGGCTAATTTTTGAACTAAGGTACCGGTAGCAATTATAAATGATGTAGCTATGAAGGAGTGTGAAGCTCTAGAATCAAATAGTGCATATGCATAAGAACTACTCACTACCGCCATACCTTGAATCACCGAATGATCCTCATCCGCTGGAGAAGTTAAAGTAAACAATCATCCAGCTCCAGTAGGATTAGGCACCCGTCTTGCCTGGTTATACGTCCTGCCTCATCTGGAGTTAATTGGTCTGGCCGGTGGACGGAATGATCCCCTGCCTCATTGAGCCTTTCACTAATGACAAAAAGGCTTGGGTTTTGTAACACCCTGGAATTTCAAAGATATCAATTTACATGAATTTATTCATATTTACGGAATTGCCATTGTGATTTATTTTGATATGAATTTAAATGGGTAAGGTGTTGGGCCAATGGTCCAATCAAGACCCAATGGTTAGTAGTTTTGTTTACAAGATAAATAAATGGATGAAATGTACTCAAACGGGTCAAGAGTTGTAATTGGGTCAAATGGGTCAAAATGGCAAAAATTGGACCCAATGGGTTGTGGTTGACATATTTGACCATTAATTAAGCTCAAAATTTTAATTGGGTTAAGATGAATTAAATGTTTGGGTTTAGATTGAGTTGGAATAAATTGTGGAGTTTAGTGGAGTTGAATTTATGAATTGAGTTTCATTAAATGAATAAGTTGAGTTGGGTGAGTTAAGTAAATGAGTTAGATGGAATAGTTGTTTTAATGAGTGAGGTGAGTGTAAGATGGAGGTATGAGCTGGTTGCAAGTTTTAACACAATGAAAACGTGGGCTGCAAGGTGATTCCATGTATGTAACTCCTAAGATAGAAATGAATGGGAGTGGCGTTACATGGGAGTTACAGAGGTGAGGGTGCATTTCAAATTCAAGTTGTGATGTACGTTGGAGTAGTATGGATTGTTATTTTCATGCAAGTAACCCCCAAAGATGGAGCATGAATGGGCTGGCTGTTTTATGGAGTTACACAAAGAGATTATGGCATTTCAAATTCAACTCTTAGTCTACACGTTGAAGGAAGGGCAAGAGTTTCATCTTAAAGATGAAACCCCCACATGGGGCGTTGATGAGCATCAAAAGGATGGGAGTTGCTCAAAGGCTGAATCAAGAATCATTACCTTGGCTGAACCGTTGAAACCTTGGGAGTTTCATCCCGAGGATGAAACCCCAAGTGAGCATAAAGGTTTATGTTGAATGCAAATGGGAGTTACAAATGTTGGCACTTAGAGACATCACCTCTTGGGCTGGTTTTGATTAAACAAAGAGTGATAATTTCACTCTCTATCTCTCTCTCTCTCTTTGCCGTTTTCTCCATTCTCACAACCAAGAACAGCAGCTGGTTGAGTAGCTTCAATCAATCCTAGGCTGATCTCTTTCATCAAGACAAGTTCAGCCAAAGGGTTTGGCATCAAGGCTTAGCACATTCATCCAAGGCCAAGTTCTCTTCCTTTCTCTCTCATTTTCTCTCTCAAATTCATATCACCTGGCTGAAGTATTCCAAGGAGGTTGCAGCAAGGTTTGTCTCAGCCAAAAGAACAAGAAGAAAGAAGGAGAGGCTAGGAAAGTAAAGGACCAAGGAAGGAGTCAAAGAACCGAAGGAGACGCGGTATTGGTAAGTGCACTTTAAACCATTGATAAATAAAGTTGGTTAAGGGAATGAGATCTAGCCATCGTATGGCCAGATCCATCAATGGTTTAGATATAGGATTATGATGTTTAAAAATGGTAAAATATGGACCATAGGGTTCGGCTCCTTTGGATGGCCGAACCCCATGGGAAAACTTGGTGATTTTTATGGTGTATGAGAGACAAAATCCATATTATGAAATGGAGGTTTTAAAGGATTTAAAAGGTAGATAAGCTTACTGTTTTGGAGTAGCTATGACATGGCTGAACCATGTCTATGTTATGTTAATTTGCTGATTAATATCATAGATAAATATTGGTGGGCTTTCATTAAGAGAACCATAGGGTTCGGCCATGTGTATGGCCGAACCCCATGGACTGTTTTTGATGGATAATTGGATCAAGTGTAGGATGGAAATTATGTAATCATTATGTGTTTTGATTTAAGAATAAGATAGGTTTTTCTATGGACTTAATATAGGTATATAATCAGCCATCAAAGATGATGGAAAGATGGACAAATCAGTTTGGTGAGGTTCGGCCATGTAGTATGGCTGAACCCCACTAAAGGGTCACTTGGTGGACTTAGTGCTAAATTTATAATTGCAATTAGATTAATGAAAGATTAAAGGATTAAAAGTTAAGTGGTGAGGTTCGGCCATATGTATGGCCAAACCCCACTAAAGTGGTTTGGTGATGGACTTTGTTTAAGATAAATTAAACCAAAGGATAAGCTAAATGGCATGATGGTAATTATGATGAAATGATACAATATGAAAAGATCATAGGAATGGACATGTGAGCCAAAACCCAAGATGGTAAGGTTCGGCCAAACAGTATGGCCGAACCCTACCAAGGTTCATTTGGGAGTTTTGGGTTAATCAAAATGGTTTAGATAAAAAAGGGTGACCAAAGTTTTAATGGGTGAGGTTCGGCCATCGCTTTGGCCGAACCCCACTAAGTGGTTCTTGGAACATTAGGCTTTGCTGGAAATTAGGTAGACAAATGATTAACTTGCTGCTATGTACATAAGGTATTTGGATTTCTAGAACGGTGTACAAGCCGTGATCGGAAGAAGGTTCAAAGGAAGGGTCAAACAAAGTAACATAGTGTAGGTTTCCTACCTTTATTGTAACCACATTTCTTTATGCTGTTTTATGTTGATTTCGATAACTTATATGAATGTAAAGTTATGTTTCTAAATGACATGTTTGCATAGACATCTCATGCATGGCATGGGATGATGTTGTTGTAACCGGAGGCCACATTCCGTCGGGGCGTTCGAAAGACCACTGTGGGGTACCTTGATGATGAGAATCCCATCAAGAGGAATCCGGAGGCCACACTCCGTCAGGGAGTCCGAAAGACCACTGTGGGGTACCTTGACGATGAGAATCTCGTCAAGAGGAGGCTATGTAGAATGGTGATGGGTGGGATTCATTACATGTTCATTTCATACATAGCATGTTTTATGGAATTTTGACACACATGTATTATTTGCATGTTTTTACACTAACCTTGTGGTAGCCCTATTCGGAAACACTACTGGCGCGTTGATCTAACGCCCTATCTCTACATTTAGTGGATGACGCAGGAAAAACAACGAATGAGGATCGAGAAGGGGACCAAGCAAAGAAGCTTGGGCGGTTTGAATGATTTGAATGGACTTTGAGTGGACTATTTATGAACTTGTTATTTGATTTATTTGGACAATGTAATTTGATAGCTAGGTGATGTTGGCATGTAATAAGTAGTTAAGTAGATGCTATGGCTTGATTTATATGGATGGTTTGGAATGAACGGTAGACTAAGGTTATATAGTAATTTTGGAGAATAATTTATGTACTTTGCTATCTAAGAATGAAAAATTGGAATAGTCATAGGATCTATTATAAAATCAGTTAGATTAAGACTATGTTAATTCCGCAAGTTGTATTTGTACCATGTGTGGATCAGTTTTATGGACTTAGTTCATACGCACATGGGCTGTAATGACCCGGAATTTGTGAATCACTGTGGTTATTATTTATTTTAGTGATGGAAATTGAGAATTTTAATGGAATAAATGTTAAGTGAATCAAAATTTGGGCGAAGGCCCAAGTATGGTCCAATGGACCATGGGTTGGATGAAATTCATTTAGTTGGTCAATAATGATTAATGTAATGGCCCGGAATTTGTAAATCAAAATATATGTGGTTATTGTTTGTTTTAATGGTGGAAATTGGAAATCTAATGGAATAGAGGGTAAATGGACCAAAATTTGGACAAAGGCCCAACTAGGGCCCAATGGTTTATGGATTGGATTTAAGTTTACTTAAAGGGTCAACGGTGGTCAATTGGGCCAAGGATGGTCAAATTAGGCTCAATACCCATTTGGGACCCAATGGGTCAAGATAATGTAAACTCTAAGATAAAGGGGTAAGGATGACTGTAATTGGGCCATGGGCCCAATGGTGGCCCATCTAGTGGGAATGGACTTAATGAAATTTGAATCACCTAAGTTGGTGATGAGTTGACCAAGGTGACATGGTCCAATGGGACCCACCTCCACCTCACTAAGTGAGGTGGCGTGTGGACCAAGGTTTGGTGGGGCCGACCACCATGGTTGACTTGGTCAACCATGGGTGGATACATAGAAGGAAGATAAGAAATGGAATTAAATTAGGTGAGAATTAATTAACCTAAGGTAATTAGTTAATTTATTAAATGATTAAAATAATCAAATGAGGTGGTCAAATGGTCAAATGGTTAAATAAAGACCAAAAGCCATCTCATTTGTAAACACAAAAAAAAAAAAAAAACGTTGGGTGGTGGTTTATCTCAAATACCACCATGAATCTTAAAGCATAAAGCATAAACCATTAAAGTATGGAAAATATCTTAAGGCATCAAAAAAAAAAAAAAAAGGAAACGTTGGCTAGTTGTCTTGGGTCATAAAGCATGAGAAATATCTGATGTGGGGTGGTTGGGAGAGTTAATGTAAAGTATAACTAAAGCAACCCAAAGAGATAAGATAAGTTTTTATCTTATTCTCTCCATTTCACCCTCATCTCATTCTCTCCATCTCTTCCACTCTCTCATGGCCGTTCCTCATCTCTAAGGAAGAAAAAAAAAAAGAAGAAGGAAAATTTGGAAGAGAAGAAAAGAAGAAGAGAAGAAGAGAAGAAAGGATTTAGCTTGGGCCCTTCACCTCAAAGCCAAGGAAGCTAGACACCTCTTTATCCTCTCCTCCCTTCTCTCTCTCAAATCAAACCCTATCATGGCCAAGCCCAAGCTTGGGGGTTTTCACCATTGATCAAGCATCCCAGCCGATCAAACAAGGAGAGGAAGGAGAAAGGAGGCTAAAGAAGCCGACGGGAGTGGCAAAAGTCGGAAGAGGCGTCGGATTGTAAGTATTTTCTTAAACAAGAAATTTTGGATTTTTAGGGTTTAAGATTTGGGATTCATTTTGTAAACTTAATGGTTGCCAAATGATTTTATGCCATGGATTTTAAATCCATCAATTTGAAGGATGGAAAGTGGACAAAACCCTAATGGGTAAATTAGGGTTAGGTTAAGGAAAAATAAATGGATTGAGTGCATTGTGTAATTAGGTATTAATCAAGCATGGAGAATGTTTATAATTTTTAGTGTTGTAAATAATTGAATGTCGTGAATTTTGTAAAGAAGTTTTAAATGAGAGAACCATAGGAGATGGAAGTATGGAGAATGGTAGGATTTTTAAGTGCTTAATGAATAAATGTAAAGTGTCTTTGTGATAAAAAAGGGCACCAATGGACTAATGGACCATGAACCATGGGTTTGGCTATGGTGTATGGCCGAACCCTATGGTGGTGTAATGGTGGTCAAGTGGTGGATTTAATGTTTATGAAAAAAAAAAAAAAAATGGGGAATGTTAATAATGTATGATGAAATCCCCACATGGAGGGACTTGTGATGTGTTAGATTGAAATGTGAATGATGTTTATGGCCTCCAAAGGGCATGAATGGATAATGGACTCAATGTGGTTTAAATGCATAAGGTAAACCCCATGGGAAGACTTGATGAATTGGGTATTTTGAACCCATGAATTAATTTTATGAACCACTTTATGTGGCTAAGTTTATGGATTCGAATGTGATCAAGGATGATGATTTAAATATGTGAATAGGCCAAAGAAAAATAGGATAAAGACATCATGGGTTCGGCCATGGTGTATGGCCGAACCCATGACCCATTTGTGGGTAAACTTATGGATTAAGTTTGGTGTTATGTATGTGAGAAATGAATGAGGTTTAGAGTATTTAAAGGGCTGATTTTTAATAACTCAATTGTAGATCATTATGGCCTAAGGTTAATGTGTTTTTATATGATTAAATTAATGGACTTTAGGTTAAATTAAGTGGCTAAATTTAATGATTTTTAAGATATGTGTGATGGGTCATTAATGGATCCAAATCTATGAATCAAGTATGGACTTTATCATGCATGGATGAATGAGTGATTAGCCATGGAGGAAGGGGTAGTGGCAAAATTGTAAATAATGGCTAAAATGAAGAACTCCATGGGAGATGATCATGGGTTTAGGGATTCTAAGTAATTGCATTATGTATGGCTAAATAAAGCCTAGGATGGCTAGTTAGTTTTAAACTCACAAATTAAAGGGGTTAATAGATTAAATGGGTCCCGCAAAACCTAAATGGTGACCGATTATTCATGTGGACTTGGAAATGATTAATGGGCTTAGAAATAGTTAAAATATGGACTGATTATGTGTATGTGATAAGGTATTGGACATCGCAAGCGGTGCATGATCGGCGACCGGGTCTGTCAGAAGGAAACGGAAGAAAGAACGCTAGTCGGTATTCGGTAGGATTCTAACCTTTTTGTGAGCCATGGATTGAGTGATGGTTTCCTTGAATTATTTCGGAAATTATATGGTATGTTTTAAGATTGGTTTTGAATTATGTATTATGTAGGGGTTTTTACTTGATTCATTCCGGTAAGCATATGATTGGTTTAAAATGGGTTTTAATGCTATGATGTGATTATGGAGGCTTCGCTTGATCTATTTTGGGTAATCAAGTTATATGTTTTATTGATGGGATTTTCTTTAAATGTCATGGTTTGTTATTATATTCATTACATGGCATATGGCATCTACATCTCATGCATGGCATGAGAGGGATATGACAGGGGAAGGATGAAATGAAACCGAAGTCCATGCTTCGTCGGGGCGACCGATAAATAGACATGGAGATATTTTGATGTGTTTGATGTATCAGGGATGTTGTATGTAATTATGATACCTTGATGATGGTTCTTCCATCAAGGAGGAGGATTTGTGATTGTTTTATATCTGGACGAGGTTTTACCGTCCAGGGGAATGATTTGTGATTGTTTTATATCTGGACGAGGTTTTGCCGTCCATGGGGATGATTTGTGATTGTTTGTATCTTGACGAGGTCTTGCCGTCAAGGGGGATATGACAGCATGATGGTATGGATGATGGGTGGGATTCATAACATCGACACCCATGGCATAGCATTCATTTTTATGGTCTTCGTTATGTATTATCTATATGCTTTGTTATCACTAATCCATGTGTTAGCCCTACTCGGAGTCCTACTGGGCGCGTGTTCTAACGCCCTACTTCTACCCTAGCTGACGATGCAGGAGATGGCGGAACGGAAGGACAGGACGGGAGTCAAGCTTAGGAGCTTGGGAAGGCGGACTAATTATTTTGTTTGAGTTTATTTTGGGAAAATGTGTATTTGCATAATTTAGCTTGTCGGAAATGTAATAACTTAGATGTCTTGCTATGATTTATAAATTATTTTGGACAGTACAGTATGAGGGCATTTTAGTAATTTAATGGATATCTCTTCCCTGCTATCTGAAGATTGGTAGGATAGTGTCTATTATCATCCGCACTTATTTTTATGTTCCGTGAGCTTACTTGCTACGCGTGAACCGTACTCGTGGACTTATGTTCCACGCACGCGTAGGGTTGGCCAGTTAAGGGCCGGGCTTTAGAAGCTCGGAACTTAACTCGCGTCGTGACGTCCGCGCCCTTTGTCACTTTTATTTAAAAAAAAAAATTTACTCTGATTTTACGGTGAAAAGGGGCGGGTGTTACATGGGCTTGGCTAGTTAAGGGTCGGATTTAGAGATCCGATCTTAACTCGCGTCGTGACATTCCGCCCCGATCACTAGATTATTATATTAAAAAAAAAAAATAAACTCTGACTATTAGAGTGAAAAGGGCGGGGTGTTACAGGTCTGACGTTCCTTCTCTTTTTCCGGGAAATATTGATCTAGAAACGTCGCTGAGAATTGTTCCCAGGTCAGAGCGGTCCTTTCCCTTTCTGGCACTAGTGCCTGCTGTTTCTCCACTACTTCCCACCACTTACTAGCGTCATCTATCAGCTGTGACGTGGCCAGTAGAATCTTGTGGGCATGACTCTTGATATTCAGTAGAGTCAATATTTGGGAGATTTTCTTCAACCAGTTCTCCGCTCCAACAGGCCTTTCTTTCCCCTTAAAGTAAGGAGTGTAACACCCCGATTTCTCAAAGATATGAATATTTAGGAAAATGCCCTTGGATTGGTAAATTTAATAATTATGATGTTAAATGAGAAAATAGTGGGGCACATTGTTCAAACTAAGATGGTATGAACACATTATAAGGGTCAATTAAAAAGGAATGGGTGGTGTGCATCAAATTGGTTCAAAATGGTTAATTGGGTCAAAGGACCCAATTGGGACCCAATGGGTCATAATGGACTTATTTGACCATTGGGTGAGCCCAAATTTAATGGAGTTAAGCTGAATTGATTGGAAATCAAGTGAAGCATAAATAGGTAGGCTTGATGCACATGTGAAAACCAAATGCAAATGGCTAAAACAACCCATAAATGGGTCATGGAGTCAAAACGGGTCAACAAGCTAAATGGGGACCCAATGGGTCGGGTTGACCTTGTTGACCACGACTGACCATGTGGGCTCTCAAATGAGCTCAATGGTGAGTTAAATCAGGTCGAGTGGAACTGAATTGAGCTGGTTTTGAATTAAGAATGAGTTGACTCAAGTGCATTAAATGAGTGTCATTTAATGTGGTGAGTTGGGCTTGTGAGTTGGGCGAGTCAAAATGGAAATCAAAGGGGCTGTAAAATCAGTGAGTTGAAGGGAAGATGAAGAGTTACTTGGGTCTCAAGCCACACAATACAAGTCCCACACGTTGGGGACTTGTGGTGTGAGCTTCCATGCAAAATTTTAAATGGAAATGAATGGGAATTGGATGAGATGCATGGGAGTGCCAAAGGGTGCCTTGGGAGTGCCAAGGGGTGCCTTGGTTGGCACCAAATATCCCATTGGTTTGATCAAAGAATGATGAGAAGTAATGAGATAATATGGGGCTGTTTAACAAAAGGAAATACACCATTCATTTGGCCGATTTTCACACAAAGAAATCCTAAGAATCCTCATCTCTCTCCCTCTCTCCAAACTCTCTCTTGGCCGAACCAGCAAATAGTGTCTTCACAATCGATTAAGCATATAATCAGCAAAGAAAGAGAGGCTAAGAAAGAAAGGAAGGCAAGCAGCAAAGGCAAGAAAAAAAGCTTGGAAAATTTGGTAAGTATTTCCATGGATTTTTGTTTAATAAAATGGGATTAATGGATCATGATTTGGCCATGTCTTGGCCAAATCAATCAAGGATTAGACCTTGGATGGTGTTTTACAAAAGTGATGAAAAATGGATCAATGGGTTCGGCCACTTTGGATGGCTGAACCCCATGAAAAGAATTGGTTAATTTTGATGGTTTTTGTAAGATAAAACCATGCAAGTGTTGGACTAATTTGGATGTTTAATTAGACCTAAGATACATGTTTATGATGAGGCAAAATAAGTTATTAAAGAAGGATTAAAACATGGATTTGGATGTCACGATTTGGCAATGGAATGGCCAAATCCATCAAAGGTTTAATCTTGGAAATTGTTGATTAAAAAGGGGTCCAAATCATGGTCATAGGGTTCGGCCACTTTGGATGGCCGAACCCCATGAAAATATTTGATGATTTGGTATGGTTTTGGAGAGATAAAAACCATACCAATGGTGGAGGTGTTTGCATGTTTTAAATAAGGCTAAGTATTTGACAAAAGAGGTTTAAATCATAGGCCATTGGGTTCGGCCAATTGGGATGGCCGAACCCCATGAAATGATATGACATTTTTATGGAAAATTTGTATGGTTTTGAGGGATAAAAACCATACAATGATTCAAGGTTATTAAGGTGTTTTTATATGGAGGTAAGGTTTTATGTTTTGGATATATGGTTAAGGTGAGAAGGTGAGGTTCGGCCATGTAGTATGGCCGAACCCCACCAAGTTGTATTTGTTGGATTGTAGTTTTTGTAAATGAGTCACTTGGATGGAATTATTAAATTAAGAGATAAAAGTGGACTCAAGTGAAATAAGTGTGGTTCGGCCAAGGTGTATGGCCGAACCCCACCTATAAACATTGTTTTTGGGATATTAAATTTAATGGGTTAATGTTTATTGCCATAGGTTGTTCACAATGTTAAACAAGGGTATGACCAATGGCAAAACCATAAATACAAGCCAATTTGTAATATGAAGGGATTGATTAAAGGATTTTGAAAAGAAGGGTCCAAAACCAAAGTGATATGGTTCAACCATGTGGTATGGCCAAACCCTATCAAGAGATATATTTTGAAATGTGAAGTGTTGAAGTGTTTAGCAAATAAAAAGAGAGATTAAATTCAAATGAGGTAAGGTTTGGCCATGGGTGTGGCCGAACCCCACAAAATGGTTTATGAGGTTTTTGGATTTAGTTAGAAACAAGATGGTATATGAGACCTAAACTTGATTAGAAATCAAGTAGATCAAGTATTTGACTTGCTGATTGTATAACAAGGAAGCGGAAGTTGAACGGCGTGCAAGTCATGAGCAAGTGACGCTTTAAGAAAGAACAAACACCGAATCTAATCTTCGGTAGGTTTCCTACCTAATTGTGACCACTGTTATATTGGTTTTATCATGGTTTTTATAAATTATTATGTTATTGATATTATGTTTCAAATTGGTTTTGAATGATGAGATATGTATTTACAAATGATATACAATGCATTGACATCTCATGCATGGCATGGGATGATGACTATGGGAAACTGGAACCCTATCCACAGGAAATGAGGATTACTGTGGATTACCTTATCGTGAGAATTTCTCCCAATGTAAGAACACTGTGAAACAACTCAATGATGAGTGTCTTTCCACAGGAAATGAGGATTACTGTGGATTACTTTATCGTGAGATTCCCAATGAAAGAATACTGTGAAATAACTTGATGGCTATGTATACTGGTGATGGGTGGGACTCATTACATATGCACTTACATACATAGCATTGTTTTCAGATGTTTTATTGATAATCATGTACTATGATATATATCCATGTTTTATATACTAACCATGTGGTAGCCCTAATCGGAAATCCTACTGGGTGCGTTGATCTAACGCCCTAATTCTATCCTTAAAGGATAATGCAGGAACAAGGAAGAGGAAAGAGAAGGTCGATGACCAGGAGGGGAGCCGAGCTTAAGAACTTGATGTTGGAATAATTTTTATATTATTGTCTTATGAGTTACATTTTTATGGACATGTAATAAGTTGATACCTTGCTATGGTTTGATTATGATATTGACAATGGATGGTTGGATTAAGTTATTTTAATAATTGAGACTTGTACTTGCTATCTATTCCGTTTAATTCCGCAGTTAGTCTAGTTTATTCCGCATAACTTGTTTAGCTCCATGTGTGGTTTGTCTTTCGTGGGTTTAGTCCATGCACACATGGGTAGCCAGTTAAGGGTCGGACTTAGGAAGTCCGAACTTAGCTCGCGTCGTGACGCCGCCCGCTCTCTTCCGATGCTATTCTATTATTAAAAAAAAAATTAGACTCTGATTTCTCTTGAGAGGGCGGGGCGTTACAAGGAGGGCGCTGTTGTTGAAAGTCTCTGACCATGTTCCGGTCATTAGCCTCACTCGTGCTTCCACCTCCATTCATATGTTGTTGGAGGACAGAAGTAACTACTGCTTGTACCAAGCTCTGTAGTTCATGCGGCACATGTGGTATAGTCACATTGCTGTTGTTGTTCCCTTCTTCCTCCCGTGGAGATGAATGTTCACTATCCTCCTCATTTTGCCGAGAATACCAATCGTCTTTCTCATTGTGCAATTTTTCTTTATCATGTACTGATTTCTCCTTATCATGTACTGATGGTTCCTTCTCATGTACGGATTGCTCCTTCTCGTGTACAACTTTCTCCTTCCCTTTATCGTCTTGTCGAGTCTTTCTTTTTGGACCCATTTCGTCAAAGTCAATTTGTAATACTTTCTCATTCCCTTTTTGATTCTATAGGCTCTTTCTCGTTGGAGCCATTTTTTCCCTAAATCAAGGAAACATTATGGACTTAGTTTTCTTCGTAACATACAACTCAATGCCAAAAGTCCTCATGGCTCATAAATTTGCATACTTTATATATATATATATATATATATAATCCAAATTTCATCATAGTACAAGGGTTGATAGGGTTAAAACAAACCCTTTAAATAACAAAATGCACCCTTACAAAAATATTCCCCTTTCCTCTCACTTTTCTTTCTAACTCTTAACCTAATCTTTCGTGGAAGATCCTACATCATCAGCGAACATAAAGTAACTGTCAGGGCATGTCATCGACATGTGACCCAGTACTCCACATGTCAAGCAAGGTATTTTCCCAGTCCTCCAATGTAAGGACAATTAGTCCTTGCCTCTCAGTGCCCATGAAGTCCACAAGTCGGGCAAACAACTTCCAGAGGGTGGGGACAATATGTACAGCTGTGCCCATCCTGGTTGCACAACTCACACATATAGTCGGGCTCTATCTCCCCAACCGATTCCCTTATCAAAGGAATATCTTCCATAGGATCCTCCGGAAAAGGTACTAGATCCTCTTCAACTTCCTCGGGAGGTCCCTCCTGAAGGTCCATGTTAACTTCCATACTGGAGTTGTTGGAAGCAGACACCAAATCTACGGGATTTGTAGGGGTTCCTCTGTCCCATAACTCCGTATACTCCATGTTACTCAACATATCTGTATCATAACATAGAACTCATAAATAATCAACAGCGGTTCTAATAAAACCAATCTTGGTTTTGGGGAAATTGCCAAATCTTCACACTTTGTTTTCTTTTGTTTCTGGGGAAATCTCTAAATTCCTGTTGTTTGTTTCTCAATGTGGGGATATCAGGGGAGTGCATCCTACTTTGCTATGTTTGATATAACCACTTATGATGACTGTACTTTACTTTGCTATCTTTCACCGTTGTTCTCAAATTGATTGTTTAGTCTGAGTCAATCGAAGTAAATTAATCCGGCCCCCAGTCAGCAGACTTCTAAAGTTGGTCAGTTGGGATTCTTATCTGTCAGTGAGACATGAAACCGTCTTAATTTTACTTAGATGATTCAACTTCCCGTTTCGCTCTGATACCAACTGTAACGCCCCGCCCTCTCTGAGATTCAGAGTCAAATTTTTTTTTTTTAAAAATTAAAGCCAAAATAGGGCGGACGACGTCACGACGCAAGTTAAGTTTAGACTTCCAAAGTCCAACCCTTAACTAGCTACCCATGTGAGCATGGACTAAACCCATGATAACAATCCACACATGGAACTAATCAAGTCATGCGGAATAAAACTAGACTAACTGCGGAATTTAACTGAATAGATAGCAAGTACAAGTCTCCCAATAAATTGCTTAAACCAAGCATCCATTATCAAACTATAAACAAACCATAGCAAAGTTACTAGTTATTACATGTCCATAAAATGTAATTCAAATGACAGTAAAATAGAGGTTCATTCCAACACTCAAGTTCTTAAGCTTGGCTCCCCTCCTGGTCCTCGACATTCTCTTTCCCTTTTCCTTTTCCTGCATTATCCTCTAAGGATAGAATTAGGGCGTTAGGTCAATGCGCCCAGTAGGTTTTCCGATCAAGGCTACCACATGGTTAGTATATAAAACATGCATATATCATAGTATATGATCAACAAAACATCTGAAATCAATGCTATATATGTAAATGCAAATGTAATGAGTCCCACCCATCACAAGTATACATAGCTATCACTTGACGGGATTCTCACGTCAAGGTAATCTAGAGTACTCCACATTTCCTCTGAATAGAACTCTCATGTCAAGGTAAGCCAGAGTACTCCACATTTCCTCTATATAGAGCTCTTACGTCAAGATAATCCACAGTACTCCTCATTTCCTCTGGATAGTACTCTCATCATTAAGTTATTCCATAATCATCACCCCATGCCATGCATGAGATGTCAATGTATATATGTCATTCGTAAATATATCTCATCATTCAAAACCAATTCGAAACATACGGAAACCATGATCAAACCAATTATAAAAGTGGTTACAAGTAGGTAGGAAACCTACGGAAACTTCACTTAAGTGTCCGTTCCTTTTAAGCTTCAACCAATCACGATTCGCGTGCCGTTCAAATCCCGCTACCTTGTTTATACAACAGCAAGTTAATAACATATCTTCTTGATTTCTAATCAAGTCTAGATCCCATAAACCATCTTGTGGGGTTCGGCCATCCCCATGGCCGAACTTCACCCACTTTGAATTTGATCCTCCTTTCATTTGATCAATACCAAAACACCTTTTATCACATAATATAACTTGGTAGGGTTCGGCCATACAACATGGCCGAACCATACCACTTTGGTTTGACTCCTCTTTTAAGTCCTTTAATCCTTTTATATCCATATTTGCATTATTACCTGTATTTACAGCTTTGCCACTGGACTTAAACCATATTAAAACCAACATCCATAACCAATCCACCTTAGTGGGGTTCGGCCATATTACTTGACCGAACCTCACCAATTTGTTTTTGATCCTTTTTCCATCATATATAATGGCTGATATTTACTTATCCTTAAGTCCAAGATAAGCATATATGATTCCTTAATCCAAATACCCATTCAATGGTCTATTTATCCCATAAAAACAGTCTATGGGGTTTGGCCATACACATGGCCGAACCTTATGGTCCTCTTACTCAATGATTCCATCCTTTATATACAAATGAGGTTCTACTCTTTAACCATGATAACCACATGGTTTAGCCATCCAATGGCCAACCCAAAACAGTAAACTTATCTCCATTTAAATCACATAAAAACCCCATAATATTGTATGGTTTTTATCTCTCAAAAACCATCACAAATTACCATATAATTATCATATCATTTCATGGGGTTCTGTAACGCCCCGCCCTCTCTGAGAAATCAGAGTCTAATTTTTTTTTAAAAAAATAATAATAGAATAACACCGGAAGAGAGCCGGCGGCGTCACGACGCGAGCTAAGTCCGGACTACCCAAGTCCGACCCTTAACTGGCCACCCATGTGTGCATGGACTAAACCCATGAAAGACAAACCACACATGGAACTAAACAATGTCATGCGGAATAAACTAAACCAATTGCGGAAATAAATTGATTAGATAGCAAGTACAAGTCTCAATTATTAAAATAACTTTTCCAACCATCCATTGTCAATATCATAAACAAAACCATAGCAAAGGTATCAACTTATTACATGTCCATAAAAATGTAACTCATAAGACAATAATGAAGTCATCCCAATCATCAATCAAGCGCTTAAGCTTGGCTCCCCTCCAGGTCCACGACCTTCTCTTTCCCTTTTCCATTTCCTGCATTATCCTCTATGGATAGAATTAGGGCGTTAGATCAACGCGCCCAGTAGTATTTCCGATTAGGGCTACACATGGTTAGTATATAGTCATCAAAACAGATAAATCAATGCTATGTAATTATGCACATGTAATGAGTCCCTCCCATCATGCATATACATAGCCATCACTTGACGAGACTCTCACCGTCAAGGTAAATCACAATACACTTTCATTTTTTCTTGATGATATTCCTCCTGGCGGGACCTATATCGCCTAAGGAGACCAATGTATTTCTCATCATTATAACATTTCTCCTGGCGGGACCTGCATCGCCTAAGGAGACCAATGTATTATCATCATCATGATACTACTCATGGCGGGACCTGCATCGCCTAAGGAGGCATTCCATAATCATCATCCCATATCCATGCATGAGATGCCAATGAATATATGAAGCATGTACATAAATCTCATGATTCAAAAACCAATTGAAACATAATAATAATAACAACATATCTTATCAAAATCATGATAAAACTAATCATCATAGTGGTTACAAGTAGGTAGGAAACCTATTGAAGATTCACTTCAGCGTCCAATCTTTCTTAGTCGTCACCCGTTCACGACTCGTACACAGTTCACGTTCCGTTACCTTGTGATGTAACAACAAGTCAATCATACTATCATTTTAAATTTCCATTCACATCTTAAGACCCCAAAAGCGATCTTGTGGGGTTCGGCCATACCCATGGCCGAACCTCATCAACTTAGGATTTAACCTCCCTTTTCATTTGATCTCTCTTTTATTTAATCCTTATTAAACATCATATACCACAAAAATACCTTGGTAGGGTTCGGCCATACAACATGGCCGAACCATACCACTTTGGTTTGGGTCCATACATCCAATCCTACGATCATTCCATCTTTGATCAATTCATCAATAATTACCTTTATGCCATTTAGGCTAACCTTTTGTTTAATTTTCCTTAAACACCACTAACCATATCCAAACCAACTTAGTGGGGTTCGGCCATACAACTTGGCCGAACCCTCACCATTTAATTTGGTCCTTCATTCATCATCTCTAATTCCATTATGACTTAACCCAAATCCATCAAATAATCATTGATGGGGTTCGGCCATACCACATGGTCGAACCACATCCTATGGATTTTTATCCCATATTCCATCATCTACAATGATTGATTATTTTCTTACACTTAGTCCATAAATTATCATGTATGATTTGGGCCAAGATGTCTACTAGTGAAGTCATACCGGAATGGGAGTTACGACCAAGACAGGGTCTTCTATTCCGAGGAAGGATTTATGTACCAAAGAACTGCAGAAAAGAGTTATTGGTTGAGGCACATCAGACCAAACTCTCTATTCATCCGGGCAGCACTACGATGTATCACGACCTGAAGAGACATTACTGGTGGCATGGACTTAAAAGAGATGTGGCAGAATTTGTGGCACATTGCTTAACTTGTCAACAGGTTAAGACGGGACATCAGAAGCCACCATGGTTACTCAAACCCTTACTAGTGCCGGAATGGAAATGGGAACATATCTCCATGGATTTTGTGACAGGGTTGCCAAGGTCATCAAAGGGCAACGATGGGATATGGGTCGTGGTAGACCGACTGACCAAGTCAGCACATTTTATTCCTATTAAGATGACAGACTCATCTGAGACTTTGGGTCGGCGGTATATCAAGGATATCATTAGATTGCATGGTATACCTCGGACTATTGTGTCTGACAGAGATGGTCGATTCACAGGCAGAGTATGGCAGAGCATGCAGTTGGCCATGGCAATAGATTTATTGATTAGTACGGCATTCCATCCACAGACTGATGGACAGTCTGAGAGGACAATACAGACACTGGAGGATATGCTGAGAGCATGTATGCTAGATTTCAAGGGTGGATGGGAGGATCACTTGCCGTTGGTAGAATTCTCATACAACAACAGTTACCAGGCAAGCCTCCAGATGGCACCATTTGAGGCATTATATGGTAGACCATGTAGGTCACCAGTGTGCTGGACAGAGACTGGTGAGCCTGCACTGATTGGACCTGAGTTGGTTGCAGAGACTACAACGCAGATACAATTGATACGGCAGCACTTATTGACTGCGCAAAGTCGTCAGAAGAGTTATGCTGACAAGAGAAGGAGGTTCCTGGAATTTGAAGTGGGAGACATGGTGTTCTCGAAAGTCTCGCCACGAAAGGGACACATGTGATTTGGAAAGAAAGGGAAATTATTGCCAAGATATGTAGGACCGTTTTCAATCATAAGAAGGATGGGGGACGTGGCTTTTCAGTTGGCACTTCCATCATTGTTGGCGTCTTTACACTATGTGTTCCATATATCAATGTTGAGGAAGTACAATCCTGATCCTTCTCACGTATTGAACGTACAAGACATAGAGGTTCAGAGCGACGTGACATACGTCGAGAAGCATGTCCGAGTGTTGGACACTGAACAAAGGGTGTTACGGAACCGAGCGATCCAGTTTGTCAAGGTGGTATGGGATCGACATGGCATTGAGGAAGCTACATGGGAACGGAAATGAGGAAAGCTCATCCTGATCTATTTAGGTAAATGTTTGAAACCCTACTTCACTCGATTTTCGGGACGAAAAGTTTAAAAAGAGGGTTGTACTGTAATACCCCGGATTTTCAATTTATTATTTATATGAAAATTATTCATTTTTAATTGTGAATTTTAGATTAGATCTTATATGGATAGAGAATTGGGCCATGACCCAATTAGGACCCAATTGATTATGGAATTGGTTTATTAAAAATTAAATGGGGATGAAATAATTTAGTGATGCATTATATCTAAACTTAAAAATAAAAGATTGCATGGGCGAATTTTAGATGTAAAAATCTAGGAATATGCACATGAATGATACGCATATCTAGGTGATATGCTAGAATATTTTGAGAAGGAATTTTCTAATTAAATTGGATTGGCATATCTTATGAAAATGTTCAAGTGTAAATAAGAGTGTGCATGGCCGTGTATAGAGATATTTAATATCTATACTATGCGCATGTAATAATTTAAAAGGGGATTTTCCTTGATTAAATAAAGGAAAGAGGGAAAGTACAATTGAGGAAGGTCTTGATTAAGGAAGCAAGGAGGCCACACGGCATTGCCATCTAAGGCAAGGGAGGGGCGCATGGCACCTTCCCCATTTGGATTAATTGGAGTGCATATAAGGAGATAACCCCTTAGGCCGATTTCTTTCTCTCTCTCTCTCTCTCTCTCTCTCTCTCTCTCAATTGTTGATTTTCGGCTACATCAAGGAGAAGAAAAAGGCAGCCATCAAGAAGAAGAAGAAAGAGGCTAAGGAAAGAAGAAAGATTGGAAGAGCAGGAAAAGGTTGGTATTCTTATTTGATAATTTATTTTGAAATAAAGAACCATAGGGTTCGGCCATACTCAAGAAGAATGAACATTGGGTGATGTTTTAATTATTTTTTTAAAATGGAAAGAAAGAACCATAGGGTTCGGCCATAGTGCATGGCCGAACCCCATGGAAAGACTTGATTTATTTTATTGGTTTTTAAGAATGAAAACCATGG
This sequence comes from Chimonanthus salicifolius, assembly GCA_013350335.1. Classification (NCBI taxonomy): domain Eukaryota; kingdom Viridiplantae; phylum Streptophyta; class Magnoliopsida; order Laurales; family Calycanthaceae; genus Chimonanthus; species Chimonanthus salicifolius. Next base: position 53,617,950 of record CM023533.1, on the reverse strand, counting down.
AGATTGTTAAATAAGTATTTGGTGTTAATGATATGTGATTTTGGGGGGGATTAAATGGAAGATCCATCATTGTTAATTTTAAAGAGAGTTTCTTGAACCAAAGGGTTCGGCCATGGTGTATGGCAGAACCCCATGGGGTTTTATTATAAACTTAGAACCTTGTAAATCAAGTGGGACTCGGTGTTGATTTATTATTATATTATAAGGTAACGTGATCTCGCAAGCGGTGAGCGATCGGTGATCGATTCTTGGACGAAAGATGCAAGCACGCGTTAACGATCTTTGGTAGGATTCCACCTCTTTGAAACCATGGGTTTATGTACATTGTACCTTATCTTATTTTTGATGAATTTATGGTGCAAAGGATATGATTTAAATTGTGATTTTAAATGCTATCTTTATATGAGGGAATAACATGTGTTTTAAATATGTTTTTTAATGCTATGTTTATGTTATAAAATATCATGTGTTTCATTGGCATCTCATGCATGGCATGGGGTGAAGGATTTAGTAACCGGAGGGTCCACACTCCGTCGGGGCGTCCGAAAAACCTATGTGGTGTACCTTGATGTGTTTTTCATCAGGAAGAAACCGGAGGGTCCACACTCCGTCGGGGCGTCCGAAAGACCTATGTGGTGGGTACTTTTATGCACATGTGATGGGTGGGACTCATTGCATTTGTCATCATTGCATGGCATGGATTTATATGGTTTTGACATTACGATATTATTATATATGTTTTGTACTAACCATGTGTTAGCCGTAATTGGAATACCTACTGGGCGCGTTATTCTAACACCCTACTTCTACCCTAGTTGGTGACACAGGTAATCAGGGGAACGAGGAGCGCAAGATGGGCCAGGCTTAGGAGCTTGGATGATTTATTTTATATGTTTTGAATAAAGTTACTCATGAACTTGTATTTGAGTAGCTAGATTTCGGAATGTAATAACTTAGATGGATGGATGTTAAATTTGATAATTATGGTATTTGAATGATGTTTAAGGACTTAACGTACCTTGCTATCTGAATGGAATAGAACTTGGTTCTATTATGATTCCGCAAATTGATGTTATGATTCCGCAGTTATGATTTTTATTTCGCAAGTTGATATTGCTATGTGTGAACCATTTTCGTAGACTTGTTCCATGCACACATAGGGTTGGCCAGTTAAGGGTCGGACTTTGGAAGTTCGGACTTAGCTCGCATCGTGACAGTCCCGCGCTCTATCACTCTACTCTGTTATAAAAAAAAAAAATATACTCTGAATTTACGGGAAGAAGCGAGTGAAAAAGGGTGGGGCGTTACAAATAAAAGCTATATGAATGCATGAGAATATAAACATTAAAAGAATATAGTTAGGCACTTACCTTAGCCAATGTACTCCAATTCCAGCAGCTTTGGCTCACGATTTAAACTCTAGAAAAATAAAACACACGAACCTAGGAGAAGATTCTAACTAAAAAATGCATGAACTAACTAAATGCAAAAATCCTAAACTACAACTATATTAAGATTAAAATAATTAGTCCTAATTAAGTGTCCTAGAATAATGTGAGATTGTAAATAAATTTCTAAATTAAAGCCATCACTTAATTAAAATATTATCAAAGATCAAAATTTAAAAACTTTCCAAAAATAGAACATTCCAAAATTAGATGTCTCCAAAATCGGGCAATTTCTAGAAATAGATTGTTTCCAAAGATAGATAATATTAAAATTTTCCATAGACAGAAATTTTGAAACTTTCCAAAAATAGATTTATTTACAAAATAAAGATTTATTAAAAACATATTATATTTATAAATAAAGAGAGGATAAAGGAAGATATTAAATGATTTCATCAGTTTTCCAAAAATAGAAAATTTTCCACAAAAATAGAAACTTGTTCCAAAAATGGACATTTTCTGCTAAAAGTAAAAACTTTCAAAAATACAATAGAATATATAGATTTAGTAAAAAATTTAGAACTTAGATAAAATTCTAGATCTCACATATTTTAAGGAAAAAATTAATTTTAGGAAACTTTCCAAAATTAGAATTTCTAAAAATAGAAATTTCCAATATTAGAGAGTTTGCCTAAATTAAAAGATTCCAAAAATAAAAGTGTTTTCCAAAAAATCATAAAAATTCAAGAACATGTATTTTGATTGTTTCCCCGGCAACGGTGCCAAAAACTTGTTGATGTGTTAAATTTGTAAATCTCACAAGCGCACAAACCATTCATTGTACAGTGATTGAGTGCGAGGTAGAACCCAAAGGAAACATTCAAAGTACATATGCCTCAATTTTTATGTTTTTTTAGAAAACCAAGATTTAAAATTAAATCGAGGATAGAAAATCAATTTTAATCTTTAAAAGTATATCTCCAAGTTAAGTAAGTATTTATTTAAATAAATAGATCTACAATTTTAGAGTGTTGATTAAAATTAATTAAAATAATGTTTAAATTAGAGTTTATAAACAATCTCATCACAAATCCTAATTCACAAAATCTATATCTAATTAAATTTAATCCTAACTAGTTAATCAAGTTGTTAGGGAGGTTTTAAATACATGAAATAATTATATTTTAAAATAATTGAAGATTTAAAAAGAAAAACTAAAATATAACACTCTAGTAAAGCAAAATAAACATGAAAAATAAATCGACAAGAAAAATAAATGACAGAAATAAAAATATATAAATGTAAAAGGTGGTTGTTTGAAAAAAGACCGTTCATTGCGAAAAACATTTAAATAAACAAACGACCTAGATTTGAAATTCACGTAAAAATCTAAGTTCCAGTTCACGTCTATTATCAATGTTAAAATCATATACTTTAAATTATAAAACAAAATCTTAGTAACTTAGATCTAACAATTTTAACCTAAGTCCTAACTATTTCATATCCAATTAAATAATTAAATCAACAATCTTAAAATTGAATCAAAGACAATCTAAAAGGAATTTAGAAATTTGATGTTTCAAGATTCTAAACGGGTTGTCCTTTGATTATTTATTGGAAAAATTAAATACAGGATTGATTGAATACAAGATATTTGGAAATTGAAATTACAAAAGAAACACACTTGTAAAATTCGAATTCTCTATGTATCTTTGATTCTTCTCTTGGTCTTCTCTTCAATCCTTTGGTCTTCTTTGGCTCCAGTGTCAAATTCGAGTTTGGTATGTGGGTTACTGGGCTATTTATAGGACTTGGGATTGGATGGATGACTAAGATTAAATCTAGGTTTAAGTTGGTGGATGAAAGGTTAGGATTTGATCCAACTTAACATGGGTGGCTAGGATTAAAAACTAGAAAACTAGGGCTTCTCTATAGGTGTACACGAATTTGGTGTGATGGGCTGGCTTGGAGTGTAGTGCAAGCAAGGAATGAGAGAAAATTGGGATTAGGATTTGGCCTTGTGAATTTCGAATTTGGCATTGTGTTTTAGGGTTTTGTGTTGTGCAATGATATGAAAGGCTAAGATTAAATGGATGGATGAGATGATGAGGTGGAGAGTTGACTATGAAGTTCGAATGGGATAGGAAGGAGATAACCAAAAATCGTTTGTGGCAATAGAGGATTGGGATGAGGAGGTGTGTAGGGATCTTAGGAGTGTATTTGGATGGATTTTTATCTAAGTGCATGGAGAAGATTTAGGTGCTAAAATCGTGTGGACTGTGTGTTGGATGTATAGAGTGGTGACAAGGCATGGGCGATGGAGGCTAGCTTGAGCTTCAAGTTGTTCTAACTTAGGATTTGGTGAATGGATGGCTAAGATTGGTTTGGGCTAAATCTAATGGTTCTATGTTTTATAGGTAAAAATAAATTATAAAAATGGTAAGTGTCTAATGGAGGGTTTGGATTCAAAGGTGGCGATGAATAGTGCAAATTATGTATGTGATGGATGAATGTGGAGGCTCTAGGGTTTTCCTAATGATGTGGATGGTTGTGATGAAATGTCCTAAGATCTAATGGCTTAGATAATTGATGGGTGATCTAAGTGCATGGATGGGTAGATAATGCATGGATGATCCTATTTCTAAGGTTAATCAATATGGTGGATGGAATGAATGTTCTAGATCTAATCATGATGAATGAATGGGTTGGATTGACTAAGTGGATCTAGGGTTTGATGATACGAAATGCATGGGATAGATGAGAAGCATGAAGTGAATGGTTTGGATTGGTTGATTGGGTTAATGGATGGTGTGGATGGGAGATTGGAAATTGGATGGGTAAGATGGGTCATGGACATGGGCTTTGGGTTTGGACCTAAAAATGGATTTGGACTTAGGGTTGATAAACTTGGATTTGAACCTGGAGCATTGGTTTTTTAAATTAGACTTGGACTTGAATTGAAGACTTGGACTTAAGCTTGCTAGGCTTGAATTCACTTTGGCCTAGCCCGCATTAGGAATGCGCTTGAAGTGCTTGGCCTGGCCCAGTGTGTGGCACTTGGAGTAAAGCTTAGCCCAAATGCAGTGGATCTCTGGCCCACGGATCTTGATTTCAACCCTTGGCCTTTAATTGCAGACTTGGATTTCAAAATTAAATAATTAATCAATACCACTAAAATTCTAAATATTAAATAAATCTAGACTCTCATAAATGGATCCAGATTATCCAATTTGCATCAAAAACCCTAAAGTGACATGAATTAATTATGAAATTCTAAATTTCCATTTTAAGCTCTCTTCTGAAAATTATCCGTTGTTTTATGTATGAATCCTGTTTTTCCTTCTTTTTATCTACAAAACTAGAAAAAACCATTAAACGTATCTTTTATATACAAAATCAAGGCTAACTTAATCATAATTAAAGGGTAAAAATGTAAGATTTTTAGACTCAATAATTAACTTAGATCTAAAGAAAACAAAATTTTAAACATATTAACAAGTTCAAATTGGATCCATCAAATTGTTCATCTTTTTATTAGAAATGTGAAACAAGAATTAAATAGTCTGCATCTCAATTTAAAATCACAAGATTAAGAATAAAATATCACATGTCCAGCCTAGTTAATAAATCTTGAAAGAATTGATTACATAAAGATTATATGAAATACAAAACATGAATAAATTAAATAAACAACAACGTAAATCAAATGAATAAATTGAATCAAATAAATAAATAACATAAAAAAACAAAAAAAAAATAAAGAAAATAAATTGGCAATTAAAATAAATAACATAACAAAACAAAACATATTTTACAACTGGATTAGATCAATCACAGCCATCATTGAACATCATATTGAAAATTATTAACAAATAGGAGATCTAGATCTGAAATTCGCATAAAAATCAAAATTTCAATTCAAATGTTTCATTAAAATTAAAGTCCATATCCTTTAATTTAATTAAGTGAACCTTAGATCCTTAGATTTAAAACTATTAAATTCAAGATCTAACTATTTCAGTATGTCCCAACGGAACCATAGATCTGAATATAACAAAGTCTGAATGTTCCCTTCAGTACTAGAACATGATTGACCCTAGAGGAGGAGGAGGAGGAGGAGGAGGAGGAGGGGGGGGGGGGGGGGGGGGGGGGGGGGGGGTTGGCGAGGGGAATAGGTCAATCCCAATTTCCATGACGTTTACAAATTTCTTGATTGTTTCGAGTATAAATGCAGTGGATTTTAATCAAGAAATTTGTTTAGAGTGATAGATTATTTATAATTTCTTTAAACGATCACACTAAGTTTATAACCCTTTGCATATTGCTTGATTATCAATGCTTGTACTCAATGTGTGAAATAAAATAATCCACATGAAAAGTGATGTGTAATGAGAGAAGAGTACTTAAATACTAAATACAAACGCACAAAGATCAAACACCGTAAGACCAAATTTATAGTGGTTCGGTTAGCCAACCTACATCCATTGTTAGGACTCGCTCAACCTTGAGCTATCCCCAACTTCACTAAGTGGGGACTTACACCCTCAGAATTAGAATAGGAATTTCATTTCACTCAATTGGCTGGGAATTCCACCCACCACTGTGCTAGAGACGGCGCTTTAGATTTTTTTTTATAGTGGTTCTGAAGCCAATCCTCCTTAATCCACTTTCGGGACAAAGTTTTAAATTAAGATTAAAACTAAGAAGCACTTCCTTTTGAAGCTCTTTCTTGTTGATGTATGCTTCTTGAAGATCCACCCAATGTGTGCCGACGTTCTGCCTTGTAGCCGTTGTATAGCAATCACAATTCCAGGGTGACATGGAAATTGGTTTTACCAAAGTTTTCTTATTTTATTATTCTTTCGTCTCTCTCTCACAAACTCAATCCATATGATTGGTTGTATTAGATTCTCCAAGTGTAAGCACAAGAGAGAGAGAGTGATCCTTTTCTTAGCCCTTGTTTAAGCTCATTGATAATGATGAGGGTCCAACTGATTTGCCAAAGGATGCCAACTGGTTGTACAAATATTGGTATTTATAGACACGACAACCAGTTGCAGCAACGGTAATGTACCGACAGGTCGGGCGCACTGAGGGGTCGTTGACTAGAAATGTTACTGTTCAACAACCCGACCGCTGCGCATTAATGCACTCCCAAAGGTATAATTCTTTCTCGGTCGACAATCATGGCACCGAGAGATCAGTCCATACGAGAGGTTTGGTTTGGGGAAACACCATGCTAACAGAGTTTCAAGTCTAGAAACCACTCTTACCCAGACCGATATATTGCCCTTTATCGAGGGGTATGTCTTCGTACTTTCGATCGGTCTTGAACTACCGATATGTTTGTTTTCTCGAGAGCCCACCTGAGTTTTATGTTCCAAAACTCGTAAGTCTTTATCGAAGAGTCGTTGACCATGAGGGATCGTTTCAGCCTTTCACCGAGGGTCGGTGCATACGAGACTCCGATCAGAGGCACATCTAGAATGACAGTTCAATAGTCCAGAACCTTTGTCAATCTGGACGACCAATCCTTGACCGCGATGGGTCGATCTTGTCTCCACTAAGGAGTCGGTGAGAATGACTAGTCTAGCTGATAGTGAAACCAAATACATATTTTCAAGTTGGGTTCCAATTCACTTTCAAGCTTACTCTCTAGGCTTTTTAATGATTTTACCATTTGTTCAACTAAGCCTATGAATGGTCCTCTTATGGTATGGATACCACCTAAAGTCATCTATGGCCAATTACCTGTTTGTGATTTCCATAACGATGAGCTTCAATCCGGTGGAGCATGGTCTTCAACCTTGATCATCTTGAGTCTTCAAACTTCTAGCAAGTGTTTCTTCCCGAGTCATGGAATTCACAAACTTATGGACCCGAGGCACTAACAAAATCTAAGTCCTAACTATTTCATTTTGTCCAATCAATTAAATAAAGAATATAAGATTAAAAATAAATCAGACAATCATCAGTGAAATTCAAAAATTGGATGTTCGAGGACTCTAAAAGCTTATCTCAAATTTATTAAATGGAAGAATTACAACTCTTTGGAAAAGTACATCAAAGAGAGAGGTTAAAATAAATTCTTACTTTGTAAAATTCGAATTATGCTCTTCTCTCTTGTCTTCTCAGTGCTCCAACTCCAATATGTTGTTCAGTTCATGACCCAGTTCGAATTTTGTGATGCCTTACTGCTCTATTTATAGGCCTCATTAGAATGGATGGTTGAGATTTAATCTTGATTTAAGTGATGATTGAAAGGCTTGGAATTAAATCTCATAAAGCATGGATGGATGGGATTAAGAGATGAAAGATATTAGGGTTACATAGGCATGGTCGAATGGAGTGACTTGGGAATCAAGTTGGCTTGGTGGCTAAGCAGAGAATTTCGAACATGTATGGATTTGGATTGGGTATGGGCGAATTTTGCATATTGGGTTTAGGGTTTGTGTTATGCAATACATGATATGAATAGTTGGGATCTAAAGCTAACAAGAATGGATGGATGAGATGAGAGGTGGTGATGTAAGGAGGTTATTCTATGTAAAATTCGAATGAGGTGTATGGATATGATGAAATCATGTTTGAGGTGGTAATGATATGTAAAAATCGGATGGATAAGTTTTGGTTGCTTGGGATCCAAGTTTGACTAGATCTAGGGTTTTATGGAGATTTTAAATGGATGACTATGATTAGAATGGGTTTAGATCTAACAGTTCTAAGGATGGATGGCTAAGATGGATTTTATAAATGGTAAGAATATGCATGGAGGGTTGAGATGCAAAGGTTAATCTAGATGAATGAGTGAATGGATGGACTAGATCTAATGCTAAGTATGTATGCAATGTACTAAGAAAGGTGGCTCTAGGGTTTTCCTAAGTTTATGAATGAGATGAATGGTCTCGATTTAAAGATGGCTAAATGGATGGTGGATATGATATATGCATGGAAAAGCTACGGTCGTTTCAACTATGGGTAATTGGATCACAGGGTTTGGGCAATTGTGCCTCAAATGAACACCTTGGACTTGAGCTCTTGAACTTGAATTTAGGCCTGTTGGATTTGGACTTGCACACTGTCCTGGCCCACTTTGAAATGTGCATGGATTATTTGAGGTTGGCCCAATGTTTGGCTTGTGGAGCATGGCTTAGCCCAATTGGGGTGGATCTCTGGCCCATAGATTTGAAATTCAGGCTCTGGCCTTTGAAATTGCAGATTCTCTCACCAGAATTAAATAATTAACTCACCAAATAAAATCTAAAAATATTGAATTAATCTAGACTCTCATACTTGGATCCAGATTAATCAATTTACAATTAACATCCTAAAAGTGGGCAGAAATTAATTATTAAAAATTCTAGGTCTTCCAATTTAAGCATAAAACTTGCAATTTTCCATTGATTTTGATTGATTTCCTATCCTTTGCAAATTTAACTACAAAACTAACAAACAACAAAAAATGTATGTGATATATATATATATATACAAAATTGAAAGCGAGCTAGTCCAGCAATCAGGGGTAAAAATGTCATTTTTCAAGTCTCAACATTGAGGACGGCTCCCACTAGTATGGTTTATGAACCCCGGATGACCGAGTGGGTTGAGGGTGTTATGCCCACTCATTGATCGAGGGATGCCCCTATCTCTTCTTCTTCACTTCTCTCCTCCCATTCTTCACCCGCCGCCATTTCTATCTCTCTTTCGAAAAACCCTAAATCCCTCTATCCTCCAAGGTATCGCCGCCATATTCTCCTTTGATCTTCTACCTATTCTTCTCCTTTTTTGTTTCTTCTTTCCCTCCTTCCACTCCTTGCCCCCTTTCCTTCTCTGACTCGACCACTCCCTTTTCTAGGCCTTATTGCAATCAATTCCTAGACCCAGATTCAGAATCTGAGCCGCCTCTCGAGTTCAAATTCGTTAGATTTGACCTTCTCAACAATTGTGGGCTCTCTCTTTCTGTCTCCTCTTCTCTCCTTCTCTTCTCTCCTCTGTTCATTCTCCCTCTAGCCTCTCTGATCCCTCTTCTTTGCTGGCCCTAATGCTCGTTGGGCCCAGATATAAGCCCTACATGCTCAACCCAGCCAACCAGATCCGAGCCCTACCACCAGTTGAACAAGCTCAGGCACAACTCGTTTCTGGTCCGGCCTGTTCCTCAACCTATCCCAGTTCAGTTTGGCCCAGCTCACTCAAAGCTCAATCGAGTTGAGCCCAGCTCGTTTGTTTGTAGCCCAACCTTATCTGGCCCAGCCCAGTTTTCGTCCCACCGGTCAGGTCCGGCTCATTCTGGGCCCAACTAAGCCCATTTCATGCTCGTTTAAGGCCCACATTGGGCCCACTTTGGGTTCATTTTGGGGACCGCTTATGGAGTGTTTCTAGCCCGTTTCTGGACCGCTGCAAGCCCGTTCCCAGCCCGGTCTGTAACACCCCAGTTCCTCAATGAAGTGAAACATTACCAAAATGCCCCTGAGTTGTTAAATTAATTATTTTGTGATGTTAAGAAAGGAAATAGTGGGGCCCATTGCTCAAGTTAAAATCATATGAGCATATTATGAACGTTAAGTTTGATTGGCTGGGTAATTTTCATCATTTGGGTCAAAAATGATTAAATGGGTCAAAAGGCCCAAATGGGACCCATCGGGTCAAAATGGATTATTTGACCGTTTTGTGAACTTAAATTAAATGGGGTTAGGCTAATTTGATTGGAAATCAAGTAGAGAAGAAATGGGTAGGCTTGATCCATATGTGAAAACCATTTACAAATGACCAAAATTAAATGACCAAAATTCCATATTTGGGTCATGGAGTCAAAAACGGGTCAAGGAGCTAAAAGTGGACCCAACGGGTCGAGTTGACTATTGTTGACCGTGTGGACCCTCAAGGGAGCTAAAACACGAGTTAAATCAGTTGAGTGGGACTGAGGTGAGTTGGAATTAAATCAAGTTATGAGTCAACTCATGTGCATTAAATGAAATGCATTAAGTATGTGAGTTGGGTGAGTTGAAATGGAAATTTAAATGATCTTGAGTTGGGTGAGTCAAAAGGGAAATTGAAGGGGCTGTAAATCAGTGAGTCTAATGGGAATTGGAAGAGGTTGGCTGGTCTCAAACCAACCAAAACAAGTCCCACACGTTGGGGACTTGTTTTGGTGAGTTCCATGGTGAATATTAAATGTAAATACATGGGTTTGAGGTGAGTTGCTTGGGAAGCTGTATGGCTGCATGGGTAGCTGCCAAGGGGTGCCTTGGAGGGCACCCAATACCCATTGGTTTGTGCATGAAGTGATGAGGGAGTGGAGGAGTCTTGGGGGCTGAATTACAAAAACAATAAGCACCCATGGTTAGCCGTTTTTTAATCATTGTGAAAGCCTTACAATCCCATCTCTTTCTCCCTCTCTCCAATTGGTGTTCTCGGCTGGAACAGCAGAGGCTTTTGGTACCAAATATTCAAGCATACAACCAGCAAGGAGTTAAGGAAGCAAGGATTAAAAATCAAGAGCAAAAGGCAAAGGAAAGTGGTAAGTTTTTCCCATTGATTTATGTTTAATAAAGTGGGTAAAATAAGACATGATTCGGCCATATGATGGTCAAATCTATCAAAGGGTTAAAGTATGATTTTTTATGCCCAATTAGATGGAAAACATGGACATAGGGTTCGGCCACTTTGGATGGCCGAACCCCATGAAATATTATGGTTAATCTTGATGGTTTTGTAAGATTTAAACCATGCAAGTATAGGACTGATTTTGGAGGTTAAAGATACAAACTTTGGAAAGATTGAAAGCATGGATTTGAATGTCATAATTTGCCATGCTATGGCCGAATTTGACAAGGGTCTAATCCATGTAAGAGATGGCTTGGTTTTCATGTTTTGAAACATGAAAACCATGGATTTTGTGGACTGTTTTTGATAGTTTTGGAAATTAAAACCCTATGAAAATGGGCTAATTTTTGGATGGTTTCTTTGAAAGTTAAAATCTGATTTTAATATACTGTTATTACATGATTATCTGAGGTTTAAAAACAGTAAACATAGCCATTGGGTTCGGCCACCATGGAGGGCCGAACCCCATGCAAAAGAATGTTGGTTTTCATGTAAACCATAGACTTTTTATGGACTGTTTTGGATGGTTTCTTTGAGAGTTAAAACCTGATATTAATATACTGTTTGTACATGATTATCTGAGGTTTAAAAACAGTAAACATAACCATTGGGTTCGGCCACCATGGAGGGCAGAACCCCATGTAAAAGAATGTTGGTTTCATGTTGGAAAAACATGTAAACCAAAGACTTTTTATGGACTGTTTTTGTATGGTTTTTGAAAGTTAAAACCTGATATTAATATATTGTTCATACATGATTATTGGAGGTTTAAAAACAGTAAGAATGACCATTGGGTTCGGCCACCATGGAGGGCCGAACCCCATGTAAAAGAGGGTTGGTTTTCATGTTGGAAAACATGGAAACCATAGACCTGTGTGGACTGCTTTTGGGAGGTTTTTATGTGATAAGGTTACTGACTTTGGGTTGGCCATGGGATGGTTAAACCATGGGTTTAACATGGCTAAGGGGTAAAGCCAATTAATATGTAAATAAAGGACATTGTTGAGCAAAAGAACCATAAGGGTTTCGGCCATGAGTATGGCCGAACCCCATGGACCGTTTTCATGGGTCATTTTATGGATGTGGGTGTGATTAAAAATGGAATTATGTTTGCTGATTTGGTCGGCCAAAACATGGCTGAACCATGTTAAGGTTACGGTTAAGGTTGTAGAATTTAATCAAGGTATTGGTGGCAATGGCAAATCTGTGAATACAAGCCAAATGAAGAGATTGATCAAAAGGACTTATAAGATGTTTTAGGTCTCATATGTGAATGGACATGTAAATAAGATTATGATTTACTTATTGTTGCATAATAAGGTACAGAAAGTTGAACGACGAATGAGTCGTGACCGGTTAAAGCCTAAGAAAGAACGGACGCTGAAGTGATTCTTCAGTAGGTTTCCTACCTACTTGTAACCACGGTTTTTACCCAGTTTTTCTTATGATACTCTTGTTTTAATATATGTGTTTCAAATGATATATTATGCATTAACAAATGGCATACAGGCATTGGCATCTCATGCATAGTCATGGGATAATGAATGAAGTTCTACAGTGATGGCTACAAATGTACATGATGGGGGTTGCTCATTGCATGTACATATTTTATAGGAGAGATGAGAGTGTGTTGTAATTTACCTTGTCGGTGCAATGCACATCAAGTGATGGCTACAAATGTACATGATGGGGGTTGCTCATTGCATGCACATAGAAGAGATGAAAGTGTGTTGTAATTTACCTTGTCGGTGCAAGGCACATCAAGTGATGGCTATGAAAGTACATAATGGGGGATGCCCATTTCATGTGCATATTTCATAGCATTGTTTTAACTGTTTTTAATGATCATGTATTATGATATATATGCATGTTTTATATGCTGACATGTGGTAGCCCTGATTCGAGAACCTACTGGGCGCGTTGATCTAACGCCCTAATTCTATCCTCAGAGGAGATTGCAGGTACAAGCAAAGGGAAAGGAAAGGTCATTGACCGGGAGGGGAGCCAAGCCTAAGTGCTTGAATGAAGGACTGAACTATTTTATATTACTGTCTTTTGAATACTTTTGTGGGACATGTAATAATTCACTACTTGCTATGGTTTGATTAGGTTGATAACATTTGGATGGTTGATCTATGTTACTTGCTATCTGGTATTTCTATTCCGTAATTAATCTAGGTTATTCCGCATATTGATGTTAGTTCCATGTGTGATTCGTAATCATGGTCTAGTCCATGTACACATTGGTGGCCAGTTAAGGTTCAGACTTGGGTAGTCTGAACTTAACTTTCGTTGTGACGCCGCCCGCTCTCTTTCGATGTTTTATTATAACTTTTAAAAAAAAAAAAAATTAGACTCTGAAATTCTCGGAAAGGGCGGGGCGTTACACGGTCCATTTTGCATACTCGTTCCATCTTTTCGGACTTCAAGCCCATGCATCGATTCCTTCAATCCTTCATCCTATTTTCTCACTTTGAATTTCGAATGGCACATAGATGAGATGTAATGCCCCGCCCTTTTTCACTCTCTTCTTCCCGTAAATCAGAGTTTTTTTTTATAAACGAAGAGTGATAGAGAGCGGGACGTCACGACGCGAGCTAAGTCCGAACTTCCAAAGTCCGACCCTTAACTGGCCAACCCTATGTGTGCATGGACTTAGTCCAAGAAAAACGGTTCACACATAGCAATATAAACATGCGGAATAAACATCATAACATGCAGAAACATAATAGAACACAGCTCTATTCCATTCAGATAACAAGGTACGTCAAGTCATTAATTATCATTATCATAACGCAACTATCCAATAAGACATCCAACCATAGCAAATCCGTCTAAGTTATTACATCCGAACTCTAGATACTCAAAATACAAGCCCATGAGTATCTTAAACAAAATATAAACTATAATCCTCCAAGCTGCTATGCCTGGCCCATTTCGCGTTCATCGTTCCCCTTCGTTTCTTATATCATTCACTAGGGTAGAAGTAGGGCGTTAGTACAACGCGCCCAGTACGTATTCCAATTAGGGTTAACACATGGGTTAGTACCAAAAATCCAGATATAATAAATATATCAAAACCAGTTATAATAAATCATGCCATACTTATAACGCATCATATCTAAAATAGTGTATGATAATTGGATCAAAACAGTGTATGATAATAGAGATCCAATCATACCGATAAAAACCAGAAACCTTGCATGATAATAAAGATCATAATCGTGCCGATTCAATGCCATGCCATGCTATCATATGCAATGAGTCCCACCCATCACAAATATATCCTCTTGATGGAAAACTCCTCATCAAGGTATCCCCCACGATTTGTTTTACGAATGCCCAGACGGAGTGGTGGATCTTCGGAATCTTTTTGATGGAAATCACATCAAGGTATCCCCCACGATTCTTTTACGGACGCCTCGACGGAGTGGTGGATCTCCGGCAACATAGTATCCTCTTGATGGAATTCTCCTCATCAAAGAATCCCCCCACGAGTGCTTTACGGACGCCCCTACGGAGTGTGGGTCCCCGGCTACAGTTCATCCCTCCCATGCCAGGCATGAGATGCAAATGGCAACATGCTATATAGAAATACAAAATATAGCATTTAAAATCACATTTTTAAACATAACTAACACATGCTATTTTATCATATAAACATAGCATTTAAAATTATACTTTGAAACATATCCTTTGCAACATAATTTCATCAAAAATAAGATAAAGACAATGTACATAAACCTATGGTTTCAAAGAGGTGGAATCCTACCAAAGAGTTGTAAACTCACGATCGTAAACACCTTGTGAGGTCCTGTTACCTTATAATATAACAATCAATCAAAACCAAGTCCCACTTGATTTACAATATTTTAAGTCCATAAACCAATCCCCATGGTTTATCATTTTCAACCGATATTACCAAATTGCCATTGGCCTAATCTTCCATTATTCTCGTATTTACAACTTTGCCATTACTTTAGGTTTATGTCCAAAACCCATCCATAGTATTAATACATAAACTTAATATATCCATAATTGGTTCCTTAGTCCCAACATGATCCATCAAATATTTCCTATGTGGTTCGGCCATACACCATGGCCGAACCTATGGTCCTTTATTCTTACTTAATTACCGACATGCCATTATACCTAATAACATAACCAATAACATAACTTATAAACATGGGTCTATATGTAATTAAATCCCTCATTACTTTAAACATGCATAACAACTCTAAGTGTCCCTTAAAACATTCCAACACATGGTCCATCAAATAATTCATGGGGTTTGGCCATACACCATTATTTTGACCTATTTACAATTTTGCCATCACCTTCATCACCTTAGGTTTTGGTTCCAAATATAGGTCCATTCACTTATACATTATATACATAAATCCTCCAATAATCCACAACCATAGAACCATAAATAAGACCTTCCATTCCTTTAACCATATTAGGTCCATCAAAGACCCATAAAATTTGGTTCATGGGGTTCGGCCATACCCCATGGCCGAACCCATGATATCATGGTTCCATCCTCTTTCTAAATTCATTTAATAATAATAAATCCATAATTGGACCAAAGACTTGATTCATGGGGTTCGGCCAAACACCATGGCCGAACCCTATGATGTAAATTTTCCAATTATATTAATTTCCACACTTGGATCCATAAAACCCATGTGATCCCTTAGTTGGTCTATGGGGTTCGGCCATATACCTTGGCCGAACCCTAAGATACATAACTTTCCAATTATAGAAACTTTCTAATCTAATCTCCATCTTCCATTTAAATCCATCACCATGTTAAGTCCATAATTAGAAACTTTCTAATTTAATCTCCACTTTCCTTAATTAGAAACTTTCCAATTTAGCAACCAACTTTCATAATTAGAAGCTTTCCCATTTAATAACTATTCTCCATTTTAAACATTTAACATACAACAATATACCAATACAACTCCATGGGGTTCGGCCATACACCATGGCCGAACCCTATGGTTCATCTTATTCCATGGTCTCCAACACAAGAACCCATGATTTAAACCATGTCTTTCCATGGTTTCTATCTTTCAAACTTTCATTAAAATACCATAGTCCTTCTATATTTTTCCATCAAATGGTTCATTAAAACAACATAATTGTCCATTCCCTTCCTTCCATTTAATTCCTTCAAAATCACATAACATTAACATCAAACTCCCATTTAAAATTAACCAATAACCTTCCATGGGGTTCGGCCATGCACTATGGCCAAACCCTATGGTTTTTTCTTTCCATTAAATTAAACCATAATCCTTCCCAATTCTCTTCCAATGGGGTTTGGCCATACACCATGGCCGAACCCTATGGTTCCTTATCTTTTAAACAAAAATCATAAAATCACTTACCGATTTTGCGACTCCTCTGGTTTTCCATCGCTTCGATTGGTTCTTGATCTTCCAATTCTTTTCTTCCTTGGCCTTCTCTCCTCCTAGATCTTTCTCATTTGCTGGCTGCCCTTCTTTGAATGCAATGTGAATGCTATGTACACTAACCTTTCTTCCTCTCTTCTATAAACAATTCCACACGATCCTATCTTATTAAGATAGGAATTGCTAATCCTCCTTTGCTTTGCTTGGCTGCCCTTTCTTTTCTTAACTTATGAATGCCGTGTACTCTATTGCCTCTCCTTTATTACTTCCAATTTAATCCCAACTTAGAAGGTGCTATGCGCCCCTTGTTCCTTTCTTTAATTAAACCTTCCCTTTAATCCTATCTTAGATTAGAAGGTGCCATGCGTCCCTTGTCTTTCTTTCTTTGGAGAGTCCCAATTTAGGATATGATATGTGCCCCTCTCCTTCATAAAAACTTCCACACGGCCAACCTTAACCTAAATTTAGAATGTGCTATGCACCCATTGTGTTTAACAATTGTCTTAGTGTCAAACCCTTTCTTTCATGCAAATCCCTAGTATTTCTCTTAATAAAAGCAAGGACTCCTTTTTAAAAATAATCCATACATCATGCGCATATAATTAATTATAGCCATCTTATTATTTGGCAATAAGATATCATTGCCTAATCCCAACGTGTGACCCATTTTAAGACCATCCTAAAATCTTTCCACTTAATCTTAGATATCTTCTCAAGATATTCTAGTATAAAATCATAGATATGGATATCTAAAATTCGACCATGCAATATATTTTCCATTAAAATATTAATATCCTTTCCATGTTCCCTCTATGCGCATGTCACTTAATTTATATCCCTCATTTATAGATATTGCATCACTAATTAAATTTAGCCCCATTTAATTTATTTAAAACCATTTCCACGATCCGTTGGATTTTAATTGGGCAAAGACCCAACACTTTACCCATATAAGATCCAAATCTATAATTCACAAATTAAATGGGTAATTTCCATAAATATTTATAACTTGAAAATTCGGGGTGTTACATGAGGGGACTCGTCACATTTGTTTTAGCGTACATGAAAAGCATATATCATTCTATAACCAATTGGACACGGAGTACGAGGAATGGGGGGCCCTTATGTGATTTGAGGCACTCGGCAAGGGAAGCCGTTGTGATGATTGATGTGTCAAGGGACCTTTTCGGGCATACTCGTGTCGGAATACTTGTGATAGCATGTTAGTTGAGTAACATGATAAAATGATTGTTTATATCCTAATAATATGTTGGTTGGATAACATGATGATGTGTGTTGTCTGATAACATGCTACTCCATTTAATAACATGTTGGGTGCGATGAAATGCCAGATGGATCATGTGGTATCATGATATATATAACTTGTGGCGATGAATGATATGCTTTTGATGGTAACATGTTATTTGTTTGTTTCATAACATGCGATAGATGATATAGTATATAGCTGATGATCATGTAATGCACTATGTTGATAACATGTGTAGAGATAACTTGGCATGCATTTAGCTATTATATTTGGAATTTCGGTGGGCATGGGTGCTAGGCCAAACTAGAATTCGGAGACTCCCCCTAGCTTGTCGGGTAATTGGGGTTGAGAGGTTATGGGAAATCGTGCCAGGAGGTGTGGTTTGGCTGTGGATCACTAGATGATAGAGTATGGGTGAATTTACTCCATTATATGGGTTTGACTATAAGGTCTATCATTGTGGTATTTGGACAAGCCTACGGGAGAGGAGTGATCCGGTTTGGAGGGGAAGGCACCCAGGAGTCCCAGGAGGGACTTGTGGTGAGGTGGTAATTCAAACCTCCAGGAAGGTCTTGGGTTGAGTATTGGCTCGCCGAAGGCCAACTTAGAGGTCACAGACACGGTACCCGACTACGTGATGGATGAGGCACCCCGGATGATAGAGTGGATTGAGGGTGTTTCGCCCACTTATTGGCCGAGGGATGGCGCGGAAGAGGACATCTCCCATTGGTATGGTTTATGATCCCCGGATGATTGAGTGGGTTGAGGGTGTTTCACCCATTCATTAGTCGAGGGATGGTGCGATTGAGGATAAATCCTGCTATTATGGTTTATGATCTCAGGATGACCAAGTGGGTTGAGAGTGTTTTTGTAACGACCCGACCCTATTTTTTGGGATTTTAGGTCTCAGTAGCAGTTGGGATAGGGTGGATCCCGTGATAGACATTGTCTCGCCCGATCCCGAGCTCAGAGGCTCGAAGGGCGGGCGTTTTAGTAATTTAAATTATTTAATACTTTGTCATACCAAAATAATTGAAAATCACACACTTTTCCTCACCCAAGGCTTAACATCTGATTTTCCTTCGGGTTTTGAAACATTGTTTTCGAAAAATTCTAATTTTATGTTTTTATATAAAAAAAAAAGAAAAAAAAAGAAACCCTAAACCCTCAACCCTCGACCCCTTATAAATCATCTCTTCGCGCTGCACACTTGCCGCTGCCCCCTTCTCTTTGTTCAGACCTCCTTCTCCCTCTCTCGTTCTTCGGCCCCTCTTCTCCCTTCGCTTAGATGACATGCATCTCGGAATCGTCATCGCTGCCCGACCGAACCAGATCAAGCCCCCTCCAAGCCAACGGACCCGCCTTGTAACGATTGATTTTCAAATGCACACCGGTGAGTGAACTATCACACTTTTAGCATACGCATTTCTGCATTTATTTGCCTTCGAATCATGTGGACACGGAATACGCGAAATGGGATCCCTTATATCTATTTTTACCACTCGGCAAGGGAACCGTTCAAATGAGTATGTGGCGAGGGGACCACTCTGTGTATTCATGTCCAGTAATGAAATGAGAATGATGGATGAATTTAATATTATATTATTTATGCATGATTAAGTAATTGGATGTGATTGATTGATAACGTGATGGAATGTCAACGTGCTAGTATGTGGTAGATTGTAATACACATGATTGGCTACGATCTAATATTGCTTTATTGAAAACATGTCTATTATTAACTGTACATGCAAGTGTTAGATGCGTAAAATGTCGGAGGGACATGGACATTATGCAACAGCAGGGTTTATATGAGACCATGCGGCGGACTCGTGATGGGATGCGTACCACCTTGTGATTGGATGTGGGTAGTTGTGCCCCTTGTTGAATAAAATGGTCGGTCTGTCTAGTGTCTCCCAAACACACCTATGAGGGAGGTGTAATCTGATTTATGGAACAAGGTGCCCGGAAGTCCCCAATAGGGACTCTTTGGGGAGGTAATTATGTTAACCCTAGATAGGCCATCGGCCTGAATATTGGTTCACCCAACCTTAGAGGCCCCTTGCGGTTCAGATACCCGACTGTGTGATGGATGAGGTGATCCCTGGATGACCGAGTAGGCTGAGGAGGTGCTCGCCCGCTCATTGATCGAGGGATGGTACGGTGAGGGACAGCTCCCTCTGGAATAGTTTGTGATCCCTGGGTGACCGAGTAGGCTGAGGAGGTGCTCGTCCGCTCATCGGTAGAGGGACAGAGCGGTGAAGGACAACTCCCGCTGGTATAGTTTGTGATCCCCGGTGATCGAGTAGGCTGAGGTGGTGCATAACTCCCGCTGATATGCTTTATGGGCCCTGGTTGACTGAGTAGGCTAAGGATGTGCTCGCCTGCTCATTGGCTAAGGGATGGTGTGGTTGAGGATATCTCCCGCTAGTGCGGGTGAGGTTTGCCTAGGAACGGTGGTTGTTAGCCATGTTGAGTACTTACCGGATAACCCGTACGGTGGGTCAAGTACGCATCATGTGGAACCGTGCACGTAGGCTTTTGTTACTTCTTGGTAGTAGATATGCAGTGTGTGATATATGTTGTGTGACTATATATGTGTGTTCCCTTACCGAGTATGTAGTGCTCACCCCTTGCCTTTCAGGTGACTCGATGGATGCAGGAACCAGCGGGACCCAAGATCAGGCTTAGGCGATGATGATTTTGGATTGTTTAATTACCTTCTTTTTATTATTTAGAGAGAACACTGTGTGTTTATTTTGGAAATTGTTTATCGTTGCGGATAACTGTACTAGCCACTTATTGCACTACTGTGTTGATTGAACTTACAGTATTTCTTTTTTTTCCCTCATGGTTGCTGATGTTTAGACAAAAAAAATATATATCTGCCATTTGGAATGTGTGGTATTTCAGTTCGATATCTGTAGTAACACGCCCATATTGGGATGGTGTGTTACAGTTTCGTCCACTCATTGGTCGAGGGATGGTATGGTTGAGGACACCTCTCGTTAGTATGGTTTATGATCCCGGGATGACCGAGTGAGTTGAGGGTGTTTGGCCCACTCATTGGTCGAGGGATGGTACAGTTTAGGACAACTCCTGCTGGTATAGTTTATGATCCCCAGATGACTGAGTGGGTTGAGGGTATTTCATTCACTCATTAGTAGAGTGATGGTGCGGTTGAGGACAGCTCCCACTGGTATGGTTTATGATCCTTAGATGACAGAGTGGGTTGAGGGTGTTTCGACCACATATTCGTCGAGGGATGGTGCGGTGGAGGACTGCTCTTGCTGGTATGGTTTATGTTCCCCAGATAGCCGAGTGGATTGAGGGTGTTTCGCCCACATATCGATTGAGGTATTGTGCGGTTGAGGACAGCTCTTGTAGGCTTGATGGCCAAGTTATTATTCATGACTCGTGGTATCGGTCTATGGTGTGTGTGGATTTCTATGGAGGTGGCCCTAAAGGTAGGATGGTCGTAGAGTACGTCGAGTACGTACTGGGTTGCCCTAGGAGTCAGGTGGGTTGAGTGTAGGGATGAAACTCGGGTCGGGTTTTGGCCCGAACCCGCATGACCCAACTAGAAAATCATGCGGGTCGGGTCAGCGGGTCGGGTTGGGTTGAGAAGTCAAAAACCCACATTGAATTCAAGTCGGGTTGGGTTGAGAGATTTTTAATTTAACTCGACCCGACCTGATCAAACCCTACCGACCAGGTAAAAACTAGGCTAAAGTAGGTTCAAAATGCAGGTCGGGTCCGGTTTCTTGTTGAATTGGGTTATAATTCGGGTCGGGTTGGGTCATGACGTCTGGGTCAAAAGTTCGGGTCGAGTCGGGTCGGGTTCCATATATTAGTAACTCGGGTTGGGTTGGGTTTTTAAAAACCCGACCCAACCCAGCCCGATTTCAGCCTAGTTGAGTGTTTGTTCACACACTTTTTGGCTGAGGAGTGAGGTTGTGTGATTACCCGTGGTTATGACCTTGGTGTTCATGGTTGAGACTTGTGAGGTGGGTTTTGACTCACAGGGAATTTATGGGCGCCTAACGAGTGAGTTCGGTCGGCTCACTCGATAGAAGGGCTATGGAATTCCATGAGGGGTGGATGTGTCAATTGTGTTGAGACCAGCAGATGGTGCCTGAGGCTACATGTATTATTACCGGGAGTCAGGTGCTTCGTCGAGGAGACTACAGATGGGTTTGGTTGGCAATCCATTGTGGACTGGTGCGGTGGTTACTCTCGACACATGGATTGGTTGTGGTACATGTGTGGGTTATCCTAGGAGAGTCGTAGGACTCGTTGAGGTCCAAGGACCCTGATCTGGTTGGGGATCGGTCTGTGTACCCTGGTGGGTGGATCGTAGCGATGAACATATGATGGAGTTCCCCAGAGTTGCATCGGGTTGGTTAGAGGATGTGTTGGAGGTTCGGTAGATGTGGGCCCGTGTGCTAGGGGTAGGGCACATGATTGCATGGTCATGCATGTAGACATCCTAGACATTGATGTGTCCATGTAACGACCCGACCCAAACTAGTGGGTCATGGTCAAGTTAGAGTTAAATCGGGTAATCGGTTATTTTAGAAAATTTATTTGATATTGCGTGAAATTTTTTGAATGTGTTTCAGACAATAGAATTTTTGAAATCTAGACCTCAATATGTATTTATCATAGTCAAAATTGAATATTGGAAATGAAAACAAAACTTTGAATTGGAGTTCCAAAAATGGCAGGTGTCCAAAAATTGGAAACTTTCTAAATTTAGAACATTCTAATTTAGAATACTCGTGGGGCCCAAATCTAAACAAATTGTGCAATATGAGAAAAGTACGTTCTAGATTTATAAATTTAAAACAAAAAATGGCAAGTTAGGCCAAATTTGGAAACTTACCAATTTTAGTGTTTCGGTGGGACCCACTGGTGTTAAATCAAATTCACTGAGGGAAATATAATTTTTTTATTTAGAGACCTAATTTATCAAATTATTGAAATAAAATTGAGCAAGGGTGAAATGACCAAAATGTCCTTTCCTAAAATTAAATGTGTAAAGATATGGACAAAAATACCCCTTTCTAAATTCGTTTTTCACCAAAATTTGGAAGTTCTTGGTGCATACACAATTGCACGATTTTGGATAATAAAATACTTAAACTTTCTTGCATTACACGTTGGAAAGGATAGGAATAGGGGTGTACACGTTGAAGCCTAGGAATACTAAATGGAGAGAGAAAAAGAGGAAAACTTCTATAAATTGGGAGAGATCTTCTCTCCATGGCTGACCAACCCTTATTTGCATGTAAATCTTGATGGAAGCCGACACAATTATCGTGTGAGGCTTGGAAAAGGAGAAGAAAATAAAAAAAAAATTGAAAGGGCTCTCTCTTTTGGACGTTTTGAAGGGTTTTCTCTCCAACCTTTGGTTTTCTCTCTTAGGTTCCAACTTTCTTCCTAGAGATATGTTGATTTTCACTTCTTTCATCTTTTAATTCCCTCTTGTTCTTCTTATTCCGAATTGTGAAATTCTAATATTGATTAGGAGAATAAGAAAACATCTTTAGAAATAAAATTCGAAATTTTTAGATTATGAACTTATTGGTGAAACACATTGCAAGATGAAATCTCAGATCAGCAGTCAAGCTTTCTATGCGTTGTCGCGAGAAAATCCATATCTAGGGTTCGTTACGGAATTTTTTGATGAAATTTATTTTGTTGGTTTCCAATTTGATATATATAGTTTCTTTCTGAATTTGAAAAAAAAAAGTGATTTGATGCCCCATATCTGATTTGAAACACGAACCAAATTCCGGTACAGATCTGAAATACAGTTTTGTCGAGTTTTACTAAATAAATCATAACTTATTCTCCCGATATCAAAATAATAAGAAATTTGTGTCTATTTTGGTCTAAACGAAGATACCCATCTCTGATTAAAATATTATAAAATATTTACAGTGCTAGATTGTGGAATTTTTATCTTAGTCTCTGATCATTGAAATGGTGCAAAATTTGTGCCTAAAATGATTCCCACGAAGAGATATACCTCCATTAAAAATATAAGAGGTAAAATCATTGATTTGAAGGGTCTAATATGGTTTGTAAGACAAAAACCTCAAATGAGACTGCAAATTGTTTTGCAGTGTACATGTCTGAGCATTTTCATCATAACTCGGGCTACGAATGTTTGTTTCGGACGAACCAGATCCTACATCAGAGACCCATCCAATTTAAAAATATGAGATCTTGGTTTGATTTGAAATGATGCCAGAAAATTCTGCAAGATAGGTCAAATTCTGTTCTGTTTAACTCTTTTAACCCTTACACTAATTGTATTTTATTTAGTACCCCTTAGACTTGATTTTTTTTTGACAGAATCAATGGGGTAAATTTGTTGAATTACTTGATTTAAAAAGGATTTAAATAAAATAAAATTTTAATGATACAAAACTCTAATCAATGACAGTGAATTTGGGGACTTGAAGCTTGTTGGAACTTGGAATTGGCGGTGTGTCTGCACTTGGTGAATTGCAAAGTTTGGGTAAGGGAAACTTAACCTTATTTACTGAATTGTTCTGATTTTAGTTGATTGAATGGAAAATTGAATCTAAGAGGTTGGATTTATTTTTCATAAGACTGGGAGTTGTTTGCTTGACGGGTAAATCAGGTGCAAGGTCATGTAGAGTAATGGAAATTGCTTCAGGCTAAATGTTTTAAGCCTGAGCACCCCAGTCGGCCTAGATATGTTATGTTATTTACCCATATGTATTTGTTGGAACCCCAACTGAACATTGTGGAACATGTTTGACGAAAGTTGGAGCTTGGTTGTATGATCGGATGGTTGTTCATGCTTTATTGATTTATTTGATGAACTTAGGTGAAAATTTGTTAGCATGAATATTTTGTGTATGCCATAGTTGGATGTCATGTGTTTATTGAAATGTTTAACACATGTTATATTTGTTACTCGTCATGTGTTTATTGAATTGTTTAACACATGTTATATTTGTTAATCATCATGTGTTTATTGAATTTGTTAGCAAATGTCATATTTGTTAATCGTTTATTGTGATCATTTTAATGGCATACATGACATGGCATTCATGCATGAGATATTTGTTGATTAGTCCTGCATGAGCATCCACGTTTGGGTGGGTGATTGGTATTGTTGATTCAAGTCATTAACCATGCACTCCTTTAGGGATATTCGTCGTGCACATTCGTTGGGCTCTTTGTTCAATTGTCTTGCACTCCCCAGTGGACATTTATCGTGCACATTCGTTGGGTTATGACCATCTGTGCACATGTGCTATGCTTAGTTGAGTTGGGTTTTGCATGACTCTTTGACTCATTTCGTTCGTTGAGATGCATGGGATGGGACTATGCATCATAATTTGCATTTTCCATTTCATACACCTCAGTTATAATTGATTTAAATATTGGTTAAACTCCAAATGCCTGGATATTATATTATTAGCGGTTGTTTGGTTGTTTCCTTCACTGGGCATGGATCTTATCCCTGATACAGGAAATCCATTGGATATAGACACCGGTCAGACTGAATAGTAGGATTGGATTCACTTGGAGCGTTTAGTTTGGACAGTAGCTTATTGATTTCCTTTTACTAGACTTTAAATTGGAGTTGGAAGACACAATAAGTGTCAATTTGATTTATTAGTTTTATCGCTAGACTATGGATGGTGCTTCTGTTTCCGACTTGCAGATGGGGAAGCTTTGATTTTATTTGTTATTAACTTTATTGGTTGGATTTGAGATTAGACCTCCTATATGATAATGCATTTTTTTTTTTATTGTTGGACTATTGGTTTGCTTCCATGCTATATGAGGATTAATCCAATATGGGAATGTTAGTACTTGACATGGCTAAATTATTCATAGTTTCATCCTTGTAATTGAACTTTGTGTATATTTCATGAGTTGGATGAATGTAATAATCATGGGATGATGCTATTATTTTTAGTTATGATTGATGTTTTTGGTATTGGTCTATTTGTGGGTTGCTCATGTTAGTGTGGGTTGTGGGAGTGTTTCCCATTTTTAAAAAAAAAAAGAAAAAAATGGCCCTAAAATAGTATTAGACCGATTTTGGGAGTTTGTATCAGTTTTAACGCGCCTGTAGCAGGACATGACATTAAACTACTAGTCAACATGCTCCTTCATGTGGATCACTTCGATTCCTTGTTTAAAATCCAAGTGAAAATGTCA
The DNA here is from genome assembly GCA_013350335.1 of Chimonanthus salicifolius. Classification (NCBI taxonomy): domain Eukaryota; kingdom Viridiplantae; phylum Streptophyta; class Magnoliopsida; order Laurales; family Calycanthaceae; genus Chimonanthus; species Chimonanthus salicifolius. Next base: position 53,592,058 of record CM023533.1, on the reverse strand, counting down.
CGCATGCTCCTTCATGTGGATCAAACATTCACTAAGCACTCACTATAACTAGAACACATTCCCATCAGAATTCCACATAAGAAACGCAGAAGTTTTATTAGATATCTATTGTGCTTCTACTGGACACAATACGGGGTTTATTACAATAGATTGTTCATAAAGATAGTATTGAAAAACAACATATAAATCCCAACAGCGAGAAAATAACATAGAGGGTCTCCACCCCTACTGCAGTTGTGGACCATCCAGTCCTTCTTCTTTCGGGTTCCCTGAAACGTAAGGGATGTGAGCTAACACAGCTCAGCGAAGAGAAAACAACAGATAATAAAGCATATTATCAATTCATAATCATGTTATCACACAACATTTTAGACACTCAGAAAATCATGCAGTTTACTATGAGAACAATGTCTAGCATAGTGAACCTAAAATGCATGCTTTTACTTTCTCCAAAATAATACCCTTTCTAATCGGCATCTACAGTACTCTAAGCTGTAAATACTTATCTACAACGCCGACAAATTCATGCTCAGTGCTTCACCCTGCCCGTATATACACTTCCCACTGTGGCTTTCCACATACTCAGTGTTTCACTTACAGTGTTGAGGTAATTTGATATGCACAGTACATCACTCAAGGCATATCAATGCATGGATTAAAACCCGTTCAACCCATTCAACATCTCTCATATGATCATAATAATTTCTCACTCAGCTAACATGGATTCTTAAGCTCTCCGGCATAGAATCACAAATCAACAGTTTAAATCACTCTATGTTAAAAAATAAACATAGTTCAGAACTCACCAACGGGTGATAAGTCACAATATACTACAATCAGTTACGTCTATCCTTTACTCACCATTTAACGTCCCAAGGTATATTTCCTACAATACACTGTTATACACAAATACGCGTATTCCAATTTGAATCGCAGTTGGAAACTAATCTATCTCAAGATCTCCAACTGATAAACTAGTCAATCTCCAGGCACATGAGTGGCTTCCGTTCTCCATTTTAGAATGGCTAGACCTCGACAGCCCGTACAGTCCACATTCAGAAACTCGTTATCATCCCATTACGTGTGAACAATGTCGGTATCACATTCTAGTTCGTTCACATTCTTTCTGTCTATGAAATATCCACGCATCTCCACTCATTACTGTAGGACTAACGGTGTAATAATTCAGTTTAAAATGCAAATATGACATGTATTTGACAAATACAGTGTGGTTGAATTCTCCTCACCATAATTTGGCGAGTGTTTTTGACGAACTGTAAAAATGGTTAAAACAAATAAATACAGCGTTCGATAAATAATGAGGAAGTACAAACATTCCATTCCTTTATATTTTCCCCATTTTATTCCTTTATTTTAATTAAGACGTGCAAGTACATGCTTAAAAAGTGTAAGACTTGTGTGATAATAATTCACATTTAGATACTTCCAGCGGTCTTTCAAGTGAAAGCCAAAAATGACCAAAGTAAAAAATAAAATAAAATAACACCGAATACGTGGCGTTTTAAGAAGAATCGACATTCAAACACAAAGAACCAAAATTCAGTGCTCGTCTCATATTATCAATGGGGGAACATTACCGAGACGAATTGAGACTGGCCCAGTCAATAAGAGGGAAAAATAAAGCAGTAAATAAAATGAAATACTGTAAGTAATAGTATTTAGAAAAATAAAAAGTTCCCAAAACAAAGCCGAAAGCAGACAAGTGCATGGCACATAATTTGGAGTGCGATAATATTTTTCTGAAAATGTTTTATCCCTGAGTTACACTGAACTTAAACACTACAATGCATAAAATTAAACACACAAGTGGTCTGAAAGTTCTCCCTTTGGTGCTAAACAAGATAGACCCCAGGGGTTGGGGTGGGGGGGAGTGAATAGGCCAATCCCAATTCGTTGGTCCTTTTAAAAATTAATTTAAATTCCCAATGTACTTGAACACGATTGACCCTAGAGAAAGAGAGGGGGAGAGGGGGGGGGGGGGGTGGTGAATAGGTCAATCTCAATTCGTTGCTCCTTTTAACATTAACTTGAATGATTAGTTTAAGTGCAGCTGATAGAACAATCAAGTACGTGTGTATTAGTAAAATTTATTAAGCAATCAACACAAGAAGTTAGCTCTAACACCACAATATCAAGGATACAAGATATATAGTGGTTCGGTTAACCATCCTATATCCACTGTCAGGACTCGCTCAACCTTGAGCTATCCCCAAATTTACTATGTGAGGACTTACACCCTTATAATTAGAGTTGGAATTGCACCTCACTCAATCGGCTGAGAATTCCACCTACCACTGTGCCAGAGACGACGCTCTAGAGGTTTTTTTTATAGTGGTTCCGGAGCAAATTCCCCTTAATCCACTTTCGGGACAAAAGTTTTAAAGACAAATTTAAAATCAAGAAGCACTTGCCTTGTAGCTTTTTGCTTGATGATGTATGCTTCTCAAAGATTCACTCAAGGTGTGTTGACTCTCTTTCTTGTAGATGTCGTATAGCAATCACAATTTCAGGAGGACTAGGAAAATCGGTTCAAGTCCTAGTTCATGTATTATCTTCTTCACTTTCTCTCTCTCTCACAATCTTAATCAAAGATTGAGTATTTGATTTTGGTATTGGCACAAGAGAAATGACCGTTCCTCACAGTGTATGATTTTTTTTTGGTTTAAGGAAGATTATCAAATGAACATATAACACTCATATTTTTAGAGGAGTCTTAACGGTTTTTCGTACTGTCCAATACCGACAGGTCAATGGCACCGATGGGTCGGTGTTCATATTTATTACCGTTCAACAACCCTACCGTTGCGCATTAAATGCCCTCCCAATGGTATAATTACTTTCTGGTTGACAGGTCAGTGCCGATGGGTCAACAGTCATGGTACGGAGAGGTCAGCATGTAACGCCCCGCCCTTTTTACTCGCTATGCTTTCCGTAAATCAGAGTCTATTTTTTTTTAAAAAATAACAGAGTGCAAGAGCGGGGCGTCACGATGCGAGCTAAGTCCGAACTTCTAAAGTCCGACCCTTAACTGGCCAACCCTATGTGTGCATGGTCTAAGTCCATGAAAACGGTTCACACATAACAATATAAACATGCGGAATTAAAATCATAACTGTGGAATTATAATAGAACCTAGTTCTATTCCATTTTAGATAGCAAAGTACGTCAAGTCCTTAATCATAATTAACATAACTTAATTATCCAAATAAACATCCAACCATAGCAAATCATCTAAATTATTACATGTCCGAAGTCTAGTTACTCAATTTACAAGTCCATAAGTAACTTAATCAAAATATAAACTAAAAGCATCCAAGCTCCTATGCTTGGCCCTGTTCGCGTTCATCGTTCCCCTCTTTTCCTGTATCATCCAGTAGGGTAAAAGTAGGGCGCTAAAACAACGCGCCCAGTAGGTATTCCAATTAGGGCTAACACATGGTTAGTACAAAACATATATAATAATATCATAATGTCAAAAACCATATAATCCATGCCATGTCATGATGTCAAATGCAATGAGTCCCACCCATCACAAGTACATATAAGTACCCCCACATAGGTCTTCTGGACGCCTCGACGGAGTGTGGCCCCTCCAGTTTCTTCTTGATGGAAATGCACATCAAGGTATCCTACATAAGTTCTTCAGACGACCCGACGGAGTGTGGCCCCTCCGGTTACTGTAACACCCAGGATTTTCAAGTTATTTAAATATACGAAAATTACCCATTTAATTTGTGAATTATTGGATATGGATCTTATATGGGTAAAGTGTTGGGTCATTGCCCAATTAAGACCCAACGGATTGTGAAATTGGTTTCAATAAAATTTAATTTGGCCAATTTAAATTAATAATGTATTATGTCTAAAATTAAATAAAAGATTGTGCATGGCCGAATATTGGATTTGCATATCCAAGAAGATTTTTAAAAATTAAATGAAGATTACATTGGCCGTGTGTAGGGATTTCCATATCCAAGGTTATGCGCATGATGTTTAGAATATTTTTTTAAAAAGGGTTATTTCCTTGATTAAGAATGGCATTAAGGGAATTGCTAAGAGGGGCGCATGACACCTTCTAAAAGAGGCACAAAGAAGGGGCGCACGGCTATTGCTATCTTAGCATTGGCTGATTGGAATTTTATTAAAGAAAGAGGGAAAAGGAGGCACATAAGATTGGAAGGTAGGCAATTGCCATCTTAGTACCTTCTAAGTTGGGATCAAGAGGGAGTTATTAAAAAGAAAGAGGGAGGGGCGCACGGTAATACCACCATATCCGAATTCTCTCTCTATCTCAATTCTCATTCTCGGCAAAACAAAGAGGAAGAGAAGGCAGCCAGCATGAGGAAAAGACCAAGGAAGAGAAAGATTGGAAGAGCAAGAACCAATCGGAGCAAAGGAAAATCGGAGGAGTCGCGAAACCGGTTAGTATTTTATAAATTTATTTTAAGATAAGGAACCATAGGGTTCGGCCATGGTGCACGGCCGAACCCCATGGAAGGACTTTGGTAATTTTAATGAAAGAAAATTGAGGGATTAATGATAAAGTTTTAAAGGAAAGGATGGACCATAGGGTTCGGCCATGGTGCATGGCCGAACCCCATGGAAAGACATGATTATTTTATGGGTTAAAAACCATGAAGAATATTAGTTATTCTAATGGAATTGGAACATGAAAATCATAGATGTAGGTTTATGATTTTAAAGGGTTTAAATGGAAGGACATTTGTTTTATTTAAATGATGTTTAAAAGAAGTAAGGGACCATAGGGTTCGGCCATGTGGTATAGCCGAACGCCATAGAAAGGATATTAATAATTTTAATAGATTTAAATGATGGAAGATCATAGATGAGTGTTGATTGATTAAATGGAAGATCAAGGATTAAATGATTGTCAAAGGGAAGATTATGAACCCCATGGAGCATGGTTACTAAATTAGAAACTTTTTAATTATGGAAGGTGGATTTTAATTTAGAAAGGATCTAAAGATAGAAAAATGGATATTAAATTTAGAAAGTTTCCAATTATGGGCCTTCTAATTATGGACTTTCTAATTATGGACTTTTTAATTATGGACTTTCTAATTATGGATTTTCTAATTATGGAAGGAACCTTGAATTATGATTCAAATATGGGAAGTGATATATTTGGAACTTAGACATCATGGGTTCGGCCATGTGTATGGCCGAACCCCATGAACCAATTTATGAGTTTTTATGTCACGGTTAATGGATTATTTTATGAACCAATGTTATGGATGGGTTTTGGACATAAACCTAAGGTAATGGCAAAGTTGTAAATACATGCTAAGATGGAAGGTTAGCCATGAATGGCAATATTGTAATTTAAATGGAATTAAGATATCATAGGGTTTGGCCATGGTGTGTGGCCAAACCCCATGAATCAAGTTATATGGATTTTATGAACTTAAGATAATGATTGGATTAATGGAGAGACAATGATAGAGGTAATGGCATTTTGGTAATTAAGTGAAAATAAGGGACCATGGGTTCTGCCATGGTGTATGGCCGAACCCCATGGGGAATGTTTGTTGAACTTAATGTTTGATGTATCTTAGATGATTAATTGGGTTATCATCAGATTAATGCATAAAAATGGTAAGAATGGCATTATTGTAAATATGGTAAAAAATGAAAGACCATGGGTTCGGCCATGGTGTATGGCCGAACCCCATGAGAATTGTGTTTATGGACTTAAACATTATTGTAAATCAAGTGGGACTTGGTTTTAATTGATTGTTGTATTATAAGGTAACGGGACCTTACAAGGTGTGTATGATCGTGAACGGTTACCGGACGAAAGACGCAAGGACACGTTAGTGATCTTTGGTAGGATTCCACCTCTTTGAAACCATGGGTTTATGTACATTGTTTTTATCTTACTTTTGATGAATATATGTTGCAAAGGATATGTTTTCAAAATGTGAGTTTTAAATGCTATGTTTATATGATAAAATAGCGTGTGTTGGATATGTTTCAAATTGTGATTTTAAATGCTATGTTTATATGATAAAATAGCACGTGTTTCATTGGCATCTCATGCATGGCATGGGGTGAAGGATATGTAACAGGAGGGGCCATACTCCGTTAGGGCGTGCGAAAAACCTATGTGGGATACCTTGATGTGCTTTTCCATCAAGAAGAAACCGGAGGGTCCACACTCCGTCGGGGCATCCGAAAGACCTATGTGGGGGTACATTTATTGTACATGTGATGGGTGGGACTCATTGCATTTGTCATCATTGCATGGCATTGTTTTATATGGTTTTGGACATTATGTTATTATATACGTTTTGTACTAACCATGTGTTAGCCCTAATTGGAATACCTACTGGGCGCGTTGTTCTAATGCCCTACTTCTACCCTAGTGGATGACACAGGAAATCAGGGGAACGATGAACACAAGGAGGTCCAAGCATAGGAGCTTGTATGATTTAGTTTATATTTTGAATAAAGTTACTTATGGACATGTATTTGAGTAACTAATTTCCGGGCATGTAATAACTTAGATGGTTGGATGTTTATATGGATAATTATGATATTTGAATGATGATTAAGGACTTCACGTACTTTGCTATCTGAATGGAATAGAACTTGGTTCTATTATAATTCCGCAATTATGATGTTATTTTGCATGTTGTTGTTGTTATGTGTGAACCGTTTTCATGGACTTAGTTCATGCACACATAGGGTTGGCCAGTTAAGGGTCGGACTTTAGAAGTTCGGACTTAGCTCGCGTCGTGACGTCTAGCTCTCTATCACTCTTTTTTATATAAAAAAAAATAGACTCTGATTTTCGGAAGAGAAAGCGCGTGAAAAAGGGCGGGGCGTTACAATTACATATCCTTCACCCCATGCCATGCATGAGATGCTAATGAAACACATGCTATTTTATATAATAAACATAGCATTAAAACTCACAATTTGAAGCATATCTTTTACAACATAAATTCATCAAAAATAAGATAAGAAACATTGTACATAAACCCATGGTTTCAAAGAGGTGGAATCTTACCAAAGGCCACTAACATGTTCTTGTGCTTTAGTCCGGTAACCGCTCACGATCGTGCACACCTTGTGAGGTATCATTACCTTATAATACATCAATAAATTAAAATCATGTTTCCCTTTATTTACAATATTTAAGTCCATAAATATGTCTTGGTGGGGTTCAGCTATACAACATGGCCGAACCTCACCCACTTGGTTCTTAGTCCCTCATTTGGTTTATTCATCAATAACCCCTAAGTTCATTAAACCTTGATAACAATAAAGTCCACAAATCAATCCCCATGTGTATGGCCGAACCCATGGTCCATTATTTTCACTTAATTACCATATTGCCATCCATGGCTATCATTCCATTATTCTAACCCTTCATATATTAAAACCATAAATCATTTCCCATGAGGTTCGGCCACACACCATTGCCGAACCCATGGTCTATCATTTTCACACTTATTTACATCCTTGCCATTGTTTCCATCACCTCATGTTTAGGTCCAAAATTGATCCATTACAAAAATTCCTGATTGATTCATAATTCATAAAATAAAACCCTAATCGTTTCCTTCATGCCTTGGTTTGGTAAACCATTCATTTAAATTATACAAAGACCCAAAAATGGCCCATTAACAAGTTCATGGGGTTCGGCCATACACCATGGCCGAACCCATGATCGTTCATTTTTTTTAGCCGATATTACAAAATTGCCATTACCTCCATCAACTTATCTTAATCCTCCATTCCTTTAATCATATTAGGTCCATACATGACCCATAAAAATTGGTTCATGGGGTTCGGCCATGCATGATATCTAAATTCCAATTATATCAATTACCATCCTTGAATCCATAAATCAAGGTTCCTTCCTTTTTGATCCAAAAAGTCCATCATTAGATCTTTTCTAAATTAATAACCATCTTCCATGGGTTTCGGCCATATACCATGGCCGAACCCTATGGTTCATAATCTTTTTTTTTTTTTAAATCATTAATCCTTGATCTAACATCTTAGCAATAATAAAATTAGGGTTCGGCCATACAATGGCCGAACCATGTCCTTAACCATATATCCAATTTAAGTCCTTTTTAAACCTTTTAAAATCATAAGCATACATCTATAATTTTCATGCTTTGAAATCCATTAAAAATATTAATATCCTTTCCATGGGGTTTGGCCATACCACATGGCCGAACCCTATGGTTCCTTACTTCCTCTTGAACATCATTTAATCCCATATAAATTAACCAATGTTCTTGCATGGGGTTCGGCCATAACACATGGCCGAACCCTATGGTTCATAATTCCATTAAATTTCTATATCATTCCCTCAATTTTTTTCCATGGGGTTCGGCCAAACACCATGGCCGAACCTTATGGTTCCTTTTTTTAAAAAAACTATCAAAATACTAACTAGTTCAGCGACTCCTCCAGTTTTCCTTCGCTCCGATTTATTCTTCGGATCCTTTTTCTTCCTTAGCCTTTTCATCCTTCTTCTTGATCTTTAACACAACCGAGACTAATCTTGATGTTGTGTGTGCGCCCTTGCTGCCCTTCTTTTATAAAAAATCCACACGGTACTATCCTGCTGAAATAGCAATTGCCGTGTGCCCCGCTCTTATTTTGTGTATGCCATTTTTAACCAAGGAAAAGACACCTTTCCAAGATACACTTAGCTCATAATCTTGGATATGCGAATCTCATATACACGGCCATGCAATCTTTATTTAATTTTAGACATCTTATTTATTTAGCAATCCCCTAGTATCACTCTTAACAAAGGAAAAGACCATCTTAAGCATATCAACGTGGATTGCATATCTATTCCATATTTCAACTCTTAAAATCTTTCCATCAATACCTCCCATGTGCATGCAATCTTCCAATTTCTAAAATCTAGTCAATATATGTTTCCATGTCAACCTCACATACACGGCCAAAGCAATCCATATTTAATTTTTAGACATATTGCATTACCTTTTTAATTCAGCCCCATTTAATTTAAATTAAACCTTATACCATAACCGTTTGGTCCTAATTGGGCCAATAATCCAACACCTTACCAATCTAAAGTTCATATCCGTTAATTCACAATTAAAATGGCAAATTTCGTAAATATTGATAATCATGGAATTCCGAAGTGTTACACGGAAACACCATGCTGACAGACTTTTAGGATAGAAACTAGTCAAACCTAGAACGACCTATCGCCCTTTACCGAGGGGTCGGTCCTGTTACTCTCAATCGGTCTTGAAATACCGAGATGTCTGTTTTATCTAGAGGCCCTTTTGAGTTCACAGTCCAGAATTCACAAATCTTTTACCTACGTGTCGTCAACCACGAGGGGTCGTTTAAGTTCATCACCGAGGGGTTGGTGCATACGAAACTGTCAGTCAGAGGCATACCCAGAATGACAGTTCTAAGTTCCTACCAGTCTTTTGACCACGATTGATCGGTCTTGTCTCCACCGAGAGGTCGATGAGAAATACTGGTCGAGCTGACAGTGAATCCAAATACATATTTCCAAGTTGGCTTCCAATTCACTATCAAGATTTCTCTCTAGGTATTTTATGTTTTTACCATTTGTTCAACTAGGCCTAGGAATAGTCCTCTCTAAGGTGTGGGTTCCACCTAAAGTCATCTATGGCCAAATACATGCTTTTGTGATTTCCATAATGATAAGTTTCAATTCGGTGGAGCATGATCTTCAATCTTGATCATATTGAGTCTTCAATCTTCTAGCAAGTGCTTTCTTCCCAAGTCACAGAATTGACAAACAGGGACTCGGCAAGGCCGGCGCACTAACATACTTGATTGATTAATTAGGTGTAGCGGATATAACAATTAAATGTGTGTGTGTTAGCAAATGTGATTAAGCAATCACCACAAGCAATTAGCTCTAACACCACAAGTACAAGGACACAAGATATATAGTGGTTCAGTTAGCCAACCTACATCCATTGTTAGGACTAGCTCAACCTTGAGTTATCCCCAAATTCATTAAGCGGGGACTTACACCCTCACAATTAGAGTAGGAATTCCACCTCACTCAATCGGCTTGGAATTTCACCCACCACATGTGTAATAGGAATTCCACCTATTTGAATTCTCTGGGAATTCCACCACCACATGTGCCAGAGATGACGCTCTAGATTTTTTATAGTGGTTCCATAGCCAAGCCTCTTTAATCCACTTTCACAGGACAAAGGTCTTAAAACAATGTTAAAACCAAGAAGCACATGCGTTGAAGCTCTTTCTTGAAGATGTGTGCTTCTCAAAGATCCACCCAATGTGTGCCCGAGTTAATCCCGACGCTCCGCCTTGTAGCCGTCTTTCAACAATCACAATTTCAGGTTGACTAGGGAACTGATTCTATCCTAGTTGGTATCTTTTCTTTCCTCCTCTCTTTCTCTCTTTTACTAACTCAATCAATAGATTGGTTGTATATGATTCTCAGGTGTAGGCACAAGAGAGTTGATCATTTCTTAGAGTGGGTGACTTTTCTCAGTTCAAGGAAGATAATTAAATGATCACACAACACTCATATTTAAAGAGGAGTCAACACATTTTTTCAAACTGTCTAGTATCGACAGGTAGGGGGCACCGATGGGTCGGTGTTCATATTTATTACCATTCAACTGCCCGACCGTTACACATTAAATGCACTCCAAACAATATAATTACTTCTCGGTCGATAGGTCGGTGTCACCGATGGGTCGACAGTCATGGCTCCGAGAGGTCGGTCCATACAAGGGTTTCGATTTGGGAAAACACCATACAATTAGAGTTTCATGTCCCGAAACTTGTCCTGCCCAGAATGACTTATCGTCCTTTACCGAGGGGTCAGTCCTGGTACTCTCGATCGGTCTTGAAATACCGAGATGTCTGTTTTCTTGAGAGTCCACTTGAGTTCTAAGTTTCAGAAGTCATAGGTTATCATCGACGATTCATTGGCCACGAGGGGTCATTAATTTCATCACCGACGGGTCGGCGTATATGAGACTCTCGATGAGAGGCAAACCCAGAATGACAGTTCAATAACCCTGTCAATCTGGCCGACCAGTCTTTGACCACGATGGGTCGACTCTATCTCCACCCAGGGGTCGGTGAGAACGACTGGTCGAGCTGACTGTGAAATTGATTCATATTTCCATGTTCGTTTTTCAATTCACTGTCAAGCTTCCTCTCTAGGTTTTTTATGTTTTTATCCTTTGTTTAATTAAGCCTAGAAATGATCCTTTTAAGGTGTGGGTACCACCTATAGTCATCAATGGCCAAATACATGTTTTGTGATTGCCAAAACGATGAGCTTTAATTCGGTGGAGCATGATCTTCAATCTTGATCACCTTGAGTCTTCAAGCTTCTAGCAAGTGATTCTTCCCGAGTCATGGAATTGACAAACTTAGGGACTCGGCAAGCCAGGGCACTAACAATCTCCCCCTTTGTGAATTTCATGACAAAACCTAGAAGCTAATCCAATTACAAACCCACTCTTATTACGTCACATTTGAATACAAAATATTACATTGTTTACATATACATATTCAAATGGAAAACAAGACTATGATCTTACATATTCTTGTTTAGCTTGCTTGATATTTTCCTGTTCAAGTACATAAGCAAGCACCACTAGAAAATCATTAGTGGTTAATCCAAAGCATAAATATGTATCTATAGACTAAACTAGATTTGTATTCGTACTCCCCCAAACACCATGATCTCCTAGAAACCAACACTAGCCATAGCATATCCAAGCTATCAGTGTTGAGAAGATTTTTCTCCCCTAATTTTCTTGACTTTGATTTCCCAAACTCCAAGCATAGACATTCCCATGTCCATTGGCTCCTCCCTATTTCTCCTCTATTCTCTAACGGGTCCAAGCACTTAGGCTTCGTCCACTCTTATCAATTACTCCCTCATAATTGGATTTGATGTCTTTTAGCTTCTACTCTACTAATTTCTCTCCCATTTTGTCATACAATTGACAGACTAGTAAGCAAACATCGAGTTCCCTTTATATTGGAAGGAATTGGATTTCAAGAACTCCCCCATGCTTCATGCATTTAGTGGTTCCATGAGTTCATATCCAAACTCATTAAATCTCCTCATGTACTAATGCATGATTTATGCATTTAATTTTATCTGTCCCTGCATAAGCTGGCTCCCACCTTAGCAGATTTCTTTCATGGGACAAGCTCATTTTCTTATCTTTTTTTGAATCTACTCCCCCCATTCTCAAATCTCTCCTCTCTAGCTTCTTTGACTCATTTCCCCCATGGAGTAAACTATATTTTCTGGCTTTTTAAAAGTATCTCTCCCATAAACTTAGCTGCCTCTAAGTTTATTTTTCTCTAAGCTTGCATCAACGTTCCTCCTTTCACTGACATGACCAGTGGCATAAGCTAAACAACATATATTTTGTGCTCCAACAAACTCCAAGGATGTGTGCAACATCACAGCCCGATCCTTATCTCCCTAACATGCCAATACAAAACCAACTCATCCAAACTTGCATGTTAGTCTATTTGACAACACCCATTAAAAATCATAGATATGAAATAGAAGGCAATATATACAATTCAACACACATATCAAGCTAAAGAAAACCACAACATTAATGCATAAACAGTGCTTAATGTTTACACAACAAAAAAAAATGTGAGAAGCTAAGGTGGTGTAACATCGAAAGGAGATAGGGGAGGAGCAGAGATAGAAGGTTGAGAGTCTTTTGGAGGAGGTTGTGACTAGCTGGAGGTAATGGCAGCAAGAAATTGTTTCAGAAGGTAGTTCATGTTCATGAAGTCTGTTTGAAAGATGGTTTAACTGAACTTGGAGTCGTTCTTCTCAAGCTATCAGACTTGTAGGAGTAGATTCAGCTGTTTCTCCTTACTGTTCTTCTTCATCTTCTTCTTCTGGTCAGAGGAGGAAGGATCATTTTTCCCAAAGATGGACTCTCAGCTAAATTTCTGGGAAGACTTTTTCGAAGAATGGCCCTGTTGCAGAGTCGTCTAGACACAAGTTGAGGCTTAAGGCAAAAAATCTAATTGGGGACTTCTTGGTATTTAACATATTATTATAAGTAATATTTAATTAAAATTCTAATTATATATAATAAAATAAATTATTCTAGATAATAATTTTTTGAACTTAAAAAGATCAAGAGGCCAACAATACATAGCATTGAAAAATTTATCCATCCGAGTGAAATTAGCATATTAATTCCAGTGAAATTAGCATATTCAGCAATTAAAATAGAGTAAGAACACTTTAAAAGATTAGTATACTGAGTGGGCTGAAGTGCAAATAGAGAGTGAGAGATGAGTTCTCTCTATTGTTCTTATCTTCTTCTTCTTCTAATACAATCTGAATAATTTATAATCAATTAACTGAATAATGGCAGTGGAAAAACAAACACAAATCATTTTTTTTTTCAATCCTATTTACCATATCAAATTTAACAAAACAATTTAAGGAAAACCTACCTAAGAAACGAAACGGGGACGGAGGAATAACAGAGAGAAGGGTTTCTTGGACCTACTATCATGGTTTTAAACCTCTTTTGACAATAATCTTTAACAAGTTTTAAGATTAAAATTGGTTCTAATTAAAACTAACATTAGCATTAAATCAATAAGTAAAAGGGATAAAAAGATAAATATGAGAATCGTTTACAAAATCCGAATGCAGAAGAAGATGGATTTCGACCGATCTGGATTTTAGAACGAATTTTCATTTCGATTTTAACAGGAATTTTCCAAAATTACCTTATGTCAAAAATTCATTAATCCAAATTGTTTATCGCTTAAAACTGAAATTTTAAACTAAGAAATAATAAAGAAATGAAAAGGGAAAGAAAAGGGACTTAACAGAAACTTGTAGAAGTTAGAGGAGGAGAGTGAAGATGTGATTGTTGGGCTCCAATAATCAAGAAGGAGAGAGGAGTTGAAGAGAGATTGAGAGTCTGAAAGAGAGAAACAAGAACCCCTTTTTATAGTTGCATCAAGCTTCAGGCCCCATGGCGAGAGAGACTTGGATGGGAGCCCAGCGAGAGAGAGAGAGTAGTGAGAGAGGAGCGGCAAGATAGAGAGTTTAAGAGAGGCTAGGGTCTTACAGCTTTTATTTTAGAGGTAGGGTTTTACAGCAGTAAGACAAATATGGGCATTCTTCCTCCGGGGCCTAAGGAGATCACCTTTCTTGCCAAAGGGTTAAGGCGGCCCTAGGTGGTTGGTTCCGTCGAGAAGTATGTGTAACGCCCTGCCCTTTTTCACTCTCTTTCCGAAAATCAGAGTCTATTGTTTTTATAATAAAAGAGTGACAGAAGGCGGGACGTCACGACGCGAGCTAAGTCCGAGCTTCCAAATCCCGACCCTTAACTGGCCAACCATACGTGTGCGTGGACTAAGTCCACGAATACGGTTCACACGTAATAAGTTATACATGCGAAATAAATCATAGATGCGGAATTATACAAATCATAGCATTTAAAATCTTATCTTTGAAACATATCATTTATACAAAATAATTCATCAAAATAAGAATTAAATAGCATGTGGACATTTGCATCTCATGCATGGCATGGGAGGGATGATATGTAACCGGAGACAACACTCCGTCGAGGCGTCCGTAAGGCAACTGTGGGGGTACCTTGATGTGCATTATCCATCAAGAGGTAATCGGAGGCTACACTCCGACGGGGTGTCCGTAAGACCACTGTGGGGATACCTTGATGATGAGTTTTCCATCAAGAGGATACTATGTGTTTGATACTTTGATGAGGAGCTTTCCATCAAGAGGATGTTTTGTATGGCTGATGGGTGAGACTCATGGCATATGGCACCCATGGCATGGCATTGCATCGGCATGATTATGATCTCTATTATCATGCACTGTTGCTGGTTTTATCTGTATGATTGGATCTCTATTATCATACATGATTTTGGATACGATGTTTTACAAGTACGGTATGATGTATTATATCTGGATTTTTATACTAACCCATGTGTTTGACCCTAATTGCCTACTGGGCGCGTTGTCTAACGCCCTATTTCTACCCTAGTGGATGACACAGGAAATGAAGGGAACGATGAGCGTGATCGGAGCCAAGCATAGGAGCTTGGATGTGTTTAATTTATATTTTGATTAAGTTACTCATAGACTATGTATTTGAATAGCTAGCATTCAGGATTTTAATAACGTAGATATTTTTGCTATGGTTTGGATGGTTAATGATGGATATTTAACTTAAGGTAATTATTATTAAGTGATGGATGTCCTTGCTATCTAAAATGGAATATAACTGTTATTTTATTATAATTCCGCATCTATGATTTATTCCGCATGTATAACCTATTACGTGTGAACCGTATTCGTGGCTTAATCCATGCACACGTATGGTTGGTCAGTTAAGGGTCGGGCTTTGGAAGCTCGGACTTAGCTCGCGTCGTGACGTCCCGCTTTCTATCACTTTTTTATTATAAAAAAAAATAGACTCTGATTTTCGGAAAGCGAGTTAAAAAGGGCGGGGCATTACAATTGGTATCAGAGTGAAACGGGAAAGTTGAATCCTTCGAAGTAAGATTAAGACGGTATCATGTCTCATTGACAGATAAGAATCCCGACTGACCGACTCTTCTGATCCCGCTACACGAGGGCTGGATTAATTTACTTCATTAGACTCAGACTGAAACATTCAATCTGAGAACACTTGACGAAAAGGGAATGATACCAAGGGAAGTACAATCACTATAAGATGGATTTATCAAACATAGCAAATAGGAGATATTTCCCCAAGAACAGGAAAACATCAGGATTTCGCCAAATTGAGAAATGATACTTGATACTTAGAAAAAATTTCCCCAAAGTAAAGAAACACAAGATGTTTATTTGGCAATTTCCCCAAATAAGAGACACTATGTGATACATAGGAAAGTTCCCCAAACAAGAGACATTATGTGGTACATAGGAAAGTTCCCCAAACAAGAGACATTATGTGACAGATAGGAAACTCCCCAAAATAAGAAATACAAGATGAGGATTAGCGAAATTCCCCAGAACAAAGATTAGTTTGATTTGAATTGCGATTGTCATTGATATGCTTCTGTTGTTGTGATACAGATATGTCGAGCAACATAGAGTATATAGAGTTATGGGATAAAGGAACCCCTAGCTGTCCTATAGATCTGGTTTCTTCTTCCAACAACTCCAGCAGGCCAGACCGCGCTGTGGAAGTTAATGTAGACGTCCAGGTAAGATCACCCAAGGATGTCGAAGTGATACCAGCCCCTTTTCCAGAAGAGAATATGGGAGATATCTCAATGATAGGAGAATCCGTAGGGGAGATCTGGCCCTGATATATGTACGAATTATGCAACCAGGAGGGGCATAACTGTACTTTCTGCCCCTACCCCCTTGAAGTTATTTGCCCTATTTGTGGACTTCACAGGTACGGGAAGGAGATGACTAATTTCTTTACAGTGGGGGACCGGGAATAATACCTTGTCTAACTTGTGGAGTGTTGGGGCACACGTCGATGACATGCCCTGACAACTTTTTCAATTTCTATGATGATGCAGGGTCTTCTACAGAAGGTTAGGCTAAGAAATGGTAAGAGAATATTGGGGAAAGGGGAGATTTTGTAAGGGTTTGGGTACCCTACCAACCCTTGTATGGTGATGGAAGTTTAAATGATTTTTAATAAAGTATGCAAACTTAAGAGTTGATGGGGACTTTGGCACTGAGATATATGTGACGAGGTCACTTGATTAGATGGAGATGAGGTACGGTATGTCCCTCACCTAATATTGTATAGATTCCATGTGTAAGGCCTAGAGTAGCCATGAGACCGTGGGAGCTTCAATATGAAATACGGAGACTTGGTCCTGTAGGGTTGCCGTTGAGGAGTGGGTCCCTCACATGCTATGTGCTGAAGGGCGCTCTCACGGCAAAATTGCACACTTGATGTGCGTGGATGCGTAGAGCTAGGTACTGTTTTACCCCGTGGGGGTGGTGCTAACTTCGTTAGACGCAGTTCGACCGCCTTAGAGCTTGACTGAATCACCATTGGGGTGAAGGGATGCAGGGCGAGGTAGACTTGATCACGTTGGATGTTGGTCTTCCGCTTAGTAAGTCATGGGCCCTAAGTCTTGCTCGGGGTCGGGGTATATTTATGATTTGATAGTGTTACCACAGTCACGTAGTTATTCATTCAAGTGTTGTTCCTACGGATAGAATATCTAATGGTAAATGATGTGCCCTGGATTAATTATGCCCAAGGATGGATTATGCCATGGAAGGATTATATTCATGGATGGTTATTAACCATGGATAGATGATACTCACTGATAGAGTGATACCAGGGATAGATTTATATAACTGTGGATGATGGTTCCCATGGTGGTTTGGATTGATGTCGGGTATCGGTACCATGGTAGACATGTTGGTAGTGTGATGGACTGGTTGGTCTCATAGATGACGAATTGTTCTAACGATTGGGACATGTTTCGATCTACATCCCACGTTATAAGAAAAAGGTGTTAGTCGTATTACGACTTGTATCACAGAAAAGTTAGTGTTGGGAGATACTCGGCATCGTAGAAGTTATGAACAAAAGGGTTAGTCACATAGTGACTTATGTGCAAACCAAGATATGCTTAATTTTGGAGATGTATTTCGTGGAAAATATAAGAGTCTAGTGAAACTCGAATGGGAAGCTATGGGCGATTGCCGAGTTAGACTAATCAGCTGACTCTGTAGTTAGCCGATGGAGTTCCAGGAGAGTTCAGCTAGAAACCTAGTTAAAATGGAATCAGCGAAAGCCTTGAGCATCGGCTCGCATTAACAGGCTACCTCACACAGAGAGCAGATGGACGAACGTATTGAATGAGTACGTGTGGAAAATATCTTGGTAGCAGGTAAAGTGAAGCAGAGTACATTGATCTACAGGAGATCGCAAATGGGCTCACGAGTCAACATGAGGCAGCACAGATGGATGGAATATCTGTAGGATTATGAGTTCGCGCTTCGATATCATCCTGGCAAGGTGAACAAAGTGGCAGATGCCCTCAGCCGCATATCACATGCATCAGTGGCCAGTTTGATCAGAATAGAATGGGAGATGTTGAATACTATTCGAGAGTTCAATCTATATATCAGTAACCATGGGAGTATGTATGATCTAATCATACGGTTCAACATAGTCTCCAAGATTGAATAGGAACAGCGGACAGATCCGGAAGTGGAGGAAATATGGTCCAAGATGTCTACTGGTGAAGTCATACCGAAATGGGAGTTATGACAGGGGCAGTGCCTTGTATTCATCTGAGACCTTGGGTCGACGGTATATCAAGGATATCATCAGATTACATGGTGTTCTTGAAAGTCTCGCCAAGAAAGGGACACATGAGATTTGGAAAGAAAGGGAAACTGTCGCCTAGATATGTGGGACCGTTTTCAATCATAAGGAGAATGGGGGAGGTGGCTTATCAATTGGCACTTCCTTCACAATTGGCATCTTTGCACAATGTATTCCATATATCTATGTTGAGGAAGTACAATCCTGATCCCTCACATGTGCTGAATATACAAGACATAGAGCTGTAAAGCGACGTGACATACATCGAAAAGCATGTCCGAGTGGTGGAGGCAGAACAAAGGGTGTTACGAAACCGGAAATTCAGTTCGTCAAGGTAGTATGGGATTGATTGGTTGGCATGTTATAAGATAACGGGACTTCACAAGGGGTGTACGATCGTGAACGGTTTCTGGATTAAAGCACAAAGACACTTTAGTGGTCTTTGGTAGGATTCTACCTCTTTGAAACCATGGATATGTATGATGGTTTTAATTCTTATTTTGATGAATTATTTTGTATAAATGTTATGTTTCAAAGATGAGATTTTAAATACTATGATTTGTATAATTGCATAGCACGTGGACATTTGCATCTCATGCATGGCATGGGAGGGATGATATGTAATCGGAGACCACACTCCGTCGGGGCATCCATAAGGTAACTGTGGGGGTACCTTGATGTGCATTATCCATCAAGAGGTAACCGGAGGTCACACTCCGACAGGGCGTTCGTAAGACCACTGTGGGGATAACTTGATGATGAGTTTTCCAACAAGAGGATAGTATGTGCTTGATACCTTGATGAGGAGCTTTCCATCAAGAGGATGTTTTGTACGGCTGATGGGTGAGACTCATGGCATATGGCACCCATGGCATGGCATTGCATCGTTATGATTATGATCTCTATTATCATGCACTGTTGTTGGTTTTATCTATATGATTTGATCTCTATTATCATACATGATTTTAGATACGATGTTTTACAAGTACAGTATGATATATTATATCTGGATTTTTATACTAACCCATGTTTTTGACCCTAATTGGAATACCTACTGGGCGCGTTGTCTAGCGCCCTACTTCTACCCTAGTGGGTGACACAAGAAATGAAGGGAACGATGAGCGTGATCAGAGCCAAGCATAGGAGCTTGGATGTGTTTAATTTATATTTTGATTAAGTTACTCATAGACTATGTATTTGAATAGCTATCATTTGAGATTGTAATAACATAGATATATTTGCTATGGTTTGGATGGTCAATGTTGGATATTTAACTTAAGATAATTATTATTAAGTGATGGATGTCCTTGCTATCTAAAATGGAATAGAATTGTTATTCTGTTATAATTCTGCATCTATGATTTATTCCGCATGTATAACTTATTACGTGAACCGTATTCGTGGACTTAGTCCACGCACACGTATGGTTGGCCAGTTAAGGGTCGGGCTTTGGAAGCTCGGACTTAGCTCGAGTCGTGACGTCCCGCCTTCTATCACTCTTTTATTAAAAAAAAAAAATAGACTCTGATTTTCGAAAAGCGAGTGAAAAAGGGTGGAGCGTTACAGTATGTCCTCAGAAGGGATACTGATTTGGTTTCTTTTCCACGGTTACTAGAATTGTATTTTCCACCATTATTCTTGCCATAATATCCAGGGTGCTTCTTATGATCCCTGTTGAGACATGAAAAATGACTATTTTACCTCTAATTATTGGACCAGTTAGCTCTCAATTTTGTATATATTAGGTACATTTAATATAGTTTGTGAGCTTTGTAGATAAAATGGGAAAAAACAATAAATTAGTTTACATCCAGAAGAAATTACAAGATTTGTGCTTAAATAGGAAAACCTAGAATTTTTAATAATTAATTTCAAACCACTTTTAGGATTTTTAATGTAAATTGAATAATCTGGATCCAAGTATGAGAGTCTAGATTAATTCAATAATTTTAGATTTTAAGTGGTGAATTAATTATTTTAATTCTGGAGAGAAAATTGCAATTCAAGAGGCTAGAGGAGAGGAAAGTCTGAAATTTCAAATCCATGGGCCAGAGATCCAGTCCAATTAGACCAAGCCATGGTCTACATGCCAAACATTGGGCCAGACTCAGTATTCCATGCGCATTTCACATATGGGCCAGGCCAAAGTGAAAGCTAAAGTCCAACAGGCCAAAGGCCAAATTCAAGATATTCATTTAAGGCCCAAATGTAATGACCCGACCCGATTTTTCAGAGTTTTAGGGTCTTGGTAGAGATGGGGGTGAGTGTCGGCCTCGTGGTGGGTCCTGGTTTGCCCGGTTTTGAGTTCGAAGACTCAGGGCACTTTAGTAATTTTGAATTATTGAACATATTGTCATAATTAAAAGTTTGAAAATCACACATTTTCCCCCGACGTTTGTCATTTGATTTCTTCGGGCTTTTTAAAATATTTTGGAAAATGGAAAATTTTATTTTTATAAAAAAAAAAAAAGAAGAAAAGAACCCCAAAACCTAAAGTTCCCCTTTTTAAACCCTTCATCTTACGCAGTACTATAGCACATCGCTACAGTGCCGCGCTTGCTGCCGCCTTGCCCTCTTCTTTTCTTCCTCTCTTCTCTCCATCGCTGCCACACCCTATCTTTATCACCCTCTCCGTTGCTGCCGCACTTCACTCTTCTTTTTGTCCTTCCATCGTATTCCCCAGCTGTTGTTGATGCCGGAAATCATCGTGCTTCCCAGCCCTCTATTGGTCGGACCTCTCTCCTCCGATCGGAAATCAGGTAACCCTTCGTCTCCTTTCCGATTCTCCTCTTTCTTCGCCATTCCCTGCCCCTTTCCTCTTCATTTTCTTCTGTTTTCCCTCATTTTCCTCATTTTCCTTCTTTTCCTTTCTCTCCCCCGTTTTTCCTGTTTTTCTTTCTCCTCAACTGAGTTGCTGAGTCAACTCAGTTGAATAACCGAGTTGACTCAGCTAGATCCCTTTTTGGACCTTGGCGATCCAGGCCCAACTCCAGCCCAACCTTAGGCCTGGCCCAGTTTTGGTCCGGCCCACTTTAGTCCTTGACCCGGCCCAACCCTGCCCAACTTCGGGCCCAACCCGTTTTTGGGCCTATTTGTAGCCCAGACTTGTTTTAACCCGTTTATTAATCATTGTATTTCTTTTTTATTAGATCGAGCCCCCTTCAACCCAGTGGACCCAGTTTCTCGAAATTGATTTCAAAATGCACACAAGTGAGGGAACTTATCACCGCTTTTAGCATGCATCTCTGCATCTTACTCTATCAAATGTGCAGGTATGAAATGCGGCGAATTGGGGTACTCGGTATTATGAGCCACTCGGCAAGGGAACTGTTGATAACATTATGTGGCGGGCCCCCATCCGAGTGCATTTGTATCCGATGCCCATAGAGGCATATACAAGTTGATTATCTGATGTCACGATTGAATGGTTGTGTGTTGACATGATTAGGGTTTATTTTTATTGATAATATGTTAACATGCCAACATACGAATATATGATATGTGGTGATATATGCCTGATTATGGTGTGATATGTCGTGTTGATAATATGTTGTATGATTATATGATAGTTAGTTTGAACTGCTAGACATTATAACATGTGTGGATGTTAACATGCCAGCCCGTGATAAATAATGATGTATACACCTGATTGTTATGTGATGAACTATGTTAATAGCATGTGTAAGCGTAGAAGTAATTGTGCATACATATAACTAACGTATGTGGAATGCCGGTGGGGGCATGGGTACTAGGCAACATCAGGTTCTAGAGACTCCCCCTAGCTTGCCGGGTAGTAGGGTGTGGATGCCGGGTGGAACCGCGCGGTGGAAGGGTGGTTGCACTATGGGCTACATGGTGGTTGGACATGGGTTGAAGTCTTTCCTGGCATGGGTTAGATCAGGTGTGATCTTTAAACACGCCTACGAGGGAGGTGTGGTCCGATTCGGAGGACGAGGTGCCCGAGAGTCCTAAGAGGGACATGTTGTGAGGTGGTCATTGGTCGATGGATGATACGGTGAGGGACAGTTCCCAGTAGTATGACTTGTGATCCTCGAATGACGGAGTAGGCTGAGGAGGTGCTTGCCTGGTCATTGGTCGAGGGATGATACGGTGAGGGACAGCTCCCGCTAGTATGACTTGTGATCCCCGAATGACCGAATAGGTTGAGGAGGTGCTCGCCTGGTCATTGGTCAAGGGATGATGCGATGAGGGACAGCTCCCGCTAGTATGACTTGTGATCCCCGAATGACCGACTAGGTTGAGGAGGTGCTCGCCTGGTCATTGGTTGAGGGATGGTGCGGTGAAGGACAGCACCTGCTAGTATGACTTGTGATCCCCGAATGACCGAGTAGGCTGAGGAGGTGCTCGCTCGGTCATTGGTCGAGGGATGATGTGGTGAGGGACAACTCCCACTAGTATGACTTGTGATTCCCTGGATAACCGAGTAGGCTAAGGATGTGCTCGCCCAGGACATCCTGTAGGGTTGGGACAGCCTTCGATGTGATGTGATGAGATATTCCAAGCCAGGACACCTGTAGGGTGGGGACAACCTGCGATGTGATGTGAAGAGATGTTCCAGGCTAGGACACCTGTAGGGTGGGGAGAGCCTACGGTGTGGTGCGAGATGATGTTTCAGGCTATGACACATGCAGGGTGGGTACAGTCTGAGGTATGGTAGTCCATGCTATGATACCTGTAGGGTGGGTACAGTCCGAGGTATGATAGTCCAGGCTATGGCACCTGTAGGGTGGGGACAGCCTGTGGTGTGGTGCGAGATGATGTTTCAGGCTATGACACGTGCAGGGTGGGTACAGTCTGAGGTATGGTAGTCCAGGCTATGACACTTGCAGGGTGGGTACAGTCTGAGGTATGGTAGTCCAGGCTATGACACCTGCAGGGTGGATACAGTCTGAGGTATGGTATTCCAGGTTAGAACACTTGTATGGTGGGGACAGCCTGTGGTGTGAAGTGATAGTGTGTTTACCCGCGGTTATGACTTTGGGGTTCATTGTTGAGACTTGTGTTGTGGGTGTTAACTCACCAGGAATTTATGGGCGCCTAACGAGTGAGTTCGGCTGGCTCACTCGGTAGAATACCTATAGAATTCTGTGATGGGTGGATACACCCGTCGTGCGGAGACCAACAGATGGAGTCTAAGGTTATAGGTGTGACTATCGAGACTCTAGCGCTTGGTTGAGGAGACCATAGATGAGTCTGGTTGGCAGTCTGTTGAGGACTGACGAGGTGGTTACTCCCGTGTGGCAGTTAGTTTGGGACTCTAGTGAGTCCGACTCTTGTGTTGGTCGTGGTATGCATGTTGGTTGTCATGAGAGAGTCATAGCTTTGGTCAAGGAGTATGGATCCTTATCCGGTTGGAGATCAGTCTGTATACCCGAGGATGGGTGGACCGCAGCAGATGGGCACATGAGGGAGTTGCCATAGAGTTGTATCAAGTTGGTTAGAGGATGTACTGGAGGCCTGACAGATGTGCGCCCGTGTGTTAGGGGTAGGGCACCCGCTTGCATAGTCATGCATGTAGACATCATAGACATTGATGTGTTCATATGATCAGATACAGTGTATGCTTGGTGACATATGATGCATGTGTTACCCTCACTGGGCATGTAGAGCTCACCCCTTGCCTCACAGGTACTTCGTAGAGGAAGGGTCGGCGGGACCCTCAATCGGACATTGGGGGTAGAGTTGCAGCCTTGTACTTGTCATGGTTTTATTTTGTAATTGGGGACTTGCTAATGTATTTGAGATATGAGTACATTTCATTAAGTTGGATGAATGTAATAATGGAATGATGTTATTGTTTCCAATTATGATTAATGCTTTATTGGTTATTGGTTTAATGGTGGGTTGCCCGTAGTTGCTTTGAATTGCGGGAGCAGTGTCTCCCCTTTATTTTGAAAAAAAAATGCCCCTGAAATAGAATTAGATCGGTGTTTTGAGACTTTGTATATGTTTAACGTACTCGTAACGGGACGGGTCGTTATACCAAATGCTCTAAACCTAGAGATCCAACTACCCATGTTCGAATTTACCCTAAGCCCTACTCCATGTACACGCCCACTGTAGCGCCCGGCCCTTTTTCACTCTCCGAAAATCAAAGTCTATTTCTTTTTTAAATAAATAAAGAGTGAGAGAGAGCGGGACGGCACGACGCGAGCTAAGTCCGAGCTTCCAAAGCCCGACCCTTAACTGGCCACCAATACGTGTGTATGGACAAGTCCACTAAAATATTTCACACAAATTAAAGTTATACTTGCAGAATAAACACATTGTGGAATTATCGTATGATTAGAGTTACTATCCCTATCCATTTCTAAGCAAGGAAGTCCATCACATAAATTACCTTAAGTTTAAATGTCAAAATGTAGCCAAACCATAGCAAGATAATTCTAAGTTATTACAGTTCCAAAATACAATTAACTCAAATTACATTGTCCAAAATAAAACTTAAATAAAATAAACAATAAGTTGTCCAAGCTCCTAAGCTTGGCTTCTTTCGCGCCCATCGCCCGTCCGTTCCTTGTATCATCATCTAAGGTAGAAGTAGGGCGTTAGTCAATGTGCCCATTAGGTATTCCGACTAGGGTCACACACATGGGATTAATATGCAATCAGAATAGATACATAATATCAAAATCATGTTAAATCAATGTCATGCCATGGGTGCCATATGCCAATGATTTCCCACCCATCAACCATATCTCAAAACACATTGATAATCCTCTTGATGAAAAAGCCACATCAAGGTATTCATTATCATGACTCCCCACGTATGCCTTATCGGTCCCACCAAATGGAGCGTGGACTCCTCTTTCATTTCAAACATCATATACCATTTCCCGTATGTGAATCGGAATCAGTGTGGATCCCTCCCCACGTTTGTTTATCAGATACTCTGAATGGAGCGTGGACTCCTCTCATATGTTCCCTCCCATGCCATGCATGAGATGTGAGTGCAAACATGCATTGAAATTCCATTCTTAAAACATAAGCAATTTGATACCAAAAATAGATCATCAAATATGGAAATTAAAACCATTACATGTACATAATCCAAGTGTTTCAACAAGGTAGGAATCCTACCCACGTCCAAGTATTGTATCCTTGATGTTTTCGTGAAGATATAGATCACCGATCACGTCAAAGCTGATCGTACACCCGTTTGTGAAATCCCGTTACCTTAAATTAATTCCATCATATAAAATAGTAAAATTAATTATCCAATTAATTTAAATCATTCCTTGCATCCTTCCATTTAAACTTAACCATTTGGAAAAAGAAAATCATACAAAGACTTCACTTTTTAAAAATCAGTCGCTTACCCATCCGCTGCCCATCCTACAGACGACAGAAACCCGTCCGCAGACTGTAGAAACCCGTCCCGCGGATGGCAGAAATCCATCCCACAGACAGTGAACCCGTCTTCAGACAGCACCATACTGAAGTCTGTTACCCGTCCGCAGTCCGTCGAACCCGTCCCGCGGACGATTGAAACCCATCCGCGGGCGGTGATACCCGTCCGCAAACAGCGTACAGCCGTGGTTTGATACCTGCTATCCGCTACCGCGGATAGTCCACACCCGTTACCCGTCTTGTGGATGGTCTACACCCAACCGCGGATGATAAAAACCCGTCCCGCGGAAGGTAGCCACCCGTCCCACAGAGAGTAACCCGTCTTACAGCCATCCAACCCATCCGCAAACAGTATACACTTCCTGACTGTTACCCGTCCGCGGACGATAGAAACCCGTCCCGGGGACGACAGAAACCCGTCTGCCGACGATGATGCCCGTCCATAGACCACCTTTATCTAGTTCATTACCCATCCACAGAAAACTCATGTCTAATTCATTATCCGTCTGCGGACAGTCGAAACCCGTCTCGCGGATGATAAAAACCCATCCGCAGACGGTGATACCTGTCCACAAACCACCTTTGTCTAGTTCATTACCCGTCCACAGAAAACTCATGTCCAATTCATTATCCTTCCGCGGACGATCGAAACCCGTCCCGCGGAAGATAAAAACCCATCCGCAGACGGTGATACCCGTCCATAGAAAACTCATGTCCAGTTCATTATCAGTTCGCGAAAGGTCGAAACCCGTCCCGCGGACGATAAAAACCCGTCCGCTGGCGGTGATACCTGTCCAGAGACCACCTTTGTCTAGTTCATTACCCGTCCACAGAAAACTCATGTCCAGTTCATTATCCGTCCGCAAATGGTCGAAACCCGTCCCGCGGATGATAAAAACTGGTCCGCGGAAGATGAAATCCGTCCCACGGACAGCGCCATCCGTGATCATTCCTCATTTTATTTGATGTTTGGCTCGACCCTTCTTTATAAAGTTCATCGGTTAATCATGTATAAACATGGTCATCATATCACAAACCATTTTAAAACTTATCTTACCCACCAAACAAGGTTAGGATCTTTTCCTTTCATTCCAAATGCTTAACCATTTTCTTGGATGGATTTTTCAGTTCATGGCCTTAGTAAACTTTCTTTGCCAACTTTTCAATCAAATATGGAACCCCATGGTTTTGGCCATTCCATAGCCGAAACCATGGTTCCCTTAGCTTCTTTTTATCATTTAATCCTTGTTTAAAAGGTCTGATCTTGTTCCTCCGTCCTTCTCCTTCCTTATTCCTTGTTCTTCCTCCAAGTCTAGAGCAATGTGTGAGAGAGAGAGAGAGATGAAAACCTCCTTGTTCTTCAATGGAGCATTCGGCCAAGGTGTTGATTGAGAGAGGGAGAAAATGAGATGAAAATCTCTATGGATAGGCCAAAGGGGTGTAGGTTGAGAGGGGGAGAGAGAGAGAGAGAATGAGATGGAAATCTCTATCTTTTTCCCAAAGGGAGAGGATCGGCCAAAGGGTTGGTGGTGTGTGTCTTGTGCAACTAGCCCTAGCCTCCCAACCACCCACATTACTCCTTGGTCTTTCCCATGTGTCCCTTGGTTAACCAAGGAGACACATGGGTTACACTTGGAGCTTTCCCCCCTCTTCCCAACGATGGAATCTAGGGTTTCCATGAGATGGAAACCCTCCAGCTCCCCCTTTGACTCACTTGAGCCTCTTCCACTTCCATGTGACTCACTTGCTTATTTGAACTCACTTCCCACTCAATTCAATCCCAATTCACTTTATTTTTCTTGAACTCATTTTCATATAATTCAAATGATTTTTAATTTCCAACCCAATGTAATTCAACTCACCACATTTGAACTCACCCATGGTTGACCAAGTCAACCATGGTAGCCAACCCTACATGTTACCTTAGACCACTCGCCACCTCACTTGATGAGGTGGATTCGGGTCCCACTTGGCCATGCCACTTACATGCACTTGCCACCTCACTTGATGAGGTGGATCCCATGCCTTGGGTCTTGAGTGGGTACATAATCCAATTAAATTAAACCTTTACACATTTACTTTCCAAAATCCATTCACTTTGACCCATTGGGTCCCAATTGGGTAATTGACCCAATTAATTACAATCAAACCCTATCCATGATCTATTGGATCATAATTGGGCCATTGACCCAATTCTTACCCATTTAAAATCCATTTCATCCATAAATCTTAAATTCATCAAATTAAATAATTAAAATCGACAAAATCCAATATATTATTGCAATGAAAATCCGGGATGTTACACACACTCTCCATGAACATCCGACATTCATTTCATCATCTCTTAATCTAAGCTATTCATTCCATGCTATTAGTGTCCCGGCTTGACCGAGTCTCTGTTTATCAATTACCTAACTCGGGTAGAAGCACTTGCCAAGAAGCTTGAAGACTCAAGTTAATCGAGGAAAAAGTTCATGCTCCACCAAGCTCAAAGCTCGTCATCATGGCAATCATAAGAACATGGCCATAGATGACCTTAGGTGGAACTCACACCTAAGAGAGGACTACTAGGCTTAGTTGCATATGTTGGTAATAAATATAAAATTCATAGAGAGGATCCTGTACAGTGAATTGGAAGTGAACTTAGAAACATGAATTATGTTCATTGTCAGCACGACCAGTCTATCTCACCGACCACTTGGTGTAGTCAGGATCGACCCATCGTGATCAAAGATTGGTCGGCCAGATGGACATTGGTTCTGGAACTTCGAACTGTCATTCTGGAAATGCCTCTGACCGAGAGTCTCGTATGCTCCGACCTCTCAGTGATGAACTTCAACGACCCCTCGTGGTCAACGACTCGTTGGTATAAAACTTATAAGTTCTAGACAGGGAACTTATTAGGGCTCTCGATAAAATATATATATCGGCAATCAAAGACCGATTGAGAGATACAAGACCACCCCTCGGCGAAAGGTGACAGGTCGTTCTGGGTAACAGGTGTCCAAAGCGGAAACTACTGTCAAGCATGATTTGCACCAGAACTAGCCTATAGTATGGACCGACCTCTCAGTACCATAAGTGTCGACCCATCGGTGACAATGACATGTCGTCCGAGAAGTAATAATACCGTTGGGGGTGCATTTAATGCGCAACGGTCGGGTGGTTGAACGGTAACAAATATGAACACCGACTCATCGGTACCACCGACCTGTCGGTCCTGGATAGTCAATATGACCGTTAGAACTCCCCTATAAATATGAGTGTTGAGTGATTGTTTTACCATCTTCCTTGACCTTAAAAGAGTTAAACACTCTAAGAAACGATCAACACTCTTGAGAGAAAGATCATAAACAACCAATCTTTGGTTTGTGTTTGAAAGTGAGAAAGAGAGGAGGAGAGAAGGATCATAAACAACTAATCGTCGGTTTGAGTTTGCAAGTGAGAAAGCTATAAACTAGGAAAGCTTTGGTTTAGCCAAGTTTCATTGTCACCCACATATTGTGATTGCTACACGACGACTGGAGGAAGGAGCGTCGAGACAACTCTGGTGGAATCTTCAAGAAGCACACATCAGCGAGAAAGAACTTTAAGGCAAATGCTTCTTGGTTTTTAATTTTCTTTTTAAAAACCTTTAACCCGAGAGTGGATTAAAGGGAGGTACCCTAGAACCACTATAAAAAACTCTAGAACGCCGTCTCTGGCACAGTACTGGATGGAATTCCCAGCCAATTGAGTGAGGTGGAATTCCGAGTCTAATTGTGAGGGTGTAAGTTCCCACAAAGTGAATTTGGAGATAGCACAAAGTTGAGCGAGTCCTAACAATGGATGTAGGTTGGCGAACCGAACCACTATATATCTTGTGTCCTTGTGTTTGTAGTGTTAGAGCCAAATTCTTGCGTTATTTGTTTTAATCACATTTGTTAACACACTCACACTCTTGATTGTTGTCTCCACTGCATTTGAACTAATTAATCAAGTAAAATTAAAAAGGAGCAACAAATTTGGATTGACTTATTCACCCACCCTTTAAGGTCAATCGCATTGTTGTAGTTCCCGTGTAAAGGGTACTTTCAATTGGTATCAGAGCTAGGTGTTCGTTACAAGGATTTAACCAACCGAGAAGATCCAAGCTAGAACACCATGGGAGACAGTCATGCAATATCCAAACCTCCTTACTTCGATGGATCAAACTATGCCTATTGGAAGGCCAAAATGAGAAGCTTATTCATCTCCATTGATTCATTGGTTTGGATATTGTAAAGACTGGATGGCAAGAACCCAGTAGTAGAGACCTCAACCGTATCCAAGACTCCAAAACCCTTTGCATCTTGGTCCACTGTTGAGAAAGCTAATCAGACAGCTGATGGCAAAGCCATGAATGCACTAAATTGTGTAGTCTCAGACAGTGAATATAGGAGAATCATGACTACTAAAACTGCAAAGGAAGCATGGGAAGTTCTTAAGAGAACCCATGAAGGCACATCACAAGTCAAGAGGTCCAAACTTCAGATCCTCCAAAATCAATTCGACACTATTAAAATGAGGGAGGATGAAGTTTTCATAGATTTATATTCCAAAGTTAGCGACATTGTTAATCAAATGTAAGCTCTAGGTGAAGGAATACCCGAGGACAACGTATGTACCAAAATTGTCCAGAATCTTGCAGAAAGATTCAAGTCCAAGGTTGTGGCTCTGGAGGACAACAGACATGTGTCCTTGATGAACATTGATGATTTGGTTGGTTCATTGCAAACATAAGAACTACACTTTGAACAACCAAAGGATAAATCAATTGCCTTGAAATTTTCCTTAAAACAAGTAACGAAAACAAAGAATTTTTTTTTTTCGGAAGATGATCTCTCAAGTGATGAAATAGAAATTTTTGCCCAAAAGTTTTATAAAAACTTTACAAAGATAAATAACTTGAGAAGAATGGGTAAAGGTGAACCGACTACAAATTACCCAAGAAGGTAAGAAGAAAACGGGGGAAAAGGAAGAGAGAGAGGACATCAAGGAACAAACCTATTACAATTGTGGGGGGAAAGGACATTTCATGAATGAATGTCCCTCAGACAAAATAAAGAAGGCCATGAATGTGGGTGTGACCCATGTGGAAACTTCTGAATCAGAAAGCGATTCAATGAGGCGACCCAACAAAAAATTGTTGTTTCAAAAGGTCTCATAGCCTCGATCATTGATGATCATGAAAATCCCACAATTGTGACAGAGGAAGATGAGAGTGAAGATGAGGAAAATCTTCAAACTTCCTACAATGCCATGTTCTTTGAGAGTGAGAGGATGGCTAAAAAACTCAACAGAGTTAAAAATGAAAACTTGAACCTCTCTAGTCAAGTGAAAGATTTAAAAACAGAAAAATCTCTCTTAATCTTCAAGCTAGAACTCTCTAATAATGAAAACTCAAACCTAAAAGAGATTAATAAAACTCTTCAAGAAGAAATAGCCATTCATTGTATGGATGTCGAGAATTTGTGGCATCATAATAAAATTCTTGAAGAAGATGTTAACAGATTGTCTTTGGAAGTTAACGAACTAAAAATTCACAAAGAAAAATTCAAAGACAGGTTTACCCAAGGAGATGAAAGGCTTAAAAGGTTCCTTGGTTCGGATAGACAGTATGGTGATAGGTCTGGACTTTGTGCCTCATCCACCAAAGTACGTATGAACCATGAAATGTTCAGAAAAATAGATATCTCTCGCCCTTCAATGGGTAACTGCAATTTCTGCAACAAGGATGGGCATTTCGAAAGAAATTACTATCATCTGAAGCGATATCTGGAAAAGAAAGCACTAAGGCAAAATCAAGAAAAGCTTAAGATTAAAAGATATCCACCAACATCGAATCCTAAAAGAAATCTAAGGAAGGTGGATACAAGGCAAGACTCTTTGTTAAGAAAAATGAATCATGTCTTACAAGAGTTGATGAATCCTAGGTTTGGTCATCAAAGGTACGATCGTAGGGGTGTGTATGAAACACCAAATCCCACAATCTTTGTACCTAGGAGATAGACCATTAATCATGTTTTGTTGTGGTTTAAGATTCACTTCCATATCTTAGACCACTACAAATGGACTCATGAGAGACCATGTTGGTTCACATAGCAGAGAATGGTTATGACTTGAGGAGAGGAACTGGCTAAGTACAAGTCTAGAATATACTATTCCTTGCTATAGTACATATTATACTTGGAAAGCCGTACATTCCATTCAAAGTGTTTTTGAAAAGTATAAATTTTTGAATGAGAGTTGTTTGTGTGCATGATTTGATTATGTAACGCCCCGCCCTTTTTCACTCTTTTTTCTGTAAATTCAGAGTCTATTTTTTTTTTTATGGCAGAGTAGAGTGATAGAACGTGGGACGTCACGACGCGATCTAAGTCCGAACTTCCAAAGTCCGACCCTTAACTGGCCAACCCTATGTGTGTATGGATCAAGTCCATGAAAATGGCTCCCACATAGCAATATCACCATGCGGAATAAAAATCACAACCTGCGGAATCATAACATCAACTTGCAGAATCCATAATAGAACCAAGTTCTATTCCATTCAGATAGGAAAATACGTCAAGTCTTTAATCTTCATTATCATAACATAATTATTCAGTAAAACATCCAACCATAGCAAATTCATCTCTAAGTTATTACATCCGAACTCTAGATACTCAAAATACAAGCCCGTGAGTATCTTTAAACAAATATAAATTAAAATCCTCCAAGCTCCTAAGCCTGGCCCATTTCACGTTCATCGTTCCCTTCGTTTCCTTTATCATCAACTAAAGGGTAGAAGTAGGGCGTTAGAACAACGCGCCCAGTAGGTATTCCAGTTACGGCTAACACATGGTTAGTACAAAACATATATTATAACATAATATATAAAACCAGGTAAAATTCATGCCATGCAATGATAACAGATATGCAATGAGTCCCACCCATTACATGTACATAAAGTACCCACCACATGGATCTTCCGGACTCCCCGGCGGAGTGTGGACCCTCCGGAAATCTTCTTGATGGAAATCACATCAAGGTGTTGCACATAGGTTTTTTGGACGCCCCGACGGAGTGTGACCCCTCCGGTTATAAATCCTCCACCCCATGACATGCATGAGATGCCAATGAAATACATGCTATTTTATAATATAAACATAGCATTTAAAAATCATCTTGAAAACACATGCTCTTTCCTTATATAAACATAGCATATATAATCAACCTTTGAAATATAATCAATACATGCTGTTTACAACATGAACATAGCATTTAAAATCCATAATAAAACATATCCTTTGAAACATATTTTCCTCAAACATAAGATAAAACAATGTACATAATCCATGGTTTCAAAGAGGTGGAATCCTACCTAAGACCGTTCACAAGTCCTTGCGTTTCCGTCGAAGATTCGATCATCGATCGCGCACCGCTTGCGAGATCCCGTTACCTTATACTATAATGATAAATCAACACCAAGTCTCACCTAATTTCAAGGTTCTAAGTCCATAAACAAAACCCCATGGGGTTCGGCCATGCACCATGGCCGAACCCATGGTTTACCATTTTTTATACATATCTACAAAAATGCCACTGTTGGTAACCCTAGCCCCTTCTCTTTGCTTAGGTTCCAAGTTATTCATTCATGCTTCCAAAATACATAATACCATAAAATAACTCATGGGGTTCGGCCATACACCATGGCCGAACCCAATGTCCAACATTCTCTTATATTTACCAAAATGCCATTGACTTCCTCTTCCCTTTAAATCTTTCATAATTAGACCTTAAAATTTCTCTAATCAAATAAGTTCATCAATCACATCTCATGGGGTTCGGCCATACATCATGGCCGAACCCATGGTTCTCCTACTTTGGTATTTTTTAATTACATTTTTGCCATTACTTTCTCCATCAATTCATATCATATATTGTACCCTTTATTTTATTTAAAACTAACATAACCTAACTCATAATGTAGATTCATAATCTGATTCATAGATCAGCCCTTAAACCATAATTTAAAGACACCTTTTAATCCCTTAATTTAGAACATGGGGTTCGGCCATACACCATGGCCGAACCCTATGGTGTATAATTTCCAATTAATCTCCACCTTTCTATAATTGGAAGGTCTCCAAATTTAGTTTTTTCCTTCCTGTAACGCCCCGCCCTTTCCGAGAATTTCGGAGTCTAATTTTTTTTTTAAAGTAATAATAAAACATTGAAGGAGAGCGGGCGGCGTCACTACGAGAGTTAAGTTCAGACTACTCAAGTCTGAACCTTAACTGGCCACCCATGTGTACATGGACTAGACCATGATAATGAATCACACATGGAACTAACATCAACATGCAGAATAACCTAGACTAACTGCGGAATAGAAAGACTGGATAGCAAGTAACAGTCTCAAACATTAATTAACATAAATCAACCATCCAAAGTTATTAACCTAATCAAACCATAGCAAATAGTGACTTATTACATGTCCAACAAAATATAGTTCGAATGACAATAATATAAAGAAGTCCAGTTCATTACTCAAGCGCTTAGGTTTGGCTCCCCTCCCGGTCAATGACCTTTCCCTTCCCTTTACTTGTACCTGCATTCTCCTCTGAGGATAGAATTAGGGCGTTAGATCAACGTGCCCAGTGGGTTCCCGAATCAGGGCTACCACATGTTAGCATATAAAAACATGCATATATATATATATATATATATATATATATATATATATATATATATATATATATATATATATCATATTACTTGATCATCAAAAACATATAAAAACATGCTATGTATGTATGCAAATGTAATGAGTCCCACCCCATCACACATACAT
Source organism: Chimonanthus salicifolius (assembly GCA_013350335.1). Classification (NCBI taxonomy): domain Eukaryota; kingdom Viridiplantae; phylum Streptophyta; class Magnoliopsida; order Laurales; family Calycanthaceae; genus Chimonanthus; species Chimonanthus salicifolius. The sequence goes on along the minus strand of CM023533.1, from coordinate 53,557,441 downwards.
ATAGCCTTTACTTTCAGTGTCTCATGTCAACCTATTAGATTCTCCTGGCGTGACGTATCACCGCCCAAGGAGGCCCCACAGTTGCATCTCGGACATTCCAGCGGAGTGCGGGCTCTGGTGTTTCATAATCATCTGTCAATTCTCCTGGCGTGACGTATCACCGCCAAAGGAGGCCCCACAATTGCTTCTTGGATATTCCGGCGGAGTGTGGGCTCCGGTTTCCATAATCATCATCCCATGCCATGCATGAGATGTTTGTGCATTGTATGTCATTTGTAAATACTTAACTCATCATTCAAAACCACCTTTGTAACGTAACTCAAATACAACATATCTCATAAGGACATAATAAAAACAGATCATAAATTGTGGTTACAAGTAGGTAGGAAACCTACTGAATCTTTGTTTAAGTGTCTATTCCTTTTTGAGCTTCACCCAATCACGATTCGTGCGTCGTTCAACTCTCGTCACCTTGTGATGTAACAATAAGTAAATCATACTAATATTTAAATATCCATTCTCATATAAGACCCAAACATCTTGTGGGGTTTAATCCTTCTTTTTCATTTGATAAACATTTCATACTTCAAACATGTCTTGGTAGGGTTCGGCCATACATTATGGCCGAACCATACCACTTGAGCTTTGGCCCACTACCTTTCATATTGAACTTGACTAGTATTTACGGTTTTGCCATTGACCTTAAACCATATTGAAACTAACATTCATAACCATTCCACCTTAGTGGGGTTCGGCCATACTACTTGGCCGAACCACACCCATCCCATTTAGATCTCTTAATCCATTCTAATCACCTTAATCATCCAACCTTTAGTCTACCAAAATTACTCAATGGGGTTCGGCCATACATTTGGCTGAACCCAAGGGTTCTTTTATCCATTATTCTTCACCATAATGTCATAACTTAGACCCTTCTCTTTAATCATAAAAACCATATGGTTCAGCCATCCAATGGCCAACCAAAAACAATAACCTTATCACATAAAAATCTCTCCCATTGGTATGGTTTTATCTCTCCAAAAACCATACCAACTTATCAAGCACTTTTATGGGGTTCGGCCATCCAATGTGGCCGAACCCTATGCCCATGTTTTGGACCATTTTTAACTTACATTATATGTCCATTAAATCATGTAATAATCAACATAGTATTGTATGCTTTTTACACTTCAAAAACCATCCAATTACCCAAACAAGATCATGGGGTTCGGCCATCCCATGTGGCCGAACCCAATGATACGTTTATACCATTTTAATCAATCTTAATCCAAGGTTTTATTCCTTGATGCATTCGGCCATTCCATGGCCCAAAACATGACATCCAATTTCATGATTTAAAAACCCTTTAATCTTGTATCTTAGATCATACAAAAACAGTCCATGATTTTACAAAAACCATCACTTTAACCCAATAAATTTCATGGGGTTCGGCCACCCAAAGTGGCCGAACCCTGTGGTCCATGTTTTCCATCTTTTAAACCATTGTTTTAGACCATGTTAACTTCAGTCTTTTTGTTATTCAGATCCAGGTTTATAATCCTTTCTATAACATGTATTTGATTCTTAAATAAAACCAAAAAATCAGTCCATAAACCTCCATGGTTTCCATGTTTCAAAACATGAAAAACCACCCATCTTTTGCATGGGGTTCGGCCCTCCATGGTGGCCGAACCCAATGGTTATTTTTACCATTTTAAATCCTCCATTAATCAAGGTTAAAATCCTGGTGTAATCGGCCATGACCTTGGCCCAATACACATCCATTTTATTAATCAAAAGTCCATGGAAATACTTACCAAATTCCAAGCTTTTCTTATGGCTTTGCTCATTGCCTTCTTCCCTCTTGTTTCCTTCCTTCTTTCTTCCTTTGTCTCAGCTGGTTAGAAGCATGAACCAATGGTGAAATAACCAAGATATAATTCGGCCAAGGAGGTGTTCTTGAGAGAGGGAGAGGGAGATGAATTCTAGGCTTTTGCAATGAGAAATTCGGCCAAACATGGGTGCTCATTGCTTTTGTATTTCAGCCCCCAAAATCCCTCCACTTCCTCATCAATTCATGCACAAAACGATGGGTCTTGGGTGCTATCCAAGGCACCCGTTGGCAACTACCCATGCAGCCATTCAGCTTTCCATGCAACTCATCTCAAACCCATCATTTGCATTTAACATTCACCATGGAAATCACCAAAACAAGTCCCCAATGTGTGGGACTTGTTTTGGTGGTTATGACCCAACCAACCTCTTCAAATTCCCACTCAACTCACTGATTTACAGCCCCTTTAATTTCCATTTTGACTCACTTGAACTCAAGGTCATTTAGATTTCCATCTCAACTCACCCAACTCACATGCTTAATGCATTTCATTTAATGCACATGAGTTGACTCACCACTTGATTTAATTCCAACTCACTTCAGTCCCACTCAAACTGATTTGACTCATATTTTAGCTCCCTTGAGGGTCCACACGGTCAACCTTAGTCAACACGACCCGTTGGGTCCACCTTTAGCTCCTTGACCCGTTTTTGACTCCATGACCCAATTATGGTATTTTGGTCATTTCTAATTGGTTTTTACATATGGATCAGGCCTACCCATTTTTCCTCCACTTGATTTCCAACCAAATCAGCCTATCCCCATTTAATTTAAATTCACAAAACGGTCAAATAATCCAGTAAGACCCGATGGGTCCCATTTGGGCCCTTTGATCCATTTAGCCATTTTTGACCCAATTGATGTAAATTACCCATCCAATCAAACTTAACATTCATAATATGATCATATGATTTTATTTTGAGCAATGGACCCCACTATTTCCTTACTTAACCTCATAAAATAATTAATTTAATACATCAGGGGCATTTTGGTAATTATCCATTTCATTGAGAAATTGGGGTGTTACACTTCCAAGAATAGGACTTCCCTTTATTAATCTCTCCTACTATCATTAGAAGGTTTCCCTATTTAACTTACCAAAAATATAAACCTCCTTCCATAAATGGAAAGTTTTCTAAAAATAACTCTACCTTCCATTTTTAACCTAAGGTCCACATTTAGAAGGTTTCTTAATTAAACAACAACCCTTCTATGATTGAATATCTTATTCCAAAATTCACAAGGTTTCCAAAAACTAATCCTAGTGGGGTTCGGCCATAACTATGGCCGAACCTCACTCATGGCAACCAATCCCTTCATTTAAATTAGGTTCCATAATCAAGCCTTACCTTCCATTCTTGGTATGGTTTCCATAAATAACTTTTATAGTCTTTAAGTAGATACTTTCTAATTTTAATATCCACTTCCAAGAATGGAAACTTTCCTTAATAAGTAACCTCCTTTCCATATTTGGAAACACCTTCCAAAATTAGATTGTTTTTCCATAATTAACCACTCCTTCCATATGTGGATTGCTTCCCAAATTTAGCAATACTTTCCATAATAAGGTTTCCAAAAATAACTCTAGTGGGGTTTGGCCATGCACTATGGCCGAACCTCACCCTTTAGATCTAGGTCCATCTTTTACATTTTCTTTCCAATTTTAACCCATGGGGTTCGGCCAAGCACCATGGCCGAACCCTATGGTTCATGATCTTGGCCCTTGGTTTACATCTAATCCAAAATTAATCATCAATCCATATAATGTTTCGTGGGGTTAACGAACCTCACTCCTCCTTTTTCTTTTTTTTTTTTTTTTTTAGATCCCCTCCATTAGCCATAAAACAGCCATGGTTTGGCCATGCCATGGCCGACCCACATTCCATATTCTTTCATTGATTTTCTTGAATCTAAAACATACAAACATACAATCACCAAAGGTTTCTATGACTTAAGATCTAGGCACATAAACCCAATTAATAAATCAACACTCTCCATGGTTTCCAATCTTTAAAACCAATTAATTAAGCAAATCTTTCCATGGGGTTCAGCCATGCACTATGGCCGAACCCTATGGTTCTTTCTTCTCTTTTAAAACCATTTACCCATCTCTAATTTTCACTTCATGGTGTTCGGCCAACCACTATGGCCGAACCCTATGGTTCTTTTGATTTCATAAATAAAATTATAACATTAATACTTAAATACTAACCTCTTCCTTGCTCTTCTAATCTTTCTCTTCCTTTCTCTTTGATTTTCTCCAAACAAGAACTCCTTCTAGTTGCTGCCCTTTCTTCTCTTGCTTTTGCCGTGTAAGAGAGACTTGAGAGAGGGAGAGAGAGAGAGGAATATAACTTGGTAATGGGGTCGTAAAAACCGTGCACCCCTATGGATCTCTCCTTTTATTAAGCTCTCCTTAATCCCATATTAGAATGTTCTTAATAGAATCTTGCCCTCTTGTGTTTTACACATATACTATATTGTATCACAGTTTTAACCTTGTTAACTTCCAAATCAGAAAAAGTAGTAAACTGTAAAGTTCTATCTCTTGAAATCTTCTTTCCAACGCAAAAAGAATCAAAACAATTGGATATCAATGGGAAATGTTATAACCAAAACACTGGACATATGTCAAACCTTCCTTATTTAACCATGGCTGACTTTCCCTCTTTAATTAGCCATATCCGACTTTCCCTTACCTTATTAAGACTTCCTTTAATTCTTATTAGCAAGTACTATGCGCATAACCCTAATCATAATCCAAATAATCTTTTAATTTAATTCATAGATATTTCATCCCTTTTTAAATATCTAGCATATCATTGTGGATTTAAAAATCCCACATATCTCTCATGTGCATAATATGTAAATCACTATCTAAAATTCGGCCAAGATAATCTTTATTTGATTTTTTTTTAACATCTACTTGGATATTTCAAATCCACTACTCGGCCATAATATCCTTTATTCAAAATTGGGTATGATTCACCACTAATTCAATCCTACCCATTTAAATTTTAGTAAAACCAATTCCAACATTGGTTGGGTCCTAATTGGGTCATGGCCCAATTCCTTATCCATATGAGATTTAATTCCAAAATTCATAATCAAAATTAAATAAACAATAAACTGAAAACCCGAGGTGTTACAGACTAAACTCAACATATCTGTGCATTAAAATGAATTTATGTATGCCATGCTTACAATAGGATCTCCATCAAGTTGCACATATCATAGACAGTTGCTCTGCTTTTTGTACACCTTGATGTTGTCGACATATCGGTGATTAGACTGTCGGAGTGACAGACATGTCGTTACTGTATGAAATCAAAGCACTATTGAAATGGGGGAAAATTGAAAAAGTTGACCTGTCGGTGGAACCGACATATCCGTGAGATAGAAAGTTCAAAATAAAAAAGGGTCACTTTCTATGAAAATGACAACACTTTCAAATTCAATGTCTCTCCTCCCGCGAAGGTTTGTGGTTCCTCATTCTCCTCCCGTGCCCTAGACCAGTCAATAGGACCTGTCGGGGTGATTTCCCACATGAAAATCATGGGGCTTTCGTTCCTCAAGCCTCTAGAAGCCTAAAAATCATCATTCTTGTGATTATCATAGATCGCGTAAAGCTCAGGTTTCATCTCATCCATCCTCGAGCCATTAATTAAGGACCTCCTCTAGGAAAAACCAAGCCTACAAAGATGGCAACTCAGTTACGTCTCAAAATCATTATCGAATGAGGAGAATCCAGTCGTGCCAGTCGAAGGACCAAAAGGACCAAAAGGTCAGCTTCTCATTTTTGCCCTGGGTCGAGCTCTGAAACTCAAGTTCGGGAAGAACAAGAAACTCAAGAAGAGGTGGGAGAAGAACCCATTATTGACAAAGAAGTCATCTCCGTTGAACTGGTCATGAAGACCATGCTGATATTTCCGACGACACCAGTGAGGAGGACAGTCGTCGGTCTGAGGACCTTAGGGGAGATTCTGATGAGGAAATGGAAAGAGAATATGAATACCCTCATCAAGTGAATGATAGTCTAAACAATAAGGTCTTCAGGCTGGAAAGAAGGATTGATTGCCTTGAGAGATCCCTGGATAAACTGAGGATTACAGTCTAGGATCTTGTTGCTACTACCTCCTTTTCCGACCGAGTTCTAGATATTCCATTTCCTCATCCTCCTGCACCCATTCAGGATGGCTCTACTTGTGACAATTTTTACAAAACTAAACTTTTGTTATTTTGTCTAAGCACCCATGGTATCCTCCTTAGCAAAAATCATATGTACTGAATGCACATTTTGTCAAATGCAATGATATGGTTTGGTTTAGTATGATATGTGTATTGTTGTGTATATATGTCATTTATCTCTTGTGTATGATATACTAACATACATGTTTAAATGAGTTGGTTTTGTATTGGCATGTTAGGGAGATAAGGGTTCGAGTTGTGATGCTACACATATCCTTGAAGTATGGGGAAGCACAAAATATGTGCTACTTAGATCCTGTCACTGGTCATGACAACTTGTGGAGGAAGGAGAATGCAAGCTTGAAAGCTTGAAGCAACATCAACTGAGGGGCAACTAAGTTTGTGGGGGAGCAGAGAAGAAAATGTTAAGAAAAATAGCTTAGAGAATGGGGGAGAAAACCAGAAGAAGCTAGGAACATTAACTTATCCTAGATGGCTGATGCACGAAAAGTGTGCATTGAACCATGAGAGAGTGCCTAATCTTGATGCTTGCCTACTGACCCTTTGTCAATTGGATGACAAAATGGGGGAGAAAATAGTAGAACCTTAAAGCTAGGAGCTTCACGAAGCACATAAAATCCAATTAGGAGAATAATTGGTTGAAGGTAAGAATATCCAACTCAAGGAGATTGGGGGAGTTTAAAAATTCATTGGTGTATGGGGGAGAAAATCTTATTTAGTCCATGGATGTTTATGGTTTAAACTAACCCATCTAATGATTATCTAGCGTCGCTTAATTTTGTGCTTAAACAGGAAAATGAAGCAAGATGAGCAAGAATATGAAGATCATAGTCTTGTTAATCCATTTGAATATACATGTAACTGATGTAATATTTTGTATATTCAAATGTGTTGTAATAAAGGGTGGGCATGTAATTGGGTTAGCTTCTAGGTTTTGTCATGTAATTGACAAAGGGGGAGATTGTTAGTGCCCCAGCTTGATCGAGTCTATGTTTGTCAATTATATGACTCGGGTAGGAGCACTTGCCAAGAAGCTTAAAGACTCAAGATGATCGAGGAAGAAGATCATACTCCACCAAGATCAAAGCACGTCGGCATGGCAATCACAAAAACAGGTATATGGCCATAGATGACCCTACGTGGAACCCACACCTAAGAGAAGACTACTAGGCTTAGTTGCATATGTTGATAATAAACATAAAATGCCTAGAGAGGATGTTGTACAGTGAATTGGAAATGAACCTGGAAAGATGAATTATGTTCACTGTCAGCACGACCAGTCTATCTTGCCGATGCCTCGGTGCAGTCAGGATCGACCCATCATGGTCAAAGACTAGTTGGCCAGATTGACATTGCTCTTGGAACTTCGAACTGTCATTCTGGAAATGCCTCTAAGTGAGAGTCTCATATGCATCGACTTCTCGGTCATGACGTGGTCAACGACTGGTCGGTATAAAACTTATCGGTTCTAGACTGTGAACTTATAAGCGCTCTCGATAAAACAAACATATTGACAATCAAAGACCAAGCGAGAGATATAACATCGACCCCTCGACAAAGGGCGACAGGCCATTCTGGGTAACAGGTTTCCAAAGTGGAAACTATTGTCAAGCATGCTTTGCACCAGAACGAGCCTATCGTATGGACCAACCTCTCGGTACCATAAGTGTCGACCCATCGGTGACAACAACATGTCTGCCGGGAAGTAATAATGTCATTGAAGGTGCATTTAATGCGCAACGGTCTGGTGGTTGAAGAGTAACAAATATGAACACCGACCCATCGTGCCACCGACCTGTCCGTCCTGGACAGTCAATATGACCGTTAAAACTCCTATATAAATATGATGGGTGATCATTTTACCACCGTCCTTGAGCTTAAAAGAGTTAAATACTCAAAGGAACGATCAACACTCTTGAGAGAAACATCATAAACAACCAATCTTCGGATTGTGTTTGCAAGTGAGAAAGAGAGGATGAGAGAAAGATCTTAAACAAGCAATCTTCGGATTGAGTTTGCAAGTGAGAAAGCAATAAACTAGGAAAGCTTTGGTTAAGCCAAGTTTCCTTGTCACCCACAAATTGTAGTTGCTACATGACGACTGGAAGAAGGAGCGTCCACACCCAGGTGGGATCTTTAAGAAGCACACATCAGTGAGAAAGAGCTTTAAGACAAGTGTTTCTTGGTTTTTAATTTTCTTTTTAAAAGAGTGGATTAAAGGGAGGTACCCTTGAACCACTATAAAAAACTTTAGAGCATTGTCTCTGGCACAGTGGTGGGTGGAATTCCCAGCGAATTAAGTGAGGTAGAATTCCTACTCTAATTGTGAGGTTGTAAGTCCCCACATAGTGAATTTGGAGATAGCTCAAGGTTGAACGAATCCTAACAGTGGATGTAGATTGGCGAACCGAACCACCATATATCGTTTGTCCTTATGTTTGTGGTGTTAGAGCCAAATTCTTGTGTTGATTGTTTTAATCACATTTGCTAACACACACACACTCCTGATTGTTTTTTCTGCTGTATTTGAACTAATCAATCAGGTAAAATTAAAAAGGACCAACGAATTTGGATTGACCTATTCAACTCCCACCCCCCCCCCCTTTCTCTCTCTCTCTCTCGGGTCAATCGCATTATTCTAGCTCCCGTGTAAAGGGTACTTTCACATACATTCAAAGTAGGTAACACTAGAGCCTCCATTTGAAAACCACTCCATATAGACTTCATATTAGATCTAGGCATCTATTTCATTTTCCATCTAGGACGACTTTTAAATCACAACTCTCCATGCATAATCTCATTATTTATATAATTCATCTTAACCATCCATTAATAGAACCATTAGATCTAAACTCATTTTAATCAGAGTCGTTCATTCATAGCCTCCATAAAACCCTAGATGTAGTCAAACTCAATCCTTATTTCCACTCTATCCATGCACGTACACATTCCTAAAACCGTTTCCATACAGATCCTCTCCTTAAAATTAGAAATCTTGGCCTCCACTCCAAGTCATACGATCACAACTCCTAAAAGCTAGCATTCCATCTGTTGCCACCTCTCCCTAATCCTCCCATTCACATGAAACAACCCATTGCACATTCATGCACAACAACATGCACTCAAAGCCCTAAGATACAAACATATCCTAACCCTCTATTTAGATTAAGTTAGGAACCTTTAATTTCAACCCTTCATTTCATGCATTCATAGCCCTAGATTTTCATGCGTTGCATATGCATAAACACAAAATCCTAATTCCACACATGTGAAATTCGACCATGCCAAATCCAAATCCAATCCAATTTTATTCCATTTTTGGCCACCAAGTCAGCCTCATCTCCAAGCTGCCCTCATCGACCAACCCTAACCTTTTCATTTTAAATCTTAGCCATTCACAATTAAGATGATTTAATCCTATCCCTTCACACAACCACTAAAACAAGATTAAATCTCAACCATCCATTCCCACATCAAACAATATAAATAGAACACTAGGGTCTCCATTGAAATTCGAATTTGGACTCTGGATTTTCAAGGGTTTGGCTTGGAGGAGAAGAGAAGAAGGGATCAAGAATATTCTGGTAAAATTCAAATTTCCTCGGTTAGTTTAATTTTAGATTCATTGTAATTATTTTCTATAATGTTATGTATTTATTTTTCTTTAATAAATTTGAATTTTACTATAGTATTTCTTGTCTTTAATTTTTACTCCATTGTATTAAAATTCTTATTCTATAATTTAATTAATGAAAGAAGCTGAGTTAGAAATTTTGGTTTTCCAATTATTTTGTTCATGTGTAATGAAGATTTTGAATTTATTTTGATTCCCTTTATGGGATTATGTTAGAAATTTTATTAAGAAATTCAAGGAAAGTGAGACTGATTTAGGATTGGCAAGAGCTTGGATTTTCCAGTCTAAGGCTCTTTTTAAGAGTGAGACTGTTTTAGATCTGGAATTTCAAGTGGAAATTCTGCCTAAGCCTAAGGCCGAAATTGAATTTTCTTAGTTTAATGGATTTTATAAATTTTATATTAAGATTTATAATGAATGAGAGATTTGAAAGCATGCCAAATAATTTACGTGAGCTCCTTGTTCTAGGCCGTTATTTTATTTTTTAAATATGGATAACAATGCCTCCTTGATGTTCTGAGACCAATTCCTATAAAACCCTGAATTTTCCTTAGCATATAAAATTATTGGATTGGCCCACTTGGATTGCAATCTAATTGAATTTGAGGTTAAAACGTTTAAATGGACATTAGATGGGCAGGGAAATGGGTCAATTTCCCAATTAAGACCCAATGGGTCATGGGTGAGCTTGATTTTAAAGTAATTGGATAAGTTTAGTTACATTAGTTGAATTTGATAAATTAGTGCATTTAATGCATTAAAGTCCACCTCATCAAGTGAGGTGGCATGTAAGTGATGTGGCATTGCCATGTGGCATACATGTCATCACATGGAAGCCAACTAAGCAAGGATGTCACATCATCAAGTGACATGGCCAGAGTGGGACCCAAGTGCCATGTGGTGAGCAAGTCACCACATGCATGGTCGACCATGACATGGGTTGACTTGGTCAACCACTTTTGAGTTTAAGTCTTGAGTTAACAATTTGCTTGAGTTGAGAAGATGAAAGGATGAGATGGGGTGGCTTGTCTAAGTACATTGTACTTAGACACTTGGGAACCTAAGGGTCTTCATCTCAAGAGCCATGAAGCTACCTTTGGGAAGCCAAGGGACTCTTTGGTTAAACCAAGGGTCTCCTTGGTTAGACCAAGGCATTATGAGAGGGAGTGAAGAGACTAAGTTTTAATATAAAAACACAAACCAAGGGGCACTCCAAACCCCTTGGCCGACTCCTCCTCCTTGAAGAAGGATTTTCTCTCCTCTCCTCTCCTCTCTCTCTCCCACCTCTACCTCCATACATTTGGAGACTTTGAAGAACAAAGAAAGGAGAAGAAGAATTAAGGAAGAAGAGAAAGATCAAAAGGAAAGAAGGAGATTGAAGCAAGGTATGTCTAAGACTAATAATATGGAAATTAATCTAAGGAACCCATGGGTTCCATGATTGGTTGGAATGAATAGCCAAAATTTTTATAAGGCCATGGAGTTGGAAATCCATTCAAGGGATGGTTATGGGTTGAAATGAAACAAACATAATATTGAATCTGAACCCATGCTATGATACTATGATTGGATGGATTATGAAAAACCCTAACCTTGGCTAGTGGGTAGAATGAATTTATTAAATTAAGTATTGAAGATGAAATCGATGGTTAAATATGATAAAGGATGGATTTCAATGAGAAGGGCCTTACAATGAATGCAAACAAAAGGATCTGACACAAAGTCACTCGACTGAATCCTATGATTCAGTCGACTAAAAGTGTACTGGCCGAGCATAAAAAGGAACTGACCCAAAGTCAGCCGAATGAATGTTATGATTCAGTCGACTAAAAGTGTATTGGCTAAGTACACGAAGGATCTGTCCCAAAGTCAGATTCAGTCGACTGAAAGTATACTGGCCAAGCTTGTAAAGGAAGCCGACTGAAAGTTTACGGGTCAAACACATATGGGATCTGTTGGTATTTCAGCCGACTGAATCATAGATTCAGTCGACTAGAATTGAATTGGCCAAGCACACAAAGGATCTGGTTGTATTTCAGCCGACTAAATCTTCTAATTCAGTCGACTGAAAGTATACTGGCCAAGTATGTATGATAACTGGTTGTATTTCAGCCGACTGAATATATGATTCAGTCTATTGAAAGTGTACTGGCTAAAGCACATATAATATCGCGTTGTATTTCAGCTGACTAAATCTATAATTCAGTCGACTGGAAGTGTACGGGTCAAGATTATATAGTATCTAGTTGTGTTTCAGCCAACTAAATCTTATGATTCAGTCGATTGAAAGTTTGCGGGTAAAGCACATAAGGTACCTGGTTGTGTTTCAGTCGATTGAATCCCAGATTCAGTCGAATGAATTAGAAATTTTTTATTTTGGATTATCCTCCTGATGCCTCTGCCTATCAGGTAGGATGGAAGGGGTGATGAAATTACAATGAAAAATCACACTGATATATATAGTTGAATTTGATAAGGTAAAGAGGTTCGATTCATCTCACGCGACCGTTAGCGTTATCCTTGCAAGACAAGAAAGGATAGTATATCAGACATTGGTAGCATTCGTACCTCACTGAGAACTCTATGGAGTATAATATGACACTTGTTTATATTCAAAATATGATGAATGCATTGGCTAAGTAAATTTTATATGATTATGAGTTGATTTTCAATTATATTATGTATTTGAAATGAAGTGGCATTCTTACATACATTACCTCATGCATGGCATATGAGGGAACACATATGACCAGCAAGACAAGTTCTGAGCGGTCCGGACATAACTTGGGCTTGAGATTAGCTTGTAAAAAGATATATGAACTGTTGAGATTTGACCTCGTCCGGTTGATAGAAAAGGTACAACGTGATTGGGCCAAAGAGCTCCTGGGCAGTTAGTCCCGAAACCCTGTACAGAGGAAGGAGTCCACACTCCATCCATAATCCCGGTTAATTTGTGGATGGGTATACAGTGCCCTGGTGGTTGCCGCCTCAAACACTATGGAATAATTAGCCAAGGACACCATTGATTGATTTATGATGCGATTGGATATGGACATTGGATGGGATTTCATTTGGCATTGACACCCATGACATGACACTTATGTTAGCATGATTATGATATGGACATCATGCATGAATTTAATTACTTGCAAGATGTTTTCCAAATATGACGTTAATGATGTATATACCATTGATTTATGTTAATCTAATATTACTCCTATGTGTACCATAACCCTAACTGGAATACCTAGTGGGCAAGTTGACTAACGCCCTACTTCTACCCTATAGATGATGGAACAGGAAATGATAAGGAAAAGGACGTGGGATCGGAAGGGAGCCAAGCGTAGGAGCTTGGAAAGATTTAAGTTTAAATTACTTAGTTTTGATTTCAATGATGTATTCGTAGGACTTACATTCTGGATTATAATAACTTGGAACTTATTTGCTATGGTTTGATAATCCTTAAGTTTATTGGAATGTTATGGTGATTGGTTTTCCTTGCCTAATGATGACAAGAATATAAATAGCATCTTACTCATATGAATTATTCCGCAGTATTAAGAAAAGTGTGTGAAAATGTTTTGGTGGACTTAGTCCATGCACACATAATGGTGGCCAATTAAGGGTTGGGTTTTGGAAGCTCGGACTTGACTCGAGTCGTGATGACCCGTCCTCTCTCACTTATTTAAAATATATATATACTCTGATTTATACAAAGTGGATGAGGGCGGGGCATTACAGTTGGTATCAGAGCGAAACCGGAAGTATTGAGTTTCGCAAAGTAAGATTAATACGGTATCATGTCTCACTGACAGTTAAGAATCCCAACTGACCGACTCTTCGGAGTTTGCTCCACGGGGGCCGGATTAATTTACTTTAATGAGAATCAGACTACAAGCATTCAATCTGAGAACAACCTTTAATGAGAAAAACAATAGCAAGGGAAGGACAATCACTATAAATTGTAGATTTATCAAACATAGCAAAATAGGTCGTCTCTCCCCCGAACAAGAAACATCATGTGATATCTAGAAAATTTCCCCAAAACAAGAAATCCAAGATGATACTTAGGCAATTTCCCCAAGAAAGGAACACAAGTGATATATAAAGAACTAAACAAACTTTTATTTCCCTATGATTATTTGAGCAAGTGTAACTTCAAAGTGTGTGAACACAAGTTCTTATTAGCGAACTAAGTCAACCAATGTTTCGATGACTTAGGAAAATGCCTCCACGAAGAAGAAATACCCGACAGAACCCACATCAGGAAGAGGGACTGGACAGTGTGAAAATTCCTGAGGTACCTCCCAAGCTATAGAGCCTAGTGCAGGCAATAGTCACCTCCGTTCTACAACAACACCAGAACGGCAATGGAGGTATACTTCCAATGAATCTCAAGACCGAACAATGGTCAGAGATTTCCAACAGTAGCGTCCTCTTATTTCGAAGGGAAGGAGGGACCCGTAGGAGCAGAAAATTGGATTGAGAATATCACGAAGATCTTGAAGCCACTTAAGATCACCGATGACCAGGAACGAATACTGCTGGCTACCTCACAACTGGTGGACGATGCAGGCAAATGGTGGAAGGTCATAGAACATCAGCAAGCATAGATTCTAGCGGAAGATCGAACGGAGATAACTTGGGACCAGTTCGCTGGGATGTTTCTGGACCATTACTTTCCAGAGGAGGAGAAAGAGCGCCAGACACAGGCATTCATAGCTTTAGTCTAGGGCACCATGACCGTCACAGAATACTATCAAGAATTCTTCCATCTATCATGCGATGCTCTATACATGGTGGACATGGAATATAAAAAGGTTCGAAAGTTTGAGCGAGGCCTACGACCAAGCATTAGAGTCAAAGTCATTATTTTCAAATCAACTACTTTGGCAGAAGTGGTCAGTCGAGCTAGCATAGCCAAACAATAGCTGATGGAGACAACCACATTTGTGGAGAACAGGCGAAGCCAGAGCGGGGGAAATTATTTCCGCCCTCGCAAGAAATTTAGACCCAACTTTGGGAGACCCTCAACCTCTACTGTTTCCACTGGAGGTTTTCGTCCTAGTCAGCCCTCCACATCAGGACCAGTCTCTCAATCTCCTCGAGGTCTTATCACATGTTATCAGTGTGGCCAACAAGGCCATATCAAAAGGGAGTGTCCACAGGACAGCGGACCTTCTTACTTCAGGGGTTCATTCCGTCTCCAGCTCGACCAACTCAGTCGCAAACATTCAGGGCATACAACCAGACAGGACGGGCACCCATTCCGACAAGATCTGGACAGCTATATACTTTAGTCCCTCCTCTAGAGATGGTGGATCACTTGGTGATTCAAGGTATGGCAGTAGTTGGTAGTTCTTATGCTTTTGAGTTATTCGATTTAGGAGCATCCCACTCTTTTATATCTTCTCCCTTCATATCTACTAGTTGTACCTTAGTACAACAACTATCCACTGCACTAACTATTGTATCCCTTATTGGAGACACATCACTAGGTCTAATCTGCACCTCCGTAGACATTGAATTTGCTGAGTTTAGATTTAAATTCAATTATCTGGTACTCGAGATGACAGAATACGACATCATATTTGGCATGGACTGGTTGGCTACCTTTCAGGTCGGCATTGACTGTCACCTTCGCAAAGTGATATTCTGGTCACCCGAGGGAAAACAGTTTATAGTACATGCCAACAGACAAAACATTCCTATGATCAAGAAATTACATGAAGAAATGAACGATCTCGTACTGAACAGTATTAGACTAGACAAGGCGCCGGTGGCTGAACTACCTGTTGTAGTGAAAGACTACGCAGGGGTATTTACCACAGAACTCCCTCGTTTGCCTCCAAAAAGGAAAATTGACTTCGAGATTAAACTCTATCATGGCACTACTCCTATATCATTGCCTCATTACTGGATGGCCCCTATAAAAATGTCTGAGCTGAAGAAACAAATTGATGAGTGGATGTTGATGGACTTAAGAGGTATTAGACCATGAAAATGAACATCATGGTTCGGCCATACAATGACCCATTTTATGGACATTATAGATCTATGCATGCATGTTTAAATGAATGGATTATTAAGCTAAGGAATGGAAGCATTTGTTAAGGAGTTATGTCATGATCATTTATGGATCTAAGTTTATGGATCATTTGTGGATCCATGCATGTAATGTTTAGCTATAGATCTATGTTTTGGACCTAAGTTATGGGTGAATGAATTAGGTGACCAGCTATGGAAGGAAATAATGGCAAAGATGTCAAAATTGTTAAAATGAAAGACCATGGGTTCGGCCATGGTGTATGGCCGAACCCCATGGAGAATGTTTTTGGGGACTTAGGGTTTTATTAATGGTAAATGATGAACTTACGCATAATGAATCAAAGGATGGCTGATCTTGGACCCACATGATTAAAATGATCTAAGGATTAAAAAGGGACCCAAAAACCAAGTGGTTGAGGTTCGGCCATGTTGTATGGCCGAAACCCCACTAAAGCATGTTATGGACTTGAACATGGTTGGAAATCAAATGGAACTTTGGTTTGATTTGTTGATGTGTAATAAGATAACGGGATCTCACAAGCGGTGCTCGATCGGTAATCGATCTTTGGACGGAAACCCAATGACCCGATATTTAGACATTGGTAGGATTCCTACCTCATTGAAACTGTGGATTATGTGTATATGTGAATGTTTTACTTGAATTATTTTGGTATCAAATTATATGTCTTAATGATGGGAATTTAATGCTATAGTTCGTATTATTACATAGCATGTTGCATTTACATCTCATGCATGGCATGGGAGGGATGAAATGTAACCGGAGATCCACACTCCGTCGGGGAGTCCGTAAGGCATTTGTGGGGGTACTTTGATATACATTATCCATCAAGAAGGATGTGTGATTGAATTGTAACCGGAGTCCACGCTCCGTCGGGGCAACCGGTAAATAAACGTGGGGATACCTTGATGAGGCTTTTCCATCAAGAGGGACATTATGTGATTGTGGTTGTAACCGGAGTCCACGCTCCGTCGGGGCGACCGATAAACAAAAGTGGGGATACCTTGATGTGCCTTTTCCATCAAGAGGGATATTATGTGATCATAATATGGATAATGGGTGGGAGTCATGGCATATGACACCCATGGCATGGCATCTACTTGCATGGTTTGATATTACTTATATCTATATGTTTTTGTTTATACTAATCCATGTGTTGACCGTACTTGGAGTACCTACTGGGCGCGTTGTCTAACATCCTACTTCTATCTTAGACGATGATGCAGGAAATGGAGGAAGTGAAGGACGTGACCGGAGCCAAGCTTAGGAGCTTGGAGGAGCTAGATTGATTTATTTAAGTTTCATTTATGGAAATGTAATTTGAGTAGCTTAGCTTCTTGGACTGTAGTAATTTAGACTAGTTGCTATGGTTTGGACTTTACTTTTGGACATTCTAAGTTAAGGTACTTGTTAATTAAGTGATGTACTTCCTTGCTATTAATAATTAGTAGGATAGACTCTATTATAATTCCGCATCTATAGTTTATTTCTGCAAGCTTAACTTATTACGTGTGAACCGTTCTTCGTGGACTTATTCCATGCACACGTATGGTTGGCCTGTTAAGGGCCGGGCTTTCGGAGCTCGGACTTATCTCGCGTCGTGATGTCCCGCTCTCTTGTCACTCTTTTATTTCAAAAAAAAAAAATAGACCTTGATTTTCGGCATAGTGAAAGAGGGCTGGGCGTTACAGTTGGTATCAGAGCGAAACCGGAAGAATGAATCTTTCGAAGGAAGGATAAGACGGCATCATGTCTCACTGACAAATAAGAGGTCGTCTATTCTAGGCAACGGATACTTATTCTTAATAGTTACCTGGTTAAGCCGCCGGTAATCTATACACATCCTCATTGATCTATCCTTTTTTTTCACAAAAAGAGCAGGTGCGCCTCACGGCGAGTTGCTCTGACGGATAAAGCCAAGACTAAGAAGCTCTTCTACCTGCGTAGCTAGCTCTCTCTGCTCTGCGGCGCCATCCGATAAGGTGCCATGAAAATTGGAGATGTTCCTGGCTGTAGGTCTATAACAAACTCTATCTCTCGGCGTGGAGGTAGTCCAGCCAATTGGTCAGGAAAAACATCCATAAACTCACACACCACCCGAGGAGCAACAGACTCTACACCACCTACATCTTCCCAACCCATGCTTGCCACCACACTACCAGGATACGCCCTAAGGCCAGAGAAAGTGCCTCTCATCTTTTCATAGGGTACCAACTTCTCCATAAACCTCTCACCGGTTGAGGAGACCCCACGAATTCTCCTCTTAGAATAGTCTATCAAGACCTCAAAAACAGACAACCAATCCATACCAAGGATGATGTCAAAGTCCGTCATTTCCAGAACCAGAAAATCATAGGACAACTCCACTCCGCTAATCTTCAAAACACAAGATCTACACTCTTGGTTTGCAAAAGCCTTCTTACCCAAAGGTGAAACTACCATTAGCGGGTTAACTACTTCTACAGGTTTCAAACCCAATCTAACACAACAAGTTTTAGAGATAAAGGAATGCGAAGCATCGGTATCAAACAACACTCGAGCCAAAAGACTGAAAAGATTAAGGGTACCTTCCATCACCGTGTTCTCCACCGGTTCTTCCTTCTGAGTCCCAATCGATTAGACTCTCCCTTGAGGATGCCCTCGTCCTCTCCCCTGATCGTTCCGAGGTGGTCCGTTCCTCGGTGCCACTGAACCTTTGGAAGCATGCTGAGAACCTCTGCTGACAGATGGCTGCGCCACAGAGAAGGAAATTCCGGCCCCTTGCGAAGGTGTCGTCTTACCAGAATAAGGGCAAAAACAAGTCTAAGTAGGTAGTAACCCATCACAGTCTTAGAGTTTGAGCCTACGCTCTGATACCAAGCTGTCACGCCCCGACCCGAACGGTGGGACCGGAACACGACTGATTTTTTTTTTTTTGAAAGATAAGTAAACTAAACCACAAGCATTCTTGCTGGGCCGGATCAACACTTAGGCCCAGCGGTTACACGTTAGCCCATTAAGTGGACTCAAACATGTACCATATGCCTGCCCCATAGACATAGACAAAACAATATCAACACATAATATAATCAAAATCAACCATTGATTCATACATTCAAACATAGTCTCAACCACTACAAAGGCAACATAGCCTAGTACATTAAATTAACATAAATTAAGTACCACATCCGGTACTTAATAAAAGACAACAGTTCCAAGAACCAACAGGAAAAGATCAGGGTATTCCCCTCCTGGGGAATCCCAAAGCACTGCTTTAGCTTATCCAACCTAAGCCTGATAAAGAGGGTCCTCCTCCTCGGGTTCATCGCCTGAAAGGTGAGTGGTGTGAGCTAACTAGCCCAGTGAAGGATAATTAACAATGCACATTAAGTAAATAATAAAACAGGTTAGCAACAGTTTAATATCACATGCTTGATAACAATAAGCATAATCTCAAATAATATAACAACATCATTTAAACCACTGCCATTATCCACCGTAACGCCTGCCGACTACACTGAGACTAGTATTAAGTCCCGACAAGGTCAAAATACATCCTTGCAAGTACATCTCCGGCTCTAACTTAGCCGATACTGACACCCTCAAGTCAGCAACTGACGACAGCATGGTCCGCCCATGTTCCAATAGACATAAACCATCTCTCATATGGCTGATATTGGTTCAATAGCCCAGGTACGTGGAAGCAGTCTTACATACAAATACGATCAATATCGTAATATCATAATCATCATAGCACTCTTACCATAGTGCTTCATATATAGGCACATGAGTGGGTTCATCAAAAACTGAAACCACTCATTGCTCAATACTTATCTCATCATAACACCTGTTTACAAAATCTGCAGAGTTAAGTTCCCTCACCGTTATGTGTGGTTTACGCGGTTTCTGTTCAAACAACACACAAGTGCACAATCAATATACAGATCAAATACATACATACGAGTAGTATTTGGAAATCACACGTTTTCCCACAAAATATCCAGGTTTCATGAATTGAGTCTCCTACTTGGTTTCTATCCTTTTTAAATCATCCACAAGATAATAATATAGTAAAAAGGGGCTCAGTCTAAACTCATATTGTCTTCTAGGCATGGACCAGATTGACTTATTGAGTTAGGTCTAGATCCTCGGGTCACTTCTTGGTTGTATTCTGGATAGGACCAGAGCTGACATTTTGAGTAGGCCTGGAGGTCACCCAGTACCCGACTATAGTGCCGGCCTAAAAGTGAATCACTCAGTGCCCGACCAATAGGGTCGGCCTGGAAGCGGATACAATAGTATTTACACTATAAGTAATAAGAGAAGAGGGTTAATACAATTTTAATTAACAAAAAGGGGTACTAATCATCACATCACATAATCTAACAAAATAAAAATAAAAAATTTTGAATAAAATAATAATATTTATTTATTTAATCATTTATTCATTTTTTTTTCAATGGGAACCAACATTAAGAATGACAAGCAACAACAATATCAAATAATTTTTTTTTTTGAATAAAATAATAATATTTAATTATTTAATTATTTATTCATTTTTTTTTCTTTCAATGGGAACCAACATTTAAAATCATAAGCAATTATAATCTCAAATAAATAAATAAATATATATATATATATATATATATATATATATATATTTATTTTTTTTTTTTTTTCCTTTTTTTTTTCTTATTCTTCTTCCCCGTTCACTGTTTGCAACAGACAGTGAACGGCCGGTGAACAGTGAAACCGAAAATGGGAAATGGGGGATTTTCTGCACTCGGTTTTTACATCTGACCGGTCCGATGGATTCTTCCGGGAGTCCTCTTTCCATAGGGAGAGGTTTGGAGCTTTGAAACTCTGTAAGCCATCCGATCTTAACACCGGAAGCTCACTGATACGAGGAACCGTAGAATTTTCCCTAAATTTTGAAATCGTTTTTCTCACTGAAAACAGAGCCAAATTCAAAATTTTTGATTCAAAACTGATCGAAATTGAAAGGGGAATGCAGTGGTTACCTTGGATTGAATTCCTGGGCTGAAAATCTGGATTTTTGAAAAAATTTCCTTAAAAGCTACTGTTACTGAAAAATTGAAGTCTCGGCTGAGTTTTGGCTGTGAAAAACTGAGAGAAGGGAGAAGAGAAGCTGGGAGTTAAAATCGAAGACTGACCTGGTTTTTATAGGTTTTTTTGGCCGGGAAATCCGGCGCACGTGCGATGGGACGGGACGACGGCGAATCGCCGGAAAATCGGGCAGTAGAGTGTATGCGCTTGGCGGCTGAGACGCTGCTACAGTAACCGCAGGTTATTTTCTGCTGTTTGCAAATCAGCCCTCCAATTTTCCATTTTTGCAAAAAGCCCCTAGTTTTAATAAAAACCTAATTTTTAACTAAAACATGTTTTTAAAAGCTCAAAAATTTTGATCCAACCTTACAAATAGGTTCGGTTTTGAAAATCTTAATTACCATAAAAATTTTGGAATTTAACTCTTATTAAAAACCATTTATTTAAATAAAAACCATAAATTTACACTATTTACTTAAATAAAGAATTGTTAAAATAAACAATTTAGAAACATCATTTTGAGGTGAAATGAAATAACTAGACCATTCTTAAAATGGTCTACCATAAAATACTAAATTTCAAATTTTATTTCATTTTCAAAACCCTTTAAAATAATTAATACTCCCTTTCGAGGTTTTGACGGGCGGGATTCAAATACCATTTTCTGAAAATAAATTCATTTTAAAATCAGAAATGCAAATCCTTTATTTAGGAGAACATTATTTACCAATAATATACACATATCAACAATATTTAAAAAAATATACACAACAAGTGGTAAATTACCAAAATGCCCCTCCAGCTCGATGAGCTGAATCACCGAGTTTTCGGGCTTAGATCGGGCCAAACTTGGGCTTTCCTCGAAGTCCTAACCAAAATCTCTGAGATTAATCGGTTAAACAGGATTAACACGCCTAATCTGGGGCAGGGTATTACACCCATTGCTAAAGATTGGGCTAATAGTGAAGAACAACAATCAAAAACAATAAAATGAAAGAAAATAAAATAAACAATAACATTAAAAAATTTGTTAACTATTAAGCAAGTCTCATCTCAGATGAACTTGATCAAAGACCATGATTAGTTAGTAACAGATAAAAGATAAATTAGATGAGGCTCTTGGCTTTGATACCATTTTCTATGCAGGATCGTCTCATTTATAGATGCACGAGAGAATTCTAGAGATGGACAGGTGTTACAATCTTAACAAAAGATAAAAAGATAAGACAGGTGTTTTCATCTTAGGAAAAGAAACAAAAGAAGATAGCATCATTTGCTGGCCAGCTATTGGGATGGAGACATTTTTCGGTGGAGTGGAAGACACGTGTAAACAGATAGAGAGGGCATCTTTTCTTCAAGAATCAGGATGTTGCCAACAGTCGGTGGAGGCATCTTTACACTGTGTGGCTGTTTATTTTTCAAAGTCAGTCGTCAGATGTTGTCTGTTGGTCAGAGTCTTTCGTTGAAATACAAAATAAAATACAGATGTTGTATTTATACATGCAATTCTATTTCTTCTTTTTTCCTTTGACCGAAATAAATGGATTTGCTTTGACAGGTGTTTTTTCTTCATCTTCAATTTCATCTTCCGGCAGCTGTTGAAGTGCAGTAAATTGATTTTCAGCTAGAAAATTTTGAGCTCCAAATGGAGTCCAGAATTTGTTAAACCACCATAAAGGGATTTCATCAATTTTTTCAACTTTTATTCTAATAAACCAAGAATGCAAAAAGGCAAAATTTTGATAGAATAAAACATTTTCCCAAGCATTCATATAGTCCCAATAATTAAAAGTTAAATCATGAAAACCAGGTTTTGAAATTGTTTTATGTTGAAAAAGGGGAGCTTCCCATTGTTCTTCAGAAATAATTTTCAAAATTTTTTTTTTCGAATAAGCAATTTCACAGTTGTTTGGAAAATAGATTTCAAAACGATTTTGATTTTGATCCTTAGAAAAGTGATCAAAAGCATAGCTATTGGTTTTAATTAGAATAGTAAGATGAAAATGATAAAGGTGAGATGTTCGAAAAAAATTTCTAGGAGCAAAGCAAAAAGGAATAATTTCTTGAATTGTTGTAGATTCATGATGACAGATATCTGGTAAAGTGTAGATGAACTGATTATATCTGTTGAACGTTGTTTGGAATTCAGATGTTGGGCTAGAAGGTCGGGCAATTGGAGCAAATGTTGGAGAATGAAATTGGGGAGGAGAAGGATTTCCCCAGAGAGTATGTTTTTCATAGATGTTAGGTCTTGATGGTTTAGGGGAAAAAGGAGAACCAGTGTTCATTATTTGTTGCAACTGTTGAGCTTTTTGAAAAGGAGAAAAAGGCCTTACAGGCCTTTGATGAGGCTGCATTTTTAGGTTTTAAGGCAGAATTTGACCAGGATAGAAACAAGAATAATTTTGAAGAAATTTTTAAGAAGGATGTTAATGAAAAGGATGAAAAGAACAAACGAAGGGAAATAGAGATATAACTCTACAATCCTTTGTCCTTTGTTGTAGAATTCTTCTATGTTTTCGTTAATTTCTGCAAAAAAACTCTTGATAAAAAGTTAGCAAGAGAATTATTCATTCCATTTACACATTTAATGTCAAAATCGAATGCACTGAGGATGGCTTGCCATCTAGCGAATATCTATTTATTTGTCAAATTTTTAACATCTTTTTCTATGACTTCTTTAGTAGATTTGCAGTCTATTTTTAGTAAGAATTTTTTGTTTAGAAGGTCAAGTTGGAATTTTTGAATACTTAAAACTATAGCTAGAGTTCATTTTTAATAGTTGAATAATTCGATTGAGTTGGGTTCCATGTTCCTGAAATAAATGTAACAGTTTTTTCTTGATTGTCTTCTTTTTGTAAAACAATTCCACCATAACTTATTTCTGAGGCATCTGTTTGAATTATTTTAAAAGCTTCGGATTTGCTAAATTTAAATAAGGAAGATTTTTAACCTTTTGTTTTATCCGCTGAACTGCTTTGGTATGGAATTCATTCCAAGCAGGAGGGTTCTTTTTTAATCTTTGTTGTAGAATTTTTTTATCTTCAGCTAAATTTTTATAGAAATTAGACACATAATTGAGATAGCCTAAAAATCTTTGCCGTTGTTTTATGTCTTTTGTTTCGTCAGGGAATTTATCACTAAATTCTATTACTCTATTGATAGGTTCAACTGTGTTGTTTTTTAATTTAAAACCTACAAAATTGATTTCTGTTTGAAATAATTTCATTTTTCTTTGACTTAGAACTAAACTATTTTTTATTACTATCTTTTTAAAAATTTCTAAATGTTTCCAATGTTGAGATATAGAGTCAGAATATATTAGAATGTCATCTATATAAATAAGTATAAAATTGCTAAAAGGATTGAATATTTTAGTCATTATTTTTTGAAATTCAGAAGGAACATTTTTTAACTCAAAAGGCATTACATTCCATTCGTAATGTCCAGAAGGGACAACAAAACCAATTTTATATAGAATCCCAATTGACCGACTCTTAAGAGTCCGTTGCACGGGGGCCGGATTAATTTACTTCGCTAGACTCAGATTGAAGCATTCAGTTTGAGAGCAACATTTGACGAAAAAGAATGATAGCAAGGGAAGGACAGTCACTATAAATTGAATTTATCAAACGTAGCAAGATAGGGCATACTTCCCCAAAAATGAGAAACAACATTTAATACATAGGAAAATTTTCCTTCGAAAATGAGAAACATTCTAATTTTTCCCAAATTGAGAAACAGTGATGGATTTATCAAACATAGCAAAATAGGAGACATTTTCCCGATTTCCCCAAATTGAAAAAGAACACTTGATACTTAAGAAGTTTTCCCCCAAAACTAAGTGTGCTTATTTGGCAATTTTTCCCCTAAAAAAATATGTAAATACAAACTTTACAATGAAACTTAGTCAATAATGTTTTCAATGACTTAGTAAAATGCCTCCGAAGAGAAGAGCCAGACAAAACCCACGTGTGGAGGAAGAGGTGCAACAGCCTCATCAGGAAGAGAAGGTACAACCACCTCATCAAGAGGAGGAACAAAATAGCGTGAACATACCCGTTGTGCCTCCAGAGTTACAAAACTTGGTCCAAGCGGTGGTTACTTCTGTTCTTCACACATGAATGGAAATGCGACCACCAGCGACGCATATGACAGGAGGATGGTCAAGGATTTCCAACAGCAACGCCCCCTTTACTTCAAAGGGAAAGAAGGGCCTGTCGGAGCAGAAAGCCGGTTGAGGAAAATTACTCAGATCTTAACCCTACTAATGATCTCGAGTCATGAAGACAAGATATTGCTGTCTTCCTGACTCGATATTGCTTGTCTTCCTCACAACTGATAAACGATGCCGGCAAATGGTGGGAGGTAGTAGAACGACAGCCGGCGCTCATTCCGGAAGGAGGACTGCAATGACGCGGGAGCAGTTCTCATGTTTTTGAACCACTATTTTCCCGAGGAGGAGAAGGAGCGCCACACCCAAGCGTTCCTATCTTTGGTGCAAGGCACCATGACGGTGGCTGAGTACTACCAGGAGTTCCTCCGTCTGTCCTATTATGCCCTATATATGGTGGACACGGAGCACCGAAGGGCTCGCAAGTTTGAGCGGGGCCTTCGACCGAGCATTAGGGCCAAGGTGACCATCTTCAAGGCACCTACATTGGCGGAGGTGGTCAGCAGAGCCACTATAGCAGAGCAGGAGATGGTCGAGACAGTACGGTTTGTGGACAACCGCCGAGGTCAGAGTGGGGGAAATACATTTCGTCCCAACAAGAGGTTTCGACCTAACCTTGGGAGACCTCACCTTCCACTGGGTCAACCAGGGGCTTTCTTCCCAATCAGCCCTCCCCATCAGCATCAGTCTCTCAGCTCCCCCGAGGTGGGAACAACTGTTATCAGTGTGGCCAACAGGGCCACTTCAAGAGGGAATGTCCACATAATAGCAGACCCTCTCACTCTAGGGGTTCCTTCCGCCCTCCAGCCAAACCAGCTAATTCACGAGGAACCAGGGTATACAACTAGGCGGGACGGGCGCCTAACCCTACGGGATCTGGACGGCTGTATACCTTAGCTCCTCCAACAGCGGTGGATCACTCCGTGATTCAAGGTATGGCCGTAGTTGGTAGTTCCTATGCCTTTGCACTTTTTGATTCTAGCGCATCTCACTCATTTGTATCTACTGCATTCATATTTGCTATGGGCACATTAGTACAAAAATTGTCCCCATCACTTACCATTGTATCCCCCGTCGGAGACACATCATTGGGACTTATATGCACAACAGTGAATACTGAACTCGCTGGATTTAGATTTGAGTTCAACTATCTCGTACTCGATATGACTGAGTACGATATTATCTTTGGCATGGACTGGTTGGCTAGCTTTCAGGCCAACATTGATTGTTATCTTCGTAGGGTGATATTCTGGTCACCCGAAGGAAAGCGGTATGTGGTGCATGTTGACAGGCAGAGCATCCCAATGACTAGAAGGCAGCATGAAGAGCTGAACCACCTTGTCTTGAACAGCATCAGATTAGACAAGGCACCGGTGGCCGAGCTTCCGGCGGCAGTGACAGACTACGAGGAGGTATTCCCGACAGAGCTCCCTAGGCTTACCACCCAAGAGGGACATTGACTTTGAGAACAGGTTATATCCTGGCACTGCTCCAGTGTCATTGCCACACTAAAGGATGGCACCAGCTGAATTGTCCGAGCTAAAGAAGCAGACTGATGAACTACTCAGACTGGAATTCATCCGGAACAGCACATCAGCATGGGGAGCCCCGGTATTGTTTGTGAAGAAAAAAAATGGTACCCTTCGGATGTGTGTGGATTATAGGAAATTGAAGCAGCTGAATGTCAGGAACAAGTACCCTCTACCCAGGATCGATGATTTATTTGATCAACTTAGGGGTCCACTCACTTCTCTAAGATTGATCTGATGTCTGGCTACAATCAAATCCGAGTTAGGGAGGATGACATAGAGAAGACAGCTTTCAGGACACGGTATGGTCTATATGAGTATGTGGTCATGCCGTTTAGACTTACAAATGCACCGGCTGTGTTCATGGATCTGATGAACACGATCTTCCGTCCTTACTTGGACAAGTTTGTGATTGTATTTATTGATGACATCCTGATCTATTCCAAAAGTCAGGAGGAACATGTTGAGCACATGCGGATAGTCCTGGACACCTTGAGGAAGAACCAGCTGTATGCCAAAGCCAGCAAGTGTGAGTTCTGGTTATCCGAGGTTAACTTCCTTGGGGCATATTATATCAGCAGAAGTTATAACCGTGGATCGGGCTAAGGTGGCAGCAGTGAGGGAATGGAAAGCACCGACGAATGTGACCGAGATCCGCAGTTTCCTGGGATTGGCCGGTTACTATAGGAAATTCATCATGGACTTCTCCAAGATTGCATCTCCACTTATCCGACTCACTCAGAAAGGAGACAAATTTGATTGGTCAGATATTTGTAATAAGAGATTTGAGGAGTTAAAGGAGAGGCTTACAACCACTCCTATTCTGATCTTGCCGGAAAGGGGCAAGGGCTATGAGGTATATTGTAATGCTTCAGGAGAGGGACTTGTGTGTTCTCTCACTCAGAGTCAGTGTGTGGTGGCTTATGGTTCAAGGCAGTTGAAGATTCATGAACGCCGCTATCCCACACATGATCTGGAACTAGCCGCAGTGGTCTTCGCTCTCAAAAGTTGGAGACACTACCCTTATGGTGAGAAGTTTAGGGTGTTCTCAGATCACAAGAGCCTGAAATACTTATTTGATTAGAAGGAACTCAACATGAGGCAGCGCAGGTGGATGGAATATCTGCAAGATTATGAGTTCGCGCTTCGGTATCATCCTGGCAAGGCGAACAAAGTGGCGGATGCCCTCAGTCACATGTCACATACGACAGTGGCCAGTTTGATCAGGAAGAAATGGGATAGCTGAACACCATCCGAGAGTTCGACTTGTATATCAAGAACCATGGGAGTATGTACAATCTGATCATACGGTCCAACATGGTCTCCAAGATTGAACAAGAGCAACGGACAGATCCAGAGGTGGAGGAGATATGGGCCAAGATGTCTACTGGTGAGGTTATACCAGAATGGGAATTACGACCGGGACAAGGTCTTGTATTTCGAGGTAGGACATATGTTCCTAAGAGTTGTAGAAGAGAGTTGTTGATCGAGGCACACCAAACCAAACTCTCTATCCATCCGGGCAGCACCAAGATGTATCATGATCTGAAGATGCACTATTGGAGGCATGGACTCAAGAGAGATGTGGCAGAGTTTGTTGCTCACTGTCTAACTTGTCAGGAGGTTAAGACGGAACATCAGAAGCCACCGGGCTTACTCAAACCTTTACCAGTGCCGGAATGGAAATGGGAACACATCTCCATGGATTTTGTGATAGGGTTGCCAAGGTCATCAAATGGCAACGATGCGATATGGGTCGTGGCAGATCGATTGACCAAGTCTGCGCACTTCCTTCCCATCAAGATGACAGATTCATCTGAGACCTTGGGTCAACGGTACATTCTGGATATCATCAGACTACATGGTATTCCCCAGACTATTGTGTCTGATAGAGATGGCCGATTCACAGGCAGAATGTGGCAGAGCATGCAGTCGACCATAGGGACAGATCTATTGACTAGCACAGCATTCCATCCACAGACTGATGGACAGTTGGAGAGGACGATACAGATATTGGAGGATATGCTGAGAGCATGTATACTAGACTTCAAGGATTGATGGGAGGATCACTTGCCACTGGTGGAGTTCTCTTAAAGCAACAGTTACCAGGCAAGCCTCTAGATGGCTCCATTCGAGGCCTTGTATGGTAGACCATGTAGATCACCTGTGTGTTGGTTAGAGGCCGGTGAGCCTGCATTGATTGGACCTGAGCTAGTTGTAGAGACTACGGTGCAGATTAAGTTAATACGACAGCACCTTCTTACTGCGCAGAGTCGTTAGAAGAGCTACGCTGACAAGAGGAGAATGTTCCTTGAGTTTGAGGTGGGAGACTTAGTGTTCTTGAAAGTCTCGCCATGGAAGGGACACATGCGATTTGGGAAGAAAGGGAAATGTCACCTAGATTTGTGGGGCCGTTCCCAATCCTGAAGAGTGTAACACCCGCCCCTTTTCACCGAAAATCAGAGTCAATTTTTTTTTTTTAAAGAATGACAAAGGGCGCGGACGTCACGACGCGAGTTAAGTCCAAGCTTCTAAAGCCCGGCCCTTAACTGGCCAACCCTATGTGCACGTGGAACGGAGTCCACGGAGAATGGTTCACATGTAGAAGTAAGCTCGAGGAATATTAAATTAAATGCGGAATGATAATAGAGACTAACCTACAAATTTTAGATAGCAAGGAAGAACATCATAAGAACATCATTAAATTACTAAAATATCTTATAATCATAATGTCCAAAATAAAATCCAAACCAGAGCAAGAAATCTAAAATTATTACATGCCGACAAGCTAAGCTACTTAAATTACATTTCCAAAATAAAACTTAAATAAAACTAAGTAGCCGCTTTCCCAAGCTCCTAAGCTTGGCTCCCGTCGCGTCCACCGTTTCCGCCGTCTCCTGCGTCATCAGCCAGGGTAGAAGTAGGGCGTTCAACAACGCTCCCAGTAAGACTCCGAGTAAGGCTAGCACATGGATTAGTGATAACAAGCATACCGATAACAGTATAATAAAACCATACAATGAATGCCATGCCATGGGTTCCTATGTCATGTGTCCCACCCATCATCCATAACATCATATAATGTCATATCCCCCTTGACGGCAAGGCCTCGTCAAAGTGTCCCCATGTTTGTTTCTCGGTCGCCCCGACAGAGAATGGACTCCGGTTATAGCCTATCAAGCTATCCCCATGTTTGATTCTCGGTCGTCCCGACGGAGCATGGACTCCAGTTATAGCATATCAAGCTATCCCCATGTTTGCTTCTCGGTCGCCCCGACGGAGCATGGACTCTGGTTATAGCATATCACGCTATCCCCATGTTTGCTTCTCGGTCGCCCCGACTGAGCATGGACTCCGGTTTCTTTATTTTCCCACCCATGCCATGCATGAGATGTAAGTGCATTATGCTATGTAATATATATAATTCATATCCTTAATTCATAATTCATAGCATTAAAATATAATCCATAGCATTAAAATATAATCCATATCATTAAAATATAATCCATAGCATTAAAATATAATCCATATCATTAAAATATAATCCATAGCATTAAAACCCATCTTAAAATAAATCATATAATTACCGAAATAAATCATGGAAACCATCACATACACATAATCCACGGCTTACAAAAATGTAGGAATCCTACTGAATACCGACTAGTGTCTTTTTTTCGTTTCCGTCAGATAAATCCGGTAGCCGATCGCGTACCGTTTGCGATGTCCCGATACCTTATTATACATTTACCAAATTAGTCCATGTTTTAACCATTTCTAAGCCCATACATCATATCTTAGTGGGTCCCATTTAGTCCATCAACCTTTTTTAATCACATAAGATCATTTTTTGAACATACTTAAGTCCATGGTCATCCTCCCATGGGGTTCTTCATTTTGGCCAATATTTACCATTTTTGCCACTACTCCTTTACATAATTAATTACTCATTTATCCATGCACACTTTAAGTCCATGTATGTTTTGGTCCATAATTGATCCATGAGTATGGGTCCACTGATGTCTCATTAACCATAACACAACATTAGCCATTTAATTATCCCAACCTCCATTCATTTAATCTCTTACATGGACCTTAACCTTGGCCTATAAAATGGCTCTCAATGAGTCATGGGTTCGGCCATACACCATGGCCGAACCCATGATGCCCTTTTCTTATCTTTCCTTGGGGCCAATTTACATTACTTAGGTCCAAAATGAACCCTCCCATGATGGAGTTTACATCATGCATTAAAACTATCATTCTTCACCATATTTGAGTCCATTAACTTAGCCCTATTCCATTCATCTAATTACATACATAATTCAAATTTTAGCCCATAACATGACCTACAAGTGGGTCAATATTAACCATACTTAAGGTCCATTAATTCCATTTAATTACAATCAACCTTCTCCTTTAATTTCCATATTTTCATACCCATTAAATAAATCATACATCTCCATAGGGTTTTCAAAAAAAACATACTTTTCATAAAACCTCTCCATGGTTTTTCCTCATTTAAAACCCCTTTGAAATAAATCATTAGAATCTTAAAAACCATAAATCATATTCCATGGTTTCCATTCACTAAAAAAAATCCCATTAACAATCATTTAATCACCTACCATGCTTTTCTTCACTAAGATCCCTTTAAAATTACAAACATTTGATCCTTTTAAGCCTCCAATTTTTAATAACACCTACTCCATATTTTTCATCCTTTTAAACCCATTTACAACCATCATTACACCACCATAGGGTTCATTATCCATTTATGCCTTTTGAGGCCATAAAAAAATTATTCACATCTCCCATAAATTTCCTCATAATCCCTTTACAAATTACCACAATTAATCTTTAAACCCTAACAATCATAAACCATCCTCCATGGCTTCCATTCTTTATAATTTCATTAAAATCCTTAAATCACCTACCATGGAGTTCGGCCATACTACATGGCCGAACCCTATGGCCCATGATTTCCTTCAAATCTTACATACATCCATGCTTAAAACAATTCTTAATACCAATGTCCTTAATGCATTTTTTTTTTATTAACCTAATTTATCCACTTTGTCCATTTTTCATCCTTCCATTGGATGGATTTGAGATCCAAGGCCTATGATGTTTTGGCCACCACCAAATCCAAGGAATGGATTTCATAATCTCTTCTTAACCCTAAAAAAAAAATGTAGAATTCTTGTTTAAGAACTACTTACAATCCGACGATTCCTCCGGCTTTTCTTTCTCCTCTTGATCTCCTTAGCCTTCTCTTCTCTTCTTCTCCTTGATCTTTGGGTTAAGATGCTTGATCAAGATGGAGTCCCCAAGGTTTGGGTTCGGCTAGGGTAAGGTTAGATTTTGAGAGAGGGAAGAGAGGAGATGATAGGAAGACCTACCCAAGGTCTTGAGTGATGGACTTATGCTTGCACTTCCTTCTCTTTTCTTCTCTTCTTCTTCCAAGTTTTTTCTTCTCTTTCTCCCTTGGGTGAGGGACGTTTTTGAGAGGGTAAGAGAGTGAAACGGTAGAGAGGTTTGAAGAATGAGATGGAAAACATCTCCTTTGGTTGCTAAACTCATCATTAGGTCCCCCACCTACCACACATGGTTTAATGTGTTTAATGGTGGTGGTTGGGATAAAACCACCACCCTAAGCACATGGTTTTATTTTGTGTTTGTTTTAAGTGGTTTGTGTTTGTTTGGGTGGTTTTGACCATTTGACCATGATTAGGTTAGCTTAATTAATTTAATTAATTTGATCATTAGGTTAAGTTAATTAATTCTCACTTAATTTAATTCCATTAAATTCCCTCTATGAAATCCACCCATGGTTGACCAAGTCAACCATGGTGGCCGGCCCCACCAATTCTTGGTCCACACACCACCTCACTTGGTGAGGTGGAGGTGGGCCCCATTCGGCCATGTCACTTTGGTGAAATCACCACCAACTTAGGTGATTTAAATTTAATTAAATCCATTCTTCTTATTGAATCACCATTGGGCCCATGGCCCAATTAAATTCACACTTACCCATCTACCTTAGAGCTTACATTATCTTGACCCATTGGGTCCCAAATGGGTATTGGGCCCAATTTGACCATCCTTGGCCCAATTGACCATCATTGACCATTTAAATGATTTTAAATCCAATCCATGGTCCATTGGGCCATACTTGGGCCTTTGTCTATATTTTGATCCATTCACCATTTACTCCATCCAATTTCCAATTTCCACCATTAAAATAAATAATATTCACCTATATATTGATTTACAAATTCCGGGCCATTACAATACCATCTTCTTTTGAAATTTTCGTCCCGAAAATTGGAGCGAGGTAGAGGCTAAAAACATCTCATACAAAGAGCTTCGGATGAGCGGCTCTCATCTCTGATTCAAGTTCCCAGGTGGCTTCCTCATTGCCATGTCATTCCCATACCACCTTGACCAACTGAATAGCGCGGTTCCGCAGCACTCTTTGTTCGCTCCCGATCACTCTGCTCAGCTTCTCCACATACGTCACGTCGCTTTGTACATCGACGTCTTGCACACTCAGAACATGTGAAGGATCGGGTTGTATTTCCTTAACATGGACACATGGAATACATCATGTAGAGATGATAGCTGTGGAGGGAGCGCCAACTGATAAGCTGCCCCCCCCCCCCCCCAACCCTCTTCAGGATTGGAAACGGCCCCACAAATCTAGGCGACAGTTTCCCCTTCTTTCCGAATCTCATGTGCCCCTTCCGTGGTGAGACTTTCAAAAACACCAAGTCTCTCCTCAAACTCGAGGAACATTCTCCTCTTATCGGCGTAACTCTTCTGACGGCTCTGCGTAGTGAGTAGGTGTTGCCGTATCAATTTGATCTGCGCTGTATTCTCCGCAACCAACTCCGGTCCAATCAGCGTAGGCTCACCGGCCTCTGTCCAACACACTGGCGATCTACATGACCTACCATATAAGGCCTCAAACGGAGCCATCTGGAGGCTTGCCTGGTAACTGTTATTGTAAGAGAACTCCACCAGTGGTAAATGATCCTCCCATCCGCCCTTGAAGTCTAGCATGCATGCTCTCAACATATCCTCCAGAGTCTGTATCGTCCTCTCTGACTGCCCATCAGTCTGGGGATGAAATGTTGTGCCAGTCAATATGTCGGTCCCCATAGCCGACTGCATGCCCTACCATACTCTGCAGGTGAATCGGCCATCTCTGTCGTACATAATGGTCCGGTGAATACCATGTAGTCTGATGATATTCCGGATGTACCGTCGACCCAAGGAGTCCAAAGGAGACAAGGATTGTAAGTATTTCTAAACAAGAGATTGGATTCTTTTTAGGGTTTAAGATTTGGGGTCCATTTCTTAGATTTAGTGGTGGCCAAAACATTATGGGCCTTGGATCTCAAAATCCATCCCATGAAAGGATGAAAAATGGACAAAACCCTAATGGGTAAATTAGGGTTAAGAAAAATAAATGGATTAAGGACATTATGTAATTAAATTATTTAAGCAATGGATGTATGGAATTTTTGGAAGGAATCATGGTGAGTAATTAAGTAAATTGGAATGGGGTTTTTAAGGTCAAAACCATGGTGGGTGTATGAGTGATTTTATTAGGGTTGTAAAGAATGAAAGCCATGGAAAGATGATTATGATTTTTAGGGTTTTTATGATCAAATGTAGTGATTTTCGAAAGGGTTTTAAATGAAGAAATTCATGAAAATGTAAATGGTTTTATGGCCTTGAAAAGCATAGATGGGAGTGAACCATGAGCCATGGGTTCGGCCATGGTGTATGGCCGAACCCTAGGGTTATGTGTTTGTAAATTTGAAGAGTGTAAAAATAGGGAAAAATGGTTGAGAATGGTGATAGTTTAAAATGGATTTTTAATTGTGGGAAATAATGTTCTAAAAATAAAACCATGGGGAGATTTTACAGATGGAATGTTTTTAAATCTTATGGTGATGTAATGGTGGTTTTAAATGGGTTTAGAAGGATGGAAGATATGGAGTAATGCATTAATAATTTGGAGGTTTAAAAATGGTCAAATGTTTGTAAATTTTAAAGGGAGCTTAATGAAGAAAACCATGGTAGAAAATTAAGGATTTTTAATGGAGTGTTTAGAGTTAGAATCATGAAGGGATGATTAATGATTTTAGTTTTTTTTTTAATGATTGAATGTAATAATTTTAAAGGGATTGTAAATGAGGAAATGCATGATGTGGACCTTCTCATGGTGTTAGAATTTTAATGGATTTAGAGAATGGAGGCTATGAAAAGGGGTTAATGATTTATAAAGGTTTTAAATGAATGGGTATTAGTGAATTTTAAAATGGGTGGAAACAATGATAAAAACCATGGAGAGTGATTGGTGAATTTAGAAGTACTTAGACCATAGTAAGGATGAAGGAATGTTGGCAACTTCAATGGATTTTAAATGTAGTTGGTAATGATCAAAATTGATAATTTAAATGCATGATGTAAACCTCCTCATGGGAGGCTTATTATGGATCTAAATGTAGTGAAAAAGACCTAAGGAAAAATGGGGATTAGGTTGAATTAAAGGGGCTGATTTTAATAAAACCCATGAGCCAATTTATGAGCCATTTGATGGGCTAAACTTGGGATTATGTATGTGGTTAGATGAATGGAAAAATTAGGCTAAGTTAAGGATTAATTTGTTAATGTGCATATCATGGTTGATGGAACATTAATGGATCTAGTGTATGGATCAATTATGAACAAAAATGTACATGGATTAAGTGAATGAGTAACCATGGAAGGGTAGTGGCAAAACCGTAAATATTGGCCAAAATGAAGAACCCCATGGGAGGTGACCATGGACTTAGTTGTTTTTAAGATGACCTTATAGTATGGTTAAATAAAGCCTAGGGTGGCTGGTTTTTAGACTCATGTAATTAAAATAATTAATATGGTTAAGGGATTAAATGGAACCCACGAACCTAACTAGTAGGGTTCGGCCATGGTGTATGGCCGAACCCCACTAAGGCTTAGATAATGGACTTAGACGTGATTCAAAACATGAATCTAATTGATAATATGTAATAAGGTACCGGATATCGTAAGAGGTGCGCGGCGACCGGGTTTGTGGACGGAAAAACGCAAAGGAACGTTAGTGGGTATTCGGTAGGATTCCTACCTTTTTGTAAGCCATGGATTATGTGCTATGTATGGGTTTTGTCCTTGATTTATTTTGGTAAGCATATGATTGTTTTAAGATGGGTTTTAAGGCTATAATGTATATATTGATGCTTTGCTTGATCTATTTTTGATAATCAAATTATATGTTTTATTGATGGGATTTTAAATGCCATGGTTTGTGCTATCATATATATTACATGGCATATGGCATCTACATCTCATGCATGACATGGGAGGGATATGGCATGGGAAGGATGGAATGAAACCGGAGTCCATGCTCCGTCGGGGCGACCGAGAAGCAAGCATGGGGATATCTTGATGTGTTTCATCCATCAAGAGGGATATTATGAGCTATAACCGAAGTCCATGCTCCGCCGGGGCGACCGAGAAGCAAACATGGGGACACCTTGACGAGGTTTTCCGTCAAGGGGGATGATTTGTGATTGTTTATATCTTGACGAGGTTTTGCCGTCAAGGGGGATGATTTGTGATTGTTTATATCTAGACGAGGTTTTGCCGACAAGGAGGATGATTTGTTATTGTTTATGTCTTGACGAGGTTTTGCCGTCAAGGGGGATGATTTGTGATTGTTTATATCTTGACGAGATTTTTCCATCAAGGGGGATATGTCATCATGATGGTATGGATGATGGGTGGGACACATGACATAAAACACCCATGGCATGGCATTCATTTTATGGTTTTCATTATATTATACCTATGTGCTTGTTATCACTAATACATGTGTTAGCCCTATTCGGAGTCCTACTGGCCGTGTTGTTTAACGCCCTATTTCTACCCTAGCTAATGACTCAGGAGATGGTGGACACGAAGGACGAGACGGGAGCCAAGCTTAGGAGCTTGGGGGAGTGAACTACTTAGTTTATTTAATTTATTTTGGAAATGTAATTTGAATAGCTTAACTCGTCGGAATGTAATAATTTAGATTAGTTACTATGGTTTGGATTTTATTTTGGACATTATCATTTTGAAGTAAATTAGTAATTTTAAATGATGTAATCTTCCCTGCTATCTAGAAATTGTTAGGATAGTCTCTATATTATAATTCTGCACTTAGTTTAATATTCCGCAAGCTTTCTTCTACGTGTGAACCGTTCTTCATGGACTCAGTTTCACTCACACGTAGGGTTGGCCAGTTAAGGGCCGGGCTTTAGAAGCTCAGACTTAACTCGCGTCGTGACGTCTGCGCCCTTTGTCACTCTTTATTTCAAAGAAAAATAGACTCTGATTTCGGTGAAAAGGGGCGGGCGTTACAAACTTTTCTCACAAGACAAAAGAAAAGGACATAGGGTTTCCATTCTCTCGTCCTCTCCCTCTGTCAAACATTCACCAAGGCCGAACCATCTTTTTGGGGGTTTCATCTTTGACCATCTCCCTCTCAAGGCCGAAGATCAAGAAGGAAGAAAGAAGAAAGGCTAAGGAGAAGATCGGAGGAGAAAGAAGGAGTGAAAGAAACTGGAGGAGCCGCGGAATCGGTAAGTATCACTTAACAAGATTTTACTAATTTGAAGGAGTTAAAGGAAACCATGTGTAGCGCCCCGTCCTTTTTCACTATGCTTTCTGTAAATCAGAGTCTATTTTTTTTTTAAAATAATAACAAAGTTAGCAAGAGCGAGACGTCACGACGCGAGCTAAGTCCGAACATCTAAAGTCCGACCCTTAACTGGCCAATCCTATGTGTGCATGGACTAAGTCCATGAAAACGGTTCACACATAACAATATAAACATGCAGATTAAAATCATAACTGCGGAATTATAATAGAACTTAATTCTATTTCATTTTAGATAGCAAAGTACGTCAAGTCTTAAATAATTAATCATAACATAATTATCCAAATAAACATCCAACCATAGCAAATTATCTAAATTATTACATGCCCGAAGTCTATTTACTCAAATTACAAGTCCATAAGTAACTTAATCAAAATATAAACTAAAAGCATCCAATCTCCTATGCTTGGCCCTTTTCGCGTTCATCGTTCCCCTCGTTTCCTGTATCATCCACTAGGGTAGAAGTAGGGCGTTAGAACAAAGCGCCCAGTAGGTATTCCATTTAGGGCTAACACATGGTTAGTACAAAACATATATAATAATATCATAATGTCAAAAACCATATAAACCATGCCATGTCATGATGTCAAATGCAATGAGTCCCAACCATCACAAGTACATATAAGTACCCCCACATAGGTCTTTCGGATGCCCCGACGAAGTGTGGTTCCTCTGGTTTCTTCTTGATGGAAAAGCACATCAAGGTATCCCACATAGGTTTTTCGGACGCCCTGACGGAGTGTGGCCCCTCCGGTTACATATCCTTCACCCCATGCCATGCATGATGCTAATGAAACACATGCTATTTTATATTGTAAACATAGCATTAAAACTTCACAATTGAAACATATCTTTTACAACGTAAATTCATCATAACAAGATAAAAACATTGTACATAAACGCATGGTTTCAAAAAGGTGGAATCCTACCAAAGACTACTAACGTGTCCTTGCGCTTTTGTCCGGTAACGCTCACAATCGTACACACCTTGTGAGGTCTCGTTACCTTATAATATATCAATCAATTAAAACCATGTCCCATTTGATTTACAATAACATCTAAGTCCATAAACTATTCCTCATAATATTGTTCCATAAATGATCCATTAACCGTGGCATAAAAACCCCAAGTCCACCAAATATTTCCCATGTGGTTCGGCCATACACCATGGCCAAACCCATGGTCTATCATTTATTTACATCTTTGCCATTCATACCAATCCATAAACATAGAACCATAAATAAAACCCTCCATAACCTAGCTTAATCATTCCTTTATTTACACATGCATAGATCTCTAAATGGTCTATAAAATTGCTTCATGGGGTTCGGCCATGGTTATGGCCGAACCCTATGATGCCTAACTTTCCAATTATTTCAATTACCATCCTTGAATCCATAAATCAAGGTTCCTTCCTTTTTTATCCAAAAATCCATCATTAAAACCTTTCTAAATTAATAACCATCTTCCATGGTTTTCATCCTTAAAAATCCATTAAACACAACCAATGTTCTTTCATGGGGTTCGACCATAGTGCATTGGCCGAACCCCATGGTTCCTTCTTTCCATTAAAATTATCATAATTACTTACCGATTCCGCAACTCCTCCGGTTTTCCTTCTCTCCAACTTGTTCTTCCGATCATTTTCTTCCTTCTACTTAATCTTTCACACTTGCTGGCTGCCCTCACCTTCTCTTGAAATGCCGTGCGCCCCTTGCGTCTCTCCTTTATAAAACTTCCAATCGGTTCCATCTTTAGAAGGTGCCGTGCGCCCCTTTGATTTAGCAATTGCCTTAGTGTTGCTCTTAACAAGGAAATGACCCCTTTTAGAGATACTCTAACACATGCGCATATCTCCTATGCATGGCCAAAGATCTTTTATTTAATCTTAGACATCTTCTTTATTTGGATTAGGCAATCAAATGTCATTGCCTAATCCCAACCCATCCATGTATGTGTGTCATCTTAGGACAATCCTAAAATCTTTCCATCAATACCTTCCATTCCAAATTCCCTCTATGCGCATGCCACTTAATCTAAATCCCATATTTATAGATATATTACATTACCATTTTAATTCAGCCCTGTTTAATTTAAATTAGACCTTATACCATAACCGTTGGATCCTAATTGGGCCAATGACCCAACAACTTACCCATCTAAGGTTCATATCCGTTAATTCACAATTAAAATGGCAAATTCAGTAAATAATGATAACATGGAATTCTGAAGTGTTACACCAGGGAATCCCATTTTGGATTAGAGAGTTGGCCAAAATATTATGGGCCACGGATTTAAAAATCCATCCAAGAAATGAGATAGAAATTGGACACACCCTAATGGGCAAGATAGGCAATGTAAATGATGGAATATTAAGGACATTATGTATATATGGCTAAGGACCTCTTGCATGAACCATATAAGGATTATGATCATGGATCATGGGTTGACCTTACATGACCGAACCATAATTGTTATGGATATATGGAAAGGACCTCATGCAAGTCTAAGTTAAGGTATATGATCAAGATCATGGTTTGGCCCTTGCATGGCCAAACCCTAGATTTCTATGTATATGGATCATGAGAGCTAAAAAGGATTTGGATGAGGTTCGGCCATGATGTATGGCCGAACCCCATCAAGGGACATAATCATAAGTATATGTTTTTCTAAGGGTAAGTGATGAACCATAGGGTTCGGCCATGTTGTATGGCCGAACCCCATGGAAGGACTTTGGTGATTTGTAACGAGTTTTAAAGGATGAAAATCATAGATGCATGTTGACAATTTTAAAGGTTTTAAATGGATCTATGTTAAGGAATGTTTAAAGGGTTTTTAAGGGTGAGAATGATGGAAGAATATTAACAATGTAAATGGTCTCAAATGTTGTAAAGGGTGGAGAACCATGGACCATGGGTTCGGCCATGGTGTGTGGCAGAACCCCATGGAGGGATGTTGATGGACTTAAGAGGTATTAGACCGTGAAAATGAACATCATGGGTTCGGCCATGTTGTATGGCAAACCCCATGACCCATTTTATGGACATTATGGATCTATGCATGCATGTTTAAATAAATGGATTATTAAGCTAAGGAATGCAAGCATTTGTTAAGGAGTTATGTCATGATCATTTATGGATCTATGTTTATGGATCATTTGTGGATCCATGCATGTAATGTTTGGCTATAGATCTATGTTTTGGACCTAAGTTATGGGTGAATGAATTAGGTGACCAGATATGGAAGGAAATAATGGCAAAGATTGTCAATATGGTTAAAATGAAAGACCACGGGTTCGGCCATGGTGTATGGCCGAACCCCATGGAGAATGTTTTTGGGGACTTAGGGTTTTATTAATGGAAAATGATGAACTTATGTGTAATGAATCAAAGGATGGTTGATCTTGGACCCACATGATTAAAATGATCTAAGGATTAAAAAAGGACCCAAAAACCAAGTGGGTGATATGGCCGAACCCCACTAAAGCATGTTATGGACTTGAACATGGTTGGAAATCAAATGGAACTTTGGTTTGATTTGTTGATGTGTAATAAGGTAACGAGATCTCACAAGCAGTGCTCGATCGGTGATCGATCTTTGGACGGAAACCCAAGGACCCTGTATTTAGACATTGGTAGGATTCCTACCTCATTGAAACCATGGATTATGTGTATACGTGAAAGTTTTACTTGAATTATTTTGGTATCAAATTATATGTCTTAATGATGGGATTTTAATGCTATGGTTCGTATTATTACATAGCATGTTGCACTTACATCATATGCATGGCATGGGAGGGAAGAAATGTAACCGGAGATCCACACTCCGTCAGGGTGTCCGTAAGGCATTTGTCGGGGTACCTTGATGTGCATTATCCATCAAGAGGGACGTGTGATTGAATTGTAACCGGAGTCCACTCTCCGTCGGGGCAACCGATAAACAAACGTGGGGATACCTTGATGAGGCTTTTCCATCAAGAGGGACATTGTGTGATTGTGGTTGTAACCGAAGTCCATGCTCCATCGGGGCGACCGATAAACAAACGTGGGGATACCTTGATGTGCCTTTTCCATCAAGAGGGATATTATGTGATGATGATATGGATGATGGGTGGGACTCATGGCATATGACACCCATGGCATGACATCTACTTGCATGGTTTGATATTACTTATATCTATAAATTTTTGTTTATACTAATCCATGTGTTGACCCTACTCGGAGTACCCTCTGGGCGCGTTGTCTAATGTCCTACTTCTATCTCAGACGATGATGCAGGAAATGGAGGAAGTGAAGGACGTGACCGGACCCAAGCTTAGGAGCTTGGAGGAGCTAGATTGATTTATTTAAGTTTCATTTATGGAAATGTAATTTGAGTAGCTTAGCTTCTTAGACTGTAATAGTTTAAACTACTTGCTATGGTTTGGACTTTACTTTTGGACATTCTAAGTTAAGGTACTTGTTAATTAAGTGATGTACTTCCTTGCTATTAATAATTGGTAGGATAGACTCTATTATAATTTCGCATCTACAGTTTATTTCCGCAAGCTTAACTTATTACGTGTGAATCGTTCTTCGTGGACTTATTCCATGCACACGTATGGTTGGCCTGTTAAGGGCCGGGCTTTTGGAGCTCGGACTTAGCTCGCGTCATGACGTCCCGCTCTCTTGTCACTCTTTTATTTCAAAAAAAAAATAGACATTGATTTTCGGCATAGTGAAAGAGGGTGTGGTGTTACAGTTGGCATCAGAGCGAAACCGGAAGAATGAATCTTTCGAAGTAAGGTTAAGACGGCATCATGTCTCACTGACAAATAAGAATCCCAACTGATAGACTCTTCAGAGTCCGCTGCAAGGGGGCCGGATTAATTTACTTCGTTAGACTCAGACTGAAGCATTCAATCTGAGAGCAACATTTGACCAAAAAAAATAATAGTAAGGGAAGGACAGTCACTATAAATTGGATTTATTAAACGTAGCAAGATAGGGCATACTTCCCCGAAAGATGAGAAACAACATTTAATACATAGGAAAATTTTCCCCCGAAAAAGAAAAATATCCGAATTTTTCCCAAATTGAGAAACAGTGATGGATTTATCAAACATAGCAAAATAGGAGACATTTTCCCGATTTCCCCAAATTGAAAAAGAACACTTGATACTTAGGAAGTTTTCCCCCAAAATAAGTGTGCTTATTTGTCAATTTTTCTCCTAAAAAGATACATAAATACAAACTTTACGATGAAAATTAGTCAATAATGTTTTCAATGACTTAGGAAAATGCCTCTGAAGAAAAGAATCCGACAAAACCCACGTGTGGAGGAAAAGGTACAGCAACCTTGTCAGGAGGAAGAAGTACAACAACCTCATCAGGAAGAGGAGGTACAACCACCTCATCAAGAAGAGGAACAAAATAGCGTGAACATACCCGTTGTGCCTCCCGAGTTACAAAACTTGGTCCAAGCGGTGGTTACTTCTATTCTTCAACAGCACATGAACGGAAATGCGACCACCAGCGATACAAATGACCAGAGGATGGTTAAGGATTTCCAGCAGCAGCGTCCCCCTTACTTCAAAGGGAAAGAAGGGCATGTCGGACCAGAAAAATGGTTGAGGAAAATTACTCAGATCTTAACCCTACTAAAGATCTCGAGTCATGAAGACAAGATATTGCTGGCTTCCTCACAACTGATAAACGATGCCGACAAATGGTGGGAGGTAGTAAAGCGACAACGGGCTCTCATTCCGGAATGAGAGAGGACTGCAATGATGTGGGAGCAGTTCTCGACAATGTTTTTGGACCACTATTTTCCCGAGGAAGAGAAGGAGTGCCACACCCAAGCATTCCTATCTTTGGTGTAAGGTACCATGACGGTGGCAGAGTACTACCAGGAGTTCCTCCATTTGTCCTGTTATGCCCTATATATGGTGGACACGGAGTACCAAAGGGCTCGTAAGTTTGAGCAAGGCCTTCGACCGAGCATTAGGACCAAGGTGACCAGACCATCTTCAAGGCACCTACACTGGCGGAGGTGGTCAGCAGAGCCACTATAGTAGAGCAGGAGATGGCCGAGACAGCGCGGTTTGTGGACAACCGCCGTGGTCAGAGTGGGCGAAGTACATTTCGTCGCAACAAGAGGTTTCGACCTAAATTTGGGAGACTCTCACCTTCCACTGGGTCAACAGGGGGCTTTGTCTCCCAATCAGCCATCCCCATCAGCATCAGTCTCTCAGGTCCCCCGAGGTGGGAACACCTGTTATCAGTGTGGCCAATAGGGCCACTTCAAGAGGGAATGTCCACATAATAGCAGACACTCTCACTCCAGGGGTTCCTTCCGCCCTCCAGCCAGACCAGCTAATT
The DNA here is from genome assembly GCA_013350335.1 of Chimonanthus salicifolius. Lineage (NCBI taxonomy): Eukaryota > Viridiplantae > Streptophyta > Magnoliopsida > Laurales > Calycanthaceae > Chimonanthus > Chimonanthus salicifolius. The sequence continues at coordinate 53,513,794 of CM023533.1, read as the reverse complement.
CATGGGGAACCAGGGCATACAACCAGGCGGGACGGGCGCCTAACCATACGGGATCTGGACGGCTGTATACCTTAGCTCCTCCAACAGCGGTGGATCACTCCGTGATTCAAGGTATGGTCGTAGTTGGTAGTTCCTATGCCTTTGTACTTTTTGATTCTGGCGCATCCCACTCATTTGTATCTACTACATTCATATCTGCTATGGGCACATTAGTACAAAAATTGTCCACATCACTTACCATTGTATCCCCCGTCGGAGACACATCATTGGGACTGATATGCACAACAGTGAATACTGAACTCGCTGGATTCAGATTTGAGTTCAACTATCTGGTACTCGATATGACTGAGTACGATATTATCTTTAGCATGGACTGGTTGGCTAGCTTTCAGGCCAACATTGATTGTTATCTTCGTAGGTTGATATTCTGGTCACCCGAGGGAAAGTGGTATGTGGTGCATGCTGACAGGCAGAGCATCCCAATGACTAGAAGCCTGCATGAAGAGCTGAACCACCTTGTCTTGAACAACATCAGATTAGACAAGGCACCGGTGGCCGAGCTTTTGGTGGTAGTGACAGACTACGCAGAGGTATTTCCGATATAGCTCCCTCGTTTACCACCCAAGAGAGAGATTGACTTTGAGATCAAGTTATATCCTGACACTGCTCCAGTGTCATTGCCACACTATAGGATGGCACCAGCTAAGATGTCCAAGCTAAAGAAACAGATTGATGAACTGCTCAGACTGGGATTCATCTGGAACAGCACATCAGCATGGGGAGCCCCAGTGTTGTTTGTGAAGAAAAAGGACGGTACCTTTCGGATGTGTGTGGATTATAGGAAATTGAACCAGCTGACTGTCAGGAGCAAGTACCCTTTACCCAGGATCGATGATTTATTTGATCACCTTAGGGGTTCCACTCACTTCTCTAAGATTGATCTGATGTCCGGCTACCATCAAATCAGGGTTAGGGAGGAGGACATAGAGAAGACAGCTTTCAGGACACGTTATGGTCTATATGAGTATGTGGTCATGCCGTTTGGACTTACAAATGCACTGGTTGTGTTCATGGATCTGATGAACAGGATCTTCCGTCCTTACTTGGAACAGTTTGTGATTGTATTTATTGATGACATCCTGATCTATTCCAAAAGTCAAGAGGAACATGCTGAGCACCTGCGGATAGTCCTGGACACCTTGAGGAAAAACTAACTATATGCCAAAGCCAGCAAATGTGAGTTCTGGCTATCCGAGGTTAACTTCTTGGGGTATATTATATCAGCAGAAGGTGTAGCTGTGGGCCCGGGTAAGGTGGCGACAGTGAGGGAATGGAAAGCACCAAGGAATGTGATCGAGATCCGCAGTTTCCTGGGATTGGCCAGTTACTATAGGAAATTCATCATGGACTTCTCCAATATTGCATCACCACTTACCCGACTCACTCAGAAAGGAGTCAAATTTGAGTGGTCAGATATGTGCAACAGGAGATTTGAGGAGCTAAAGGAGAGGCTTACAAGCGCTCCTATTCTGATTTTGCCAGAAAAGGGCAAGGGCTATGAGGTATATTGAGATGCTTCAGGAGAGGGACTTGGGTGTTCTCTCACTCAGAGTCAGCTTGTGGTGGCTTATGGTTCAAGGCAGTTGAAGATTCATGAACGTCGCTATCCCACACATGATCTGGAACTAGCCGCAGTGGTCTTCGCTCTCAAAAGTTGGAGACATTACCTTTATGGTGAGAAGTTTGAGGTGTTCTCAGATCACAACAGCCGGAAATACTTATTTGATCAGAAGGAACTCAACATGAGGCAGTGCAGGTGGATGGAATATCTGCAAGATTATGAGTTCGCGCTTCGGTATTATCCTGGCAAGGCGAACAAGTGGCAGATGCCGTCAGCGGTATGTTACATGCGACAGTGGCCAGTTTTATCAGGAAAGAATGGGAGATGCTGAACACCATCCTAGAGTTCAACTTGTATATCAAGAACCATGGAAGTATCTACAATCTGATCATATGGTCCAACATGGTCTCCAAGATTGAACAGGAGCAACGGACAGATCTAGACTTTGAGGAGATATGGGCCAAGATGTCTACTGGTGAGGTTATACCAGAATGGGAATTACGACTGGGACAGGGTCTTGTATTTTGAGGTAGGACATATATGCCTAAGAGCTGTAGAAGAGAGTTGTTGATCAAGGCACACCAAACCAAACTCTCTATCCATCCGGGCAGCACCAAGATGTATCATGATCTGAAGAGGCACTATTGGTTGCATGGACTCAAGAGAGATGTGGCAAGCTTTGTTGCTCACTATCTAACTTGTCAGGAGGTTAAGACGGAACATCAGAAGCCACCGGGCTTACTCAAACCTTTACCAGTGCCGGAATGGAAATGGGAACACATCTCCATGGATTTTGTGATAGGGTTGCCAAGGTCATCAAATGGCAACGATGCGATATGGGTCGTGGCAGATCGATTGACCAAGTCTGCGCACTTCCTTCCCATCAAGATGACAGATTCATCTGAGACCTTGGGTCAACGGTACATTCTGGATATCATCAGACTACATGGTATTCCCCAGACTATTGTGTCCGATAGAGATGGCCGATTCACAGGCAGAATGTGGCAGAGCATGCAGTCGGCCATAGGGACAGATCTATTGACTAGCACAGCATTCCATCCACAGACTGATGGACAGTTGGAGAGGACGATACAGACATTGGAGGATATGCTGAGAGCATGTATACTAGACTTCAAGGATTGATGGGAGGATCACTTGCCACTGGTGGAGTTCTCTTAAAACAACAGTTACAAGGCAAGCCTTTAGATGGCTCCATTTGAGGCCTTGTATGGTAAACCATGTAGATCACCAGTGTGCTGGATAGAGGCCGGTGAGCCTGTACTGATTGGACCTGAGCTAGTTTCAGAGACTACGGCACAGATTAAGTTGATACGACAGCACCTACTTACTGCACAGAGTCGTCAGAAGAGCTACGCTGACAAGATGAGAAGGTTCCTTGAGTTTGAGGTGGGAGACTTAGTGTTCTTCAAAGTCTCGCCACTGAATGGACACATGCGATTCGGGAAGAAAGGGAAACTGTCGCCTAGATTTGTGGGGCCGTTCCCAATCCTGAAGAGGGTGGGGGAGGTGGCTTATCAGTTGGCGCTTCCTCCACAGTTATCATCTTTGCACGACGTGTTCCATGTGTCCATGTTGAGGAAATACAACCCTGATCCTTCACGTGTGTTGAACGTGCAAGATGTGGATGTACAAAGCGATGTAACATATGCGGAGAAGCCGGTCAGAGTGATCGGGAGAGAACAAAGGGTGCTACGGAACCGCGCCATTCAGTTCATCAAGGTGGTATGGGACCAACATGGTAATGAGGAAGCCACCTGGGAACTTGAATCGGAAATGAGAACAGCTCATCCGGAACTTTTTGTATAAGTCGTTTGAAACCCTACTTCGCTTGATTTTCGTGACGAAAATTTCAAAAGAGGGTAATATTGTAGTAGGCCGAATTTTTAAATCAAGAAATATATTGGCTATTATTTATTTTAATTTTTGAAATTGAGAATTTTGATGAAATGGATGTTAGATGGATCAAAGTTGGGGCAATGGCCCAAGTATGGTCCAATGGACCATGGATTGAATTATTTCCAAATTAATTGGGTCAATGATGGTCAATTGGGTCAAATGCTCAATTGGGACCCAATGGGTCAAGATGGATTGAGCATTAGGGTAAATGGGTAAGAAATGGATTTAATTGGGTCATAGACCCAATTGTGATCAAAGGCATGGGGTCCACCTCATCAAGGGAGGTGGCAAGTGTAGGAGTGGAAATCCAAGTGGCATAGCCAAGTGGGACCCAACTCCACCTCATCAAGTGAGGTGGAGTGTGGACCAAGATATAGGTGGGGCCGACCATCTTGGTTGACTTGGTCAACCATAGGTGAGTTTATAGAGGAATTAAAGTGAGTCAAGTGAAATAAGTGGAATTAAATTATTTAATTGAATCACCTAAGTTAGATGGAAATAAAATCAATGCATGAGTTGAGAGTTGAGTTACATTAAAATAAGGTGAGTCAAATGGGGGTGAGTTACATATAAATGGAGTAAGTCAAGTGGGTGATTTCATCTCATGGAAACCACTCCACCAAAACCGTTGGGATAAGGGGTGGTATGCCATGTGGAGGGCATGCTACCCCCTTGGCTAGACCAAAAGCTTAGGTGGAGACCATGCATTGGGCAAAAGAGAGGTGGTGGTTCCACCTCATCCAAACCACCAAACCACCCAAGGAAACCCAAACCCAAAACCGTTGGACATGGGGGTGGTATGCAAGACAAGAAGCTTAAAATGGGGACATGCAAGACCATGCATTGGGCAAAAGAGAGGTGGTGGGTCCACCTCATCCAAACCACAAAGATGAAACCAAGCCAAAACCATTTTACATGGGAGTGGTATGTGCCATGTGGAGGGCATGCACTCCTTTGTTTGGTCAATGGGCTCAGGGGGAAGACTCCACATTGATGAGGGTGGAGTCTAACCCAAGCAAACCCTAGACAAGATGGGAAAGAGGACTTTTGATCCCATTCCTCTCATCTCACTCTCTCCCTCTCCCTCTCTTGGTCGACCATCACTCTAAGAGAAAGAAGAAAAAGACTTAGAGAAATTTGGATCTCAAGCTTGGCCGACCTCTCTCACAAGACAAAAGAAAAGGACTTAGGGTTTCCATTCTCTCCTCCTTTCCCTCTCTCAAACATTCACTAAGGCCGAACTGCCTTCTTGGGGGTTTCATCTTAGACCCTCTCCCTCTCAAGGCCGAAGATCAAGAAGGAAGAAAGAAGAAAGACTACGGAGAAGATCGGAGGAGAAAGAAAGAGTGAAAGAAACTGGAGGAGCGGCGGAATAGGTAAGTATCACTTAACAAGATTTTACTAATTTGAAGGAGTTAAAGGAAACCATGGAATCCCATTTTTGGATTGAGAGTTGGCCAAAATATTATGGGCCATGGATTTAAAAATCCATCCAAGAAATGAGATAGAAATTGGACACACCCTAATGGGTAAGATAGGCTATGTAAATGATGGAATATTAAGGACATTATGTATATATGGCTAAGAACCTCTTGCATGAACCATATAAGGATTATGATCATGGATCATGGGTTGACCTTGCATGGCCGAACCATAATTGTTATGGATATATGGAAAGGACCTCATGCATGTCTAAGATAAGGTATATGATCAAGATCAATGGTTTGGCCCTTGCATGGCCAAACCCTAGATTTCTATGTATATGGATCATGAGAGCTAAAAAGGATTTGGATGAGGTTCGGCCATGATGTATGGCCGAACCCCATCAAGGGACATAATCATAAGTATATGTTTTTTTAAGGGTAAATGATGAACCATAGGATTCAGCCATGTTGTATGGCCGAACCCCATGGAAGGACTTTGGTGATTTGTAATGAGTTTTAAAGGATGAAAATCATAGATGCATGTTGACAATTTTAAAGGTTTTAAATGGATCTATGTTAAGGAATGTTTAAAGGGTTTTTAAGGGTGAGAATGATGGAAGAATATTAACAATGTAAATGGTCTCAAATGTTGTAAAGGGTGGAGAACCATGGACCATGGGTTCGGCCATGGTGTGTGGCAGAACCCCATGGAGGGATGTTGATGGACTTAAGACATATTAGACCATGAAAATGAACATCATGGTTTCAGCCATGTTGTATGGCGGAACCCCATGACACATTTTATGGACATTATGGATCTATACATGCATGTTTGAATGAATGGATTATTAAGCTAAGGAATGCAAGCATTTGTTAAGGAGTTATGTCATGATCATTTATGGATCTATGTTTATGGATCATTTGTGGATCCATGCATGTAATGTTTAGCTATAGATCTATGTTTTGGACCTAAGTTATGGGTGAATGAATTAGGTGACCAGCTATGGAAGGAAATAATAGCAAAGATGCCAAAATGGTTAAAATGAAAGACCACGGTTCGGCCATGGTGTGTGGCAGAACCCCATGGAGGGATGTTGATGGACTTAAGACATATTAGACCATGAAAATGAACATCATGGTTTCAGCCATGTTGTATGGCGGAACCCCATGACACATTTTATGGACATTATGGATCTATACATGCATGTTTAAATGAATGGATTATTAAGCTAAGGAATGCAAGCATTTGTTAAGGAGTTATGTCATGATCATTTATGGATCTATGTTTATGGATCATTTGTGGATCCATGCATGTAATGTTTAGCTATAGATCTATGTTTTGGACCTAAGTTATGGGTGAATGAATTAGGTGACCAGCTATGGAAGGAAATAATAGCAAAGATGCCAAAATGGTTAAAATGAAAGACCACGGGTTCGGCCATGGTGTATGGCCGAACCCCATGGAGAATGTTTTTGGGGACTTAGGGTTTTATTAATGGCAAATGATGAACTTATGTGTAATGAATCAAAAGATGGCTGATCTTGGACCCACATGATTAAAATGATCTAAGGATTAAAAAGGTACCCAAAAACCAAGTGGGTGATATGGCCGAACCCCACTAACGCATGTTATGGACTTGAACATGGTTGGAAATCAAATGGAACTTTGGTTTGATTTGTTGATGTGTAATAAGGTCATGGGATCTCACAAGCGGTGCGCGATCGGTGATCGATCTTTGGACGGAAACCCAAGGACCCGGTATTTAGACATTGGTGGGATTCCTACCTCATTGAAACCATGGATTATGTGTATATGTGAATGTTTTACTTGAATTATTTTGGTATCAAATTATATGTCTTAATGATGGGATTTTAATGCTGTGGTTCGTATTATTACATAACATGTTCCACTTACATCTCATGAATGGCATGGGAGGGATGAAATGTAATCGGAGATCCACACTCCGTCAGGGTGTCTGTAAGGCATTTGTGGGGGTATCTTGATGTGCATTATCCATCAAGAGGGATGTGTGATTGAATTGTAACTGGAGTCCACGCTCCGTCGGGGCAACCGATAAACAAACGTGGGGATACCTTGATGAGGCTTTTCCATCAAGAGGAACATTATGTGATTGTGGTTGTAACCGGAGTCTACGCTCCGTCGGGGCGACCGATAAACAAACGTGGGGATACCTTGATGTGCCTTTTCCATCAGGAGGGATATTATGTGATGATGATATGGATGATGGGTGGGACTCATGGCATATGACACCCATGGCATGGCATCTACTTGCATGGTTTGATATTACTTATATCTATATGTTTTCGTTTATACTAATCCATGTGTTGACCCTTTATGGTCCATGTGCTCCAGTCAAAGTCTAAGTTCAAATCCAATTGCTCTAAATCCATATTCGAATTTTGCTATGTAAACCATAAGTCCACATGCCCGAAGCCTTGTCCATGCTCCTATCATCCACACCATCCATTAGCCATCATTTAATCCAGACCATTCATTGCATTCATAAAATTAGGAAAACCCTAGAGCCACCTTTCCAAATCCAATCCATACATCTATCATATTAGATCTAGGGCATTCATTGCATCATTCATCTACATTAACCTTAGAATCATAAACCTCCATGCATCATCTTACCATTTATATATCTCATATTAACCATCCAACACTAGGACCATAAGATCTTAACCCATTCAATCATAGTCATCCATTCATAAAACCCTAGATATAGATTAAGTTGGAACCCAAGCCACCTCCACCTATCCATTTGAATTTTAAACATCACCTATATTCTCTCCACTCCACATGATTTTCCCATATCCCACTAGATCCATTCGAATTTTGCATAGGTCAACCCTCCACCTCATCACATCTCATTTCAACCATTCATGCATTTCTACTTTTAATCTCCACCATCCATATCATGCACACACATAACCCTAATCCAATAAGTCAAATTCGCCCAAGCCTACTGAATCCCATGATTTTCGAATTTCCCTTCTTAGGTCCCATGCCAACTTCTTACCCAAGACACTAAATTCGTGTATGCCTTGTAACCCTAGCCTTTTTCATCTTAAAATCTCATCCATTCGTGTTAAGTTAGATTTAATCCAAGCCCTCCATAGATCACCTAAAATTATATTAAATCTCCACCCTTCATTCCAAACCCAAGCCTATAAATAGTCCATTCCATCATAGGAAAAATCGAAATTGATCAGGAGCCAAAAGGGACTGAAGATTGGAGAATACTTACTAGACAAGGAGCCATACACAAATTTTAGAAATGAGCCTCTCATATTGTAATTTTATTTTTGATTGCCTTTGTTGTATTTTTCTAATGCTTTGTACTTGAATTCTTTCATTAAATAAATAAAAGATAAGCTTTTAGAACCCCGAAACATCCAACTTTTTTATTTCTTTTATGATTGTTTGATTTAATTTTAAGTTTGTATTCTTTGTTTAATTAAAAGGGCATAATGAAATAGTTAGAACTTAGTTTTCATTATATTCAAATCTAAGGTTCCTATGGGACATAATGAAATAGCTAGATTTTGAATTTAATTGTTAAATCTAAGGATCTAAGGTTCAATTAATTAAATTAAAGTTTATGAATTTTAATTTTAAAGAAAAACAGGAATTAAGACTTGAATTTTTATGCGAATTTCAGATCTAGATTTTTTATTTGTTTACACACTTTTAGGCTATGATTGATCTTTTCCAATACCACCTTTAAATTATGTCTTGCTTTGTTATTTCATTTATTTTAATTGTCACTTCATTTCCTTTTATTTTATTTTATTTAGTTTTGTTATTTGTTGTATTTGTTTGATTTGTTTTTGTTGTTCAAATTATTGTCATTGTTTATTTTGTTGTATACTTTGTATTTATTTCTTGTATTTAATCCACCTTCTCAAAGATGTATTATTTAGTCTGAGATTTAAATAAATTGAATTTTTAATTTTGCTTTCTTAAACTGGGATGTGAGGTTGTTTATAAATTCTATATTAAAACCATTGACATTGTCTTAATTGAATATTAAAATTGGATAAATTGGTCAAATTTTAGAATTAGTTGATGTTTAGATTATGGATCTATTGATTTAAAACTAGAATATGATTAGTTTAAAGATATAATTATAATGATAGAATTTGATTTCTATGATGGGATTAATTTAAAGTTCTATATTTTTTACAACATACAAAATTCCAATTACATATATTTTGTTTTCTTTCATATAACTTGTTCATTGTGGGATTGGCCTCATACTCTTAACGCTATACAATAAATGGTTCGTGCGCTTGCGAGTAATGAGTAATAAATTTAAAATTTGCACAACATACAGTTTTGGTAAAGTCGTTAGAGAGAGTTGGGTACGCAGCTTTGTGTTAGCACTGATTTTTCATCCTCAAATTGATGGACAATCTGAATGGACTATTCAGATTTTAGAAAACATGCTTCGTGCTCGAAAAGTCTCTAGAAGAGTTATGCAAACCGCAGGCTAGGTCGTTGGAGTTTGCAGTGGGTGACCATGTGTTTTTTCTGATTTCTCCTCGTCGGGGTATTTAGAAGTTTGGAAGCAAAGGGAAGTTGTCTCCTAGATATATTGGGCCATTTGAGATTTTGGGTAGAGTTGGAGAAGTGACATATAGGCTTGCACTTCCACCTCAACTTGCTTGAGTCCATAACGTCTTTCATGTATCTATGCTTAAGAGATATCTTTCAGACCTTTCCCATGTGTTGAATTGGGAAGACCTGGACTGTAACACCCCAGATTTCTTTAGATTATAATATATATTGGATTGGTCCATTTGAATTGTGAATTGATGGAATTTGAGATTTAAAAAATGGAATTTGACATTAGATGGGCAAGAAATGGGTCAATTACCCAATTAAGACCCAATGGATCATAGTGAGCTTGATTTTAAAGTAATTGGGTAAGTTTAAAGTAAATGGGTTAGTTACCCAATTAAGACCCAATGGATCATGGTGAGCTTGATTTTAAAGTAATTGGGTAAGTTTAAAGTAAATGGGTTAATTACCCAATTAAAACCCAATGCATTAAAATCTACCTCATCAAGTAAGGTGGCATGTGAGTGATGTAGCATTGCCATGTTGCATGCATGTCATCACATGGAAGCCAACTAGACAAGGAGGCCACATCATCAAGTGACATGGCCAAGTGGGACCTAAGTGCCATGTGGTGACCAAGTCACCACATGCATGGCCGACCATGTCATGGGTTGACTTGGTCAACCACAAGTGAGTTCAAGTGCATTAAGTTGTTGCTTGAGTTGAAGAAGGTGAAGAGTTTCCATCTCAAGGGGCATGAAACCAAAGGTCTCATTGGAAGTCACGGGGTCTCTTTGGTTTAAGCCAAGGGTCTCCTTAGTTAAGCCAAGGGACACATTGGTTAAGACAAATCATTAAGAGAGGGAATAAGAGTTTGAGCTTTATACAAAAGGACACAACCCAACAGGCACACCAAACCCCTTGGCCGACTCCTCTTCATTGAACCAAGGGTTTTCCTCTCCTCTCTCTCTCTCTCTCTCCCTTCTATCTCTATACATGGAGACTTTGAAGAGCAAGGAAGAAAGAAGAAGGATTAAGGAAGAAAATACAGACCAAAACGAAAAGAAGGAGACGGAAAGAAGGTATGTTTAAGGTTTTACAATATGGGAATAAGTCTAAAGAAACCATAAGTTTGGCCATGGTGTGGCCGAACCCATGGGTTTCATGATTGGTTGGAATGGATAGCTAAATTGTTATAAGGCCATGGAGTTGGAAATCCATCCAGGAAATGGTAATGGGCTGAAACAAAAATAAGGTGATATTCGAATCCATGAAATGATACTAAGAATTGAATGAATTGTGAAAAAGACCCTAACCTTGGCTAGTGGGTAAGATAAACTTATTAAGTGAAGGGTTGAAGATGAAATCCATGTTTAAGAATGATAAAGATGGATTTCATGGAGAAGGGCTTTACAAAATAAGCAAACAGAGATATCTCGGTGTTTCAACCGACTAAATAATGATTCATTCAACTGAAAGTGTGCAAGCTGATCACATAAGAGATATCTGGGTGTGTCAACCAACTAAATCCTATGATTCAATCGACTGCAAGTACACTGGTTAATCACAGATGGGGTCTATTGGTATTTCAGCCAACTGAATCTTTGATTCAGTTGACTGAACGTATACGTACCAAACAAATAAGTGATCTTGTGTGTTTCAGCCGACTGAATCTTATGATTCAGTCAACTGAAGGTATACTTACCAAACACGTAAACGGGTTGTTGATACTTCATCCGACTGAACGTATACTAGCCGAACACACAAATGATCTGATCCAAAGTCAGCCGACTGAATCTGTGATTCAGTCGATGTAATGGCCCGAAATTTTTAAATCAATAAATATGTGGTTATTATTTATTTTAATGGTGGAAATGGGAAATTTGATGGAATAAATGGTAAATGGACCAAAATTTGGACAAAGGCCCAACTCGGGCCAAATGGATTATGGATTGGATTTAAATTCATTTAAGGGGTCAATGATGGTCAATTGGGCCAAGGATGGTCAAATTGGGCCCAATACCCACTTGGGACCCAATGGATTAAGTTAATGTAAGCACTAAGATAAATGGGTATGGATAAATGTAATTGGGCCATGGGCCCAATGAGGATCCAATTGGTTGGAATGGACTTAGTTAAAGCTAAATCACCTAAGTTGGTGATGGAATTAGACCAAGGTGATGTGGCCAATTGGGACCCACCTCCACCTCACCAAGTGAGGTGGCGTGTGGACCAAGAGTTGGTGGGGCCGGCCACCATGGTCGACTTGGTCAACCATGGGTGGATACATGGAGGGAATTTAAGCAAAAGTAATTAGATTAAATAAGAAATAATTAACCTAGGCTAAGGATTTAATTAATCACATTAGTTAAGTTGGTCAAATAAGTCAAATGGTGGTTTTTAATAAACACAAACCACCCAAAGAAACACACCAACGTTGGCTTGGTGGTGGTTATCCCAACCACCACCATAAAGCATAAAAATATCTTTTGGGGTTGGTGAGGAAAAAGTAATGGTGGAGTAAAGTTTAAGAAAACAAAAAAGGAGTTGTTTTTATCTTATCTCTCAAACCCTAATCTCATTTCACTCTCTTACTCTCCCACACCACCGTCCCTCATCTCTAAGGAAAAAGAAGAAGAAAATTAAGAAAGGAAGAGGAGAAGAGAAGAAAGAAGAGAATATGTGCAAGCATGGTCCACCATTCTAAGGTCAAGATCTACCATCTTCTTCTCATCATCTCCTCCTTTCCCTCTCTCAAGCAAACCCTACCATGGCCAAACCCAAGCTTGGGGGTTTCTCATCTTAATCAAGCATCCTGGCCGATTAAACAAGGAGAGGAAGGAGAAAGGAGGCTAAGGAAGTCGACGGGAGTGGCGGAAGTCGGAGGAGATGACGGATTGTGAGTATTTCTTAAACAAGAAATTTTGGATTCTTAGGGTATAAGATTTGGGATTCATTTTGTAAATTTAATGGTGGCCAAATGATTTTATGCCATGGATTTTAAATCCATCAATTTGAAGGATGGAAAATGGGCAAACCCCTAATGGATAAATTAAGGTTAAGAACAAATTAAATGGATTAAGGATATTATGAAATTAAATTAATTAAGCATGGAGAATGGTTTATGATTTTGAGGTTTTTAATGATTAAATGTTGGAAGATTAAAAAAAGGGGTTTTTATGAGAAAAACCATGGTGGGTGATTAGGTAATGTGTGATTTTCTTAGGGTTTTAAGGAATGGAGGACATTGTGTAATTTAAATTGATTAAGAATGGAAGCATGGAGAATGGTTTAGAATGTTAAGTGCTTAATGATTAAATGTTGCAAATTTTAAAAGAATTATGAGGGAGTTTATGAATGATGTGAATGATTTGGTGGCCTTAAAAAGGCATGAATGGACAATGAACCCTATGGTGATTCAATGGTGGATTAATGGTTATGAATTATGGAAAAATAAATGGGAAATGTGGGTGGTGTTGATGGACCAAAAGGGACCCAATGTTATTAGTTGTAATGGGAATATGGCTAGGTTTATGGACTTGAATGCTATTAAGAATGATGATTTAAGTGTATAAATTAAACCCTTCATGGAAGGGCTTGTGATGGGTGCAAATGCAGTAAATAGGCCTAAGAAAATAATGGGAAATTGGGTGGACTAAGTATTTTGGAACCATGGAAAACAAATAGGGAATGTAGGTAAGTTGATGGATTCAAAATATATTTAATGTTGGTAGTTTTGGAATGTACCAAAATGAACCTAGTGTTGATACTTGTAATGGACTCCAATGTAGTAAAAGACGAGGGTTTAAGTGTGTGAATTAAACCCCTTCATTGAGGGACTTGTGATAAATTCAAATGTGTAACAATGGATCCAAGCAAAATGGGAAAAGGACACCATGGGTTCGGCCATGGTGTATGGCTGAACCCATGACCCATTTGTGAGCCTTTTGATGGGTTAGATTGGAGTATGAATGTGTTTAAATTGATTGGGATTAGGTTAAGTTAAGGACTCATTTTTAATGAGTTCATGTTATGGTTGATAGGTCACTAATAGATCTAAGTTATGGATCAATTTTGGACTTAAGTGTGGCTAAGTTAGTAGACTTTAATGTGATTAAGGGTGATGATTCAAATGTGTAAATAGGCCAAAGAAAGAATGGGGTAAAGACATCATGGGTTCGGCCATGGTGTATGGCCGAACCCATGACCCATTTGTGGGTAAAATTATGGATTAAAATTTGGTATTATGTGTGGGAGAAATGAATGAGAGTTAAAGTATTTAAATGCCTAATTTTTTTAGTATTGTTATGTTATGGGTAATAATACATCAATGGACCCATTTTGTGAATCAATTAAGGCCTAAGATTAATGTGTATTTGTATGTTACGTTAATGGAGTTTAAGTAAATTAAATGGCTAATTTTAATGGTCATGTGCCACGGTTGAATGGGTCATTAATGGACCTAAGTTAGAGATCCAGGTTTATGATCAATTATGAACTTGGTTAGGCAAGGGTGATGAATGAGAAATTAACCATGGAGAAGAGGTAGTGGCAAAACCGTAAATAATGGCTAAAATGAAGAACTCCATGGGAGATTATCATGGGTTTAAGGGATTCTATGTACTAGCATTATGTATGGCTAAATAAAGCCTAGGATGGCTAGTTTGTTTTAAACTCACAAATTAATGGGGTTAATGGATTAAATTGGACCCACAAAACCTAAATGGTGACCGATTATTCATGTGGACTTGGAAATGATAATGGGCTTGGAAATAGTTGGAAACATGGACTAATTATTAATGTGTAATAAGGTACAGGACATCGCAAGCGGTGCGTGATAGGTGACCGGATCATCGGACGGAAGCGAAAAAGGACGCTAGTCAGTATTCGGTAGGATTCCGACCTTTTTGTAAGCCATGGATTGAGTGATGGTTTCTTTGAATTATTTTGGAAATTATATGGTTTGTTTTAAGATGGGTTTTGGATTTAGTATCATGTGACGTTTCCTCTAATTTATTTTGGTAATCATGTGGTTGTTTTTAAGATAGGTTTTGGATTTTGGTATTATGTGATGGGTTTCCTTGATTTATTTTGATAATCATGGCATTGTTTTTTAGATGGGTTTTATGACTATGAGTTACATATATGACATGGCATATGGCATCTACATCTCATGCATGACATGGGAGGGATATGACAGGGGAAGAATGAAATGAAACCGGAGTCCATGTTCCGTCGGGGCGACCGATAAACAAGCATGGGGATATTTCATATATGTATTATTATACCTTGATGAGGCTTTGCCATCAAGGGGGATCTTTGTAATTATTATACCTTGATGATGGTTCTTCCATCAAGGGGGATGCCTAGTGTGGACCGCATCTTGATGAGGCTTTTCCATCAAGAGGGTCATGGCACGATGATGATATGGATTTTATTTGGAACACTATGTATGGTTGAAAAAGGGACATTGTACAATGATGATGAGATTGATGGGTGGGATTCATGACATAAAACACCCATTGCATGACATTGCCCAAAGTGCATGGTTTTATTATAATATTATCTATATGCTTTGTTATCACTAATCCATGTGTTAGCCCTACTCGGAGTCTTACTGGGCGCGTGGTCGAACGCCCGACTTCTACCCTAGCTGATGACGCAGGAAATGCCGGAGCAGAAGGACGAGACGGGAGCCAAGCTTAGGAGCTTGGGGAGGCGGACTAGTTCCTTTATTTAAGTTTATCTTGGGAAATGTGTATTTGTATAATTTAACTTGTCGGACTGTATAATTCAGATTACTTGCTATATGTTGGGTTTCTATTTTGGAACATTGAGATGTTGAGATGTTTTGGTAATATTATGAATACTATCTTCCCTGCTATCTAAAAATGGTAGGCTAGCCTCTATTGTAATTTCCGCACTTAGGGTAGTATTCCTCGAGCTTATTTCTGTGTGTGAACCGTTTTTCGTGAAATTCGTTCCACGCACACGTAGGGTTGGGCAGTTAAGGGCCGGGCTTTAGAAGCTCGGACTTAACTCGCGTCGTGACGTCCGCGCCCTTTGTCACTTTAAAAAAAAAATAGACTCTGATTTTCGGTGAAAAAGGGTGGGCGTTACAGTTGGTATCAGAGCGAACTCAGAAGAATGAATCTCTCGAAGTAAGATTAAGACGGCTGCATGTCTCACTGGCAGCTAAGAATCTCAACTGACCGACTCTTCGGAGTCCGCTGTACGGGCGCCGGGTTAATTTACTTCGATTGACTCAAACTGAAGTATTCAATCTGAAAGCAACGTTTGACAAAAAGGAATGATAGCAAGGGAAGAAAGATTCATTCTAAGTTAGATTTATCAAACGTAGCAATATAGGGCTTATTTCCCCCGAAAATGAAAACACAATACTTTGATACTTAGGAAATTTTCCCCAAAACAAGGTGTGATCACTTAGAAAGCTTTCCCTCGAATTGATGAAACAATGATAACTTTATCAAACGTAGCGAAAATTGAATGTGTTTCCCAGTATCCTTAAGTTGAACAACAAACAGTAGGAGTTTAGAGATTCTCCCCCCAGAAACAAAGGAAAACCAAGTGTGCTTATTTGGCAACTTCCCCCAAAATGGAAAGAAAAACAGTGATATTTAGGAAAATTTCCCTCAAAATGAGAAAACAAATCTAGTTTTCCCCCAATTGATGGAACAGTAATGGGTTTATCGAACGTAGGAAAGTTTCCCCGTTCTCACCAAATGGAACAAGCATTGGTACTTAGGGATGTTATTTCAAAAAAAATATAAATAAATAAACTGAGTGTGCTACTTTAGAAATCTTCCCCCAAAATACATTGTGTTATATATAAGAAGTTTCCCAACGTCTAGATTGGTTTTATTGGAAAGAGCTGGCGATGATTTTTGTATTCTAATTATATTCTATGGTACAGATATGTCAAGTGACGGGGAGTATACGAAATTATTGGATAAGGGAACCCCTAGCTGTCCCATAGATTTGGTGTCTGCTTCTAGCATAGCAGTTAGCATTGACTTACAAGAGGGACTTTCCAAGGAAGATGAAGAGAATTTAGCATCTCTTCCTGAAGAGAATGTGGAAGACTTTCCGATGATAAGATAGTCGGTAGGGGAATTGAAACCCGATTATATGTACGAGTTGTGCAACCAGGTTGGGCACAATTGCACATACTGCCCCTACCCTCTTGGAGTGGTATGCCCGGTTGGTGGACTACATGGACACAGGGAAGAAAGGAATAACTGTACTTATGTTGGAGGACCAGGGATAATACCTTGGGTGACATGTGGAGTACTGGGTCACATGTCGATGTCGTGCCCTGACAGTTCCTTTGTGTTTGAGGATGATGCAGGGTCTTCTACGGAAGACTAGGCTGGGGAGTAGCAAGGAAGGTCATTCAAAGAGGGTTATCTTGTAAGGATTGGGGGTACACTTTATTGTTTTGAAGGGTTTATTTTAACCCTACTAACCCTTGTATTATGATAGAAGAATAAAGGGGTTACTAAGGACATTATGTAACGCCCGCCCCTTTTCACCTAAAATCAGAGTCTATTTTTTTTTTTTAATAAAGAGTGACAAAGGGCGCGGACGTCACGACGCGAGTTAAGTCCGAGCTTCTAAAGCCCGTCCCTTAACTGGCCAACCCTACGTGTGAGTGGAACGAAGTCCACGGAGAACAGTTCACACGTAGACAGCAAGCATCAAGGAATAATACTGCTATATTCGGAATTAACAATAAGGACTATCCTACAAATTTGAGATCGCAGGGAAGATAACATCCATTTAAATTACTAAAATACCTCAAAATCATAATATCCAAAATATAATCCCAAAACATAGCAAGTAATCTAATTTATTACATTTCCAACAAGGTAAACTATTGCAAATTACATTATCCGAAATAAACATTAGTAACTATCTAGCAGGCCTTTCCAAGCTCCTTAGCTTGGCTCCCGTCTCTTCCTTCCGCTTCGCCACCTCCTGCATCATCAGCTAGGGTAGAAGTAGGGCGTTAGACAACGCGCCCAGTAGGACTCCGAGTAGGGCTAACACATGGATTAGTGATAACAAACACATATGAAATCATATAAGGAACAAAAAAACTATAAGATGAATGTCATGACATGGGTGTCTGTGTTATGAATCCCACCCATCATCTTTAGTATCCCGATGCCATATCCCCTTTGACGGCACGGCCTCGTCAAAATATACACAATCCCAAATCATCCCCCTGGACGGCAAAACCTCGTCCAGATATAACCAATCACAAATCATTCCCCTGGACGACAAAACCTCGTCCAGATATAACCAATCACAAATCATCCCCCTTGATGGAAGAACCATCATCAAGGTATCATAATTTCATACAACATCCCTGATAAATCAAATACATTAAAATATCTCCATGTCTGTTTATCGGTCGCCCCGATGGAGCATGCACTCCGGTTTCATTTCATCCTTCCCCTGTCATATCCCTCCCATGTCATGCATGAGATGTAGATGTCATATGCCATGTAATGAATATAATAACAAACCATGACATTTAAAAAATCTCATCCATAAAACATATAACTTGATTATCAAAAATAGATCAAGAAAAGCCTCAATAACCACATCATAGCTTTAAAACCCATTTATAAACCAATCATATACTTACCAGAATAAATCAAATGAAAACCCCTACGTAATACATAATTCAAAACCAGTCTTAACCAAACCATATAATTTCCAAAGTAATTCAAAGAAACCATCACTCCATCCATGGCTTACAAAAAGGTTAGAATCCTACCAAATACCGACTAGCGTTCTTTCTTTCGTTTCCGTCCGATAGTCCAGCTACCGACACGCGTACCGCTTGCGATCTCCAGTACCTTATTACACATTAATCAGTCCACATTTTAATTACATGAGTGTAAAATCAGCCTCCCAGGCTTTATTTTACCCTACATAATGCTATTACTTAGAATCCCTAAACCCATGATCACCTCCCATGGAGTTCTTCATTTTAGCCATTATTTACGGTTTTGCCACTACCTCTTCTCCATGGTTAATCACTCATTCATCCATGCATGATTAAGTCCATAGATGATTCATAGATTTGGATCCATCAATGACCCATCACCCATATCTTAAAATCAATAAAGTCAGCCACTTAATTTAACCTAAAGTCCATTACTTTAAACATGTACAAACACATTAACCTTAGGCCATAATGATCTACAATTGAGTCATTAAAATTCAGCCCTTTAAATTTAACCAAATCTCCATTGTCCTTGGTCTTTGGTTACACATTAAATTCATCATAAGTCCCTCCATTGAGAGAACCTAAACCATACACTTGACTTATCATTACTTAATCACACTTCCATTACAACTAACAACACTAAAAACTAGCCACTTAAACACTCTAATCCTCATTCTTTTCTCACATACATCATACCAAATTTATCCATAAGTTTACCCACAAATGGGTCATTGGTTCAGCCATACACCATTCATTGCTCCAAACACCTACATTGACCCATTTAAAATCCTAATTTTCATTTGCTACCCTCATTGTCTTCCACTTATCAAAACCTTAACCAATTATATCAATTAGCTAATCACTCACCATGGGGTTCGGCCATGTATGGCCTATGATTTTTCTTCCAATCATCCACTTCCATGCTTAATTTCATAAATTACCCAATGCACATAATCACTTATTTATTTCTTTTCCCTACTCCTAATTCACCCATTTAGGGTTTTCTCCATCTTCCATTTTCTCAAAACCCTAAAAAAACATACATTACTTAACATTCCTTCCATTTGATGGATTTAACATCCATGGCATAAACTTATGTAACCACCATTAAGTTCACAAAAATAAATTCCAATTCTTAAACCCTAAAAATCCAAATTTTCTTGTTTTAAAAAAATACTCACTATCCGACGTCTCCTCCGATTTCCGCCGCTCCCGTCGATCTCCGTAGCCTCCTCTCTCCTTCCTCTTGATCTTTGATAGGTCAAACTCTTTGATCAAGGGTGGCAACTCCCAACCTTAAAATCAGCATGTTAGGTTTGAATTTGAGAGATGAAAAGTGGAAAAGATGATGAGAGGAAGATGATGACCTTAATCTTAGAGTGAACTCCCTCCAAATTCCATTTTTTTTTCTTCTCTCCTTGAGTTCCTTCTCTTTTTTTTTTTTTTTTCTCCTTCACTTGGACATGGGACGGCAATGGAGGAGTGGAGAATTGAAATGAGAATGAAAAGAGAGAGAAGGGAAAAGATAAGACTCATTCCCATTTTTCTTTCTTTACATTAAATACCTCCACCAACCTTAAGATATTTTTTTAGATCTTTTATTTGCTTTATGGTGGTGGTTATCTAAACCACCACCAAGCCCAACGTGTGTGAATTTTTTTTGAGTTTGAGATGAGGTGAATCTTCACCTCATGGCCCCACCTTGACCACTCTTAACTATCATATTTAAATAGTTTAATTAGATAATTACCTTAGGCTAATCCATTGATACTTAGCCTAAATTCATTACTCCACCCATGGTTGACCAAGTCAACCATGGTGGCCGGCCCCACCAATCATTGGCCCACACGCCACCTCACTTGATGAGGTGGAGGTGGGTCCCACTTGGCCACATCACCTTGGTTTAATTCCAAATAACTTAGGTGATTTAAATTTTATTAAGCCCACTACAACCAATTGGATCATCATTGGGCCCATGGCCCAATTACATTTCCATCTTACCCATTTACCTTAGAGCTTAACCATCTTGACCCATTGGGTCCCAAATGGTTATTTGACCCAATTTGACCACCCATGGCCCAATTGGCCATCATTGACCACTTAAATGACTTTAAAATGCAATCCATGGTCTATTGGGCCATATTTGGGCCTTTGTCCAAATTTTGGCCCATTTACCATTTATTCCACCAATTTCCAATTTTCATCATTAAAATAAATAATATTCACATATTTATTGATTTAAAAATTTCGGGCCATTACACATTATGTAATGAAACTTATTTAAGCATGAAATATGTGTGATTTTTGGAAGGAATTATGGTGGTTTTAAGTGGGCTTAGAAGGATGGAAGAGATGGAGTAGTGCATTAGCAATTTGGAGGCTTAAAAAAGGTCAAGTGTTTGTAAAATTTTAAAGGGATGTTAGTGAAGAAAAGCATGGAAGGGGATTAAATGATTTCAATGGGGTTTTGAAAAATGGGAATCATGGAAGGGGTTAATGATTTTGAAGGTTTTGAATGAAAGATTAATGGTAATTTTAAAAGGGGTTTTTAAATGAGGGAATCCATGAATGAAGGTTAATATTTTTATAGTCTTAAGTGTCACCAGTGGATGATGAACCCTAGGGTTATGTGGTTGTAAATTTGAAGGGTGTAAAAGTAGGAAAAAAATGATGGAGAAGGTGCATTGTTTTAAGTGGAGGTTATGTATTATAAATAGGGTTTTAAAAAAATAAAACCATGGAGAAATTTTGGTGAACTTAGGTGTTTTGGAATCATGGAAAAAATATTGGGGAGTGATGGTAGCTTTGATGAACTTAAAGTGTAACCCTATAGGGATGTGTCAATAATTTAGTGGGTGTGAAAAGATGGAAAAATAATGGGGGAGTATTGGTAGTTGGTGAAATTTGTAATACTTGGGAATATTTTTAGTGGTGAATGGATATTATTTGACATAACCTAAGTAAGCTTAGACCACTATTTTTAGGAATCTATGAATATGTGTTGAATAATCCAGAGGGGTAGGAAATTAGTATTTATATGATTTGGATTGATGCCGAACAATGGCATTATGATAGACATTTTTGATTTCGTAGTCGATGCATGGGTCGTATGTTAGACCTGCAAGCCCTATGATCGACAGAATAGTCCTACGAAGGTATTAGTTATGCCCATGAATGGATTATACCCATAGGAGGGTTATATTCATGGATGGTTACTAACCATGGATGTGTATAACCATGGATGAGGATTCCCATGATGGTTTGGATTGATGTCGGGTATTAGTATTGTAGGAGTTATGAACAAAAGGGTTAGTCACATAGTGACTTATGTGCAAATGAAGAGGTGCTAAGTTTTGGAGAGGTAGTTAATGGGAAAGATAGGAGTCTAGTGAAGCTCGAATGGGAAGCTATGGGCGACTGCCGAGTTAGTCTAGCTAGCTGACTCTGTAGTTTGCCGATGGAATTCCAGGAGAGTGCAGCTAGAAACCTAGTTGAAATGGAATCAACAAAGGACTTGAGCGTAGACTTGTACTGGCAGGCTACCTCACACAGAGAATAGACGAAAGAACGTGTTGAATGAGTACATATGGGAAATGTCTTGGTAGCGGGTAAAGTGAAATAGAATACATTAATCTACATAAGATCGCAAATGGGTTCATGAGAAAAAGAGAGAATGTGAGACAGAGTAAATTCTACAAGAATGAAACTCGTAGGTTGATATGAGTAAGGTTGATGTAATTAAGAGGTACTTGACGCGATTGAACGGGAACAACGAATAGACCCAGAAATGGAGGAGATATGGACCGAGATATCAACAGGCGAGGTGGTATCGGAATAGGAATTACGACCGGGACAGGGTCTTATATTCCGAGGCAGGACGGATGTGCCTAAGAGCTGCAAAAAGGAGTTGTTGGTGGAGACACACCAAACCAAGCTCTCTACCCAGCCGGACAACGCCAAGATATGCCATGATCTTAAGAGGCACTATTGGTGGCATGGACTCAAGAGAGATGTGGCAGAGTTTGTTTCTCGCTACACTAACTTGTCAGCAGGTTAAGGGTGGGCATCAAGAGCCACCGGGGTTACTCAAACCATTACCAGTGCCAGAGTGGAGATGAGAACATGTAGCCAGGGACGTTGTAACAGGGCTACTAAGGTCATCAAGGGGCAACGATACAATATGGATCGGCGGTACATCCAAAATATTATCAGACTACATGGTGTACCCCGGACTATTGTGTCCGACAGAGATGGCTGATTCACTAGCAGAGTATGGCAGAGCATGCAGTCGGCTGTGGGGACCGACGTGTTGATTAGCACAGCATTCCACCCACAGTTTGATGGACAGTCGGAGAAAACAATACGGATATTAAAGGATATACTGAGAGCGTGTATACTAGATTTCAAGGGTAGATGGGAGGATCATTTGTTATTGGTGGAGTTCTCCTACAATAGCAGTTACCAGGCAAGCCTCCAGATGGCTCCATTTGAGGCCTTATATGGTAGGCTGTGTAGATCGCCAGTGTGTTGGATAGAGGCCGGTGAGCCTGCGCTGATTGGACCGGAGTTGGTTGCAGAGACTACAGCCCAGATCAAGGTGGTATGGGAACGACATGGCAATGAGGAAACCACCTGGGAACTGGAGTCAGAGATGAGTGCCGCTCATCCGGAGCTCTTTGTATAAGATGATTTGAACCGCTACTTCGCTTGAATTTTCGGCACGAAAATTTTAAAAGAGGATTGTATTGTAATGGCCCGAAATTTTTAAATCAATAAATATGTGGTTATTATTTATTTTAATGGTGGAAATGGGAAATTTGATGGAATAAATGGTAAATGGACCAAAATTTTGACAAAGGCCCAACTCGGGCCCAATGGATTATGGATTGGATTTAAATTCATTTAAGGGGTCAATGATGGTCAATTGGGCCAAGGATGGTCAAATTGGGCCCAATACCCACTTGGGACCCAATGGATTAAGATAATGTAAGCCCTAAGATAAATGGGTATGGATAAATGTAATTGGGCCATGGGCCTAGTGAGGATCCAATTGGTTGGAATGGACTTAGTTAAAGCTAAATCACCTAAGTTGGTGATGGAATTAGACCAAGGTGATGTGGCCAATTGGGACCCACCTCCACCTCACCAAGTGAGGTGGCGTGTGGACCAAGAGTTGGTGGGGCCGGCCACCATGGTCGACTTGGTCAACCATGGGTGGATACATGGAGGGAATTTAAGCAAAAGTAATTAGATTAAATAAGAAATAATTAACCTAGGCTAAGGATTTAATTAATCACATTAGTTAAGTTGGTCAAATAAGTCAAATTGTGGTTTTTAATAAACACAAACCACCCAAAGAAACACACCAACGTTGGCTTGGTGGTGGTTATCCCAACCACCACCATAAAGCATAAAAATATCTTTTGGGGTTGGTGAGGAAAAAGTAATGGTGGAGTAAAGTTTAAGAAAACAAAAAAGGAGTTGTTTTTATCTTATCTCTCAAACCCTAATCTCATTTCACTCTCTTACTCTCCCACACCACCGTCCCTCATCTCTAAGGAAAAAGAAGAAGAAAATTAAGAAAGGAAGAGGATAAGAGAATAAAGAAGAGAAGAGGTGCAAGGATGGTCCACCATTCTAAGGTCAAGATCTACCATCTTCTTCTCATCATCTCCTCCTTTCCCTCTCTCAAGCAAACCCTACCATGGCCAAACCCAAGCTTGGGGGTTTCTCATCTTAATCAAGCATCCTAGCCGATTAAACAAGGAGATGAAGGAGAAAGGAGGCTAAGGAAGTCGACGGGAGTGGCGGAAGTCGGAGGAGACGACGGATTGTGAGTATTTCTTAAACAAGAAATTTTGGATTTTTAGGGTTTAAGATTTGGGATTCATTTTGTAAATTTAATGGTGGCCAAATGATTTTATGCCATGGATTTTAAATCCATCAATTTGAAGGATGGAAAATGGGCAAACCCCTAATGGATAAATTAAGGTTAAGAACAAATTAAATGGATTAAGGATATTATGAAATTAAATTAATTAAGCATGGAGAATGGTTTATGATTTTGAGGTTTTTAATGATTAAATGTTGGAAGATTAAAAAAAGGGGTTTTTATGAGAAAAACCATGGTGGGTGATTAGGTAATGTGTGATTTTCTTAGGGTTTTAAGGAATGGAGGACATTGTGTAATTTAAATTGATTAAGAATGGAAGCATGGAGAATGGTTTAGAATGTTAAGTGCTTAATGATTAAATGTTGCAAATTTTAAAAGAATTATGAGGGAGTTTATGAATGATGTGAATGATTTGGTGGCCTTAAAAACGCATGAATGGACAATGAACCCTATGGTGATCCAATGGTGGATTAATGGTTATGAATTATGGAAAAATAAATGGGAAATGTGGGTGGTGTTGATGGACCAAAAGGGACCCAATGTTATTAGTTGTAATGGGAATATGGCTAGGTTTATGGACTTGAATGCGATTAAGAATGATGATTTAAGTGTATAAATTAAACCCTTCATGGAAGGGCTTGTGATGGGTGCAAATGCGGTAAATAGGCCTAAGAAAATAATGGGAAATTGGGATGGACTAAGTATTTTGGAACCATGGAAAACAAACGGGGAATGTAGGTAAGTTGATGGATTCAAAATATGTTTAATGTTGGTGGTTTTGGAATGTACCAAAATGAACCTAGTGTTGATATTTGTAATGGACTCCAACGTAGTAAAAGATGAGGGTTTAAGTGTGTGAATTAAACCCCTTCATTGAGGGACTTGTGATAAATTCAAATGTGTAACAATGGATCCAAGAAAAATGGGAAAAGAACACCATGGGTTCGGCCATGGTGTATGGCCGAACCCATGGCCCATTTGTGAGCCTTTTGATGGGTTAGATTGGAGTATGATTGTGTTTAAATTGATTGGGATTAGGTTAAGTTAAGGACTCATTTTTAATGAGTTCATGTTATGGTTGATAGGTCACTAATAGATCTAAATTATGGATCAATTTTGGACTTAAGTGTGGCTAAGTTAATAGACTTTAATGTGATTAAGGGTGATGATTCAAATGTGTAAATAGGCCGAAAAAAGAATGGGGTAAAGACATCATGGGTTTGGCCATGGTGTATGGCCGAACCCATGACCCATTTGTGGGTAAAATTATGGATTACAATTTGGTATTATGTGTGGGAGAAATGAATGAGAGTTAAAGTATTTAAATGCCTAATTTTTTTAGTATTGTTATGTTATGGGTAATAATACATCAATGGACCCATTTTGTGAATCAATTAAGGCCTAAGATTAATGTGCATTTGTATGTTAGGTTAATGGAGTTTAAGCAAATTAAATGGCTAATTTTAATGGTCATGTGCCATGGTTGAATGGGTCATTAATGGACCTAAGTTAGAGATCCAGGTTTATGATCAATTATGAACTTGGTTAGGCAAGGGTGATGAATGAGAAATTAACCATGGAGAAGAGGTAGTGGCAAAACCGTAAATAATGGCTAGAATGAAGAACTCCATGGGAGATAATCATGGGTTTAAGGGATTCTAAGTACTAGCATTATGTATGGCTAAATAAAGCCTAGGATGGCTAGCTTGTTTTAAACTCACAAATTAATGGGGTTAATGGATTAAATTGGACCCACAAAACCTAAATGGTGACTGATTATTCATGTGGACTTGGAAATGATAATGGGCTTGGAAATAGTTGGAAACATGGACTAATTATTAATGTGTAATAAGGTACAGGACATTGCAAGCAGTGCGTGATCGGTGACCGGATCATCGGACGGAAGCGAAAAAGGACGCTAATCAGTATTCGGTAGGATTCCGACCTTTTTGTAAGCCATGGATTGTGTGATGGTTTCTTTGAATTATTTTGAAAATTATATGGTTTGTTTTAAGATGGGTTTTGGATTTAGTATCATGTGATGTTTCCTCTAATTTATTTTGGTAATCATGTGGTTGTTTTTAAGATAGGTTTTGGATTTTGGTATTATGTGATGGGTTTCCTTGATTTATTTTGATAATCATGGCATTGTTTTTAAGATGGGTTTTATGACTATGAGTTACATATATGACATGCAATATGGCATCTACATCTCATGCATGACATGGGAGGGATATGACAGGGGAAGAATGAAATGAAACCGGAGTCCATGTTCCGTCGGGGCGACCGATAAACAAGCATGGGGATATTTCATATATGTATTATTATACCTTGATGAGGCTTTGCCATCAAGGGGGATCTTTGTAATTATTATACCTTGATGATGGTTCTTCCATCAAGGGGGATGCCTAGTGTGGACCGCATCTTGATGAGGCTTTTCCATCAAGAGGGTCATGGCATGATGATGATATGGATTTTATTTGGAACACTATGTATGGTTGAAAAAGGGACATTGTACAATGATGATGAGATTGATGGGTGGGATTCATGACATAAAACACCCATTGCATGACATTGCCCAAAGTGCATGGTTTTATTATAATATTATCTATATGCTTTGTTATCACTAATCCATGTGTTAGCCCTACTCGGAGTCTTACTGGGCGCGTGGTCTAATGCCCTACTTCTACCCTAGCTGATGACGCAGGAAATGCCGGAGCAGAAGGACGAGACGGGAGCCAAGCTTAGGAGCTTGGGGAGGCGGACTAGTTCCTTTATTTAAGTTTATCTTGGGAAATGTGTATTTGTATAATTTAATTTGTCGGACTGTATAATTCAGATTACTTGCTATATGTTGGGTTTCTATTTTGGAACATTGAGATGTTGAGATGTTTTGGTAATATTATGAATACTATCTTCCCTGCTATCTAAAAATGGTAGGTTAGCCTCTATTGTAATTTCCACACTTAGGGTAGTATTCCTCGAGCTTATTTCTGCGTGTGAACCTGTTTTTCATGGACTTCGTTCCACGCACACGTAGGGTTGGCCAGTTAAGGGCCGGGCTTTAGAAGCTCGGACTTAACTCGCGTCGTGACGTCCGCGCCCTTTGTCACTTTAAAAAAAAATAGACTCTGATTTTCGGTGAAAAAGGGTGGGCGTTACAGTCGACTGAAAGTGTACTGACCGAGAACACAGAGGATTTGACCCAAAGTCAGTCGACTGAATCTATGATTCAGACAGCTGAAAGTTTGCGCATAAGGCAGAGATAGTAATTGGGTATGATTCAGTCGACTGAATTGGAATGTTTTATTTTTAAATTGTTTTCCAGATGTCTTTGTCTATCTAGAAGGATGTAAGGGGTGATGAAATTAAATTGGAAAATGAAATTAATATATGTGATTGAATTTGAAAATGTAAAGAGATCGAAAAAGGATTGTAATTCATCTCACGTGATCATTAGCATTATCCTCACAAGACTGCAAGGATAGTGTACTGGACATTGGTAGGATTCCTACCTTATTGAGACACTATGGATTATATATGACACTGGTTTTTATTTCAATTATGATGTTTGCTTTGGTTTAACAAATGGTATATGTTTATGAACTGATTTTCAATGATATTATGTAATTTGAAAAAAAATGGCATTCTTGCATACAATACCTCATGCATGGCATGGGAGGGAATACATGTGACCAGCAAACCAAGTTATGAGCGGTCCGGACATGACTTGGGCTTGAGACTAGCTTGTATAAAGCTATGTGAATTGTTGAGATTTTGGCCTTGTCCGGGTTGCTAGAAATAGGTACGGTGTAATTTGTGCCCAAGAGCTCCTGGGTAGGCAGTCCCGGAACCCTGCGCAGAGGGAGGAGTCCACACTCCATCGGTAATCCCGATTAATTTGTGAGGAGGTATACAGTGATCTGGTGGTGCCGCCACAAAACACTGCGGACGTAATTGGCCAAGGGACCATCTTGATATGGCGATTTATCAGGGAAACTATTTATATATGATGTGATTGGATATGGAGATTGGGTGAGTGATCATTCGGCATTGACACCCATGACATAACACATAGGTAAGCATGATTATGTTATGGACATCATGCATTGTTTTTACTACTTATGAGATGTTTTACAAATATGATATGATGTATCTATCTTGATTTACATTACTCCTATGTGTACCATAACTCTACTTGGAATATGTACTGTGCATGTTGATTGATGCCCTACTTCTACCCTATAGATGATGAAATAGGGAATGACAAGGAAAAGGACATGAGACATGAAGGGAGCCAAGCGTAGGAGCTTGGAATGAATGAAGTTTAATTTATTTAATTTTGATGTTTATGATGTATTGGGAGGACTGATATTTTGGATTGTAATAACTTAGAAACTATTTGCTATGACTTGATAATGATAATGTTTTTATTTGAAGTTATATGGTGATTGGTTTTCCTTGTTTAATGATGACATGAATATGGATAGCATCTTATTCATATATATTATTTTGCAAGTATTCAGAAAAGCGTGTGAAATGTTTAAGTGGACATAGTCCACGTACACGTAAAGCTGGCCAGTTAAGAGTTGGGTTTTGGAAACTCGGACTTAACTCGCGTCGTGGCGTCCCGCACTCTCTCACTCATTTAAAAAAAAATATACTCTGATTTGTGGCTAGTGAAAAAGGAGCGGGGCATTATAGTTGGTATCAGAGTGAAACCGGAAGTGTTGAATCTCACAAAGTAAGATTAATACGGTATCATGTCTCACTGACAAGATAAGAATCCCAACTGACAGACTCTTCGGAGTCTGCTGCACAGGGGCCGAATTAATTTAATTTGATGAGAATCAGACTGTAAGCATTCAATCTGAGAACAACACTTGATGAGAAAAACAACAGCAAGGGAAGGACAATCACTATAAATTGTGGATTTATCAAACATAGTGAAATAGGTTGTCCCTTCCCCGAACAAGAAACATCATGATTTCCCCAGACTGAGAACATTATATGATACATAGGAAAATTCCCCAAGACAAGAAATACAAGATGATGGTTAGGCAATTTCCCCAAGTATGTAAACATAAAATCTTATGAGAAAACTAAGTCAATCAATATTTCAATGACTTAGAAAAATCCTCAAAGAAGAAGAAATACCCGACAGAACCCACATCAAGAAGAGAGACAAGACAGTGTGAACATTCCTGAGGTACCTCCCGAGCTATAGAGCCTAGTACAAGCAGTAGTCACCTCCGTTTTACAGTAATATCAGAATGGTAATGGAGGCACTATTCCAATGAATCGCAGGACGAAAACATGGTCATAGATTTCCAGCAATAGCGTCCCCCTTATTTCAAAGGGAAAGAGGGACCCGCGGGAGTAAAAAATTGGATTGAAAACATCACAAAGATCTTGAAACTACTTAAGATCGTCAGTGATGAGGACAGAATACTGCTGGCTACTTCACAATTGGTAGACGATGCCGGCAAATGGTGGAAAGTCATAGAACGTCAACAAGCACAGATTCCAGCGGAGGATACGACAGAGATTACTTGGGACCAGTTCGTTGGGATGTTTATGGATCATTACTTTCCAGAGGAAAAGAAAAAACGTCAGACACAAGCGTTCATATCTTTGGTCCAAGGCACCATGACTGATGCATATTATTATCAAGAATTCCTCTGTCTATCATGTTATGCTCTATACATGTTGGACACGGAATACAAGAAGGCCCGAAAGTTTGAACGAGGCCTGTGACCTAGCATAAGAGCCAAAGTCACTATTTTCAAGTCAGTTACTTTGACAGAAGTGGTCAATCGAGCTAGCATAGCCGAGCAAGAGCTGACGGAGACAGTTAGATTTGTGGATAACCGACGAGGTCAGAGTGGGGGAAGTACTTTCCGCCCTCACAAGAGATTCAGACCCAACTTTGGGAGACCCTCAACCTCTACTGTTTCTACTAGAGGTTTTCGTCCCAATCAGCCTCCGCATCAGGACCAGTCTCTCAGTGTCCTCGAGGTGTTAACACCTATTATCAGTGTGGCCAGCAGGGCCATTTCAAGAGGGAGTGTCCGCAGAACAATAAACCTTCTAACTCCATGGGTTCTTTCCGTCCTCCAGCACAACCAGCTCAGTCACAAGCATCCAGAGCACATAACCAGACAGGACGGGTACCCATTCCGACAGGATCTGGACAACTATATACTTTGGTTCCTCCACCAGAGACAGTGGATCACTCGGCGATTCAAGGTACGACAGTAGTTGGTAGTTCTTATGTTTTTGCATTATTTGATTCAAGAGCATCCCACTCCTTTATATCTGCTACCTTCATACCTGCTACTAGCACCTTTATACGACAACTGTCCACTGCACTTACTATTGTATTCCCTATTGGAAACACATCACTGGGTCTAATCTGCACCTCCGTAGACACTGAACTTGCTGAGTTTAGATTTAAATTCAACTATTTGGTACTCGAGATGACAGAATACAACATCATTTTTGGCATGGACTGGTTGTCTACCTTCCAGGCCGGCATTGACTATCATCTTCGTAGGGTAATATTTTGGTCACCTGAGGGAAAACGGTTTATAGTACATGCCAACAGACAGAGCATTCCTATGACCAGGAGATTACATGAATAAATGAACCATCTCGTACTGAACAACATCAGACTAGACAAGGCGCCAATGGCTGAACTACCTGTTGTAGTGAAAGACTACGCAGGGGTATTTCGGACAGAACTCCCTAGTTTGCCTCCAAAAAGGGAGACTGACTTCGAGATTAAACTATATTCTAACACTACTCTTGTATCATTGCCTCATTACTGGATGACTCTTACAGAAATGTCTGAGCTGAAGAAACAGGTTGATGAGTTGCTCATACTAGGATGCATCCGACACAGCACCTCATCCTGGGGAGCACCAGTATTATTCGTAAAGAATAAAGATGGTACTTTTCGGATGTGTGTGGATTACAGGAAGTTGAATCAGCTGACTGTCAGGAACAAGTACCCTCTGCCCATAATTGATGACCTGTTTGATCAACTCAGAGGCTCTAGCTATTTCTCCAAAATTGATCTTATGTCAGGCTACCATCAAATCCGTGTTAAGGATGAGGACATAGAAAAGACGGCTTTCAGAACTCGGTATGGGTTGTATGAATATGTGGTCATGCCTTTTGGACTCACAAATGCACTAGCCGTGTTCATGGATCTGATGAACAGAATATTTCGTCCTTATCTGGATAAATTCGTGATTGTCTTTATTGACGATATTCTGATTTATTCCACCAGTCGAGAAAAGCATGCTGAGCATTTGAGGATAATTCTGGACACACTGAAGAAGAATCAGTTATATGCCAAAGCAAGCAAGTGTTAGTTCTGGCTATCTGAGGTCAACTTCTTAGGGCATGTCATATCAATAGAAGGAATAGTCGTGGACCCGGATAAAGTGGCAGCGATTAGAGATTGGAAAGCTCCGAAGAATATGACCGAAATTTGCAGCTTTCTGGGACTGGCTGGCTACTATCGAAAGTTTATTATGGATTTCTCCAAGATTGCAGCTCCACTCACCTGACTAACTCAGAGAGGAGTCAAATTTGAATGGTCAAACGTATGCAATTGAAGATTTGAGGATCTGAAACAGAAGTTTACTACTGCTCCCATCTTGATTTTGTCGGAGAGAGGCAAGGATATGAAGTATACTGTGATGCTTCAGGAGAATGACTTGGGTGCTCTCTCACTCAAAGTCATCATGTAGTGGCATATGGTTCAAGGCAACTGAAAATCTATGAACATAACTATCCCACTCATGATCTGGAATTAGCTTGTAACGCCCAACCCTTTTTCACTCGCCGAAAATCAGAGTCTAATTTTTTTTTTTTTTTTGAAGTAAAAGAGTGAGAGAGAGCGGGACGTCACGACGCGAGCTAAGTCCGATCTTCCAAAGCCCAGCCCTTAACTGGCCAATCATACGTGTGCTTGGATTAAGTCCACGAAAAAGGTTCACACGCGATAAGGTTAAGCCTGCGGAATTAAATATAATGCGGAATTATAATAGAGATCTATCCTATCCAATTTTTAAATAACAAGGAAGTCCATCAATTAATAATAATTACCTTAACTTAAAATGTCCAAAATTAAAATCCAAACCATAGCAAATAGTCTAAGTTATTACAGTCCCAACAAGCTAATTACTCAAATTACATGTCCAAAATAAAAACTTAAATCAAATAGATCTAGCTCATCCAAGCTCCTAAGCTTGGCTCCGATCACGTCCTTCGTTCCGTCCATTTCCTGTGTCATCATCTAAGGTAGAAGTAGGGCGTTAGACAACGCGCCCAGTAGGTACTCCGAGTAGGGTCAAACACATGGATTAATATAAAAATCATATAGATATAGATAATATCAAAACCATGCAAGTCAATGCCATGCCATGGGTGTCATATGCCATGAGTCCCACCCATCATCTATGTCACAATCACATAGTATTATTCCTCTTGATGGATAATCCACATCAAGGTATAGCCATGACTCCCCACGAATGCCTTATCGGTCCCACCAAATAGAGCGTGGACTCCGGTTACATTTCAAACACAATATATCTCTCCCCGCGAATGCCTTATCGGTCCCACCGAACGGAGTGCAGATTCCGGTTACAATTCAATCATTTATCCATTGGAATCAGTGTGGATTCCTCCCCACGGTTGCTTTATCGGAAATCCGAATGGAGCGTGGACCCCGCTTACAATTCAATCATACATCCATTGGAATCAGTGTGGATTCCTCCCTACGGTTGCTTTATTGGAAATTCGAATGGAGCGTAGACTCCCCACGGCAACAACATGTTGACAGAGTTTCAAGACAAAAACTAGTCAAACCCAGACTGACCTGTCTCCCTTTACTGAGGGGTCTATCATGGTACTCTCGATCGGTCTTAAATTATCGAGATGTCCATTTTCTCGAGAGCCCACTTGTGTTCAAAGTTCAAAACTCACAAGTTTTTTGACGACGAGTAGTTTGAACATGAGGGGCCGTTTAGTTTATCACCGAGGGGTCGGTGCATATGAGACTCTCGATCTGAGGCATACCCAAAATGACAGTTTTATGATCCAGAAGCTATGTCACTCAAGCCCACCAGTCTTTTGACCACGATGGGTCGATCCTGTCTCCACCGAGGGATTGGTGAGAACGACTGGTCGAGCTGACAGTAAAATCAAATACATATTTCCAAGTTGGGTTCCAATTCATTGTCAAGCTTCCTCTCTAGATTTTTTATGGTTTTACCATTTGTTCAACTAACCCTAGGGATGATCCTTTCTAAGGTATGGGTACCACCTAAGTCATCTATTGCCAAATACCTATTTTTTGTGATTGTCATACCGATGAGCTTTGAACTTGGTGGAGTGTGATCGTCACTCTTAATCATCTTGAGTCCTCAAAATTATTTAGCAAGTGCTTCTTCCCGAGTCATGGAATTGACAAACAGGGACTCGGCCAAGCCGGGGCACTAACAATTGAGAATTGGTAATTTAAATGGATAAAATCCTGGTCCATCTCACAAATGTAAAGGGCAAATTATGGCTAAGTGTTTAAGCTAGTGAGTGTCTCAGTCTACCTGGACTTGTAGTTTTGCCTATTGTAAAGACCAAAAATTTGACTCAGTAACTCCGTACAATTATCCCTGTGTAAACCTGAATAAAATGTTGAGTTCCAGGCTTAAGGTTGGAAGTGGATGATCCAGAGTGAGGATTATCAAGAGAAATAAAGGAAAGCCTCAAATTTCCAGGAGGGCATATCGACCAAGTCGATATGTCTAGAAATCCACCAAATGGATATATCGACTATATCGACATATACCATCTGAGAGTAATGAAAAGTACAGAGCCTTTTAGACAGAAGCTAGGCCATTCGCAACAGACATGTCAACAGAGGCGATGTACCTAGGAATTCATCACTTGACATGTAGAAAGAATCGACGTCTTGGTGAAATTCAGAGTTAGAATGGAATGAATACAGAAGCTACCTAGGTAGGCACATCGACAAAGTCGATGTGTCTATAATAACTATAACGCGCCCCGCCACCCCCCCCCCCCCCCCCCCCCCCTCCTTTTTCCTTTTTCACTCTCCGAAAATCAGAGTATATATATATATATATATAATTAAAGAGAGCGGGACGCCACGACGCGTGCTAAGTCCGGGTTTCCAAACCCGACCCTTAACTGGCCAACGATACGTGTGCCTGAACCAAGTCCACTAAATAGTTTACACGCTACATCAATTGCGGAATAAACATATGGATTAAGATTTCATCCATAAACATAACATCAATTCTAAGCAAGGAAGTCAATCACATAAAATTAACTGAGGTTCAAATATCCAACACATTGTCAAACTATAGCAAAATAAATCTAAGTTATTACAGTCTCAAAGTGCAATTATCTTAAATACATTGTTCCAAAATAAATATTAAATAAAGTAAGCATAAGCTATCCAAGCTCCTAAGCTTGGCTTTTTTCACGTTCATCGCCCGTTCCATTTCCTGTTCCAACATCTAAAGGGTAGAAGTAGGGCATTAGTCAACGCGCCTAGTAGGAATTCCAAGTAGGGTTACATACATAAGATCAATATACAAATCAGAATAAGAATATCATATCAAAACCGTAAACATATCATAGTACCAAAAACAGTGCACGATAATCATATCCAAATCATGCAATGTATGTGTCATGTCATAGGTGTCATATGCCAATGATCCCCAACTCAATCTCCATATCATCACCATACAAATCAAATCAAGTGTTCCTTGGCCAATTATTTCCACAGTGTTTTGTGATGTATCACCAAGCCACTGAATACCTCCCCACGTATGTTGATCGGAAACCCCGAATGGAGCATGGACTCCTCCCCATGTATGTTAATCGGAATCACCGAATGGAGCATGGACTCCTCCCTCATGTTCCCTCCCATGCCATGCATGAGATCATGAATGTACAATTATCATTTTTGTATCAAAATACATATTTGATTGAAAAACAGTTCATAAACATATTCCATTCATTTAACCAAAATGATTCATCATATTCATAAATCAAACCAAAAACACATACATATGTAGATCCTTATGCATTTCAATAAGGTATGAATCCTACCAACGTCCAAGATGATATCCTTACTGTTTTTGTGAAGGTCACGTTCAATGATCACGTCGAAACTGAATTGCAAAACCCCTTTTGCGAATCTCCTTTTCCTTATTACATTTAGCACATAAATAAATCAATTTGATGATCCATTTGATTTCCATCATGCCCTACATCATCCCATGTTCATTTCCATTTACGCATCATAGTTCTTAAACCGGTTAAGACCCTCAAATCATGGCTGAAATGTGTTGAAGTCCACAAAAATTCAGCAATGGGGTTCGGCCATACAATATGGCCAAACCATATTCTTTGGTTTTTGACCCTTTTTTTTTTTAATCCTTGTTTTATTTTAACAATGCGAGTCAATCATCATTTCTAAAAAAAAAAAATTATTTAACATCAATTTTCACTTTTAAATTCAGTCGACTGAACCCGGCAGATTACTGTCCGCTGCCGGTCCTGCAAATGGTAGAAACCCGTCCCGCGGACGATAGAAACCCGTCCACAGACAGTGAAATCCGTCCGCAGTCAACACCCTATCCATGTTTGTTACCCATCCGCGGATGGTCGAAACCCGTCCCGCGGACGATAGAAACTCGTCCACAGACAACGCCTATCCATGTCTATTACCCATCCGTGGAAAGTCAAAACTCGTCCCGCGGACGATAGAAACCCGTCCGCAGACAACATCCTATCCATGTCTATTACCCGTCCGCAAACAGTGCAACTGTTCGCAGACAACATCCTATCCATGTCTGTTACCTGTCCGCGGACGGTATTACCCATCCAGCGGACAGTGTAACCTGTGTTCAGTCCTTTTTTGTTTGCATGTTTTTACATTCTTTTCTTCATGAAATCTCCCCTTATCCTTTTTAAACATGTATTAAATCATTTATACATAAAAATCAGTGGACATACTCTACCCACTAACCCAAGTTAGGGTCTTGTCCATTAATCTTTCAATCTCTAGCATCATATCTAGAATTTGAACATCACCTTACTTTTATGTCAATCTCATCACCATTCCTTGAATGGATTTCAAAGTCCATGGACCTATAACGCTTTGACCGTCCATTTAAATCAAATATGAACCCCATGGTTTCGGCCATTCCATAGCCAAAACCGTGGTTCCCTTAGCTTCTTTCATTCATTTAATCCTTGTAAAACATTACATACATTTTTCCGCGTCTCCTTCGTTTCTTTCGTTCTGTCTTTATTCCTCACCCCTTCTTTATTTCTTCACCGATTCTTCCAGCAACCTTCTCCAAGTTTAACCACGAAAATGAGAGAGGGAGAGAGAGGAGAAGATGGAAATCCCTTTGCTCTCTCAATGGAGAGAGGATCGGCCAAAGGTGTGGTGTCTCTTGTTAATCAGCCCAACTCCTTCCTTAATCCTTCACCTCCTTGTTTCTTCACTGATTTCTACTAAGTCTAGAGGTAAAGATGGAAAAGAGAGAAGAGGAGATGAAAAATCTCCTTGATCTCAAAATGAGAATTCGGCCAATGGGGTGGGGTGTGCCCTTTGGGCTGATGTCTTTTATGTGAAAGACCAAACCCTTTCTCTCCCTCTCTTAATGATTCCTCCAATCAAGGTGTCCCTTGGCTTAACCATGGAGACACCTTGCTCCCATCGAGTTCCATCCTTTGAGATGGAAACTCTCCACCTCCCCATTTATGTTTCCTCACATGCCAAGGTATCCCTTGGGTTTCCTCCATGAGATGGAAACCCTCCATCTTCCAAGTTAACTCACTCATCTCAACTCAACTCTATTTAACTCACTTTAAATCGACTCAACTTAACTCAATCCACCTTGACTCAATTGAATTTATAAATCAACTCAAGCCAATTCAAATCATTTGAACTTATTCATTAACTCAATCCTATTTGAACTCACCCATGGTTGATCAAGTCAACCATGGCATGGCCGACTATGCACCATTTAGCACTCGGGTCCCGCCTAGCGATTTCATTTACACGCCTTGGTCTTAATTGGGTATTTGACCCAATTACATTGGCCTTACCCAATTACTTACAAATCATCTCATCATGACCCATTGGGTCCCTATTGAGCAATTGACCCATTTATTTCAAGCTTACCCATTTATTTTCAATTCAACCTTAACTATGACCCGTTGGGTCTTAATTGGGTAATTGACCCAATTACCTTACCCATTTATTTTCAATTCAACCTTAACTATGACCCGTTGGGTCTTAATTGGGTAATTGACCCAATTACCTTGCCCATTTCCATTATTTAACTTCCATTCCATTAATTCACAAATTAAATGGACAATTCTAATATATATTTATGAAATGAAAATCCGAGGTGTTACAATAACAGCATGTGATACATCGACCCCAGCGATGTGTCCAACATCTTAAGTCAAACACGCCCACCTACCGCCGCCCGTGCACCCTTTTCATGCATTAAATGCATGGTTGCCCTCACACGCCACCCTCACCCACCACCCACTCATTATGAGTCTAGGGCAACCAAAGGAAAAGACCCAGATGGATACATAGACAGAAGTCGATGTGTCGATGAAAAATAGAGTCAGAATTAAGTAAGTACAAAAGTTGACAGGACGACACAAAGACAAAGTTTATGTGTTGAGAGCCCCAACTTTAGTGCGCTTGTAAGAGTTGAAACACGCACCCACTGAACCCATATAAACCCATCCGCATACGAGTGTTTAGGGCTTCCCATATGCACAACCACCACCTTTGTGAATTCCAGATCCAAGGAAACTGAATTCACGTCTTCTTCTCCATCTCTCCCTACCCTTTTCAACTCAAAGAAAAGAGCTAGTAAAGAAGAACTGAGATCCACCTCTTCCCCTCCTTTTTTCCCCTATTTTAGATCACTCTCATATCACCTACCTCTCCATTTTTCGATGGTGCATCTCTCTCCCAATTCTCTATCTCTGCTCACTGAGCTGTTGTGGAGCTCAAAGAGAGAAAGAAAAGCAAAAAGAAAGAGGAAGAAAAGAACAAGGAAATGAAAGTGAAAAAGGAAGAAGGAGAAACCCAAGTTTGAAGTCCACTTGACCATCCATCCCCGAGATCTCCCCGGATCCATCCAAGTATGTCAATTTAATTACGATTTGGAATAAAAGAAACACAATGGGATGTCTAGGTCAGAAATAAATAGGAATGAGAGTGAAGAAGGCTGAAGTGGGAAGCATGTAGGCAAAAATTGACCATTGCAGTGTTTCCCAGGTCGACACATCTATTATGTCGATGTGTCGACGCATCTGTAGCTCAATCAGTTGAGCAGGAATCCAAGATGATGCATCAACCTTGTAGACGCATCAGCCTAAGAGAAAGGAAAATGAAAATGATAATAAAAAAATGAAAATGGTAATAAGAAGAAAAGGGCTTGAAATCCAAGAAGACACATAGACCCTGTCGATGTGTCGAATTACCCCTGAACGATAAAATGTTTTAAGAATAGATTGGACCCAGGAAGACACATCGACCAGGTCGACGTGTCGGCCTTGGAAAGATGAAAGTGAGTAAGAAAAATGTGAATGAAATTATGGACGAATATGGGAACAGAAGGAAAAGAACTCGATGCAAAACCCAGTAAGACATATCGATGAACACGATATGTATAGTCTAAGAACAGGTGGGAAGAAAATACAAAAATGTGTAGCAGTTCAGGAACTGCTGAACACATTGACTCGATCAATGTGTCTATTCTGTCCTAGTCGACATATCTCCTAAATCGATGTGTCGGCCAGAGACTTTAGTAGTCCATTTTCTAAGTTTAAATTCATGTGGACGAAAATCCTGTGGGACCATTTAGACTATCAGACCTTGCCTAATTGACCTATGAGACTCAGTGAGGCAATATGTCTTGAGAAATAAAATATAAAGATTAGAAAATTGAGAATAATTAGTGAAAGGAAATTATAATACAATGTATGTAATGTTTTGATGCATGGGAAATGAACGAAGGATCGAGGAAAAACCCGTGATCGAACAAGCTAGTTCGTGGATTATTTTCCTCTGCTAGTTTTCTTCAATCAAGTAGGTTTTCCTACATTGGTGAAGCACTATAGTTGTGAACTACATGCTCTACTATGTGTTGTTGTCTTTTCAAAATTGTTTATTTTGAATCATGAGAATGCTATGATTTCAAACATGCTTATATTGAGAGACTTTGCTATATGTTTTATATGTTGAAAAGTTTTGGAATTATGTGATGAATAAATTTGTCATCATGTTGCATACATGTACCTCATGCATGATTGCATGGGAAGGAATTGCATTTTTGAGCCAAGAATGAAATGTCCGGACATTGCTTGGTCTCGTGTACGATGATAGTGATAAAATCATACAACTGTTAGACTTCAGCTCCGTCTTTGTGTATGATTGTTACGGCATTAAACTGGGTCAAAGAGCTCCTGGAAGGTCCCGAAACCCTGCGAAGAGGGAGGAGTCCACACTCTACTGATAGTCTCGGTTAATTTGTTGATGAGTACAACACCCTGGTGGTTGCCGCCTCAAATGTTGTTGGACATAAGTGGCCAATGATGGAAACCATTGAAATGAAATGTATATGATGGTTGATGTATGGGGCATGGAAGGGCATTCATACTTCATGGCACCCATGGCATAGCATATCATGTTGAACATCAAGAATGGTTTTTGAAACTATGAGATAGTGTATCAAGAAAGGTGTATGTTCTAAGTATGTGATTTGATACTTTGTTATAAATGAGATTTGAGAAATATACTATATTGATAATATGCAACGTTTTAACCATGATAATATACATGTGTATATGATTTTGATATGACACACTATTAGTGCACTTTTCTTGGTTGGAATTCCTACTTGGCGCGATGACTAAGCCTATACTTTCCCGCCTTAAATGTACACGCAAATCCAAAGAATGTAGACAAGATTGAACCAATCGATGGCCGAACATGAACGTGATGGATGCAAGAAAGGAGCTTGGATAGCCTAGCTCATTTTGGATATTACTGAATTTGAGAACAATGTAGATGTAATAATATTCAGTTTGAGAAAGGTAATTTTATATCTGACTCTTAGCACTTCCTTGTTTTGTATTTGACTCATGTAATTGTTGGAAATTACCCTATCTTTGCTTAAGTTGTGGTTTGCTAGTCGTGCAATGTGAAATGTTTAAATATTCCACAGGTTGTGCTAGCACGTGCGAAATGTCATCGTGGGCATGTACCACGCATGTACTAGATTAGGTCAGTCGAGGGTCGGGTCTTCAGACTCGAAATCAACTCGCGTCATGGCATCTCCGTCCTTTTCCTCTATATTCATTTAAAAAAAAAAAATATACTCTGATTTAAGTGTTGGAAAAGGGCAGGGCGTCACACCTACTACCTTGTTGAAAAATCCATGATATGGGTTCAAAATTTGCATAGGATTGGCCTATGCTATGATTGGATATTTTGGTGAAATTGCCATGATTTGGAATTTTAGTGAAATTGCTTTGATTTGGAATTTTAGTGAAATTTCTATGTTTGAAATTTTGGTGAACTTTGGTGATATGTGATATACTTATTTGAGTATTGATATGACTTTTATTCTGGACCATGTTTCATGCACGTGTTTATTTTTGAGAATATATGTGCTTTGGCTTTAATTTAGTGTTTTTGCATGCTAAATTAATTTGTAGATTATTTATGGTTCATTATTGGCATATTATATGCT
Organism: Chimonanthus salicifolius; assembly: GCA_013350335.1. Taxonomy (NCBI): domain Eukaryota; kingdom Viridiplantae; phylum Streptophyta; class Magnoliopsida; order Laurales; family Calycanthaceae; genus Chimonanthus; species Chimonanthus salicifolius. The sequence continues at coordinate 53,472,749 of CM023533.1, read as the reverse complement.
TTGTTTTCATGCATGTACATCCACAAATAGGTGGGTGATGGGGATTAGGTTGTGTCCATGTCACGACCATTGAGGTATGATAATCATTCCACAGTTGGTGACCATTGGGGTATGATAATCATTCCACAGTTGGTGACCATTTGAGGTTTGATAGCCAATCATTCCACAGTTGGTGACCATTTGAGGTTTGATAGCCAACTATGACCATAAGGTCAAGTCTTTGGACTGAGTTGATGACCAGAGGGAGACCTCTATGACCATCGACTTAAGCTGATGGCCGAGTAGGATTGGGTTGTAGGACATGCAGATAGTGGCGACTGAGTGGTAGTTGTGTCATTTTGACAAATCAGTTGATGTGTGGTACGCTGTGATGGTCAGCTTATGGCCGACAGGCTTGGTCTTTGGACTATTATGTGCACATTGGTGTTTGGTGGTTTAGATGATTGCATGGGATTTAGGGATCAAGCATCATCATTGGCATTTTTGCATTACATGCATTATCATATAATTGTATATGTTTTCATCGACCTTGATTATTTGGGAATCTTGTTTGATTATATTACATGGTTGTCTTTGTTTCTTTTACTGAGCTTGGAGCTCATTCCCTTTATATTATGAGATATCCTTTGGAGTTAGATCATGGTGAAGTTCAGAAACAGGCTTAAGATTTTGGAGCTGCTAGAGCAAAGTCTTAGATCATTTTAAGTTTTATTTTAAGAGACTATTTATTTGGTTTGGATTTGTTTATTTGAGACACTGGAGTGTCCTTCGAGGATTTGTAATTAATTATGGTTTGTGACTTTATTATTGTCGTGGGTGTGAGATTAGTTGTTAATTTCACTTTATCTGATTTATTAGTTGTGGTTGGTTTTATATCTCATACTTGTTAAATGGAAAATTTGATGTGGAATTTTATTTTGTTCGATCATGGCTATTTAAATATTATTCTACACCTCTGAATTTGTTTTATGAACCATGTGAATTATTGGTTATGAAAAGAAAAAATAGATCCATATTTGGATATTCCCATGTCGGATTGGTCTTTTTAACTCAAGTAGTGCCCCATTTGCTCTTTAGACAGACGGAGTGTTACACCTATATTGTAAATGCAACACCTTGAAATTTTAATATTAATTAATGGGATTAAAAAGGGTAATTGATGATTAACTGAGATTAAGGATACTTAATTTAGTAATTAAGACTAGATTAAGTGGAATTTAATTTGGAGATTAAAATATAATTTAATGTCAAGTGATGTGGTGGGAAATTAATTTATGAAATTTAATGAAAATAAATTGATGATGTGGCATCGTGCCACATAGGAGATGACGTGGCAAGCCATATGGAAAGGTGTGACCCAACACCACATTTCCCTTGACTTAGGGCAACCAAAAGAGGGAAAAAGCCACCACTCCCTTATTTTATTACACTCACACAGCGGTGCTTCACAAATTCCTCTCCCTCACACAGCACACTCTCTCCTTTCCATTACCTTCACATGGCAAACACACCCTCTTCTGCATCCCCGCCATCGTGCACCCCATTCTTCCACCCTTTCACACGATTTTCCCCTCCTCTCTTCTCCTCCATTAGTGAAACTCAAGCAAGGAAAAAAGCAAGAGAATAAGAACAGAAAGGAAAAAGAAAAAAGGAAGAAAATTCGTGGAAAGCTTTGTAAGAGGTTTGGTTTTCTCTCTAAACTTAGTATTAAGACCTAATTTGAAGATTAAGATGGTTTAGAATCAACCCAAGACAAATTTCGGTTAAGAAAATGAAAATTGGAAAATTTGGGGACTTTTGGGTTTTTCCAAAATACATGGAATTTGATTTAAGATACATGAATTTGTTAATCAAATCATGAGTATTAAGCTTCTAAAATGTGACAAATTATATGTGGAATCAATCTAAGGGGTAAGAATCGAGGCCAATGACCCACCCTTATGTAATTTTCAAGTTCAAGAAACTCGGCCCGCACCGCAATTTTCTACAGTTTTCTACAAGTAACTATCTGAAGAAGATAAGTCTCGGAACCTATTTCGGAACCTGCCAGACGTTTCGAGACAAGTACCGAAGGCTCAGACAGTCCGAGGGAAGGCATGAGGTCTGATGACCATTGAAAGGTATGAGGTCTCAGAACCTATCTCGGATGTTCCGAGGCCAAGTTCCAGACCAATGAACCCCGGAACGACTAAACACTTAGGAAAATCTGATAAGCCCAAAAGAGGACCCGAGGTCTCAGAACCTAGCTCGGAAGTACCAAGACCAAGTTTCGAGCAACCCAGTATGAACTACATGTCTCGGAAGTACTGAGAGAAGACTTAGAAGTTTCGAAGTCTCGGAACTTGGTTCAGAGGTTGCGAAATCAAGTTCTGAAGTCTTGGAACTTGGTTCGGAGGTTCCAAAATCAAGTTTCGAGCAAACCTATATATTGTGTATTTTGGATGATCCGAGGAATGACCCGGATGTTCCGAAGCTTCGAAAATACCGAACCAAGTGACTCAAGTTCCGAAGTGCCAATGACTAGACCATTTTGATCTTAACCTCCACACTTTGGTTTTGATCATTAATGCGGGATTAATAAGACAACTGTGACATTCTCAATGGTAATTAATAAAAGTAATAAGTATTAGATTCGGAAGCCAATGATATTAACTAATGATGTGATTATTGTGTCTTAATCCATGGAAATAACTGAATGACTTGAAGGTGACTTAGGAGTCGTACAAGTCACTTCGTGATTTGTCCTCCTCGACAACTGATCTCCAATCACATAAGTTTTCTTACCTACTTGAAGTACCATAGTGATATTATATATGCGTATTTGATTTAAAGTTCTACAAATTGATTTGAATGTATGTTTTGATAAATGATTTGATAAATTGTAGTTTCAAATATGGAAAATATGAATTATTTTGTATATTGTCAAATGGATTTGATATCATTGTATAGACATGAACTTCATGCATTTGCATGGGATGGGAAAGCATGAGACTGAGGTAAGGGACGGCGTAAAGAAGTTCCGAAACCTGCGCAGGAGTATAAGTGTAGCGCTCCCCTGGTAGTTTTGGTTAAATTGCTAGTATTATTGGATAGTAGCTCCCAACCGGTGCCCCGTGAAAGCTACGGACATAAATGACCAATGTTTATAACCATTGAATGAGAAAGAAAGATTGACCAATGCATAGGGCATGAAAGGGTTTGCATAGATTCATGGCACCCATGGCATCACACTCCATGTTGATTTTTAGACGACTTTGATAGCATTATGATTACGATTATTATTAAATGAGCATAATTTGGATTTGAATGTATTGTTTTCATTTATGAGATATAATTGGATTTTGAATATGTGATTTCATATTTGATTTTCAATGAGGTTTGAATGACTTATGAAATATTGATATTATGTTTTTCATCACATATTGGTACCTAGTGTGATGGGAATTCCTACTGGGCGCGTTGACTAAGATAACAATACTTTCCCCTTTTTAGAATCTAATGCAGATAAGGAGAAAGGCTAAGAAGCAGGGCCAAGTAATTGTCAAGCGTGAATAGAAAGAAAGCAAAAAGGAAGCACTTGGGGAAATTACTTTTTTTGATATTTTGGAATTGAAGAAGACTTAGTTTATTTGCTTATTTTGTTTTCATATTGAGAAAATATAATTTTATAGGAGTTATGAGAATAGAAATGTAATAACTTATGTTTAAACTCCTAGATACTTGTATTAAACTTGTTGTTTGTAATGACTTATGAGAGATCCTTACACTTTACTTTGAAATGTGATTGGTCATTATTCAGATGCATCAAATATCTGTATAATGTTTCCAGAGGTTTATATTAGTGTGTTGCAAATGTGATAATGGACTTCTATCCGTGTGCACACACTAGATAGGCCATTCGAGAGTCAGGTCTTCGGACTCAGACTCGACTCGCGTCGTGGCGCTCCCATCTCCCTCTCTACACTAATTTATCCATATTATATTACTCTGATGTCAATGGTCAGGGGGATGGGCACTACAGTAAAGTAGGTGGATTGATATTTTTGTTTTTTGTGAGTGGTTGAGATTTCATTGTTACTAAGTAGGTGCATCCATGGGTAACAAGGATGTCTAGTTTGGTAATTTACCTAAGGCTAGTTTGTTCATAAATAAAGGTGGCATGCCATTGTACAAATCATCCAAACTTGAGTCTTAATAAAATTTTCATTGCTTTCGTACAAATGTTCTCTTTGCTCTTCTAGTTCGTGTGTACTAGTTGTTGTGCATTTGAGTCTTTTAATTGTTGAGTACTGACCATTCGTAGTTCAAGGAGTTCAAGGAGTCTTGCAAAATCCATCCCTACCTTGGGAGAATTTGCCTAATCTTCTATTGAATTTTTCAAAAATTCAAATCTTGATTCTAGGGTTCCTTTTACCCCATTGGAGCAATACTATCAATTGTCCATAGGATGAATTTCGGCCTCATCTCCTAATTCAATGGGCATCAAAAGGTTTTGGCTCACTTCCGAAGTTGCCTCCAAGTTCAATTGGTGATTCAGAGCACATCTCGTCAAAGCTAGTCCGAGGATTTTCTTAGACGACCTTGGTCTTTGGATTCGGCATATCTCGAAGTTCTGCCGAATTTCAGAACGAGTGTTTGAGGGGCTTTTCTTATTTTCAAAGGTGAAGAGCTAGGTAGACTCTCCCGAATCCTACCCTATATCACCTACAAACTACTTGAATGTCATAAACACATCTCAACAAACTTTCAAAAGTATTGAATAATATTTCATTAAATTATTTTCACAAAAAATCCTAGTTTGAAATTGTCTTAGAGCTAAACTTCAATAAACTAGATAAAAAAACTCAATGATCAAATTTAGGAAAAAATGTTTCGAATTGAAAAATACCATTCAAACTTGAATTTCTTTGAACACAAGATTCAACTAAAAAATGTTGAACCCAATTAAAAAAAAAATTAAGCATGAGCAGATATGGCTAATTCGGCCTAGTGGCAACAATAATCACCAGCCGCAAAAGCCACATGGGAGGGCCGATTATAACTATGCTCTAAAAGAAGAGCGGGTAGAGGGGGAAAGGGAGGGCAGCATCGAGGGAAGTGAAATCAAATAAGCAGCCACCTCAATCATGAAAAAACAGAATAATTTACACAATTGAATACGCACGTGTATACCCCCTGTTTTGTTGTTTTGCAATGGTAACCCCCAAAAAGAATTCCATAAAAGAACTGCCTTCAGGGGATGGGATTTGTATCATTAAGCTAAGTTTGTGGTTCAGTCAGCCCTTTATGGTACCTTATTTTACCTTCTCCCCCTTTGTACATATAAAACAAGGGTATGACAACATACTCGCATTATCAACACAAGAACAAAGCGATTGCCACACTAAACCAAGGTTCTTTCACTCTCGTTTATCCTCCTCAACTTCTCCGAGCCCAAAGTCATGATGATCTGCAGGGTTTGCCATCTTTCTTTCCTTCCTCTCAAGCTTGCTCACCAGCTCCCCTGTCGCCTTTGCTACACTGGCAGTCAATGAAATACCTTCCTCATCAAAATCCTCTCCTGTATCCTCTGAATAAGCATACCTGAACACAACCACAAAATATACTAATATTAGGAAAAAAACACTATACAGGCCTCTCTCTCTCTCTCTCAATAGTTCAAACTTCTCCCTCAGATCACCAGACACTATTCACACAACATAAGAAATCCAAATTGACTCATTTCGCAGGTCCTACCTTCAATTGCAGGCAAGGTGTAATAGTAGTTGGAACATATGATTAAGACTACTACTTTAAGTAGAGAGAATGAAAATTAAGAGAACATAACAATAGATTCCTTAACCAATAATCTTTCTCAATAATGTCCTAACCTGAATCAGTAAAGATTCTTCCATCACTATGATCTTTAGCCTAATGGCCTACACCGTTAGAATGCAAAGAATAGTGTAACTGGTGCTTACCACTATAGACGCTTATAGGAATGATATATAATGATAGATACAATCACATCATGACAGATTACAATAAATCATTGTAGATAACTAGAATAGCAGCACATCAATTGAAAGATTAACCTTACCATAATCTAATTCTAACAATATGAGGAGCCATCAGACAGAAAATGAATCAGGATCCAAAACAGATATTTGTTGGTCAATAATAGTAGGATCCACTGAACAAAGATCCACAACCAACATCCATTAATAACAAAAATGCGGAAAGATCGGCAATTCTAATTCAGGAGATAGACATGGCATGATAGTGATCACTGAAGTCACAACCAGGAGTTCATCTGGCATATAGTGCCTGGGTAGAATGGATCTGAAGAAGAGATGTGGATGATACAAAAATCCAGAAAAATGACAAGTTTAGATCAACAGACAAGATCATTATCCAATTCAGATATGAATGTTCTGGACAATGTAGCAGAAGGGGTGAGTGAAAAATAGCCTATCCACAAAAAACATCGAAGGAAAAGCCAATTTGAGCAGAATGGTGGGTGTCGTAACAATTTCCTTGAAAAAATCAACAGAAGTCCTCTTATTTGGATTGTGTGGACTTATTTGGAATTTGTATCCTTAAAACCATAAAAAAAATATTAGCAATGGTGTGATGGAACTTTTTTAGTGATTGGTGTGACAAACTAGCATCATAGCGAATGCTTAGACATTTTGATCACGTTAGTCACATACGTCATTGCAAAGACTCCTATAGTTCCTCTCCAAAATAACAAAAAAACAGCAGAAGCAACAAATAGCACATGAATCATTTTGAGGGTTCCAGCCATGCATACTTGAGGTCCGGAAGTTGTTCAAGAGAGGCCTAACTAAAACCAAATAATTTATGTCTAAACCAAACCTCGTATAAGGAAAAGGGTAATGAAGTAAAAGATTGTCAAAGCTCTCCACATCTTTGAGGTACATGCTATGCACACTGACATTGATAATCTGCCTACTGAGGTGGTATAGGGTGAAAGTATTTACCCAAAGTGACCAAGGGACATCGAAAGAGAAAACAAGTTCCTGAAGTTGGAGGTGCCCCCTCTTTCTAGTTTTAAACCAGGATGATCCTCAACCCTATTGGGGAAGAAAAAACAAGGGCTAAATCTAACTCCCCTCTTCCCCAGCTTCCCACCAAAATGAAGGCCTGGGTCAATTTTGCAATCTTCTCCAACGAATTCTTAGAGGAAAATTTCAGATCTAGCTCGATTTGAATGAGAAACCCAAATTTGAAAAATTCCCAGAATTTCCAGAGATCCTCGAATTTCCTTCAATTCCAATCACAAATTGAGAATTCACTCGAAATCGAAAAAACAATTTCAATTAGAAAATAAACCAAAATCTCAATTTCACTCTGGAAGAAAGGATAAAGGCTCAAATCTCATAGGAATCCCAACACTATACTAGATTCACAATGGAATTACAGATTCAATTGAATCTAGAATTACTTTGCAAGAATTAAAATTTAATCTAATGCAAGAAAAATAATTGCAAGAATTAAAATTTAATCTAATGCAAGAAAAATAATTGCAAGAATTAAAATTTAATCTAATGCAAGAATTAAAATTTAACTCGAAACAAAATTAAACTAGAAATTGAAAGAACTAGAAGAGAACTAGAACTTACTTGCACAAAGCAAATAAGATAACAGTGTCGCTCATGGCACCTCTATTTATACTAATTCTTTGAAATATTTATAACATTGCCATGGATAATGCCATATGGCACCTCCTTAAACAACTTTCAATCCGAGCCTTACATTAAATGAAGCTAAAAAGAGAAAAAACCAAAAAACTAAAACCATACTTAGGCACCACCTCCTTGCTTATTTGAGCTCTTATTCTTCAGGGATTTCCAGCTCCTTTGACTTCTTGACCACCTTCTTAGCAAGGAATCTGGCAACTTTTCTTTCTCCTTAGCATATGGGGCTTGTAATTAGGTATTCGAAGGTCCAAACATCATAAATGAGTCCCTTGGTCCATAAGCTCTTATTTGAATAATTTTGTGGCCCAATTTGATGATTTTGGCCTCTCTTTAGCTTGATCAAAATTATACATAAAATTGGAGAATTAAATTAACAATTTCATCTTCCAAATTGTCATCCATGATCAAGATGTCCTCATCACCTTACACCCCTCAACCCCACCCACACACAGGTTAAAAAATGGGAGGTATGATGAAAAAAAAAATCACTAAATTACCAACAAAACCCTCTGAATTATCTACCCCAGCTTTAGCATGGAAATCTGCCATTGCATTATCTGACCTCCTCACTTCTAAAGGAAACATCCTAGTTCTTGCATAGGTGGGTGATGTCCTTGAGAACAAAAATGAGCCTCCATGAAGGTCTCTTACCAGAAACCCAAGTATTGGAAGAATCTCCTTCAATTGTGAGTTTCCTCTTCTCTCATTCCCTTTAAAGAGAGATTTCTCTTCTAATGGCTAAAATTTCTGCCTCATTGGAGTTCTTGGAACCTATAGGCTTTAAAAGGAATAAGACATCACCCCTAATCCGTACTAGCCCTAGGCTGCCCCTAGCTGCAACATCCACATCAAACTTAACACAACCTTGTGGTGAAGTTTCCATTGATCAATAGGCTTGCTTTCAAACTTACTCCCCTATGAACATCCTTATCAAGCTTAAAGAAGTTCATTGACACCTAGACCCCGAAATCTTTACAACTTAAAAGCCAAAACATCATAAGAACGTTTTCTTAGATTAACTACTTTTTGAGAATGGATCTTGGTATGAGGTGGAGAAGATAGATGAAAGTGTGTATTTCAGGTGTACTTATTTGGTGTTGGTTGATGGGTAACCGACCCCCATTATCAATGCTTAGGCAAGGAGATCCTTTATCCCCTTTCCTATCCACAACGGTTGCGAAAGATTTGAACAAATTGATGTTTAGGGCAAAAAAGATTGGCTTAATTAGAGGTTTTAAAATTGAAAAGGAGGGACCGTTGATATCTCATTGTCAATTCTCAAATGACGCATTGCATTTTGTAAAGCAAAAATTTAGGATCTTGAAGTGGTTAAAGCAATCTTGAGGTGTTTTGAGTTAGTGTTAGGTCTTAGGATTAATTTAAGAGTTTGGTAGTTGGTGTAAGTGTGGAGGATGATGTATTACAAGAATTAGCTATAAGGGTGCAATGCAAAGTTGGAAAATTACCTTTAACTTACCTAGATCCCCTAGGCGGTGCTGACCCCCAATCTAAGAAATTTTGGGACCTAGTAGTGTAGTAGTTTTAGAAGAAACTGGTGGGTTGGTCAAAAAGTTGCTTATCATTGGCGGATAGGATGTCTGTAATTAAAGCAACATTGTCAAACTTACTGACCTATTATATGTCGCTCTTTAAGATGCCTGTGGAGGTAGAAAAGAGAATGGAGAAACTTCAATGGGATTTTCTATTGGATGGAACGAGAGACAGAAGAAAAGGTTCATTTATTGAATTAGGAAGTGCAGCAACATCAAAAAAGGAGCCTTGCTTCCTCAAAATTTCTTGAACAGACTTAACCTAAAATAAAAACCCAAGTTTTCTTTTCCCTCCAAACCACCCAAAGAATAGCAGTTCCTCTCATCTTTTCCACTAGTCGCACATAGTAGCACATTTGTTGATTGTCAAATAATGTAGAGCATAGCATTTTACTAGGGAGCAATCACCCAATTGAATGTCATCTTTGAAACAGAGTATTCCCATCATTGATACTATAATGATGTCCCTCACAAATAAGCATAAAACAGTTACTTTGACTGTCCAAGCCCCCTATGTTGTCTAGGGACATGGTCAATGCAGCAATTATAATCATTGAACTTGTATTCATGGTTTAGCAAACTTTTCTAAAAGTTATCACCTTAAGAATTTATTATTTTTGAAGTTGAGTAAAGAAGAATTCATTCTTGAACCCGCATTTTGTGAAAATTATATTTTGTGGATGGTAATTTATAGGATCTGTTTATTGTAAGCCCAATCCTTAAATGTAGACAAGATCATTTTTGATCCTTGGACAACATCAATTGGTATCAGAGTCTGGATTCTGAAAGCAAGTCCTTCCTGGCCCCACCAGTGCTTCTGAAGGTTTTGTGCCGTCTACCTCAGCTCAGGTAGTGGCCCCTTCAGTGTAGGCGGTGGTTACTAATAAAGATATATTGATCATTCTTAGCTTAAGTGTTGTTCATCAGAGGATTGATTCCATAAAAAGCTGCCTCATTGCCTCCTCCTCATCCACTTCAGTACCTGACAATGCTATCTTGGCCTAGTCCTCTGAATGGGGCTGTCTTGGACTCATTTTTGTCCTACGGATTGATCCTCAGCATGCACTCCTCTCTTTTGGTGTGGTTGAGGAAGCAGTCAGACTGCTCTCTGAGTTCCCGTCTCTTCATGGAACCCCTTTCTTCAATCTGTGCTTCTGGTCTCAGGAGTGGGATATGCAGAGTTGCTAGGTTAGAATCTTAGGAATTCTTCACCATGCTTGGTTCCCGGAATCCATCCATGCGATTGGTGATTTCCTCGGCAAGGTGATAAAAATTGATCCTAGGACTCTCTCCGGAAATAATCTTCGTTTTGCTCGATTCTGAGTCATTTGGACGCCAAATCTCACAAAAATAAAAAAGGTCCCATTAAAGTGGGAGATTTCTGGACAGACTTGGGTGTTGAGATTGAAGATGGCTTGACATCGTCTGTACCTTTGCAGGCTCCATCATTCCTTCCGGCAGCCACTGGTGGAAAGCCACCACCAAAGCCTCTGGCAAATCTTGGGAGATCGACAGTGGTCAAACCCACTCACCAACCTCCTCCAAGTGGCATGTTGACACCTCTTTGAAGCCTGGAACGCTACAGGATCCTCTGGGTCCCTCTTCTGTGCACGCCACTTCCCAAGCCTTACCTCTCCATTCGCCTACAGCTGGTCCTTCCATTGCTTCATCTTGTGCTCCACCCACTTTTCCTGAGTCTAGCAGACCCTCATTGCAAGCAAATGGAAATTTCCATTCGTATGCAGGATGCAATTTAAACCCAACCTTTCCTTCGCACCTGAGCCTTCATCCTCGCCTTGCTTTATCCGTGAGTGAGCAGGTTGGATGCAAGGCCAGGGTGGTCCTTTAAACCAAGCTCACTGTTTGGCCCAACCCATTTCTGTCTGGACCCAGGCCAATCCAGCCCACTCATTTTTTTAAACCCATGCCACGGTACCTCTGTACCCAGCCCAGAACTGTCCATTCCCAGCCAACCTATTACCCAGAAATTGCTTTCATCCCCATCTGCATTCCAGCCGTTACAATCGCTCGAGGGCCCCACTCCATCAACCATTCCTCTTTCTCGATCCTTGGACGATTTTCCTTTGCCGGTGCTAGCCTCTCTTCCCAATGGTAGTTCCCTCCCTCCTCTTTTCCCTCAAGCCTCTCCTTTTTGCTCGCTAACTCCACCAATATCCCAAGGTTTGTCGTTTTCAAACAAGTCTCGTTCCTCGCAGCAGCCTTCCACTTCCGCTCAGTGCAATCATCCAGGAAACTTTCTTCTGGCCCCTAGCTGCCTCCTAAGCCTCCAGACGAACGTCATTCCTTGTTGATCAGAGCCCTACTCTTGCCAGAAACATACTTGTCGCCCTCAACCAAAGCAGTTCATTATGCCTTCCGTTCCTGTGCCAATCCAGTTCCAGATAAAGTCTTCTCTCCATCTTTAGCCCAGATGAACCGTGGTGGTGGTCTCCAGGATCATCCAAAATCCTTTCAAACTAAAATTTTGGAACCTGATATCCTGCAAGCTAGCAAGAACATTAATTCAGCTGATCAGATCACTGATGTTGGGGATCAAAGTGACAGGAATTCCTCCAATTGGATTGATCACAGAATGCTTGAAGTCGGCCGTAAACTCAAACTCATTTTGGACGGACAGGAAGACTTGGTACATTCCTATCTAGTAGCCATCAAGAATCTTGATGTAGTAAATTCTAAGAGAAAAGATAGAACCTCCCGTGAGCTTACCAGTCTCAGCTCTTCTGTTAATTACGGCTGTTGCAAAAAGATGGAAGCCAGTCGGGTTAACCTTTCAATCTCCATGAAGATCATATCGTGGTATACTAATCAAGGGTCCGAGAAAGAGTCACTATAAAGAATTTCATCAATCCAATCAATCCTACCATCCTTTGCTTCCAAGAATCCAAGTTAGAAGACCCATCAAATATGGTTATTCGTTCTTGTGGGAGAGGTCGTCGCTTCCAGTGGGTTGCAAAACCATTGAGTGGCAGATCCGGTGGCATCATCATTTGTTGGGGCTCTGGCAAACTCACCTTGATGGATTCCTTCATTGTTGACTTTTCACTCTCTGTTCAGTTTGAGGAATAGTCTTCTGGTACTATGTGGACTCTCTTAACTTCTGTCTATGGGGCGTGTGATGATTCTAGAAAGATTGTTTTTCTTGATGAGGTTCAATCTCTTAGAGGAAGTTGGTCTAACTGTTGGTGCATTTACAGGGATTTTAATCTTATTAGATTTCCACATAAGAAAACTGGGATAACAAAATTCACTCCCTCCACACGGCGCTTCTCGGATTTTATTGTTTCTCTTGGATTGATGGATCTTCCACTTTCTGGTGGCAAATTCACCTGGTCCAATGGCCAAGAGTGACCGTCTCTTTCACGCATTGACAGATTCCTGGTATTGACGGAGTAGCTTGACATTTTTTCAGTTTCCCCTCGGCCCGTTTCCAACCATTGACCATTGGTTTTGGACACTTTTGAGGATTCTTGGGGGCCCACGCCGTTCATGTTTGAGCTGTGTTGGATCAATGAGAAAGGTTTCAGGGACCTCATTGCTTATTGGTGGGCGGAAAACACCCTTCCTAGCAGAAAATATTTCATCCTTTATCTCAAATTGAAGCGATTGAAAGCCAAGTTGAAAAGTTGGTGTGTTACTAATTTTGGCTCCCTTTCTGAATCCCTAGCTACCATCCTTAGCAGCATTAGTCAGATTGACTTGAGTGAGAAAGCTGGTACCATTTCTGAGGAAGAAGCCTCTACCCGTGTTGACCTCCAAGAACAATATCGGACCAAAAGCATCCAAGAAGAAATTAAATGGAGGCAAAGATCTAAAGACAAGGATAGAGATAAAAATACAAGATTCTTCCATGCTGTGGTTTCTGCTCATAGATGAGTAAACCCCATCAGATCCCTCACAGTTGGTGATTCATTATTGACATCTAAGGAGGACATCATTTCTACTGTGCTTAATCACTTCAAGGACTTATACTTAGCTAACCCCTTTGACAGACTATAGATTTCGGGGCTCCCCTTCAGGTCTCTTTCCAATGCAGATGCTTTTTCTATTGAGCGGCCTTTTACTGAGGACGAAATCAGATCTGCTGTTTAGGACCTTAGTGAGGACCGTGCTCCTGGACCGGATAGATTTTCTATTGCTTTCTTTAAATTATTTTGGGACATTGTCAAACTAGATCTCATTGTCTTCATCGAGGCGTTCCACCAAAGAGCTTTCATTCCAAAGGAAATGGGTGCTACCGTTTTGGTGCCTAAAAAGGATGAAGCTTCTTCTCTTTCTGATTTCAGGCCCATTAGGCTTCTCGGCAACCCCTATAAGATTCTTGCTAAGGTACTAGCAAACAGACTCAAGACGCTCCTCCCAAAGCTTCTCATCCTTCCCAATCTGCTGCTATTGAGGGGCGTCAAATTATGAAAGCAGTGATATAAGCTCATGAGTCTATTGATTCCAAGCATAAGGCCCATTGCAAATGTAATATCTGCAAGTTGGATTTGGAGAAAGCCTATGACATGGTCGATTGGTATTTTCTGGTTTTTGTGCTTTCTAGAATGTGTTTCAGTCGGAAGTGGTGTTTATGGATGTTCGAATGTATATCTTCTGCATATTTTTCTGTGTTCATCAAAGGGTCTTCTAAATGCTTTTTCAAGAGTTCCAGAGGTATTCGTCAAGGTGACCCTCTCTCTCATGCTCTATTCGTCATGGTAGTGGAATCTCTAAGCCTTCTTCTCTCTAAAGCAGCAGATTTCAACCTTATTCATAGCTTCAGCAACGGTTCCTCAGCTTTGAAGATCCAGCATTTATAGTTTGTGGATGTGATGCGGGCATCCAGCCTATTGGTTCACAGTTAGACACTTCTTTGATGGAATTGGATCATGCAGATGAAATTACATTGGCTTACATGTCCCATTTTGATTAAGACAATCATAAATGGACACCGTCTAATAAGTCCATTACTTTTGCATGACCCAATTATTGCATGTAACTCAATTAAGCCTATAAATCCAAAGCCCAATCAATCACAGGCCAAGGCCTATAAATCCTACTCCAAAAAGCCCAAGGAAAGGCCAACTTCTTCAGCCCCACATGCAGTGCCAAGTGTCAACACCGGGAAGCATTATCCAAAATACAAGTGGCAAGAGAGAGAAAAGGAGGTGGAAAAAGTAGGTGCAATGAGGAGGTTTGCAACTTGCAATTTATTTTATTTACTTTCTTTTGTTTGTTTATTTTAGGATGCAATCTTGTTCATTCAATAAGCCATTTGGCATATTTAAGGGTTGAGATGGAATGGTCCTAAGTAGATTACATTCTATCTTAGGCAAGGTTAGTTTAGTCTTTTTACACTTTTTTATTATAAATAGACTTGTACCCCATTGTTGTGGGACCTGATTCAGGCTAATTGACCCAACTAATCCTATTTTAGAACGTTAACTGCATAATTGTATGATTTATTGCAGATAATTATTCTCTTACTGTATTTCTTTTTTTAGCCACCTTAATTGGCTCCCTTTTTACTATTTATTCATCTATCCTCTTAGAGGAAAATATACAATTCAATATAGAGATTTTCATCTCCATCTTCTCTTTTCTTTATTTTCTAGTCTTATTTTCTACATGATATCAGAGAAAGGTTGATCTCCGAAGTTTTTTTTTTGGCCGACATTACACAGCTTTTGCACAGATTTGAAGCCTTTTTTTTCATATTTTGTGTCCATTTAGTTGTCTGCAGTTTTTCTGCCTACGATCCGATGACCGGAAAAAATTTCGGACGACAAGAACCCAGTGTTTCCTGTCATTTTTTGGTGCTCCCCATCCAACTGGTTGGATTTTTTTCATTGCTCAAATCTGGAAGGATCGGTACTGTTCTCTCTCCAACCAACAGTTCCGCTGCCTGTCTAAATTCTTCCGGCTCGATCTGCTGTCTCAGTTGTTTGTTTGGCTTCAAACCACTCCTACTACAGTTGCCCCTTCCTCTATTGCTCAGATCTGGAAGGATCGGTCCTCTTTTCTCTTACAAGGACAGTTCTGCCCATGTCTAGGTTTTCAGGCTAGATCTGTTGTCTCTGGTGTTTGTGTGGCTTCCAACCACTCCTGGTACAGTCGCCCCTGCTTTTACTTACCATCGAACCTAGGTACTTCAACTTCCATCAACGGTGGGACCCACTTCAGGACAATCTTCCATTGGCTGTTTGGGACGCCTCTACACCCAATTTTTGGGTCTTTTTCGCTGGATCTGAAAGGATCCTTCACTTGAGAACTTGGAATTTGTACCACCACAATCGCAACTACCTGCTTCTTGCATCTGTGAGGATCTTGCTTCAGTTCGTGCCTTGTGGGGCCCACTTCTACAGGTTTTGGACCTTTTTCAGTGGTTTTGCAGTGGACTGTTCTTCAGTTTTGGGTCAGATTAGCTGCCCCTTTTTTACTGTATTGGCTTAGAATCAAGCATGCTGGCATGCCTCATCGTGCCTCATCCTACTTTCTGCATTTATAAGGATTTTTGCTTCTGCTTTTGCATGGTGGGCACTACATTGGTTGTGTTCTCTATTCACCGTAGCTGCTTACCAATTTGTTGACCTTGTTTTGGGCTCGTTCCACTATTGTACCATTTTTGCTCCTATTGCAAGATGCACAATCATTCTGTTGACACATGCTACAAGCTTCATGGTCGTCCAAAGAAAGCTCATCTCTCCGCTGCTCCTTCCTCTGATGTGGCTAGTGACAATGCCCCAATGACTAGAAAGGACATTACCTTATTACGGCAACGACTAGAGCGCCTTCAATCCTCCAATGTCTCTCATGTTGTCTCCTCCCCATCAAGTATTGAGCACCGTGTGCACCATGTCTCCCATCTTTCTTGGATTATTATTTTGGTGCTACTGAATATGGTTGGTATGTCCACCCTCTTTTCTTCCTTTTCAGCCTGTTTCATGTGGGAAGGTTAAATTAGCTAACGGGTCCTCTACTGATATTGTTGGGAAAAGGATAGTTTCAGTTTCTCCTACTTTGAACCTATCTTCTGTTTTGTATGTTCCCAACTTATCCCGCAATTTGTTATCTCTTAGTGCTTTGACTACAAGTTTGAATTGCTTTGTCACTTTCTTTCCTTCTCACTGTGTCATTCAGGTTTGACCACAAAACAGGTATTGGGTAGTGGTCGTCAAGTTGGTGGTTTCTACTATCTTGACTCTCGTCCTAGCAACCCCAAAGCATTTTCGACATCTTCCTCTTCAGATGTATGATTGTGGCATTGTTGCCTGAGCCATCCATCGGCCCATGTTTTGAAACAACTTGTTCCTAGTTTATCTTTTTGTCATTTTGAGTTTGAACACTACCAAGATGGCAAGCATAGTAGATCTCATTTTCCCCCATCTCTCAACCAAACTACATCTACACTATTTTCGCTTATAGATTCTGATGTTTGGCAATCTCATTTTGCCTCTCGCACTAGTTTTCGTTATTTGTTACATTTATTGGTAATTATTCTCACATAACTTGGACATATATGATGAAAAACAAATCTGAGGTCTTTGATCACTTTCGTACTTTTTATCAGTGGGTTGACACTCAATGTGGTTGTAAAATTTATGTTTTGCGAAGCGATAATTGTGTGGGTGTGGGTGTGGGTGTGGGTGTTTGGGGGGGGGGGGGGGGGGGGGTTGTGTTTGGAATATTTGTCACACTCATTTCATACATTTTTGCAAGAGCATGGTATAGACTCTCAACTCTCTTGTCCTTCTACACCTCAACAAAATAGTTTAGCTGAATGGAAAAATTGTCCCCTTATTGAGATGGCCCGTTCTCTTCTTTTTACCATGCATGTTCCATAGTCCTATTGGCCCGAAGATGTGTTGATTGCTTGCTATCTCATCAACAGAATGTCATCTCGCATTTTAAAAAATCACTCCCCAATTGACCTTTTCTCGCTACATAAATTCGTCCCTCATCTTCCCTTACGTGCATTTGGCTGTGTATGTTTTGTTGACCAATTTTCTGGTAATAAACTCTCTCCTAGGTCAGTGCGTTGTGTCTTTCTTGGTTACTCACCTTTCCACAAAGGGTATAAGTATCTCGATCCCCTCACTGGGAAAACATGTATCTCCATGGACTAAGGTTGTCAAAATCGCACGAGTCGACTCGTGACTCGTGCGATTCGAATCGGAAACTATATCGGCTGGTGTTCATTTTCGCATGATTTTGTACTCAATTCGTGAATCGTACAAGTCGAGTGGTTGAATCATAGAATCGTACGATTCTTCTATTCCAGGTTTGGATTTTTTTTCTCATTGTTTTCCACTTCCATAACTGGATTTCGTCCTTTTTTTCTTCTCTTCTTCCATACCTTCTTTCGTTTTTCTTCTTCTCTTCTTCCCTTTTTATCCTCCTCATCTTCCTCTATTTTTCTCTGTCTTCTACTGTTCTGTTTTATTGTTTTTCGTTTTTTCTATTTCTGTTTGAATGACCTATGTAATGACTATGTATGTAACAAGTTTCTAGTTCTGTTTGATTGACCTATCGTACAATTCATACAAGAGAAGAGGAAGAGCAAAAGGAATTTTGGAAAAACAAAGTCTTAACTTTTTGCATGAGACCTATTTAAGTATAACTCTTCTATCGTTTACAGATCCCTCAACTAAAAACATTTGGCTCGACCCCCGAACGGATCCGCGCCAGCACATCTCTGATGATCAGGCTCCACAAAGCCAAACATGCCTCTATTTCCTTTATCTGTTTTCATTTTTCTCTTCTTCTCTTCTTCTAAAAATCCTCTTCACTTTTCTTTCTTTGCTTTTGTTTTTCTTCTCCTTCTTTTCTTCTAAAAATCTTCTTTTTTCTTTCTTTGCTTTTGTTTTTCTTCTCTTCTTCTCTTTTCTTTCTCTGCTTTTGTTTTTCTTCTTCTTATCCTCTTCCGTCTCTTGATAGTTCGTCTCTTTTTCTATTTGATTTTCTTATTTATTATTCATAGGACCTATGTATATGAAATAAAGTGATGTAGTTAAGTTGTAGACGTACTGTTCTGTTTGATTGTTTTCATTTTTTCTATTTCTTTTCTTCCACTATTCTGCTCTTTTCGTTTTTTCTATGTTATCATTCTCATGACTTATGTAATGCTATGTATGTAATAAATTTCAGGAAATAATAATAGAATTAAGTTTGCAGGTCAACAATTTCCCTTCCAAAATCATACAATATACTGTATGGTGCATAACAGTCAACTGTTATATTGTATAATGTATGATGTACAATATACTGTATTTTGGAATGTAAAAACTTGACTTCTAATGCATTTTTATGAATCTTACGATTCTACGATTCACACCCCTAGACCGATTCATGATACGATTTGATTTTGACAACCTTGGGGTGGACTAGCAGGACACTTTTTCACCTGTAGCCAAAATTACTTTTGTGTGCATCTTGCTCTCCCTTGCTACCACTTATGTCTGGCCCTTTCACTAGTTAGACATGAAGAATGTTTTTCTTCATGGTGATCTTTAAGAAGAAGTGTACATGCTTCCTCCTCCAGGGTTTGTCAAGCAGGGGGAGCTCAACTCTGTTTGCAGACTTAATAAGGCTCTCCGCTGTCTTAAGCAGTCTCCCCGTGCTTGTAAGAAGTTTAGCAGTGTCTTGTTATCTTATGATTTTACTCGTTGTCAGTCAGATCACTCAGTCTTCATCTGCCTCCACTCAGTTGTGATGACTTTGATGGTCTATATTGATGATATTGTCCTCACAGGTAACAATGATGTGGCCATCTCTTCCTTCAAACGTTATCTTCACTAGACTCTTGATATTAAGGATTTGGGGCCCCTTCGATACTTTCTTGGCATTGAAGTGGCTCGGTCTTCTTGTGGACTCTATCTTTCTTAGCAGAAGTACGCTCTAGATCTCCTCTAGGAAGATGGTTATTCTGGCTGCAAACCTACTAATACTCCGCTGGATGTGAACATCAGGTTATCTGCATTTGATAGGACTCTTGTTGATATACCGAGTTTTTATCAGAAACTCGTCAGCAAGCTCATTTCTCTCACCATCACGAGACCGAACTTATCTTATGTTGTTGGTGTCGTCAGCCAGCTCATGCATAAACCACGGCACATTCACCTCCATACTGTGTTTCGTATCCTTCCGTATCTTAAGGCTTATCCTAGCCGAGGTTTGTTCTATGAACACCAGCCTACTTGTCCGGTTCACAGCTATTTTATTGCTGATTGGGTCAGGTCTCCATATGATCGCCGCTCTACTTCCGGCTATTGTGTTTTCTTGGGCTCACATTTAGTTGTTCGGCGAAGCAAAAAGCAGTCAGTTGTTGCTCGTTCAAGTGTTGCGGCCGAATATCATGCCATGGCAAATACAACTTCTGAATTGCTACGGTTTCAACAATTCCTTATTCAATTGGGCTTTGCTCCTGCCGATCCACTCGTCGTGTTCTGTGACAATCAGGCAACCAACAACATTGCCTCCAATCCAGTCTTCCATGAGCAGACTAAGCACATTGCAATTGATTGTCACTTCCTTCGTCAGCATATTTTCTAAAGCTGACTTTTCACTCCTCATCTGAAGTCAAAAGATCAGCTTGCAGACGTTTTGACAAAGTCCGTTCCCTGAACTCAGCTCAATTCGGTTGTTAGCAAGATAGGGTTACTCGATATCTTCGAACCACTCTGAGGGAGAGTGTTGTGGGACCTGATTCAGGCTAATTGACCCGACTAATCCTATTTTGGAAAGTTAACTGTATGATTGTATGATTTATTGTAGATAATTATTCTCTTATTGTATTTCGTTTTTCAGCCACCTTAATTCGCTCCGTTTTTACTATTTATTCATGTATCCTCTAAGAGAAAAATATACAATTCAATACATAGATTTTCATCTCCATCTTCTCTTTTCTTTATTTTCTACACCCATTAGAATTCTACACATTGAATAAGATTTGAAGTTTTCTTCTAAGAGAGGATTCTCTTTAGACTCCTTGGAGTTGTTCTTGAATTTGGGCAGGGATCCAATCTTATCCTTTCACAAGTACCAGTTATATTCAATTCAATTAGTCTTATAGTATTTTCTTAGATTAAGTAGTGCCATGTTTGAATTTTACATTACTCTTCTAGTTCTGCTTCCGCAATTCATTAACCAATTCCATTAGGAGATGACTTAATCTAGAAAATTCATAGACTAAATAGAATTTCTGGGAAACTTGTTCTTTCGGTTCAGGCGTTGTTTGAGCAAACCCTTACCAAGGCAAAATCCTTTTACGAACTGTAATCGGCTGCGTGGGTCTTTCAGAGACAACACTTTGAAACTGCGAATCTACTGGCAGATTTTCATGGATCCGGCCCTAGGACAACATTAGGATGACACTATCATTTTGTGAGGCTACTGAGTATGTTGTGAATCTTAGGGCCTTATTTAGGTGGTTTGAGTTGTCATTTGTCGTCGCTTGGATACTCTAAAACCTGGTCTGTCAGCACTGTCATCTCTTTCCAAATGAGAAGAATGCACCTCTGGCGAGACAAAGCTCCAATATCTCTCCAGAAGGTCCGGGTCAAGTCGTTGTAGCTCTCTGTCAATCAACCAGGTAGCATATATCAACAGTCGAGTCTTCCACTTCACAAGATACTTTTCATAGCCTCCGGAATGTGTGGAAACCACTTCCTCGTCCAGAATAGACTTTTTCTCATCTCTCTTGGGTGACAAGGAAGGTAAAGGTTGAAAAGGTTGTGCAGGTGTATGCCATGGGTTATGAAGTGGGTCAGGTAGGCCAGTATGTGGGTCAAGGTGAGACTGTGAGGTGGGGCTGGAGAGTAAAGTTGTCGGACAACGAAAAGGTGTTGGATCCTCCACATTAAATGTAGAGCTAACACCCATATCTGAAGGAATGTCTAACATATATGCGTTGGACCCAATTTGCCTCAATATTTTAAAAGGCCCCGCATTATGAGAGCAACTTCTTCACAGTTCCTTGTGGAAACCGCTCAAGCCTTATGTAGATTGTCACATAATCACACACATCAAACTCCTTGAACTTGCAATGAGAACCTGCAGCAAGCTTATATTTTTCATCACTTTTATTAATTTGACTCTTAATTTCAGTGTGCAAGTCATGAATATGCAGTGCAGATGCATGTACAAACTTAGAAGGCCTAGATGACATCGATATTGGGATGAGGTCTATAGGTTGGGATTGAGTGGGAACAAACCTAACCAAAGCAAGAGGAGTTTTTCCAGTCTCCTCTG
This sequence comes from Chimonanthus salicifolius, assembly GCA_013350335.1. Classification (NCBI taxonomy): domain Eukaryota; kingdom Viridiplantae; phylum Streptophyta; class Magnoliopsida; order Laurales; family Calycanthaceae; genus Chimonanthus; species Chimonanthus salicifolius. The sequence goes on along the minus strand of CM023533.1, from coordinate 53,451,247 downwards.
GTTCTTCATCACTGGGAGGTTCTACACCTTCAAAGACCTCTTCATTCTCATCTTCCTGGTCAGTCTCATCCTTGGACTGTTCACCTAACAAAAGAGCTCTCTCCTGGTTTTTAGTTTTGGTTGGGCATTTGCGAGCGAAATGCCCAAACCCTTGAGAATGATAACACTGTAGGCCACTGGTGGGAGATCTCACACCAGAGGCTCCTTTAGCACTTGCATCCTTGCTTTTGGGTGGAGCACTGATGGTTTTCCCAGGTTGACACATTGTACTTTGTCGGGCTCCTAGAGGAATGGGCTCGAAATTGATACCATGGGAGTCTAACTGTCTTGGAGGTTGCAGTTTCTAGTACTGCTCAAGTTCTTGTACAAATTGATAGCTTCCTCCAAGGTGTCAATACGATGCAAAATGAGCTCACGCTGGAACTCGGGACGAAGACCTAATCTGAATTTGGAGAGGGGCTGACTGGGATCCTCCTCAATTTCACACCGCATGAAGAACTCGTCAAACTTAGTGATATACTTGCTAACAGTCTAACTTCGTTGGCGCAGGGAATTCCACCGATCAAGGAGTATCTCCCGATACTCATGGGGGACGTATTTCTCCTTCAACAATTCTTTCATCTCGTTCCCACGTCAATTCTAGGGGCCATCTCCTAACCTCCTAATCTTTTGTTCCGCAGTGGTCCAGAAAAGCCTAACTTGTCCCACCAACTTCATCTTGGCGAAATGCATCTTACGGACTTCAGACATGTCATGCACTTCAAAGTAGTGGTCCATGTCCGACAACCAATCTACGAAAACCTTAAGATCTAGACGTCCATCAAAGGTAGGGGCTTCTACGTGAACATTCTTCAAGACACGTTCATCGTTCTCAATAGGTTCTCGTTGCCTATGTGGTTGTTGGAATCTACCACGACCAAATCCGCGGCCTCCACGGCCTCCGTTCCGATATCCTAGATTCCTAGTCCCCATGAATAGATCCATCATCATCATTCCTAGGGGTTTCTAAGACTTCAACTCTGGTCCTAAGGGTGGTAGGTAGTTAAGGTCTCTTGGGTCCTCTAGAAGTCAGTCAAATAAGCAGTCAACTTGCCGAAGGCCTGATTGAACCAAGCTGGGGCTGTTCTTCTGACATATCTCTAGGAGGTTTAGAATCCCTTTGGTAACTAACCCCACTCCTAGTGGTCATGCACAGAAACACGCACTAAAAATCCTTTAGAGTCACAAGTATAGGGATGGACTCGACTATATACTATGACCTAACTCTAAATGCGATGAATGAAAAGAATGACGTAATGATGACAAAGAATTATTTTTTTTAAAAAAAAATATGATGCAACCTAAGACCGTAGATGTTTAAAGAAACAACCTAACCTTGCTACATATACCAAATTTGATGAAGGATAACGGATAGGGTAACCCTAAATGCCTAATGTGGTTATGAAAAGTTAAAAGGGATGAAAATAATACACTCTAAATCTAAAATGGGATGAAATTGAATTTCAATTAATAATTGCAATTCAATAATATAAATCTACCACAAATAATTAAAGCAATTCTTGAAAATCTAATGTAAACAATTATATCACTTATCAAAGCCAATGTGCTATTCAAGATGGGGACCTCTCAAAATTACGGGTTCGTCGGGGTCGACGGAAGTGAAGGCCTATCTTCAGATTAGGGCCTAATGGGAATGATTAAATGGGCTAGAGGGTTAAATGGTTCAATTAAGGGGCAAGGGTTGGGTCAACGGTGGTTTAAATGGGAGGTTGGGCTAAAGTAGGTGATGGCAACAGTTGGGATGACTTGTGGAAGGGTAATGATAGCATGGGAAGGGACTGGAAAGGCTTGTGGCAACTAGGGAGGGCTTAGGAAGGGTTGGCGATGGAGTAAAGGGGCCTTGGGATGAGTTCTGGACAATCTTGGACAAGTTTGGATGGTCTTGGACGAGTTTGGATGGTCCCAGACGAGTTCTGGACGGTAAACAAGGACTGCTCTAGGACAGATCTGGGACAGCAATAGGACGACTTTGGGTCAGATCTGGAAGAACAATAGGATGATTCTAGGACAAATCTGAGACGGCAATATGGGAAAAAAATGAAATGTATATATATATAGAGAGAGAGAGAGAGTGGAAAGAGAGAGAACAAAAGTACCTCGATATGGAAAAGGCTTCTCACCCTTTCCGGTGGTTCTCACCAAGGTTCCGTTGATTTCTCACCAACACATCATGCATATGGAACAAGATTTCCAAAGCAAATTTCATTTTTCTTCATTGACAGAATCCCTAATGAGGGTTACATCCTCTATTTATACTCATTACATGAAAAAAAAGGGAAATAAAATACCTCTATCACATAAAAATGCCCAAAATACCCTCAAATAAACACAAAATACGCTCAAATAACACTAGAATTACCAATCTAAATAATGGAATAAAAAAATACAATAGTGCTAAATAAAACTACTGTCTAAATAAATAAACTGGATGTGGTGCTCCGCATCAGATACTATCTCTATGTTCGGCATTCATATGATTGAAGGTTCAATACTATCTTGGCCTTCATCAGAATTCCAAGGCAAAATTTCCCCAATTAAAGATGAATTTTGCTCTCTAGGAAATCATAATTAGACATGAAGGAACTTGATTAATTTGATCACCTAAACTAATCTAAATTTGGCCCAATTGCAATTGGGAAACCCAAATCTGATTAGAGAATCAAAGAAAATTTTACGCACAAGAAATAATTGAATAGCTCAAAATTCACCTAGGACAATTTTCTCTCTAAGGAAAAAAATCGATCAAAGGCTACAAGAATTGAATTTTTCACATTAAAGTTTGCACGCAATTAATTTAATTGCAAAATCAAAAATTAAAATTCTATAAATTAATTAGAATGCAAAATCAAAAAATAAAATTCAAAAGAAATTCAAGATAAACTAGAACTCACCACAAATTGGAGAGAACTTAAACTTTACTTCAATTCAATTCCTCAAGGATGCCATAGAATAGTCGACCATGGGTCCTTTTTACAGTATTTACAACAATGTTGTCAAACTCGAATCGTATCGTGAATCGGTATAGAGGTGTGAATCATGAATTATGAACCGGAAATCGTAGAATCAAGAAATTCATAATGTTTTTTCTAAAATTATTATACTATAATTGAATAGCATGTATTTTAGATAGATAATTTAGAAAAATTATTTGTTAAATGTAATTATAAAATTTAATTTCAATTGAATAGATTGAATAAAATTGCCATGAGATGATAATAATATGAGCTATAAAAGAAATTTCTACATATCTTTCATGATTTATAATGTTAAAGTATCTAGCTTGTTATATGTTTCTTTTTCTAGCCGCAATTATAGTGATAGAATATTATACAAAAACTAAATTTTAATATATTTTGTAAAACTATTAATTATACAAATTGTTTTCTATTATTAGAAAACTATATTTTTATATTGTAATTAATAGAATATACAGAATAGTAATACTATATACAGAATACATACCCCAAAGAATATAGAAACTGTATATAGTATTACGAAATTTTATCTATTTTGTAAAACTATTAATTGTAACATACCCAACAAAAGACTGAATACATGCCCAACGAAAGACCCAGCAAAACGAAAGACCCAACAAAAGATTGGTACTGAAACCAGTAACAGTCGATGGAAGAAAATATCTTACAGGTCCTCGCCCGAGGACCTGGAAACCTTATTTCAGTTGAGGTAGCATGGCCATTTCCGAATGAGGAACGGACCTTTCTAGAGAATCTGGAAAAATCTTAAGAAGAAGAAGAAGAAGCAGAGGATGACAACAACGAATAAGTAGAAGAAGAGAAAAAGAGGAATGAGGATGAAGGAAAAGAGAAAGATGGTTTTAAAGGGAAGAAGAAAAAAATGGAAATAGAGAAGAACGAAAAAAAAGGGCATACCTGGACTTCGTTCGAAGGCTTGAAGGCTAGGAGGACTTTAGAAGAGAACTTGCAGTCTTGCGAAAGAGGTAAGTAAAAAAAAAAACTTCCCAATCTCATGCACTTTACGTTTTCCATCATTTCCATCTTCGATTTCCGTCGCGGACGATTCTGCTATTCATGGGAGTGACTCGTATGATTTGCGAGTCACTCCCAGATGTTGTGGGACCCATAGTTGATCATATGGGACCCATAGTCATATAAGTGTTGACCAGAATCATCTTATTTTGAAAAGTCAACTTTTTCTATATTGTTAACCATAGAATTGATTGTAATTGATGTAATCCAATATTCTTTTATTTTCCTTTTATTTTTTGCCACCTTGATTGGCTCCTTGTTTTTTATTTAACTCACGTAACCTCTTACATTTTACAACACAATACAATCAAAGAGAAGAATCATTCTCCATTCTCTCTTTTCCTTCTTATTTTTTTAATTCCGTATTATTATTCTACATGGTATAGAGACAACGATCTTCTGGATACTCTAAAGAGATATGTTTCCACTTTACTGTTCCTTGCCAAAATCCGGTGTCACCTTTGGCTCTAATCCCTGAGGACTTCTATAGTGGAGTTCTTCTCTATCCTTCCCTTTTTCCTCTCAAGTATTTATTCCCAGGTTTCCAGACTTCCTATAGATCCCTCTTCCCCAGACTCACTTTACTTTTCCGGCAGTACATCTCTCAGGCGAGACCTTTGCCGGCAGTACCCCCCATTCCCCTGCCATTTTTTAGTGATCTCTTCATACGTTCCACCGGATCTACTATGCTGTCTGGATTGTGTGGGACCCTCCACTGTCTCTCCTTTGTTGTTGCTGTCTGGGACGTTGGAATCTCAGATTTCACGTTTTTTTTCTAAGATCCACACATATACAAGTCTCTTGCCACTTGGATCGACACCACCTTGTTCGCCCCTGGCCCACCTATCCTCGTCAAAGGTTCACACTGCTCTTCGGTCAAGAGTGGAACCCCCCTTTCCACTTTTCGTTGTTGTTGTTGCCGTCCACCAGCTCTCTTTTTGGCCTTTTTTGCTGCAACAACCCTTGGTTTGCAGCCATCTCCCCACCATTGGATTCGCCCCTACCCTGGTCTCCATCGTACCAGGCTGATCTACCCTTCATCACTAGTGGGCCTCCCCTTTCCACTGGTTTTTCAGTTGCTGCCTGAGACGACAAACGACCCAGTTTCTGCACTTATTCTATTCAATAGAACTTAGAGAAGAATTCTTCTCCATATTCTCTCTCTCTATATTATTTCATATATCAACCAGAACGAATTTCTGGCCGCTTTAGGAGGCTTTCTTCTTCCGTTTTATTGTTCCACACTGGAGTTCTTGTTCTTCCTCGGTCTCCAGCCTCTTCTATGAGGACTTCTGTAGCGGATTCTCCTTCCTTTCCTTCTTCTCCTGCAAATCTAGATCTTTCTCAATCTTCCTGCAAAAGTGTGTTCTCTTCTTTCACTGCAGCTCTGCGTTCCCGGCCTTCGAACCGTTGACCAGACAAGCCTCTGTCGGCGGGACCCCACCATAGCCCTTCAGTTTTTTTGGTGGCCCATCCATCTGTACCATTGGATCTTTGATCTGATCTATGTGGGACCTTAGATCTGGTTGCTTTTTGGGTTGCTTCCTAGGACGCTACCGCCTTGGACTGTGCTAGTTTTTCAGCCAGAGCTACTGGCTTTCTTACTGATTTTGCATGGAACCAGGTCTGTCGTGTTCACCCCTGACTTGTGCACTGATCGGACTGGCCTTCCCCACCTCCCATCACCGGTGAGACCCTTTTTTACAGTTTTTCGCACATGCTACTAGGGACCCATGAGCACTGTGTTTTCTGCACTTTTTCTCTAGATCTGCTGCTTGGGAACTTCTCTTCCCTACTGCTGCAGCCCCCTGCTGGCTCTCGTTTCCATCACACCTGAGTGTTCATCATTCCTTCACTGGTGGTGTTGAATATGATAATAAAAATAAGAAAATTATATTGAGAAAAGGAGAAAGGAAAAGGAGATGAAGGATCTATTGAGAGAATCCTCTCGTTTTCTAAATTGTATTCCAATGTTTTCAACTTTACATTGTACATGAATAAATAGAGTATGAGGAGTCAATCATGATGGCAAAAAAAGGAAAATAATAAATCTAAATCTAATTACAATTGTGTTGTGCAATATACACTGAATGTGGACACTATCCCGAGATGGGTCAGGTCTCATAACACTCCCCCTCAAGTTGGTTCGAAGATATCTAGTAATCCCAACTTGCTAACAACAGAATCAAGTTGAGCTCGAGGAACGGACTTAGTGAAAATGTCGGCATGTTGATCAAAGGACTTCAGATGAGGAGTGACAAGCCAACCTTCAGAAATATGTTGGCGAAGGCAGTGGCAATCGACCTCAATGTACTTGGTCCTCTCATGAAAGACCGGATTGGAGGCGATGTTGATGGCCGCTTGATTATCACAGAACATAATAAGGGGATCAACAGGAGCAAAGCCCAATTCTATGAGAAATTGGCGGATCCAAAGTAATTCAGCAGTAGTATTAGCCATGGCACGATACTCTGCTTCAGCACTTGAACGGGCAACAACAGATTGATTCTTACTTCGCCAGCAGACCAGATGGGAGCCCAAGAAGACGCAATAACCAATGATAGAACGTCGGTCATCAGGAGGGTCTGCCCAATCAACGTCGAAATAACCACGAACAAGTAAAAAAGTCTGGAAGCAAAGAACAATCCCCATCCTGGATGAGATTTAATGTAGCGGAGGCGGCAGACGGCATGGAGATGAGTATCTCGGGGAGCCTACATGAATTGGCTGACAACACCAACAGCGTATGATAAATCAAGTCAGGTGATGGTGAGATAAATTAATTTCCTAACCAGCTTCTAATAAAACATAGGAGAATCCAGAAAAGTTCCATCTGAGGCAGAGAGCTTGGTGTTGGTATCAAGTGGAGTGTCAGCTGGTTTGCAATTAGAGTAACCAGCATCTTGGAGGAGATCAAGGGCATATTTGCGGTGAGATAAAGTAAGGCCCTGAGAGGAATGAGCAACTTCAATCCCAAGAAAGTAACGTAAAGGCCCCAGATCTTTGATAGCAAATGTGCGGTGAAGATATGCTTTGAATGTAGAGATGGCGGTGGCATCATTCCCAGTGAGAACAATGTCATCCACATAAACAACTAAAATCATAACCACAACAGGGCGTCGATAAATAAAGACGGAGTGATCAATCCATCTGGCATCTTGAGAAACCATAAGGCAATACAGCACTGCTAAACTTCTCAAACCAAGCCCGAGGAGATTGCTTGAAGCCATACAAAGCTTTACAGAGGCGACAGATGGAATGAGACGGCCCTTGCTTGACAAACCCCGGAGGGGGTAGTATATAAATTTCATCCTGTAAATCACCATGGAGGAAGGCATTCTTCACATCTAACTGATATAGCGGCCATACATAGGTGGTGGCAAGAGAGATCAAAATTCGAACATATGTAATCTTGGCCACTGGTGAAAAAGCCTCCTGATAGTCCACCCCATAGGTTTGTGTGAAACCTTTAGCAACCAGACGAGCTTTATAGCGAGCAATGGACCCATCGGGATTATGCTTCAACGTAAATACTCATTTCCAGCCAACCGGAGTCTTGCCTGAAGGAAGAGGCACCATATCCCAAGTATGATTCTGTTCTAGGGCCTCTAATTCTTCAACCATGGCTGCCTTCCAAGAGGGGTCCCGAAATGCAGTGTCAACTCTCTTGGGAATCTTAACACTGTCCAGGGCTGTAAGAAAGTTGTGATAGAAAGGAGAAATAGCATGATAGGAAAAAAATTGAGCAAGTGGATGGAGAGTGCACGTAAGCTTACCTTTTCGAAAGGCGATAGGAAGGTCAGACGGAGCAATGCTTTGTGTATCTGGTCCAGAAACAGATGTGATAGGGGCATGTGATGGATGCTGGGGTGGCCTGCATCAATATACCAAGGTAGGCTTGGGACCGCTAGCTAGGGTGGAGGCAGGAGTAGGATCGTTACCAATGAAGAGGAAAACAGACGAAGAGGGTGAATCAGAGGGTGTGGAGAAATATGGAATAGTCTCAAAGAATGTGACATCCATAGACACATAGGTTTTGCCAGTGATAGGGTCAAGACACTTGTACCCTTTGTGAAAGGGTGAGTAACCTAAAAAAATGCAACACACAACTCGAGTGACAGGCCAGTGAACTAGTGAACAAAGTATGCACAACCAAAAATATATAAAGGCAAAATAGGAATGTGTTTATGGAGTGAGAGTATTTGAGCAGGCGACTGGTTTGATAACACACGGGATGGCATGCGGTTAATAAGGTAACAAGAGGTCAAGACTGCCTCAGGCCAATAAGACTGTGGAACATGCATGGTAAAGAAGAGAGACCGAGCAGCCTCCAAGAGGTGTCTGTTTTTACGTTTTGCGGCACCATTCTGTTGTAGGGTAGAAGGAAAGGACAACTGTGATTCAATGCCATGCTCATGCAAAAAGGTAAGAAAAGAATGAGACAAATATTACCCCCCCTCCCCTTTCCTTATCACTACGTAAAGTTTTAATTTTCAATTCAAACTGAGTAGCAACCCAATTATAAAATGTGAGAAAATGATCAAACACTTCATACTTAGTTTTCATGAGATAAAGCCGCGTCATTCGTGAAAAATATCAATAAATGACACAAAGTATCGAAAACCAGTGCGAGAGATAGAAGGTGATTGCTAAACATCAGAATGAATCACAGAAAATAATGAAGAAGCTCGTTTATTCATAGATGAAGAAAAACAAGTTCTAATATGCTTGCCAAACTGGCAAGGTTTACATGCAAAATGCTGAAATGATAAAGAGGGAATAAGCTGTCATAAAATAGAATCACTAGGATGGCCAAGTCTGCAATGCCAGAGCCACACATCAGACGAGGATGAGGTTGAATAGGCTTCAGCAGCAACCGGATGATCAAATAGATATAAGCCCCCAACTTCATGCCCACCACCAATCACATGCCTCGTGGTCAGATCCTGGAAAACACAATGGGATGGAAAAAGGATGGCTGAGCAATTAAATTGTTTAGTAAGCGCACTAACAAAGAGCAAATGACTAGACAAATGGGGGACATGTAACACAGAGGAAAGGTGCATGGTGGAAGAAAGAGGAATTGTCCCTTGACCAGCAATGGTAGTAGAGGAATCATTAGCTAAGCGAACATTACCATATGAAACAAGAGAAATGGACGAGAAAAGAGAGGACATACCAGCCATATGATCGGTGGCACCAGAATCGATGATCCACACATTAGAGGAGGTATGACTGGCCATAGGCCCAGTACCTGATGAGGAAAATACAACATTAGAGACCTCTGGACTCTGAAGATGGGCTAGGCATTGTAACAGCATGTTGAAGTCCTGTCTAGTCACAGGACTACCATCACCAACCAAATCAGGGGAAGAGGCAGGAGTAGCAGTGGAGATATTTTCTTGCTTCGGGCGCCTATAGAGTTTGTAACAGGAATCCACAAAGTGATTTTTCAGCTTACAATAAGTGCAAAAGCGGGACCCCTTCTTCCGGGGACCTTTGCTAGGCGGACCAGGAGCTCCCTGTCCCGTGCTAAAGAAGACACAGGAGAAGAAGATGTCACTAAGGCAGAGCGTTCAGCAAACATAGGAGTCATGACTGAGCGGCGCCGGTCATCACGAAGTAGGGTAGAGTAAACGTCATCCAGAGTAAGAAGAGGACGTTGACAAAGCAACTGAGCTCGAATAGGTTCAAAATCCTGGTTGAGGCTAGCGAGTAACTCAAAACACCCATCTCCGAGAGAGAAGTTGCTCATATAGAACAGCATCAACGGGTAACGCAAACATAACATCTTCAAGTTTATCCAACTCAAACCAACATGTCCGCATCTTGTAGTAGTACTGAATTAGAGAGACCTCCCACTGGTGAAGGTGAGAAGCAGTCTGATATAACTCATCAAGGTGGGCAGAATTATCACCATCTGAATACAAAGCCTTAATAGTGTCCCAGACATCTTTGGTTGTGGGAAATGTATAGACAGTCCCACGAACATGATCCTCCATGGAATGGAGCCAAGACTGCACCAAGGAGTTATTAGCTTTCCATGTACAATAGGAGTAGTCCTTGTCTGGTTCAAGGGCATTACCATCGATATAATCGGGCAGCTGCTTGGCAGTAATGAACATCTGAGCCGAGTGAGACCATTGGAAATAATTGGTCTCATTCAACAAGACAGCAGTGATATTGCCAATATGCAGAGTGCAAGAAGACGTCAGATCAAGAAAAAAAGATTCCCCAGAGGTCTTTGGTGGTTCTGTAGAGGCAAACATTATCCCAAGAAGAACCCTTTAAGCAGAGGAATCCAAGATAAAGGAGTCAGAGAGAGCTGGGACAACAAACTCGTAGCAGAGCAGTAGTAAATGCAGAGCCAGCGAACCAAAAAGGGCAATAGTGGGGCCCACCGATGATGTAGCAGCAAGCAGGAAGGAAGAAGACAAGAGGAACAGACGACACCAAGGAGTAGAGAGAATCGCCAGAGGCTGCGAAGAGAAGCAGATCTGGTGAAAAAAACCCAAAAAATGGACTCTGGGCGTGTTCTGCAGCAGCAAGGGAGATCAAGCACGTGGGGCCCACAGTTGGCCAGAACCTGTTGTCAGCCGGAGGCAAGTGTAGATGGGTTAGGGGCAAAGCCAGAGGAAGAAGTCCAAGGCAAAGCAGTGTCCGGATCAAGCAGATCCAAGCAAAACAATAGAAACAGAACAGGGTGCGACGGTAATTGTCGCAGCAGAGAAGAAGCACTAGGGAGGGGCCCACCGAGATCAGATGGAGTCACAATCTGATGGGATGAAGACTATGGTCAGAGGCGAAACCAAAGGTGGCTGCCGGAGGGAGATCCAAGGCCAGACAAAGCAGATCGAGGGTCAACAATCCAGATCGGAAGTTGTTCTGGCAGAAAACAGGGCAGTGGAAACCAAAGGAAATGTGATGCGCAGAGAGCCAAGGACAGGAACCAACAATCAATGCAAGGAGTGGTTCCACGACAGATCCTCAGAGAACAGGGTCGAAGGAGACACCGGAATCCGACGAGAGATGATTACGCCAGTGAGGAATAGTACGAAGTGGAAGAAAAAACACCCCTTAAAGCGTCCAAAAGATCTTTCTAGTTGATACCATGTTGAATATGATAATAAAAATAAGAAAAATATAAAGGAAAAGGAGATGAAGGATCTATTGAGAGAATCCTCTCGTTTTCTAAATTGAATTCCAATGTTTTTCAACTTTACATTGTACATGAATAAATAGAGTATGAGGAGCCAATCATGATGGCAAAAGAGGAAAATAATAAATCTAAATCTAATTACAATTGTGTTGTGCAATATACACTGAATGTGGTCATTATCCTGACATAGGTCGGGTCTCACAACAGGTGGGACCCACTTCCAAATTGTTTTCCAGCGACTGTCTGGGACGCATAGAATCCCTTTTTTGGGTATTTCTCATTGGCTCTGCAAAGAACCCACCCTTCTGGCCTTCGACTTTGGCCCATTGCAATCGCCCATCACTCCACACTACATCTAAGTGGAATTTTTTGCTTCAGTCTGTACCTTGTGGGGCCCACATCCTCCATTGCGTCTCAGATCTCCTACAACAACTTCAATTTCGGTTTGTGCTCGTGGTTTTTGGTTTCTTTCTGTGGGCTGCTCTATTGGTACTCTGTTCCTTGGGGCTCTATTACTAAGAACTGATTTGTGCGATCAATCTCAATGGCTTCCTGTCGCCCTCTTTCTCCTGGAGATGATATGGTTCAAGTGTCTCGGAAAGAATTTGATTCCTTGCAGCAAGACATGATGCATCTTAAGAGTCTTCAATCCTCTGGTTATTTCCAAACTTTTATTGCTCAATTAGGTAATATCTCATCCGATAGCCCCTCGATTCTTCATTCTGGGCTACCGATCACATGTCCGGTATGTCTCATCTTTTTCCCTCTCTTCATTCTCTTTCTCTTGGACATGTTAAACTTGTTGATGGGACCCTTAACTCAATCAATGGTATACGGACTATTCCTCTCTCTCTCTCTTCTACTCTTGATGAATCTTCCGTTCTTCATGTTCCTCTCTTGTCTAGTAATATTTTATTCTCTTACTAAGGCCCCTAAACTGTTCCGAGACCTTTTTTTTTCCTCCTCATTGTTTTTTTCAGGATTTAGTCAGCAAAAGGACAATTGGGGATGGTCGTGAAGAAAAGGGCATGTACTTCTTTGATCCTCAAATTGGCGTTGGACATGTTGCTCGTTCCACTAGTCATCAGGATACTTGGCTTTGGCATTGTCAGCTTGGTCACCTGTCCAATACAGTGTCAAAGTATTTGCTACCTTCTTTGAATATTAATAATTTTGTCTGTGAAAGTTGCTAGTATGAGAACCAAACTCGGCCCACATTTTCTCCGTCTTCTTATCCTTGCTCTTCCACTTTTCTCTCCTTAATACATTCTGATGTTTGGATGTCACCTGTTGTTTCTTCAACGGGCTTTCGCTATTTTGTTACATTCATCGATGATTACTCCCACATGACTTGAGTTTATTTGATGAAACATAAATTTGAGGTCCTTAATCACTTACGTGTTTTTCATAAATGGGTTACTACTCAATTTGATTGTCACCCTAAAATCTAGTGAAGCGATAATGGGAAAGAATAAATGTCTCGCTCATTTTTGCATTTACTTCAGGAACATGGGATTGAATCTCAAACTTCTTGCCCCCATACACCTCTCAGCCAAACAGAGATGCTGAAAGGAAGAAGCGTCATCTTCTTGAAATAGCCTGATCGTTGTTGTTTGCAGTGAATGTCCCTCAGTCATATTGGCCTGAGTTTGTTCTTACTAGGGCTGAAATCAGGCCGGGCCGGGTCGGGTTTTTTAAAACCCAACACGGCCCGAGTTACTAATATATGGAACCCGACCCGACCCGACCGGAACTTTTGACCCGGACGTCTTGACCCTACCCGACTCAACCGAAAACCGACCCGACCCTCATTTTGAACCTGTGTTAGCCTACTTTTTACTGGGTCGGGTCGGGTTTGATCGAATCGGGTCAGGTTAACTTAAAAATCTCTCAACCCAACCAGACCCGAATTCAATGCGGGTTTCTGACTTCTCAACCCGACCCGACCCCCTGACCCGACTTTCATAACCCAACCCGCATGATTTTCAGGTCTAGTCATGCGAGCTCGGGCCAAAACCCGACCCGAGTTTCACCCCTAGTTCTTACTGCTTGTTATTTAATAAACTGCATGTCCACAAGAGTATTAAATGACAAAGCACCTATTGATATTCTTTCTACATGTCAATCTGTTTCTATACTTCCGTTGCGTGTTTTTAGATGTACCTGTTTTGTTCATGATTTTTCTGCAAATAAGCTTTAAAAAAAAAAAAAAAAACTGTGAAATGTGTTTTCTTGGGCTACTCTTCCCCTCAAAAGGACTACAAATGTTTTGAGCCGACATCTGGTAAAAGATTTATTTCTATGGATGTTACATTCTTTGAAAATACTACATATTTTCAACAATCCAATCATAGGTCGCTTTCTTCTACTCTTGATCTTCCTATTCTTACATATGTTCTTCCTATTTTTATAGATAAGAGTTGACACTTCTACTAATACGTCTACCTCTAACCATGTCATCGTTTATCACAGGAAGAAAGACAGGTATCCTACTTCACCTACTATCACCCAATCATCCTTGGACAGTCAAGATCCATCACCTGCGGATTCTGATCTTCCCATTGCTTCGAGGAAAGGTAAACGTGTATGAACTGAACATCTATTAAATCATTTTGTTTCCTATCATGTTGTTTCTCCTTCATATCGCAGCTTCCTCTCCAAAGTAGATACCCCTTCCATTCGTAAGAGGATTGATTGTGCTCTTCGAGATCCTTCTTGGAAGGCTGCTATGGAAGAAGAGTTGGCAGCGCTTGAAAAAAATCACACTTGGGAGATGGTATCTCCGCCACAAGGGGAGACTTCGGTAGGGTGTAAGTGGGTTGCTATTAAACACAATTCAAATGGATCCATTGCTCTATAAAGCTCGTCCTCAGACCTACGAGATTGACTATCAAGATACTTTCTCTCCTCTTGCAAAGATCACTTCAGTACGGGTGATTATCTCTATTGTTACAACTCAATAGTGGACTCTCATCAGTTAAATGTTAAGAACGAATTTTTCAATGGTAACCTAAAAGAGAAAGCTTACATGCTACCGCCACTCGGCCTTATTAGACAGGGGGAGCAAAGGAAGGTATATAGACTCAAGAAGGCTCTTTATGGCCTCAAGCAGTCTCCACGAACCTGGTTTGAGAAGTTCAGCGGTGCTTTGTTACCTTATGGTTTCTCTCGGTGTTAGATGGATCACTCTGTTTTTATCTACTGTCGTCACTCTATGGTAATGCTTCTAGTGGTGCATGTTGATGATATTGTCCTCACAGGTAATAATGATGTGCCCATTTTTAGACTCAAAGAGTATCTACAGCGCACATTTGATATTAAAGATCTTGGGCCACTTCGTTACTTTTTTGGGATTGAGGTCGTTTGCTTTTCTAGAGGCCTCTCTCTAGCCCAATGAAAGTATGCCCTTGATCTCTTATAGGATGCCGGATATTCTAGATGCAAACCTGTTGATACTCCGCTAGATGCTAACACCAAGTTATCTGCTTCCGATGGAACTCTCTTTGATACTCCTGCGTTCTATCAAAAATTGGTTGAGAAACTGATTTACCTCACTATCACCAGACCTGATTTATCATATGTTGTTGGTGTTGTAAGCCAGTTCATGCATGCTCCACAGGATACCCATCTTCATGTTGTCCTTCGTATCCTTCGGTATCTAAAGGCTCATCCTGACAGAAGGTTATTTTTTGATCGGCAGTCTTCCTTCTCCGTTTGTGGGTACTCCGACGCCAATGGGGCCAGCTCTCCTGATGACCGCCATTCCACATCTGGTTATTGTGTATTCTTGGGCTCTCATTTAGTCTCCTGGCGCAATAATAAACAATCTGTGGTTGCGCGTTCTAGTGCTGAAGTGAAGTATCGTGCAATAGCCAATACTGCAGCAGAGTTACTTTGGATTAGACAATTTCTTACTAAGTTTGTCCTTGCTCCTGCCGATCATTCATCATGTTTCGTGGCAATTAGGCGGCCATCAACATTGCCTCAAATCCGATCTTTCATGAGAGAACCAAGCACATTAAAATTGATTATCACTTCATTAATAAGCATATTTCTGAAGGCCAATTGTTTACCCCTTACTTGCACTCTAAATCCACTTGCGGATATGTTGACAAATGCCATTCTTCGACATCAACTCACTTCAGTTAGTGGTAAGCTAGGTTTACTAGACATCTTCGAACCAGCTTGAGGGGGAGTGTTGGGGGACCCATAGTGACCATATAAGACCCGCAGTCCCATAAGTGTTGACCAGAATCATCTTATTATGGAAAGTCAACTTTGTTTATATTGCTTACCATAGAATTGATTGTAATTGATGTAATCCAATATTCTTTTATTTTCCTTTTATTTTTAGCCACGTTGATTGGATCCTTGATTTTACAATACAATCAAAGTGAAAAATCGTTCTCCATTTTGTTTCTTCTCCTTCTTATTTTCTTATTTCAGTATTATTATTCTACACCAGAATCACATGATTTTAGCCCTTTTGTGATTTTCCTACCGATTCGAATCGAGACGGGAACCAATTCGATTCGAATCGCAGGATTTGAACCATGAATCATGCGATTTTAACAACATTGATTTATAATGAATAAAAAAGAAGAAAAAAAAAATCTCTTCTAAGGTCTGCACACATAGGGCTCCATCTTCTCTATTTTCCAATTACATCACACCCAATGCAACTTGTCATGTGGATTTATTACATAATAAAAAATTAATATAAAAATAAAATCCTAGAGGAGTTGGCACCCAATTCTTGCATAAAAGATAGAATTTATTGTGGGAAAGTTACTAAGCATGGACTATATCTCCTAAAGTCAAGGGATAAGGAATCTTATAAGATGGAGAGATTCAATCCCGCAACTTTTCCTTGTGTTGTACTTTTGGACCACCTAATTGGGACAAACTAAGCCCAAATTGAGAAATTATGGGCCTAACCCATATCCATACCCAATGGGCCACTTATTTGGACACTAAAATGAGCCTATTTTGCCACGAACAAAGATTCAATAAGATCTTATAGCCAATTCTTCAATAATGTCTTGAATTTCATCCTGTGTATCCATGGAGATGTCCTTATCAGTGCAGTACATTTTTTCTCCTTTTTTCTGAGCCATAAGAAAAACAATTATTAAAAAAAGAACACAGTACAAGCGTAGGAATAGAAGGCTTACACCCAAAAACCAAAAGAGTAAGAAAAAAATACAAAAGAAACCTCACATAATAACCAAAAAATCCCCTACAGCCCACAACACAATCACCTCTAAAATCAATAGAAAAATACACTCTCATGCTCTTTTCAACTCCAAGCTTAGCCAAGAAGTCCGCCACAACATTGGCTGATCTTCCAACATGTATAAAGGAGACATCTCAACCTATGCATAGAAACCTTATTTCCTAACCATTGAAACCAATTTCCAAGGTGGTCTTCTACAGCCCTTCGCCCACTTAATTGCATTCACAGAGTCTCCCTCAACAATAAACTTCTCCTGACCAAAATTCACCCACAGGACCAAGGTTCTCCTAATCTCTAATAACTCTGTCTCAATGAGTCTTTGACACCAACTGATTCCAAGAAGAAAAGGGAGGGTGCTTTTTTTTTTTATAGGTAACTTGAAAAAGGAAGGGGTTGAGGAGAAGAAAAGGGAGGTTATGCCTCCCAAATTGAGCAAAACCCCATCAATCACTGTTGAAACTGGTTTACCTCTTGTTGCTCCATCTACATTAAACTTATATTCACCAGGTGAGGGGCGAATACCAAAACACTCTATTAGTTTCTATTCTAACCCGCCCCCGATTTATAGAAATCCATTAAAGCATAAGCCCTAAATTCCTTACTCACCGACCGGCAAACACATAACATCCATTTAGCCGTTATAAAAATTTCATTCTCCTTACTAGATTTATTCTAAAAACTTCTAAGATTCCTTTCCCTCCATAACAACCATATGATAGCAACCAGGAATAGTATTCCTAGCCACTTTCTTCTTGACTCCAATTTTCATAATATTCCAACTCTCCAGTATTCCAGAGTAGGAACTTCCAAGGACACACGATGCTCCCATCAACGTAGCAAACCTAGACCATAAAGTCCTCACAACCAAACACCTTGTAAACAAATGATCGACATCCTTCAGTACTTAGGTGCCACTATAGAACAAAACAAATGCATTGATTGGATATAGCTAATAGGATGGGAGCAAGGTAGGCTAAGTGTAAGCAAGCTTGTCTTTTTTTTGTTATGAAATAGAATAGTGCCATTTCAATGATGAGCATTTCTTGAAAATGGCAATTCAGCATGCAATGTCATATGGCAGAAGAGAGAGAGAGAGAGAGAGAGAGAGAGAGAGAGAGAGAGTAATGGTGATGGAGATGTTTATGTTAGATGGTAATGTGGTGTAACAAGAAAAGAAAGAATTATAAATGAGCACATTTGGGAAAGTCTAAAACCTACTCCGACCGAAAAAGAAAAAGAAGGTTCAATTTGAAAATGACTTAGTATCACTTCGTGAGAAACGTTGGTACTTAGGAGCAACTATAGAACAAAATGGAGGGATTGATTTGGATATAGCCAATAGGATGGACATAGGTTGGGCTAAGTGTAAGCAAGAATTTTTTTGGTTATGCAATAGAATAGGGAATTTCTTTAAAATGGCAATTAAACACGCAACATAATATGCAGGGAAAAACAGAGAGAGAGAGAGAGAGAGAGAGAGAGAGGGAGAGAGTGAGAGAGAGGTGCAATTATAGAACAAAATGGAGGGATTCATTTGGATATAGCTAATAGGATGGGCATAGGGTGGACTAAGTGTGGCAAGCTAGTTTTCTTTCTTTTTTTATTTTTTAATGCAATAGAATTGGGCATTTCTTTAAAATGGCAATTACACATGCAATGTCATTGAGGAAAACAGAGAGAGAGAGGCATAATTAGAATTGAGTGCATTCAGGAAGAAGGAAAAAAAAACAAATCAAAAGAAGGACAAAAACAACCAGTTATGATGGTTTGAACACATCTATGGTGGACCAAAAACAACCCTACCATGAAGTCGATGGGATTATATGTAAAAGGTACTAGTAGAAGGTGAAGGCTGTTAAAGAAGTGGATTGAGGTGATAAGACATAATAGGATTGGGGCAAGGGAGAACACTATTGTTGACAGAGTTATGGAAATATAGAACTTCGAAAGTTGACCCTAGATAACTGGGAAATGAATAAAAATAAAAAAGGAATCTCAGCTAAAATGTTTTGGACATGTCTATAGAAGACTAGAAACAACCTTACTATGAAGAATCGAAGGATTACATGTAAAAGGTACTAGGACATAGTGAAGGCTATTAAAGTAGTGGATTGAGGTAGTAAGGCACGATATGTAATAGGATTTGGGTTGAGAGAGAACATTATTGTTGACAGAGTGGTGGAAATATAGAACTTCAAAAATTGACCCAGATGGTTGGGACAAAAGTATTGATGATAATGATAAAGATGATGAAATATAATATTAGGTATGAATAGTATGTAAATATGTACATTAATATAAAATATGTTAAAAATATAATCTAATTCCGATCTCTCCAACCACCATGTTAAATCATAATCAGTTTTTAACGGTAATAGAGAAAGATTTCCTTAAACAAACTCAAAGAATTACAAGATTCCCAGTATATAAGAGAAATAGCGACGTCGAAGAAGCAACAGCTTCCAAAAGAAACAATGAAACCCACAGAGAGGAGCATTACAACATCACCCCAAAACTATACCCACCTCACCCTCTAACAGCACCTAAGAAGTCAACTAGGGCCCCTTCCCTATCCACTCTTATCTTTGCTAAAAAGCCAGCCACTCAATTAGCCTCCCTCCTAGTGTCGATGAACACCACCGCCAGCTGGGAACACAAAACCCTAAACTCCCTGACCACTGGTATCAACCTCTAGGGAGGGGACTTCCCACCACTAGTCCATTTTATTTCATTCACTCAATTACCAATTACCCAGACAGAAGTCTCGACCAAAGAAGCAGGGCTTTCCCAATAGCAATTAATTCGGCCTCGTTTCAATGCTTAATACCCATTGATTCTAAAAACAAAAGAATCGACTCCATGACGTTGTTATGCACCACACTATGCCTAAGGGGCCAAGCATACACTACATTAAGTGATTGTACAAAACTTTCAAAAAGTCCTTTCAAATCTTTTTGATACTAAGCAAGTCAGATATGGATAAAAATAGGAAATGCATACCCCAATTGGATTAAGGATCATATCTTTGTATAGGGACCATGCATATTGAGATTTAGATACAAATCCATGACTAGGTAGTTGGATTAGGATTTGAATCAATCTAGCAATTGACGTAAATCCAACACAACCACCACGCTATCAACTAGATGTATATTGTATCAATTTCCTAAACCAGGGCCAAAATTTGGAATTACCAACATGCAAAAGCAATAGTTACAAACATGTGGAGATAACAACAGCAGAACCCCCAAGTCAGAAAAATAAATGAATAGATGAAAAGAAAGCCAAAGCTTCAAGAAAATACCTAGTTGGATTTTGTGAAGGAGCCCAAAGGACACATATTACCACAAGCAATATGTATGCAAAGACGTTCCAAAAAGCAGGGATGATCCAAGCTCTTTCCCAAAGCTCGCTTAAAGGGTCTGATGCATTAAAGTACAACTGCATTTCAAGAAGTTAAAGCTTGTATGTAAGCATTTAGGGATGATAATCTGAAAGAGAAAAATAACGGAAAAACTTAGCTGAAAATTGAATGAAGTGGAAATTGGAAAAGAAAAAAGTAAATCGTTTTTCTCAAGCTCACAAACTTGGCTGAAAATGATCAACACCACATACTTCATGCTTCCCGCCCATTTTTTTGTGGCACAAAATTTTATAATAGACATGCACGTCTATCAAATGCTTCACGTATTCCTCTGTTGCTACTGTAAAACTTGCTCTAACATGAACACACACGCACGCACACACACTCATAACAATTTTGATGCAGGACAAGCTATGATACCAAATCTAAGACAGACAGATCAAAATAACGAAGACCTGATAGATCGATAGATGCCTATATGAGAATGCAAAATGTGCATCGTGAATCTAAAATGACAAACAACCCATATCCATGATTTACATAAGATGCTACAAAGATAATTAATATAAAACAAAGAATATAACAAAAATTGTGCAAATTCACATAGACAATTAATCAAAGAGATTCAAAAAGAACAATAAGAACAGACTCAGGCCAATATGACAGAGGGACATTCATTGCAAACAACAAAGATCGAGCTACCTCAAGAAGATGACGCTTCTACCTTTCAACAACTCCATTCTACTGAGGTGTATAGGAGCAAGAAGTTTGAGATTCAATCCCATGTTCCTGAAGTAAATGCAAAAATGAGCAAGACATATATTCTCCCCCATTATCACTTCGCAAGATTTTTGGATGACAATCAAATTGAGTAGTAACCCATTTATGAAAAACATGAAAGTGATCAAAGACCTCAAATTTAAGTTTCATCAAATAAACCAAGTCATGCGAAAGTAATCATCAATGAATGTAACAAAATAGCGAAAGTCCGTTGAAGAAACAGTAGGTGACATCAGAATGTATTAAGGAGAGAAAAGTGGAAGAGCAAGGATAAGAAGACGGAGAAAATGTGGACCGAGTTTGGTTCTCATACTAGCAACTTTCACAGACAAAATTATTAATATTCAAAGAAGGTAGCAAATACTTTGACACTGTATTGGACAGATGACCAAGCCGATAATGCCAAAGCCAAGTATCCTGATGACTAGTGGAACGAGCAACATGTCCGACGCCAATTTGAGGATCAAAGAAGTGCATGCACTTTTCTTCACGACCACCCCCAATTGTCCTTTTGCTGACCAAATCCTGAAAAAAAACAATGAGAAGGGAAAAAAAGGTCTCGTAACAGTTTAGGGGCCTTAGTAAGAGAATAAAATATTACTAGACAAGAGAGGAACATGAAGTATGGAAGATACATCAAGTGCTATGAAGCACGGATACGTGTCAGCCCTTTGATTATCCGTGTCGGATGCATATCCAACACGAATACGGCCGGATACGGCTCGGTTACGTGTTCGATACGCACCCAATTAATTAAATATTTTTCAAATACGGATACGCCACCGATAAGCGTAGGTGTGCGAGGATACGGCACGCAACACGGCGGGACACGCCCGGACACAACACTCGTTTTTTTTTTTTCCCCCTTATTTTCCCCCAAAAAAAAGAGGGAAAAGGAATAAAAGAAGGAAAACAGGATGGCTTTGGAAAAGAAAAAGACTGCTACCTTTTGCCTCTGCTATAAAGCCTTCGAGATATGTTCGCTTCCTCTTCCTCTTTTCTTCTCTTTCTTCTTCGAAGCCCTCTACATCTCATCTTCTTCGCCGCCTCTGCATCTCATCTTCTTCGCCCTCTTACAGAATCCCTTTTGTATGCGTTTCTTTCGCAGAAACCCTTTTCTTTGTATTTCTCTCGTCGGTTGCCTTTTAGATACCCCATTCGCATATTATAATATACATTTTTAACCATTCGTATTACCGCAGATACATTCGCACGTGACTATGATGTGAAAGCAAACTTACCCCATTCGCATATTATATACGTTGATTCGGATATCCCATTGGCATATTATATACTGTAATGATATAGTTATATTTTTTAACATATTATATATATAATAATAATAATAATAATTCTAATAGTCTAATATTGTAACTGTAAATAATATATAACTATATATTTCAGTATTCTTTTTTTAACCTCAATAACCATTCGCATATTATATATTGTAATACTCTAAATATTATCTATAACATATTATGCATATCTATTTATAATACTAAATTATAAATAGTCTAATACTGTAACTGTAAATACTATATAACTATATATTTCAGTATTTTATAATCTAATTTATTTTGTTGATATGTATATATATATAATTTTTTTTTTTAATTCACACACACACACACACACACACACAGGCACATATAATTTTTTTTTTTAATTCACACACACACACACACATATAATTTTTTTTTTTAATTCACACACACACACACAAATATATATATATATATATAAAAAAAAATTTAATTCAGCGTATCCCGCCGCACCCGTATCGTAGTTTTTCAAAATTTTCTGTATCCCCATATCGGATACATGTCGCATCCAATACACGCACTTGTATCGGTGCTTCTTAGATCAAGAGTAGAAGAGAGAGGAATAATCCCTATACTATTGATGAAGGTAAGGGTCCCATCAGCAAGTTTAACATGTCCAAGAGAAAAAGAATGGAGAGGAAACAAGACGAGACATACCGAACATGTGATCGGTAGCCCCAGAATCAAGAATCTAGGGGCTACCGGAAGAGAGATTACCTGATTACGCAATAAAAGTTTGGACATAACCAGCGGATTGAAGACTCTTAAGATACATCATGTCTTGTTGTAAGGAATCAAATTATTTCCGAGACACCAGAACCATATCATCTCCAGGAGGAGGGTGGCAGGAAGCCATTGAGATTGATCACACAAATCAATTCTCAGAAATAGAGCCCCAAGGAACAAAGTACCAACAGAGCAACCCACAAAAACAAACCAAAAACCATGAGCACAAACCCAAATTGAAGTTGCTACAGGAGATCTGAGAAGCAATGGAGGACATGGGCCCCACAAGGTACAGACCGAAGCAAAAAAATCCACTTAGATGCAGTGTGGAGTGATGGGCGATTGTAATGGGCCAAAGTCCAAGGCCAAAAGGGTGGGTTCTCTGCAGATCCAATGAGAACTACCCAAAAATGGGATTCCAGGCATCCCAAACAGTCGCTGGAAAACAATTTGGAAGTGGGTCCCACCGGTGAAGGAATGATGAACACTCAGGTGCGATGGAAACGAGAGCCAGAAGTGACTATAGGGGGCTGCAGCAATAGGGAAGAGAAGTTCCCAAGCAGCAGATCTAGAGAAAAAGTGCAGAAAACGCATTGCTCAGATGTCCCTGGCAGCCTGTGCAAAAAACTGTAAAAAGGGGTCCCACTGGTGATGGGAGGTGGGGAAGGCCAGTCCGATCAAAGCATAAGCAGGGGAGCGAACGCAGCAGACCTGGTTCCAAGCAAAACCAATCAGAAAGCAAGCAGATTTGGCAGAAAAACTATCACAGTCCAAGGCAGCAGCGTCCCAGGCAGCAACCCAAAAAAAACCAAATCTGAGGGGCCCACATGGATCAGATCAAAGATCCAATGGTACAGATGAATGGGCCACCAAAAAACGGAAGGGATATGGTGGGGTCCCGTCGACAGAGGCTTATCTGGTCAACGGATAGAAGGCCGAAAACGCAGAGCTGCAGAGAAAGAAGAGAACGCAGATTTGCAGGAAGATTGAGAAAGATCCAAATCTGCAGAAGAAGAAGGAAAGGAGGGAGAATCCGCTTCAGACGTCCTCATAGAAGAGGCTGGAGACCGAGGAAGAACAGGAACTCCGACGATGAACAGTAAAATAGAAGAATAAAGCCTCCCAAAGCGTCCAGAATTTCATTATGGCTGATACCATGTTTAAAATAATAAAGAGAAAGAGAGAATATGGAAAAGAATTCTTCTTTGAATTGTATTGAATGTTATATTGAATAGAAAGAGTAAGTACACACACGTGTGTGTGTATATATATATATATGGAGCCAATCAAATCAGCAAGAAAGGAAAGAAAAATAAATTACATGTGAAAAACATTACAACAGTCTGAACCTTGAAAGTTCACAGATCTAAACTTATGAGCAGAGAGTCTATAAGTACCAACTGTGTCGATGAAGAGAATGCCTGACCTGGACTGAATAATTCTGATAACTGTTGTGTTGAGAATTAAGCATTCTGAAAAGCTGAGAATTGAGAGACTATATGCTCATCACTTGTGAATCATTTGATAGTCCATTGGGTGTTCCATCACTTCGATCTTAACCGATCTGAAAGAGCGTGTGAGACTCTTGCTTTGATAAGTGATTGGAAGATCAATGAGAGAGATCTAGGGTAACTTGTGTAGTGCTAGATCTAGATATCCTTCCTCATATCCTTGGTTGAGTGTTGTGATTGGTATATCATCTGCAACAAGGACGGGTGTTGTGGAGGAAGTGTTTGGTTGAACACTGATCAGACGGACTGGAGTGTTGGACGGCATCGACAAAGTCTGTGAGTACTTTGTTCGTGTCATGTGTGAAGACTCTGGTAGAGTCTTGTGAGTGAAGACTCGGGTAGAGTCTTATTGTGGTGACTCAGTCAAGGTGAGAGAGCAACTCAGGTGAGTTGTTTTGGTGAGGACTTGGTGAAAGTCAAGTCTGTAGACCCAGGTAGGGCATTTGATCATTTTAGTGGAGTTAGTCAGATATCCCGAGGTCAGAAGAGCCTACAAGTGGACGCAGGTCAAGGGGACCGAACCACTATAAGAACCCTTGTGTTGTGAAGATTTTATTTGTGTGTGATTGTTTATTTATTTCTTAATCATCATGACAATAATTTGTTGCATGCTTGAAACATAACTTGTGAGTAACCGGTGCATGCAAAGTTGATCAATTGATAAAGATCAAACTGAATACATAGTTCTGTTAAGAGTTCTGAACGAACTAGTTCAGACTGCCGAACAGAAGCACAAAAAAGGGAGAAGAACATTAAGGTTCAGTTTAGAGTTCTGAACGGACTGGTTCAGACTTCTGAACAAATGATGTTCTGAATTTGTAACAGTCTGATATTGGATATTCATCTTGGTATCCAGAAAATATGCTTAAAGAGTTAGTATCATAAATCTTCTGGATTTATCAAGTGATCAATTAACTTATCAATATCATTGTGTTTAAAACGTTGATATATTGATCGCATTGAGTTTTAGTGTATGCAATCATACTCTTATTGATATTGATCATGTTAGGCTCTGTGGAGCCTGATCATCAGAGATGTAATGGTGAATCTGTTCGGAGGTCGAGCTCGTTGTTGATTTCTCTTTTCTATCTTCGATATTGTTGTTTCCATGAGGTAGGAAAGATGTTTCTTCCCAACAGATAATTATGCTACAAATCCTATGATACTTTGATTGCTTGTATTAATTGTTTAATACATCAGCTTCCGCTTAGAATCAACCTTATTTATTTTGAGGTTTAATTGGATTAACATTGTTTTAGGATTAAACAGTTAATTCAGTTGAACCAAGTTAAGTAAGAAAAGACCACTTAATCAAGAGCATCTGCAAATAGAAGTTGGGTGGGGGGGTTAGGATGCGCGAATGAAAGAGGGGATGGTGATGACAACTGATCTGAGGAAGAGTGTAAGATGGCTGAAAAGTGTCTCCTTACGGCCTCCTGAATTCCATCCTTATCCACCACTCTCATTCCTTCCACTATGATAGATTTAATTCCATTACCTATTTTTCTGACATTCGTAGTCTTATGGAAGAAGGTAGTGTTTTTATCACTCTCTTTTAGCCACAAAGCTCTATGTTTCTGTATCCATTCCACTTCTTCCAATTGCAAGCATCTGACAGAGTTGTCTTGCAGCTCATCATCAAGAGTAATTCCTCCTCATCTAGGTCTCTTTCCTCTTCCAATCTATTCCACCCTTCAAGCTCCCATAAAGCGACATCCTTCCTGTCCGACACATGGCCCTCATTAGATTTAACCCACTCCTTGATCTTTGATTTTAGTAGGATGAGTTTCCTTGACGAGACGAAGCCAGCCCAGCCATGAACAAAGAACCCACTCACCATTGCTTCACCAATTCCACAAACTTGGGACTGTCCAGCCAAATGTTATTGAATAGAAATGGCTTTGGACCCCAATCGATCTACTCCGTATCTAGGAGTACCGGGCAGTGATCCGATATCAGGCTAAATAACTTAATCTAGCTCACATTCGAGAAATGAGAGTCCCACTCAGATGTGATGAGGAACCTGTCTAGCCTACTCATTGTTGACCTTGAGCGGTCGTTAGACCAAGTGAGAACCATCCTCTGCATAATAATAGAAGAGAGATGGAGAACAGAGAAGAATTCTCTCTATCTTGTATATTGATGTCGTATAAACTGAAAACGGGTACATGTATAAATAGGAAAAAAGAGTCAATCTTGGTCGCTTAAAATGGAAAAAAATAAATATTATCTACAATTAATCATACAACTAATAAGATGTGTTTCCAAAATTAGATAATTCAAGTAAACTCTATCCTGAAGTGGATCCCAGAACACCTTACGTGTCCTGAAATGGGTCCCACAACACTCCCCCTCAAGTGGATTCGAAGATGTCGATTAAGCCCAACTTGCTAACAACCGAAGCCAGCTGAGTTCAGGGAACTAACTTTGTGAAAATGTCCGCAAGCTGATCTTTAGAATTCATATGAGGAGTGAAAAGTCGACCTTCATAAATATGCTGACGAATGAAGTGACAATCAAGTTCGATGTGCTTAGTCCGCTCAAGAAAAACTGCATTGGAGGCAATGTTTATGACCACCTGATTGTCACAGAACATGATGAGTGGATCAGCAGGAGCAAAGCCTAATTCAGTAAGAAACTGCCGGAACTACAACCATTCAGAAGCAGTATTAGCCATGGCACGGTATTCGGCCTCAGCACTAGACCGAGCAACAACGGACTGCTTCTTGCTTCGTCAGACAACTAAATGTGAGCCCAAGATAACACAATAGCCAATAGTAGAGCAGCGATCATCCGATGATCCGACCCGATCAGCATCAGAATAACCACGAACCAGACAAGTATGCTAGTGTGCATAGAACAAGTCGCAGCCAGGATGAGCCTTAAGATACCGAAGGATATGGAATACAACATGGAAGTGAGTGTCCCGTGGTTCATGCATGAACTGGCTGACGACACCAACAACATAAGAAAAGTCACGTCTCGTCATAGTGAGAAAAATGAGCTTGCCGACGAGTTTTTGATAAAACTCAACGTATTAAGAAGAGTCCTATCAGATGCAGATAACTTGGTGTTCACATCCAACGGAATATTAGCAGCTTTACAGCCAAAATAGCCATCTTCCTAGAGGAGATCCAGAGCATACTTCCGTTAAGAGAGAGAGAGTCCACGAGAAGACCAAGCCACTTCAATGCCAAGAAAGTACCGGAGGGGCCCCAAATCCTTAATATCAAAAGTCCGATAAAGATAACGTTTGAAGGAAGAGATGGCAGCATCATTATTACCTGTGAGGACAATATCATCAATATAGACCACCATAGTCATCACAACTGAGTGGATGCATAGATGAAGACTAAGTGATCCACCTGAGAGCGAGTAAAACCATAAGGTAACAAGGAACTGCTAAACTTCTCAAACCAAGCACGGGAAGACTGCTTAAGACCATTTTCTTTTTTTAGCAGTAACAGAGAAAATTTCATTAAACAAAAAGAGGTACAACAAAAGATCCAAGTACAAAGAATAAGGTTTAAAAGGACTAGACCAAAAAACAAGAAAAACAACAAGAAAATGAGAAATCAAAACAAATGTACAAAAAACATTAAGGAATGTCATAAGAAAAAACATCCAAGAAATGATTGTTAACTCCCGATTTGGCAAAGTAGTCTGCCACTCCATTAGTTGAACGACCGATCTTGGCAAAAGATACAGCCATCCCTTCTGCCAATTCTCTAACCTCCCTTACCAAATTGACTATTCTCTGTGGAGGGCGCCTCAGACCCTTTGCCCACTTCAATGCATTTGCCGAATCCCCTTCAATAACCAATTTACCTTGCTCATGACTATTTAAGACCATAGAGAGTCTTCTTAAGTCTGCAGACAGAGTTAGGCCCCCCCACTTGACAAACCTCGAAGAAGGAAACATATACACTTCTTCCTAAATATCACCATGGAGAAAAGGACTCTTTACATCTAACTGGTGCAAGGGCCAGGTATAAGTGGTAGCAAAGGAGAGCAAGATGCACACAAAGGTAATCTTAGCGACAAGTGAAAAAGTGTCTTGGTAGTCTACCCCATATGTTTGCGTGAAGCCTTTGACTACTAGGCGTGCCTTATATCTGGCAATGGATCCATCTGGATTATGCTTCAAGGCAAAGACTCATTTGCACCCAACTGGAGTATTTCTCGGAGGTAAAGGAACCATCTCCTATGTGTTGTTCTTCTCAAGGGCAGCTAATTCTTCATCCATGTCTGCTTTCCAAAAGGGATTTTTCAAGGCCGTGTCGATCATCTTTGGTATCTTAATGTTATCCAATGCTGTGAGAAAAATGTGATAGGAGGGTGAATCAGCATGATATGATGCAATCCGATCAATCAGATAACTAGTACAAGAGCACTTACCTTTGTGAAGTGCAATAGGGAGATCAAACTAATCAAAGTGGTGTCAACCACAAGTGTCAGTCGAGACTGTCGCCGTTGATACACCAAAAGGGGCTTGGTGGAACTCGGAGAACTAAGATCTGCAGAAAGAAGAGGAAGAACTGGGGAAGGAGAAGAAGTAGAGGGAGCTGAAAAATAGGGATCCCGCTCAAAAAAGGTTACATCCATGGAGATGTATGTTTTCCCAGTGAGGGGATCAAGGCACTTATAGCCTTTGTGAAAAGGTGAGTAACCTAGAAAGACACAGCGCATAGCCCGAGGAGAGTTTATGGCGAGAGAAATTGTGAACAAAGCAGACACGCAAAGACATGCAAGAGAATATGAGGAACGGGTTTAGGTAATGAGAAACGGTCAATAGGGGACTGGTTTTGCAAACCACGAGATGGCATTTTAATATTAAAATAACAAGACGTTAACACCGCTTCGAGCCAATAGGACTGTGGGACATGCATGGTAAAAAGAAGAAAACATGCCACATCAAGAAGGTAAGGGTTCTTTCGATCAGCTACACCATTTTGTTGAGGTGTAAAAGGACATGAGAATTTAGAGTCTATACCATGTTTTTGGAAAAAAGTAAGAAAGGAGTGTGACAAATATTCCCCCTCGTTATCACGTCGTAGAACATGAATTTTACACCCAAATTGAGTGTCAACCCACTGGTAAAAATTCTGGAAGTGATCAAAAACCTCGGATTTAGGTTTCATCAAATATGTCCAAGTCATGCGAGAGTAATCATCAATAAAATTGACAAAATAATGAAAACCAGTTCGAGATACAGTGGGAGATTGCCAAACATCAGAATGAATGTGAAAATAAAGTAGATGAATTTTTATTGATAGACGAGGAAAAATGAAATCTAACATGCTTGCCATATTGGCAATGTTCACACTCAAAATGACTAAAAGATAAGAGCTAGGAACAAGCTGTTTTAAAGCAAAATTTGCAGAATGTCCCAAACGCCAATGCCAGAACCACACATCTGAAGAAGAAAAAGTCGAACACGCTTCAGAATTGCCCTGGTGAGAGTCAAGAAGGTAGAGGCCACTTGTTTCACGATGACCACCCAGCACCTACTTTGTGGTCAGATCCTGGAAAACAAAGTGAGAAGGACAGAAAGTGACTGAGCAAATCATATGTTTAGTCAAGGCACTAACAGATAATAAATTGCGGGATAAATTGAGAATATGCAAAACAGATGGAAGGTCCAAAGTAGGAGTAACGGGAACAATGTCTTTCCCAACAATATCAGTAGATGAGCCATTAGCTAATTGAACCTTACCACATGAAACAGGGGAAAGGGTAGAGAAGATGGTTGACATACCAGACATATGGTCAGTAGCACCAGAATCGAGAATCCAGGAATTATAGGAACCATGGTGTGCAAACAACTCAATACGTGAAGTAGAGGAGACAATATTGAAAACCTCGGAGGATTGACGGTGCTCCAATCATTGCAGAATTAAGTTAATGTCTTGGCAAGTCACAGAGGCACTTTCACTAGCCAACTCAATACCTGAAGTAGAGGAGACAATATTGAAAACCTCGGAGGATTGAAGGTGCTCCAGTCATTGAGAATTAAGTCAATGTCTTGGCAAGTCACAGGGGCACTTTCACTAGCCACATCAAAGGAAGGAGCAGTGTGTCATGGGTCGAGACTCCATGACTAGACGGAGACACGCGAAGGCCATGTTCAGTGTCAAAATCATGCGGTTAAACCTGGGTCATGGAGATTTCAGGACACGTAGGAGTTCCCGAAATGCTTAAGAAAGGCCCGAAATGTGCGAGAAGGTTCTGGAACAATGCGGAAGGTTCTGGATGGTTCAACAAGACTCTCCAAGGTGCTAGAGTTATGTGGAGTGCTCTAGAGTCTTGTAGAAGAGTTTAGAAGTATTTAGAATATTGTAGAACTCTATAGAAGTGTATACTCTTATAGAAGTGTATGGAAGAATGTAGAAAGGTGTGGTAGTTGTAGAGATGCTTATAATATTCTAAAGTGTTTAGGAGAGAGTGAAGATATTTATTGCCACATGGCACAATCCTAGCAACAATTGGGCATGGCCTCAACTATAAATAGAGATGGGAAGCTCATTTGCACCCAATCCACACAAGCTAGCCAAGAGATCTAGCAAGCGAGAGTTGTGTTCTTGTAGCCTTAGAGTGATTCCTCGTACTCTTCTCTTTGTTCAATACAAGATAGTGTTTGTGTTGATCACCGTGGTGTTCCATCTTCTTATCAAGCTTGTATTTGTGTGATTTCTTCCATGTCTTGGTCTAAAGAGTGACCAAATTGGGTGTTAGGCTTACTCGCTTGACGACAGAGTGATCGAGTGAGTGCTGCATGAGCTGAATCAAGGAAGGATTCACTAACCCCGTGACAAGTAGGTGCAGCGGAGACATAAGCTTGCTTTGGTTGCCCATGAAGCTTGTAGCATGAATGAACGTAATGGTTGCTCATCTTGCAGTAGGTGCAGAACCGAGTACCCTTCTTTCGTGAGCCTTTGGTGTCACTTCAAGTATCAGAAGAGGGATCCTTACCATGGGAAGCAGGAGGCCCATGAGTTGGAGAAGGCGTGGAAGAATGGGTGGTGACTAAGGCAGAGCATTCAACTAGCATAGGAGTCATAACAAGGCGACGGCTATCATCTCGAAGTAATGCAGAGTAGACCTCATCCAGAGAGGGGAGAGGTCGCTACCCAAGCAGTGGGCCCGTGTAGGCTCAAAATCAGAGTTACGACCGGGCAATAACGGAAAAATTTGTTGTTGTTCAACATACTGGATAAACTTCAGAGTATCTGCAACATCCTGAAAGGTAATGGATTGGAGTTGATCTAGCTCCAACCAATAAGACCGTAGCTTCGAATAGTACTGGATAAGGGACAACTCCCCCAGCCTTAGAGTGGCAGTGGTCTGAGATAATTCATAAATACGAGCAAAGTTATCTCCATCAGAATATAGAGTCTTCACTGTGTCCCAGACATGTTTAGCAAAGGGAAGAGTATAGACTAGGCGTCGGACATGAGCATCCATGAAGTGAAGAAGAAGCCAAGACTGGACCAGGGAGTTATTCGCGGTCCAGGTGAAATATGTAGAATCAATCTTTAACCAGTTCTATTGCAGTACCATCAATATAAGAGGACAGGTTCTTTGCAGTCAAGAACATCTTGGCAAAATGAGACCATTCAAAGTAACGGTTTCATTCAGCAATACCATACTGATCCGGCTAATTTCTTCACTTCATGGACATGAGCATCCATGAAGTGAAGAAGAAGCCAAGACTGGACCAGGGAGTTATTCGCGGTCCAGGTGAAATATATAGAATCAATCTTTAACCAGTTCTATTGCAGTACCATCAATATAAGAGGACAGGTTCTTTGCAGTCAAGAACATCTTGGCAAAATGAGACCATTCAAAGTAGTTGGTTTCATTCAGCAATACCATACTGATCCGGCTAATTTGTGGAGAGCCAAAAGAAGCCATATCTGGAATAGAAGAGGCTGAAGAAGATGCTATAATGCTGAAGCAGGAGAAGAAGTATCCAAATGAGATATATGTCGAAAAAAACTCAAACCCGAGCCTAAGATTCTGCAGCAGATCAGAGAGAAAGATGCAAACGTGGACCCTACAAGGCACAAACCGACTCGAGAACCTCATAGATGCAGGAAGGAGGTAGGGCGATTGCAGTGGTGGTGGTGCGAAGGAGATAAAACAGCAGATCTGGCAAGAAAAAACCAAAGAATCTGGGTACAGTCGTCCCTAGTTGCAGTGAAGAAATCGTGGTAAAGGGACCCACCGTTGACTCAAGACCAAGGTCAACGTTAGGCACTAAGAGGTGGGCCAAGGACGACCACATTGGTGTTGATCCAGGTGGCAAAAGTCTGTATCTATGTGGATCGAAGGAAAAAACCCAGAAAATTGAGTTTTCTACGTCCCAGGCAGCAACGGCAGAGGTTGGACAATGAAGGACCCTAAGCAGTCCAAATAGTAGATCCAGCAGCACAGATGGATAGACCCTAAAAAACGACAGGGGTGTCTAGGGGTACCGCTGGCAAAGGCTTCACAGGAGAGGAAATGTACGGTCAGGAAAGCAACCTGACGCTGGAAGAGAAATCCGCAGGAAGGCTTGAAAAACTGCGAATGAAGGCTCAAGACTGAAGAAAGAAGAATAAAGGAGAGGTCCACTACAGATGTCCTTACAAATCGGGGCCAAAGATGACGCCGGAATCCAGCAATGAACATGAACGGCGATGAAGAACAATAAAGTGGAAAGAAAACTCCTTGAAACGGTCAGAGGATCGTTTTGCTCCATACCATGTAGAATAATAGAATGAAAAGAAAAGAATATGGAGAATAGAGAATAATTCTCTCTATCTTGTATATTGATGTTGTATAAACTGAAAAGGGGTACATGTATAAATAGGAAAAAGAGAGATCTTGGTGGCTTAAAAACGAAAAAAAATAAATGAATAATTATCTACAATCAATCATACAACTAATAAGACGTGTTTCCAAAATTAGATGATTCGGGTCAACTCTATCCTAAAGTGGGTCCCACAACATCCACCAATGAGAGGGTAGTCGATCAAATTGTTCCTCTCAATGAAGTCCGAGAAACTCTCCATACTTCTTGTGTACCCCCCTCTTCCTTTCTGTTCCAACGAAAAGGCTAGAATTCCACACCCTGAAGTCCTCCATCTCCGACCAAAAACTGTTTTTTTCACCATCCTGATTCAGTTCATAGACTTCTGTTGACGGTGTTCTGAATTTGTAACAGTATGATATTGGATATTCATCTTAATATCTAGAAAACGTGCTTAAAGAGTTAGTATCATAAATCCTCAAGATTTATCAAGTGATCAACTAACTTATCAATATCACTGTGTTTAAACATTGATATATTGATTGCATTGAGTTTTAGTGTATGCAATAATACTCTTTTTTATATTGATTATTGTGTTGCAAATACTCTGATATTTTGATTGCTTGTATTAACTGTTTAATAAATTAGCTTCTACTTAGAATCAACCTTATGTATTTTGAGGATTAATTGGATTAATATTGTTAAGTTTGTTAGGATTAAACAGTTAATTCAGTTGAACAAAATAAAGTAAGAAAAGACCAATTAATTAAGAGCTTCTGCGAATAGAAGTTGATAGCCCCCAACCCGCCCACCCGCCCACCCCCCACCCCCGCGCGGGGACGTACTTAGGTTACGTGGCAATCTGTTATAGGCCTTTAAGGTCACTTTTTAGTGCCAGCATCTGATACCTTATACATGAGACAATAAAACAAACCTGTGATACCCCACCCCAGAGGGGGCCCAGCCTGAGGCCAAGAGCATCCAAAGGGAGAGAAATTCGCAAGGTGCATGGCACTGGGCATGTTTCTCAGGTCCCGTATCACATGGAGCCTTGGAGCTCCTCTGGTATACATGTGTATGGCTTCCTCATTCTAGTACAAGGCCTTTTGGGAGTAATAGTTGGTTGGCTTGCCAGAAACAAAGTCGTGCGGGCCTAAAGCGGACAATATTGTGCTGGAGGGACGGGGCATTACAAATGATATCAAAGCACAGTTCAACACTTAGACTGAGGGTGTGGGCGTGTAGTATGGTCCGGTGGATAGAGCTCGGGACGGCTCTGGAATTAAGGGGGTTGGATTAAGATACCCCGCCCCAAAGGGAGCCTAGTCTGAGGCCATGAGCGTCCAAAGGGAGAGCAATTCGCTAGGTGCATGGCGCTAGGCATGTTTCTCATGTCCCATATCTCCTGGAGCCTTGGAGCTCCTCTGGTATATATGTGTGCGGCTTCCTCCTTCTAGTACAAGTTTTGAGAGCAAAAGTTGGTTGCCTCGCTAGCAACAAAGTCGTGCAGGCCCGTCTGCGGGCCCAAAGAGTACAATATTGTGCTGGAGGGACGAGGCGTTACAAAACAACTAGGTCTACTGATAGGAATTTCAGAAAAAGAAGTGAGAAGAGAAGGAGAGAGGTTACCCGAAGAAGAGGGAAATGATGGCAAACCCGAAGTTGGATGGGGGGATTAGGATGTGCGAATGAAGGAGGGGAAGATGGATGAAAAGTGACTCCTTACTGCCTCCTGAATTCCATCCTTATCCACCACTCTCATTCCTTCCACTACGATAGATTTAATTCCATTACCTATTTTTCTGACATTCATAGTCTTATGGAAGAAGCTAGTGTTTTTATCACTCTCTTTTAGCCACAAAGCTCTATGCTTCTATCTCCATTCCCCTTCTTCCAATTGCAAGCATCTCACAGAGTTGTCTTGCAGCTCATCATCAAGAGTAATTCCTCCTCGCCGAGGTCTCTTTCCTCTTCCAATCTATTCCACCCTTCAAGCTCCCATAAAGCGACATCCTTCCTGTCCAGCACAGGCCCCTCATTAGATGTAACCCACTCCTTGATCTTTGATTTTAATAGGATGAGTTTACTTGACGAGACGAAGCCAGCCCAGCCGTGAACAAAGAACCCACCCACCATTGCTTCACCAATTCCACAAACTTGGGACTGTCCAGCCAAATGTTATTGAACCAAAATGGCTTTAGACCCCAATCATCTCCTCCATATCTAGGAGTATCGGGCAGTGATCCGGTATCAGGCTAAATAACTCAATCTAGCTCACATTTGAGAAATGAGAGTCCCATTTTTAATCAAGCTTAGGTCCAGTTTTTATTTTGACAAAGAGATCATTTCAAAATTTGGTTGGGAGGACAAATTGACTCACATCTGCCAGACACCAACAGTATCAATTTGATCTCAAAAAGAAATTCATTCAAATTGACAGAACAACTTTTGGATTCTATGAATGAAATGGTTATGGCTGAGAAAACTAGATAAATGAAAATAAGGAACCATTTTTCCTAGTAGAGTATGCAAAATATGACCCAGACAACATATGAAACACAGGTGTTTGCAAATATAGAGATAAAAAAAAAATGTTAGTGTGATAATGGAGCCTTCTGAGAATGCCGTTTAGATTAGATACTGTAAGGAAGAAAAGAACGTGCAACAAAACTAGAAGTTTAAGCAGTATGCAGTATCTTGCATAATAGAAATATGCATCTATATTCCTTCCTACAAGAGGGACCTACAAGAGACTCTTCAAAAGTAAACCCACCTTAAATGACTTCAAAGAGAATCTTGTTAGGTACACCTACCTTAAATCACTTGATCCCTTCCCTGGTAAGGAAAGAATGAAAAGAAAAAAGAAAAGTCTGAAACTGTCACAGTCCCAAACCCAAGCAAGAAAACAAAGCCCTTTCTCCCCTGCAGGAATAGAAAGTTCTTCAAATCAAATCCCCTAAATCCATGAAATCCACAGACCATGATGATGCAGGATAGGCTATAAGATGCAAAGTGCAGGCCACAAATAATGTCAAAGAGAAATATGTTTTGCTTTGGACAAATATCAAATTCAGGCTTGAGGCTCTGAGGTATTAAGAAACTGCGAGAGAATGTTGAACAAAATTCTGATGATCTAAAATAGAACTGGTTTAAGGATATAAGTAGGACTAAAAAAAGAATGATAGAAAAATGATAAAGGATTAAGGAAACTTTACCCAGGAGTGTTTACCTATATATCATCATTGGAGTCAATACCATCAGCAAGGATTCAGCAGATCATCTTATCTAGATATTCAAGTCAAAGAGGATAGATTGGTCTGATGGGGGAATGAGTAATGGGGCCCTGTTTGGCCCCACATGAACCTCCAGATGGGGATGCCACTAATGAGAACCATCACTCAGCTGAAACAATTTTTTTCTTCCAAAAGCCTTATTGTTGTTACATTACAATCATTTATGTTTATATAAGACATCTAAAGTGACCTAAGTATCCCATATGGAGTTCCTAATCTCTTAACATGATGAAAATGGTTGTCCTTTAGTTGTGTCTAGGCATCATAAAGTTGGAAAGTTGTCTTTGAAGAATTCATGTTTAGAAGTAAACCAGGTAGAACTTTCACAGTTCTATATAAAGATGATTATTCAGTGCCAATTGAGGCTAGCTTCTATCAGCCTTCAAGCATATTTAATCCAAGGGCTCACCCCACTTAATAATCAAGCCAGAACTAGCCCACTACATAACCCCAAAGTTTTTTTTTAAATAAATCGAGCCCAAGGTCTAGGCCATTCCTTGTGCCGGCTGTAAGTCACTAGAAAATTATCTGGCAGTGAACTCACTCTAAATGCAATAACAATATAAAACAATATTAATGTCCTTGAAAGATGTTTACTGTGAACTATTTAAGGAAACCGGTAAGATGATAAAGGATGAAAAACCTCATAGCCAATCCAAGCAACAGAG
This sequence comes from Chimonanthus salicifolius, assembly GCA_013350335.1. Lineage (NCBI taxonomy): Eukaryota > Viridiplantae > Streptophyta > Magnoliopsida > Laurales > Calycanthaceae > Chimonanthus > Chimonanthus salicifolius. The sequence continues at coordinate 53,414,327 of CM023533.1, read as the reverse complement.
AGCAGCACAGATACAGCGAGAGAATTGGTAAACTTCCGGTACAACTCAAGTTTGGCCATGCTTCTTCGCATCTGAAACCAAAAGAAAAACCAAAATAGATGCAAAAATCAACTCATTGATAAATTAAAGCAATACAAAAATCCGTAGCAATGCAAGGTCACGAATTTTGTGCTTTTTCTTTTCTTTTTCTAGTTCCCTTTTTCTTTTACAAAAATAAGGCTAGAAATACCCAGACCAAAAACCCAGTTTCCTTATCTTTAATAGATGCATCAATCAATAGTTGCAAATCTGCCAATATAAATTAGAAACAGATGCTTGAAAGAGTTCTGTCCAGTGCTATTCATTTGTGTATTACTGAAAAAATTAATCACAAACTAGGCCTCCCATCCAGGTGGTTCCAAAGACTACATTGCTACTAGACCCAAAAGTTGAAGACCAGGTATTATACTCCAGGATGTAAATCTTAACGAAGAGGCAATGGAACCATAGTGGCAAATTCCATTTTTTATCAGACAAAACCGATCCAATCTTTACATTCCGAAAGGATTCCTCGAATGGATCACCAACTTAGAAAGCCAGTCACAATTGGACCATGGAGGAAAGTTCAGTTTTCAGCTGAAAGGAAAAAATCAAATGTTCCAGCCAAAGCAGTTTCAGCTCACAGCTTCAATATGTTTTAATTTTATTTATGTTTACCAGTTTTTCCCTCAGAATAACCACCTAAAACAAGGCATAAGAAAACAAGGTATTTCAAGATTTCTGTTTTTAGTAGTAACAGATTCATTAGACAAGAAAGATGAATTAGAAAAGAACAAGGAATAAGAATTTTGAATGCTAGGAATTTTGGAAGAAGGGGCAGTTATGGGGTTCATCATAATTGGCAAGTAAAGCACTAACAAAAGGGCCAAAATTGCCTCTGAATTACTTTGGTTTCGGCAACTTCACTCCGAGTTAGGCTTTGTGATGCAGAGCATTGGACTAGATTGATTTATCATTTTATTATTTTATCTCTAGATATATTTTCTTTATTTATTTGAGGGTATTTTGTTTTTACTTCTTGTGGATATTTTAGTCATTTTGTCATTAGGGGTATTTTTGGTCTTTTATTCCATTGTTATTTTACTATAAAACCCATGTGACGTAGGACAAGACAAAGGGTAACCCTAAATGCCTAAATGTGGATTAAAGGAATGAAAATAATGCACCCTAAATCTAAAATGGGCTGAAATTAAATATCAATTAATATATGCAATTAATTAATATAGAAATTTACCACAAAGAATCATGCAAATTCTTGGAATCTAATATAAGTGAGTATAAGACAATCCAAACCAAGTCACATCTGCAGTAAAGGTCCCTCAAAACAAAGGAATATGTCAAATCCCATAAATATGTAGATTTATCATCAGAAATAGGAATTAAATTGGTTATTTGGCAAGGCGAAATTGTAGGACAGCAGTAATATGAAATCTTAACGGTATGAGACAGCAAAATAGGGGATCTCAATGGATAGGATAGCAGTAAACAGTCATATATGGAACTGTTATGAGTTGGGACAGCAGTTTATAGGGCTGTTTGGGATAGGGAAGGGTGATAAGGGCTAGGGTTTAAAGGATATGGTTAATGGATGGGAAAATAGGGATTGAACAAGGCTATGGTATGGTTGTTTTAGTAGACAGCAATACAAAGAGAAGGAGAGAGATGAATTTGGGGCAGTTTGGATGGAGAATTGGACTTGGGGGAGGGACAGCAGTTCAAGAAAGGGAAGGGAGGGGTACATGAATTAGATAGGACATGTTTAGTTGCATGTAAAGAAGGGTGGAAGTCAAGGAAGGACTGTATGGGGTGGTTAGATTCGATTATGATGGAGATTTGAGGGAAGAAGGAAAAAGAGAGAGAAGAAGAGAAGAGAGAAGAAAAGAAAGTGATGGAAGAGTATCTGACAAGAGGGAGAAGGTTTCACACCTTGCTTGGATTCCACCAAGGTCTTGGATTCTCTCCAAGGAGTGCCGTACGGACAAGCCAGTGAAGCTTTCTAAAAATTCAATTCTATATTCTATTCCATCGTGTAAGCCACAAGGGCTTTATATAGTGTTTACAACAAGAAATCCCCAAATTGCCATTACAATAAAATGTTCCCAATTTGCCCTTAAATAATAATAAAAAAAACCAGAATACCCTCACATAATAAACTAATTCTCAAACTAATCCAGAACTAATGACAATAAAATTAAATTAAAAAATACAATCATGACAAATAATAAAAAACCTAATGCTAAATATAGAAACTACCTAAATATGAAATCTGCTCCGCATCACCATGTAACCCTCATTAGGGCATTAACGATGATAATGAGAAGAAAACTCTTTGCCGCATGTGCATGAAGTTGGAGAGAATCCATGGCCCGTCGTTGAGAAACCCAGATTTGGCGAGAAGCCCAAAGGTGAGAAATCTTCAACCCCTTTCAAGTATTTTCTATCTTTCTTCTTCTTCCCTCTTTTCCTTTTTTCTTTTCTTTCTTTCCCAGAGGTGCCGTGACCTTTTGAGACCCATCTACTGTTGTTGTTACTTTCCTAAACCACTCTATAGCCATCGCCCACCCACCTTGGCCATTATACTGCCTTCACCGCTCCTTTCTAGCCTCAAACACCATCATTGCCGCCTTCCTTGGTCCCTCTGATTGTCGATAGTCCCAGATCTCCTCTCCTAGATGTCATCCCTACCTGTAGCCTTCCTTTCCTTTGTCGCCGCAGCCATATACCCTTCCTACTGTTGTCGTAGTCTTATGAAACCCACCCTTGCGCCTTCGTTTCTTCCTAACATCTACCCTTAGGCTGCTAATCCCCCCCCTAAGCCTTTCTCCAAACAGCCGCAACTTATCCTAAGCCAGACTGCTTTGAGCGACCCCTACTCCTTTTCCTCTTTGCTTCCGTAACCTTTTAAAACCCCCCACACTTTCGCCTATTCCTTTTTTATTAGTCCATATTTAAAACCTTATGCTTAAGTCCAAACCATATGTCTATTTCCTTTAAAGATTAGTCCACCCTTTTATTAAATCTTGCCATGTATTTTTTAACATCATATTCCGAGGATTTTCGCATGATTATTTGTGATAAATTTATATTCTTGAATTGTTAGTATTAATTGATCACTTAATTTCAGCCATTTTAGATTTAGGGTGCATTATTTTCATCACTTTTTAATTTTTAGGGAACCATATTAGGCAGTTAGGGTTACCCTATCCTTTGTCTTGCATCAAATTGGTATCAGAAGCAAGGTTGGGTTGTTTCCTAAGCATCCCACGGTCTTAGGTTGCATCATATTTTTTGAAAAAAAAAATTGCATATTTTTATTAAAAAAAAAATCATAATTTTTTTTTTAAATAATTAATTAAAAAAAATTATCATTCATTGCATATAGTATTAGGAGAACATTTAGAATCATCTAGAGTAATGTCAGGAGAATCAACCCCACCTTGGGCTATTCAGCTCCTTGCCCAAGTAGCTGAAATCCGTAACGATGTGGCCGACTTGAAGACTGGTATGGCCGATTTGGAAACAAAGCTCGGAGTCCTAGCAACCATAAGACCCTACAACATAGGAATAGAGACCGAAGAGTTGGTCGTAGTGAGCTCCAACCACCTAGTCATCAGGAACTTACCAAAAATGACGAACGTGTCATGAAAACTATTCATGTTGAGTCCGACCACAGAGATGTGGATGAAGGGCCTTTTAATCTGCACAGCATTTTCACAATTCTCACACTGAAATTAAAAGTCAAATTAATATAAGCGATAAAAAATATAAGTTTGTTGTATATACTCATTGCAAATCCAAGGATTATGATGTGGATCATCATGTGGAGGACCTCACACATTGTCCAGGTCTAAGACCTTCACTTCTAGACCCCACCCCACATCAGCATGACCATGTCCCACATATTGACCTTCTTGACCATCCTATTGGCCTTCTAGACCCACCAGCAGCTACAACATTGGGCCCATCCTCACTTTATCGCCTTGATCCTCCTATTAGCCTACCTGATCCAATACATGACCCATGAGTCTGCACCTGTCCAGCCCACTCAATTTGTACTTTCTTTACCTTCATTGCCAGCCACGAAAGAAAAGAGAGAATTTATACTAGTCAAGGAAGTTGTTTCCACACTTGCAGGAGGACATCAGCCATATTTTGTGACGAGGAAGCCCAGGCCCATGACAGATGTCACTTGGCTACCTAAGTGACAGCTACATCAACTTGCTCCGGATTTACTAGAGAGATTTTAATGTAACGGAAGCGGGGAAGAAAACAAATTTAGTCAAACCCGACGAATACTCGGGTCAAACAAGTGAAGGAATAGTCACACACGTGTGAAGGCTTTTAAGTTGAAGGAGTTGTGCCTGTCACGTGGGGGTGTAAGGATACTTAGGGCTGTTGGGATATGAATGGTATTAAGAAAAGAAAAGGGAAAAGAGGAGAGACAACGGAAGGTGCAGCAGCAGCGGCGGAAAAAAGAGAAGAAAGGAAGATGCGGCGGAAGCTATGAAGAGGGGAGAAGAAAAAGAAGAGGCTAAGGAAGAAGGAGATAACGGCTGTACCTGGTAGAAGGTAATACAGCAAGAGGGAAACGAAACTGATTGCAGGGAGATGACAATTCAGCGGGTGGGTAGCAGAGGTGAGGGTCTTGCAACCGGGGCAGATTTGGGATTAAGCCCAAATAACAACTATTTCAGGTCTGGGATTAAGCCCAGATCTGTATGTGATTTCACTAAAATAGACCAGCTGGAGAACAACCTGTAACACGGCAGATAAGCAACGAGAACAAGAGAAATACTCTTCAATCGATTCAATATTTTCGAATAATAGAGGTGTGTCCGTTCCTCTCTCTTATCTCTTATTTATAAGCAAAATAAAATACAAAGAAGGAAACTACTATTACAAGACTCAATGACCGACTCCTATTTCTATTCCATACGAACCTTGACTTGGAAACTTCCAAGTTAGATATGACTCTAATTTCTATCCTAAGATTCTTACTTCAGTCCTTATTCGATTAGTACTCTTACATGGACAAAATAAGTTTAAATAAAACTAAGTAAACAATGGAAAGAGGCCCAGCTCGTGGGCCACGCATCTTATTGACCCGGAGTGAATTCTTCTTCAAAAATCTGTCTGCAACATGTTCTACATCAGATTCAGTAATCTTGTCTCCTCGGAGGAGCATTCTGCACACATCTTGCTATTGCCGCCACCCAGAGTTGACCGTGACGTCAATCTACGATTCAGAGTATACCATCGATGGCGAAGGAGAGCCGACCCAACATTCGTATTGTGGTCCGATACTGATCCACTTGGTTTACACCTGAAGACCTCATGTGCGTGTCTACACATTGAAGACCCCCGCATTGGGAAAGACGCGTGCGTAGATTTTTGTCTTCTCATCTTTTGAACTCGAGGTCGAGTTCTTTTCAGACGGGGAGATTTATGCGGATCATTGGACTAGATTGATTTATCATTTTATTATTTTATCTCTGGATGTATTTTCTTTATTTATTTGAGGGTATTTTGTTTTTACACTTGTGGGTATTTTAGTCATTTTGTCATTATGGGTATTTTTGGTCTTTTATTCCATTGTTATTTTACTATAAAACCCATGTAACCCTCATTAGGGCATTAATGATGATAATGAGAAGAAAACTCTTTGCCGCATGTGCATGAAGCTGGGGAGAATCCATGGCCCGTTGTTGAGAAACCCGGATTTGGCGAGAAGCCCGAATGTGAGAAATCTTCGACCCCTTTCAAGTATTTTCTATCTTTCTTCTTCTTCCCTCTTTTCCTTTTTTCTTTTCTTTCTTTCCCAGAGCTGTCGTGACCTTTTGAGACCCATCTATTGTTGTCGTTACTTTCCTAAACCACTTTATAGCCATCGCCCGCCCACCTCAGCCACTATACTGCCTTCGTCGCTCCTTTCTAGCCTCAAACACCATCGTTGCCACCTTCCTTGGTCCCTCTGGTTGTCGCCAGTCCCAGATCTCCTCTCATAGCAGTCGTCCCTACCAGTAGCCTCCCTTTCCTGTGTCGCCGCAGCCATATACCCTTCCTACTGTTGTGGCAATCTTATAAAACCCACCATTGTGCCTTCGTTTCTTCCTAACACCTACCCCTTGGCTGCCGATCCCCCTCCTAAGCCTTTCTCCACACAGCCACAACTTATCCTGAGCCAAACTGCTTTGCGCGACCCCTATTCCTTTCCCTTTTTGCTTCCGTAATTTTTTAAAACCCCCCACACTTTTGCCTATTCCTTTTTTATTAGTCCATATTTAAAACCTTATGCTTAAGTCCAAACCATATGCCTATTTCCTTTAAAGATTAGTCCACCCTTTTATTAAATCTTTCCATGTATTTTTTCACATCATATTCTGAGGATTTTCGCATGATTATTTGTGATAAATTTATATTCTTGAATTGTTAGAATTAATTGATTGCTTAATTTTAGCCATTTTAGATTTGGGATGCATTATTTTCATCCCTTTTTAATTTTTAGGGAACCATATTAGGCATTTAGGGTTATCCTATCCTTTGTCCTGCATCACTTTGCCTCTTCTGAATCATTAATAATGTTCTGTGACAATAATGTTGCCATCAACATTGCATCGAACCCTGCATTTCATGAAAGGACAAAATATATTGAAGTTGATTTTCATTTCCTTCGTCATCACATTTCAGCAAGACGGATCTTCATCCTTTATCTGTAATCCAAGGATCAACTTGTTTATATGCTTACCAAGGTTGTTTATCGGTCACAACTCAATCGTGTGTAAGGCAAGCTAGACTTAATCGATATCTTCGCCACCAGCTTGAGGGGGAGAGTTATGGAACCCAATTCAGGAAAGTTGACCTTGTGGAACCGAGTTCAAGAAGGTTAATTTTGGTATTCATGACTATTCTTGTTGTGTCGCTCTTCCCTTCTATCATTGAAATTGTCTTCTATTTTCTTTCCTCTGTCTCTCTCACCGTGTCCGGTTTCAAGAAACTTGGCAAGCGTATCTTTTACCTCAGCTTTAAACTCTTGAAACTCCAAACTCCATTCTTGGGCCTCAGCTTTGGAGTCAGAACCATTCCCATTTTTGGATGCCATAGTTTTTTTTTCAAGAAAAAACGAAAACAGGAATCGTCTCTTTATGAAAGAGAACCTTCCTCTCGAAACCAATTGACCTAACAGAAATGGTGCAGGTTTAAAGGAGACTGGTCAAACCCGACAAACTCAGGTCAAACAGTCAATGGTGTCTAATGGATGGGTTGCACAGTTTAAGGTATTGGACTAGGTCAATTGTGGAATGGGATAGAATGGGTCATGGGCAAAAAAGTGAGGGTATTTAGGGAAGTTAAAAAGGTGCATTAATGAAGGGGAGAATGCATTTAATGAAGAGAGAGGGAAAGATTGGGAAAAGGTGTGGTTTGGCAATCGATGGAGGCTTAGGTATTTTAGGGCAGTGGGGTTAAATGGGTTTCGTCCTTTTGTGAAAATAAGGGGAGGTGGAAAGGCGATAGTTGTACCTGGTCAAGAGAGCATAAACTAGAGAAGGCGAAGATGAAGGATGGAAGAATTGTAGGCGCTGAAGCAGGTGGAAGGAAGAACAACAGTACCTGAGAAGGGCAACTCGTGGGCAGTCAAACGATTGAGCAGCAGTGCAGAAAGAAGGACGAGGTACATGGTTCTAGGCTGGATTTGAGCGAACAAAATAAGAAGCGATGGTTGTTCGTCTGGGATAAGGCCCAGGCTCGGGAGAAGGCAATGGTAGGTTGGAATGGATCTGGGATAATGCCCAAATTTGTGGTGAAGTGGTGGTTGGAACAGGGCCAGCAGTTAATGATAAAGTCTGCAACTCAGGCAAAGGAGGAGAGGAAGGCAGTAAAAATAAATATAACTTCTTGTTGATTTTTTTCAATGATCAAAAGTGTGTATCTTCTCTCGTTTACAATACATGTATTTAAAGAAAAATAAGCAATCCTATTCTATTTAGACACAGACTCCTTAAACGATTGGCATAAAGCCAACTAGGACCGACTACGACACTAACTCAAATAGCATTAGGATACCGATAGAGGTGTCCATGTAGACCTACATACGAAAATAAAATAAGAATTATTTGCTGACTAAGATAAAATTAAATGATTGTGGGGTCCAAGTGTGATCACGGACGCAGCCCTGCATCAATTGGCATGTGGGCGTCACAAGTCCAACTTGATTTGGGACATGCAAACAACCAAGGACTCAAAGGCCAACTACACCATGGAAGTTTATGATTGGTTGTTTTTTGTTCCCTTTTTCTCATTGGTCAATCACATGTAGACTAACGCCTAACCTAGGGTTGTTTCCACCCATTTAAAATCCTATATAAGGAGGTCATGGGAAGCCATAGGAGGCATCAAGTTTTGGATCAAGGTTGGGAAGAGTTTGGAGCACCTAGCAAAGGCTAGAGTTTGGAATTCCCAAGTGTGGGAAATTTGAGTTTATCCAAGTAAGTTTTCGTTGAGGCTAAGACTTTTGTACTTTTTGATTGAATTAAATTAAAAGTTTATTTTGTGCTTTATTTACTTAGTTCTATTGGATTGCTAAGTCATTTAACTTTATTTTAACTCTATCGAGAAAAGACTAGTTCTCCTCAATTTTCAAAAAAGACTAGTTCTCCTGAACTACTTTTTCCTTAAGGTTGCGGGAAGCATTCTAATGCGGATCGATGCACACCGGCGATTCGATCGAGCAAAATAGGTTCCTTATTTCTCCCAGGCAAGGAAGAAGAAGTTGCTTTAAGCCGGCACATCCACTCACCGGCGACATGGAGAAGAAAGAGGAAATTGAAGGTAGAGAAGATAAAAAATAATCATTGATATTATTCCATCCAAGAGTTGTGTCTCTCCCATTTACAAGCAATAGTATTTATGAAAAAACTTGGAAACAGATTATGGAATGACAAACCTAATTGCAATAGGAAACTAACTAATAATAGAATCCTAATCTAATTAAAAAATCAGTCCTAATTACATTAGGAAAGGACAATCTAGATAAATAAAAAAATTAAGATAAACTAGATGTCAGGTGTCCTACATCAATCCCCCGGCCCTGAAAAAGAACTCGTACTCGAGTAATAAATCGGGCAAAATAACTACAGTGCTGCCATAGCAAGGGACACTGTCGTTGGAACCAAACGGAGGTGGAGACCAATTCCGAATAGTTGAATGATGAAGTTGGTTGCTGTGCAACTTTCAAGGCACTAATGACGAGAGCTTTCTTTCTTTGAGACGAAGAAGCCAAGGATCGCACACGGGAGAGGTAATCAAGAAAGTAATAGAAAACAGGATCGTCCCTGATAAGGCAGTGTGGCTTTGATACCACTTGATGCGGGATCAATGCACACTGGCGATTCAATCGAGTAAAATAGGTCCCTTATGTCTTCTCCGAAACAAGGAAGAAGTTGTTCTAGGCAGGCACACCTGCTCACCGGCAGCGTGGAAGAAGAAAGAGTAAATTAAAGGTAGAGAAGATAAAAAAATAATAATCTTTGATATTATTCCATCCGAGAGTTGTGCCTCTCCCATTTACAAGCAGTAGTATTTATGAAAAAACTAGGAAATTAATTAAGGAAAGACAATCTTAATTGCAATAGGAAACTAACTAATAATAGGATCCTAATCTAATTAGAAAATGAGTCCCAAGAACATTAGGAAAATAAAATTAAAATAAACTAGATGCTATGTGTCCTACATCACATTCCTTTTGGATTACGCTGAATTGATTTCCTTAATTGTTTGGACTATGGATGGTTCTAAACACTACCTTAGGCTACATCAGAAGATTGTGGACCAAGGATGGTTCTTAACACTACTTTGGGCTACATCAATATTTGACATGTAAGAAATATATATATATATACACATATTGTTGCAACACTATTTGAGCATTTGACAAACTATGTGACACTGGTTTTGCAGCATCAAGTACAAAAGCATAGTACAGAAAATCTCCAGAATCAGGGAATCTCATTACCTATGGTTATCCATGGGAGAGAGGCAGTGTCATGCCATGACAGCAGGAAAATGAAATAGAGCTTACCTGAAGCTTTTCAAGAGTCTTGGATAATGAAGAGAATATCCAGAGAATAAAGCAGGCATCCAAAATGGCAACAGGTAGCACCAGGAACAACTTTGTTTTCCCAGAGAAGTCATTGATATTTCCCAAATGTTCAACAAGCTCAAGTGCTTCTGACGCCACAAAATATATTACACCAAGAAGAGCAACTTTGGAGGTGATACCACCAAGGGTTGGCCGCACCACACCATATCCCATTGAAACAACTAAAAGAAGAAGACGTGAAACAGTTTTCTTGACAGCAGTAAAAGTCACTGCCCATATAGTAATACCCATAGGCCTACTCCCAGTTGAATTGAAATTTGCATATTCAAAATACCAGAATGCCATTTCACACATCCCAAGAGCAATTACCACTGTGATATGGTAGTGCAGCTGTAATATGTCTTTCCAAAATCGAACAAACTGGAGAAACCATACAAGGCCCAGCAGAAGATAGGCTAAAGACATTAAACCATAGAATGTCATTAGTGGAGCCATCTTTCCAGGTAGATAACCATCTGGATTTCTCCAGACAGTTCTACCTGTGATTATTGTGCCCTTGAGTTGTGGATCACAGAACATAAAATATAGATAGTACATCCCAGTGCTGTTTATCACAACCGTTTCAGTTACCATTTTAGCTTCTTCTTCTTTTCCTTCAAAAAAAGTCTGAATGCGTCTCGGCCAACCCGGATTGTCTGGATTTGGACGTATAATTACCTCCCCAACTTTACAAGATTTATCCTTCGCAAGACTAGGAGTACAACATATGGCATCAGAGTTAAGATAACTGCCTCCAATCTTGTCCCTGTCTCTAATCTCAACTATTATAGCTTCCACCAGGCCCGTCTTCTGCTGCATGTCATGCTGCTGAGAAGCAGATTCTTTCGTCCTCCGGAAGGTAACAGACTCAAATCTGAAACAGAAATTCTGACAACACTTGAGGATATTGAGGAGGATGGATCAAATGCACATGATGGTTTAGTTGGAGTAATGTTAACGAGTAAAAAACATAGAACTTCTTCAGACACAATAATAATGCACATGAATCCCAAGTCACTTGTGTTTCTACGCCATAATAGATCAGTCACCACCCAAAAAAGAACAGATGTGTTTTAAAACTACAGACCAGAATCACCAGATCAACGCAATAAAGGCTCCATTTTGCAATTTTGAATACTAGTAATGTGCAAGTTCGGAACAAATTCAAGAAATGGGAAAGAAGAAAGAAATGGGAAAGAAGAAAGAAATGGGAAAGAAGAAACCAACATATTTGAGAGGTATAACTGAGCTTCCCAGTAACCATGATCCAACTGTCTTAACTTTTGAATTTTTTACCCGGCAATTGGGGCAGCAGACTGATTCCCATTTTCTTTATACAAATTCCATCTAGAGAAAAATAGTTTCCTAGACAGTGAGGATCATCAAGAACATAACATATCCAAATTAAGCCCCAGATCTCTGTTGTTTTAATTCAGTCAGGTTACCACATATTGTACAGTAACCACGTACCTAAGAGAATAATATAACAATCAAAGTAGGTAATTTTTTTGGTTTCTATACTCAAAAAAAAAATGTCATCATTCATTCCTTCACAAAAAAATTCTCCATCCCAAAAGAAGAACCTCTAGAGTTCCAACTTGAGGAAGATTCCAACTCCCTTTTAAGGTAACAAATGCCTCATTTTCCAATCAATAGCCAACAGAGAGCGGAAAAACAAAGAATAAGGTAAAGAAACGAAGAAAGGAAATGGAATTGAAGGCGAGAAAGCCGAAGAAAACAGACCGAATGAAGGACTTCCCAGCAGAAGGGGATTTGGCATCAGAGGAAGAGGAAAAGGAAGCATCGGTATCGTGGAGTTGGACCTTAGAGGCGTGAAGGCCTTCGCTGCCGCCATGGAAGAAGTAGGAGTTGAGCTTAGGAGAAAATCCTTCATTCGAGTACTCGTGGATCGATGCCTGTGCTTGGATGATTCCAGCGATAAAAAAGAGCAGAAAACCTAGAGATAATCCCAGAAAGGCCCGATCGGAAAGACGGAGAAGATCTATGCAACTGCGCATTCTCTCTCTCTCTCCACTTCCGAAGTTAGGAAATGAAAGGGGCTTTACTGACCAAGAGAGAAGACACCTTGCCAATGGAGCATTTGTAATTGGCGAGTTGAATTTAAAAATTAAATATATTTAAATCAAAATCTTAATTATTTTTTATTCTAAGACCTAGATAATAAAATTAGTTTTCTTTTTCATGTGCTACGGGCATTGAGCGACTACATGACTAGAATATGATTAATTTACCTCATGCAAATCAATCAGAGATTAAGTATTATTGTAGTATAAAAAATATAAAGAAAGTTTTCAACGGATTATTTAGACTCAAGATGTAGAGGTCCATTTATACTATATATTTTATAGTTTAAAATATTTTATTTTTAAACATTTGTCAATCTAGTAGTTGTCAAATGCAGAGATTGAAATTTCTAATTTTTAAATTAAAAATGTTCATCTTTAGAAATTCAAAGTTGTCAAATGCATAATATAAGTCTCCTCGATATGGACATCAATCTTGGCAAATGTTGGAGTGTGACACCTCGCTACACGCGTGTTATTGGTTTTTTTTTTTCTTCTAAAGGAGAAGCCCTCCTCTCTATCACCAAAGAAACCCCCTATATTTCATCATAATGCTACCCACCATATACATCTCTTAATATAATCAACCATAAACACACCATCAAGATTTAACGGAAATAATCACTAAGTTATACAGTAATTCATAATACACACGGCCTAACATCTCAAACGTAAAAGTTTTCTCACATCAAACTAGAAAACTAAATACAACAACTAGCTAACAGCAACTTCATCCACCTACTCAAGCTTGCTCCTGGGATCCGTCGGGCCCTGCCTCTTTCAGAGCACCTGAAAGATAAGGCATGAGCTATTCGCCCAGCAAGAGGACTAATATGTATCACAAGTTATTAGCATATTACACGCACATGAATAGTTGTAAATGAGCATATCAATGACTAGAAAGCTTATAACTTAACAATGATCATGCCCGGAACCACACTCAGGGTGACCCCGAACAATACCTCTAGCCCCTCAAGCCAGCAATCTAAATTCAAGGTGACTAGACTCAACTTACTTTGAACCGATGAGCCGAACCCATCCACAACCCCCACATCCGTGCGGGATTGCTAGAGTCTCACCTTTACACCAGGTTCTAGCATGAGAACCGGTGAGCCAGACCCGCCCACAACCCCCACATTCGTGCGGGATCGTCAGAGTCTCGCCCTCACACCAAGTTCCAGCATTATGTCCTAGCCAATGCTAAGGCAGCCAATGACACTCACCCAATTGACCTCTTGGAGATCTACACTATCCACATCTCAAGTGCAATGATCGAAATCACTCACTATAATACCGTGACCCGAATTAAGTCTAATTAGTGTGATTTATATTAATAAATCATGTTTTATCATGTAAATCATGAATATTACGATTTGGGCCTTTAGAGAAGTCCAGGATCGGCCCAATCGGAGCTTGATACGTCGTTGATCCAACTCACTTAAGTTGGAAGGGCAAAATGGTAATTTACCTTAAACAGTGTTACTTTAATAATTTTAAATTATTGAGTGAATGTGATTGAGTTAATTTGATTTCTTTGATAGGGATTTAAATTCTAGAATTATAGAGTCTTTTAACTATATTTTGGATTTCAAAATTATTATTATTTTGACCAGAAAACGTCTCAACGAAATAATTATTTTAAATAATTTTAGAAGTTAGAAAATTCTAAGAACATATGTCTTTTTTAGTCTATGTATAAATTTATTAATTTTTATTTTTGGATTTTAAAAATAAAAAGTTTAAATCCTTTAAATAAATGAAATTTGACTTAAGGAAATAGTATAAAAAATGTGATTTTATTTAAATCTATTAATTTTAAAAGAGTATGATTCTCCAAAATTTTATGGTATTTATAGATTTCAAAACCCAACATTTTGGATCACATGGATTAAATTAGTTAAATCTTTTAATAGTTAAATATTAGAAATAAATGAAGGAGGGTTAAAATGCCAATAAGTTGTGAATGACTAAACTGCAAATAACCAAATAATTTAAAAAACACCTGCATATTAGGTGATGGACGGAAGCAGCTACGTGAGGGTCGACTCATGCAAGCTACGATTGTAGCTTGTAGAGTAACGTCGGAAATTTCCCAGCCAGTGGTAAGCCTACTGGTCTACCCTTCCATCTCTATTTAAAGCTCAGTGTAGGCAGTTGGATTTCCTTCACTCAAACTGTTTTCATTCTCTTCTTCTCTCCATTGGTTTCTTCTTTCAAAAGCTTTAGTGGTAGTTTTTTCGAGTTACTAATTTTCAACCCAACTCTTTAAGCGAAGGTAACCATTGTGTTTATTTTCAAATTCTAACTTGTTTAGGATCAAACACAAGTGAATTCGATTAAGATTTGAGTCCCAAAACCAGTTTTGAAATTTAATGGAAACTTTAATTTCTTAGGTGTTTTATTGGTTTCTCTCTTAAAATCAGAGGTTTTTAATTAATGTTTATTATCTAATTTATTTCAAAATTGAAGAGGACTTACTGTAGAGCACATCTGACTAGAAGGATGTGAAAAACGAATTCAAGAAACCCACTATTTTTGAATTTGTATTTCACTATGTTTGTCCCGTCATTGCACTGGTTGCAGGTGACAAAGGAAGAACACGACTCTCAGAAGTTCCGAGAATCGGCCTTCGGATGTTCCTAAGGAGAAACTTTGGAAGTTCTGAACTGCTGTTCGGGGTTTCGAAGCCGAGCAGAGGCCAATTGTTCCTCACTGCCTCTACTAGACAGATAGAACGATCCGAGATTGGTTTGGATCCAAGAAAAGAGATCTGTAATCCATGTTTTGTGCCTACCTTCAGAATGATGTGTTGAATTACCTAATGGCACAAAACCTATGTGAATGTATGTATCTAAACCGGTTTTGAAAGGTGTATAAACAAAACCTTGATGAACTATGAACATCACAAGCGCACACACACACACACACATACTCAGTCATCCTTCAAGTTAAAACCAAGGTCGAAGGATAGACTAGTTGAAGAATCACAGGTCGGTACTATTGGGAATCAGAGCACTGTCTGAAAGGGGGAAAAATCGAAAAGGGAGACAGGTCGATACATATCGACATATCGACAGAGACCGGTCGTTGGTCACGACCTGCCGGTGAATCAGAAAGATTAAGTTAAAATGACTTTTTTCTACTAAAATGACAGATTGTTTCAAAATCATCGTTCCTTCTTCCGCTGAGTTCTCGCGATTTCCTCCTTTCATCCCGTGACCTAGATTGGTCGATACGATCTCCCGGAACAAAATATCGCAGGAAAACCATAGGGTCTTTGTTTCTGTCACGTTAAGAAACAAAGGTGTCACGGTGTTTGTGAGATTTAGTGGTCGGATAAATCTTAGTTAGCTCTCTCCAAGCAACCATGTCGAAAAGAGAGACTATTAAATCTCGGTCTTCGACCATCGGAAAAATCCCTGAATCTGGCTCCCATTTCCTCACGACATCACCTAGGTTCGTGCAGGGTACTCCCGGATCAAGCTCTGCTCCTAAGAGCACCTCTCACAGAAAAATCTGTGCCCCTAAGACTGGATCCAGCCGTAGGTATCATCTCAGGTCTAAATCTAAACAAAACTTGAGAACCGAAGCAGAAGTGATTTCTGTTATGGTCAGTTCTGATGAGGAAGAAGGGGTAAATGTCGAAGACACTGACTGCTCTGAGTCTGGAAATATCCACTCCTTCGGTAACTTTGCTGCTGAACAAGGAAGTGGTGAAGCAAAACCACATGTGTCGCAACCCCTGATATGATTTGTCTGCAAAATCGAAGAACGTGTGTCTCAAATAGAGAAGTAGCTAGACACACTAGATAGTCGCGTGGAAAACTCAGCACAGAGTGTTCATGAAGACTATCTTGCCTTGTGTCGTCTTCTCTCTCGACGTCTACCCTCTTCCTCTACAGCATCACCTCATCCGGATGCCTCTGCTTAGGATAGTTTTTTCATGCCTTAGGTTTTATACTTTGGAAAAACTATATTGTTGGTGTTTTTGTCTAGCATCCATGATGCCCCCTCCTAAACCATATATACTAATTTATTTATCAACGATATGATATGGTTTGATTAAGTGTGTGTGCTAATTTGACGGAATGTCTTTTATCTCATGTATATTGTTAACATGGATTTTGTTAAATAGAGTAACATGCAGGTTATTAGGGAGATAGGGATCGGACTAAGGTTGCACACATCCTTGGAGTTTTGGGGAGCACAAAATATATGCTGCTTAGTTGCTGTCACTGGTCATGATAGAATAAGGAGGACGACTGATGCAACCTTGAAAGGAACCTTGGAGAAAAATAAACTTAGAGGCAGCTAAGTTTATGGGGGAGATAACTTGAGAAGCTAGAAAATAGAGTTTACTCAATGGGGGAGATGAGTCAAAGAAGCTACAAAAGATAGCTTGGAGAATGGGGGAAAAAACTCTAGGGAAGCTAGGACATTAGCTTGGCTCATGGAAGAAATCAGTTAAGTTGGAATTTAGCTTATGTAGGGGCGAACAAACTTTGATGCACGAGAAATGTGCATTGAACCGTGGGAGAGAACCATGAGTTGGAGCAAAACTTAGTTAAGCATTAAATGCAAGAAGCATGGGGGAGTGCTTGAAAATCGATGTCTGTCTACTAATCATTGTCAATTGTATGACAAAATGGGGGAGAAATTAGTAGAAATTATAAGACATCAAAACCAATTATGGGAAGTAATTTGTGAAGCCTAAGTGCTTGGGCCTTTAGAAAGAGAGAGCCATAAAGGAGAGGAATATGAAGAAGCCAATGGACATAAGGGAATGTTGCTTGGAGTTTGGAAGACCAAGTTCAAAGAAGATTGGGGGAGAAAATCTTCTCAACACTAACAACTAGTGTTGGTTTCTAGGAAATCATTGGTGTATGTGGGAGAATGAATACTAATCTTGTTTAGTTCATGAATGCATATTTATATTTTGGGACTAACCCTTCTAATGTTTTCTAGTGTTGCTTGCTTATATGATGAAACAGGAAATCATGATATGAAATAAGCTGAATAAGAATATGCGAAGATCATAATCTTGTTTTCCATTTGAATATGTACAGGTAAACAATGTAATATTTTGTATTAATGTGATGTAATAAGGGTGAGATTGTAATTGAGCTAGCTTATAGGTTTTGTCATGAAATTGACAAAGGGGGAGATTGTTAGTGCCTCGGGTCCCTAAGTTTGTCAATTACATGACTCGAGAAGAAGCACTTGCAGGTAATCGGCCATAGATGACTTTAGGTGGTACCCACACCTTAAGGGGACCATTCTTAGGCCTAGTTGAACAAATGGTAAAATCATTAAAAATCTAAAGAGTAAGCTTGACAGTGAATTAGGAACCCAACTTGGAAATATTTATTTGGTTTCACTGTCAGTTCGACCAGTCGTTCTCACCGAACCCTCAGTGGAGACAGGATCGACCCATCGTGGTCAAGGAGTGGTCGCCAGATTGACAAAGGTTCTGGATCATAGAACTGTCATTCTGGATGTGCTTTTGATCGAGAGTCTCATATGCACCAACCCTTCGATGAAAGACTGAAACGACCCCTCTTGGTCAACGACTCTTCGATAAAGACTTATGAGTTCTGAAACTCAGAACTCAGGTGGGATCTCTAGAAAACAGACATATAGGTAGCTCAAGACCGATGGAGAGTACCAGGACCGAGTTCTCGGTAAAGGGCGACATGTCGGTCTGGGTAAGACTGGTTTCTAGACTTGAAACTCTATCAGCATGGTGTTGCCTCAGACCGAGCCTCTCATATAGACCGACCTCTCGGTGCCATGAATGTCGACCCATTGGCGACATCGTCATGTCGACCGGAAAAAAATTATACCATTGGGAGTGCTTTAATGCGCAACGATCGGGTTGTTGAACGGTAACATTTCTAGTCACCGACCCCCCGGTACGCCCGACCTGTCGGTACATTACTGTTGCTGTGTCTATAAATAACAATATTTGTACAACCAGTTGGCATCCTTTGGCAAATCAGTTGGACCCTCATCATTATCAGTGAGCTTAAAGAAGGGCCAACAGAAGGATCACTCTCTCTCTCTCGCGTGCTTACACTTGGAGAATCTAATATAACCAATCATATGGATTGAGTTTGTGAGAGAGAGGAAAGGATAATAAACTAGGAAAACTTTGGTAAAACCAGTTTTCTTGTCACCCTGGAATTGTGATTGCTATACAATGGGTACAAGGCAGAACGCCGGTAGACATTGGGTGGATCTTCAAGAAGCACACATCAACGAGAAAGAGCTTCAAAGGCAAGTGCTTCTTTGTTTTAATTTTATTTTAAAACCTTTGTCTTGAAAGTGGATTAAGGAAGATTGGCTCCTGAACCAGTATAAAAAAATTCTAGAGCGTCGTCTTTGGCACAGGGGTGGGTGGAATTCTTAGGAAATAGAGTGAGGTAGAATTCATACTCTAATTGTGAGGGTGTAAGTCCTCACTTAGTGGATTTGGAGATAGTCAAGGTTGAACGAGTCTTAATAGTGGATGTAAGTTGGCTAACCGAACCACTATAAATTTGGTCTTATGGTGTTTGTATTTAGTATTTAAGTACTCTTCTCAACATACATCACTTTGCATGTTGATTATCTTATTTTACACATTGTGCACAAGCATCGATAATCAACCAATATGCAAAGGGTTATAATCTTAGTGTGATCGTTTAAATAAATTATAAATAATCTATCATATAAAACAAATCTCTTGATTAATGTTGTTATTCCGCTGCACTTAAAACAATCAAGAAATTTGTAAACACCATGGAAACTGGGATTAACCTATTCACCCCCCCTCTAATGTCAATCGTGTTCTAGCACCATGAGAAGGGAACTTTCATTTAAAAAAAAAAAAAACAAAAATAATAGTAATAATAATAATAATAACCCCAAGGTGTAGTTTTTCAATAAATTTCATGGATAATTTATTTAATAAACCAATTTAACAAAAATACCTACAAAATTAACACGGAGATCCGTAGATCTATCCAAGAGTCTCAATAAATCGGGTCGGGTCACTACAATCTACCCCCCTTAAGAAATTTTCGTCCTCGAATATAAGCTGAAGGTCATACCTTAAGTGTCGAATGAGGTTGGAAACTGCTTCCACATTGACACTTTGTTCTTCCAAGTAGAAAGCGCTGAGCCTTTGCACTACCAAACCACTAAAACCAAGTGGACGGCCTTGCCACAAAGTCTCCCCACCTCGAATCCCCAACACGCACTGTTCCTTCCTTAGACAGTTAACATAACTTATTTGCTGGTTCTACATGCTCTGTCAGAACCGAGAAACTACCCTCAGGTCTCGGTCTGAAACAATCGTCATAGGTACACCACAGAGTCTAACAACCTCCACCAAATACACCAAATCCAAGTTTCTAAAGAATCCGTCATCTACATACCAATAGATTGGGTTGACTAAGTCACTTGATCTAGTATGACCCACAATGCATCATCCCTCAAGGTGACTTCGACAAGCTAGTCACCATGATCTATAACCATGTGATCCTACATCTACTCAGGGATCAGAAGAGACTGCAATTTACCAACGGGACAAACTACAAGTTACATACTCAACTACTGCCTCTTCACACTTCTCCACCAGAACTGTTGAAATAAATGATGATACAACTTTGTGCATCCTAGACACACAACAAATCTAAGCGACAGAAGTGTCGTAATACCTCTCATGGCACTACCCTGAAATGTGTATGTACAATCTGCCCCGGAAAATCCAACCACTGACTAATCTGATGGCCCACCCATAAGGTCCATCACCTCTAGCCACAGACTCTCGCAACGCGATGCACCTCTCATCCGTCCGCTGAGCCCCTAATACTCAATAATAAATCTCTGTTCAGCTGTCTATAATCAATACACAGCCTTAGGGAGTTGTCCTTCTTCTTGGCAAACAACGCCAGTGCACCCCCAAGATGAGGTGCTAGGCTGAATGAAACCAAGAGTCTCTAACTCCCCAAGTTGTCTCAATCACAAGCCATAACTTTCCCATTCTACATAAAGACAAAGTCTAGTCCATCTTTTGAGCTATCACAGTAATCTACATAACTGCGATCTCTCCCTGACACAAACAATATATGTACGGTTGTCAAACCTTTCTTCAACTGTAAGAATGCAACTTTTTGTCTCATCCCAACTAATAACAGCCTCAGCCTTAGTCGGGCCCACGACCACGCCATCTGTTGACACCACGTGTCCCAAAAACTTAACCTTTATCAACCAAAACTCGCACTTGATGATAGCCTAAACAAAGGTCTATCATGGGAAAACACCTAGATCCTCTCCACTGATCAAACAAATCGTCAATCATTAGGAACAGACACTTGTTCCCTACTATTACTTTGTTCAACAACTGATAGTCGACGTACAACCTCATGGATTCATCCCTTTCTTGGTCAACAAAATCGGTTCGATCCAAGGAGGACAATGGGTCAATTGAAACCAAGAAACTCCAACTCCTTGAGTTGACGTTCCATCTCTAGCACCCCTACTGGCACCATCTGGTAAAGAGTAACTATATGGGGCATTTTACCCGAGGAGTAGATCCACAATAAACTCTACCTCTTGATGTGGTGACAATCCAGGGAATATCTCCAGAAGGAGATCCGAGAACTCCCCGACCACGCGAGGCATCTATACATCTGCTAATCCAAAACTCTCTCCAAACTTAAGCTAGCCACAAGCTGCACAATTTCTCAATGCTCTGACTAAAGGGCAACTGAGGCGTTCGACGTACACATCACCTGTGAGCATAGGACTTGTCACCCGCCTACGGTAACAAACCACATAATGGGAGGACAATCGATCCCTCCCCTAAACGACATCGAACGCTAGCATTTCCGTAATGCACAGGTCAAAGGCCAACACTAAACTTCCCATAATCAAAATACATGATTGACAAAATTGGTCTATAACTCTCATCCGCTCTAGCGAGGTCCTTATCCAAGTCGGGATTTTGCCAAAACTACCGTCAATGGGGGACCAAAAACAAAAACCAAGGCAATCACATGCTGGTTCCACTAGGGTCTCAAACAGTCAACCCTACCAGTCTGACCTACACATGCTCCTAGTGACTATTCTACCACTGTTGATCATAGACATGTAGGGCCACAAGAGTGCTAACTTTAGCCATACAACCTCTGGCTCAACCCCCAATCATTCTCTACAACCCTGTGTCCACATTAGTCATAAACAATACGCCTACCTCAAATGGGTCTAACGACATCCCATGGAACTCCATCGGCCATCTGAAGAGTGAACCAGCAGGACTCACTCGTCAGACACTCACAATTTTCCAAGGAGCCTACAATCACGCCCTACATAGTCACAAGCAAAGCCCACCTATAGTGGCATCACACTCCAAACACATACTCCCTCTAGACCCGGAGTAAAAACCACGACACAACCTTGAACTTACAATGCTTGACACTTGGTCAAACCACATCAACCAAGGTTTTAAACACAAACCCGCGAATCGTAAGACATTTGTGTCTAGGTCGGACCCCAAAGACCACTCACCTAACCACCAAATGCCTATAGACACTACTCAACTGCGTACTAAATCAACCACGACCTCCCTTGTTTGGAGCGAGTGCCACGTCTACCCATCACCTATTTTATCAAAAACAAGCACCAACTGACCGCTTTAACATGCGGAAAGCTAAAACAACACAAAATTTAGTATTCAATCACATATCAAGCATACCACCAAGAGTCTAGGGTGTCTACACACAACCCCAGATCTGATTTCATCTACCCAATCACACGTGGGATGAACCAAACATCTAGTCAACAACACTTCTATTTCAGACCCATGCACAGTCCGAAAGTTGAACCGCACTCTGATACCAACTGTGACACCCCGTCCCGCTACAGGCTCGTTATTGTTTTTTTTTTTCTAAAGGAGAAGCCATCCTCTTTTTCAACAAAGAAACCACCTATATTTCATCATAATACTACCTACCATATACATCTCTTAATATAATCAACTATAAACACACCATCAAGATTTAACGGAAATAATCACTAAGTTATACAGTTATTCATAATACACACGGTCTAGCATCTCAAATGTAAAAGTCTTCTCACATCAAACTAGAAAAATAAATACAACAACTACCTAACAACAACTTCATCTACCTACTCAAGCTTGCTCCTGGGATATGTCGGGCCCTGCCTCTTTCAGAGCACCTGAAAGGTAAGGTATGAGCTATACGCCCAACAAGAGGACTAATATGTATCACAAGTTATTAGCATATTACATGCACATGAATAGTTGTAAATGAGCATATCAATGACTAGAAAGCTTATAACTTAACAATGATCATGCCCAGAACCACAATCAGGGTGACCCCCAACAACACCTCTAGCCCCTCAACCCAACAATCTAAATTCAAGATGACCAGACTCAACTTGCTTTGAACCGATGAGCCGGACCTGTCCACAAATCCCACATTCGTGCGGGATCGTCAGAGTCTCGCCCTTACACCAAGTTCTAGCACTAGAACTGGTGAGTTGGACCTGTCCACAACCCTCACATTCGTGCGGGATCGTCAGAGTCTCGCCCTCACACCAAGTTCTAGCACTATCTCCCTGCCAATGCCAAGGAGGCCAACGACACTCACCCAATTGACCTCCAGGAGATCTGCACTACCCACATCTCAAGTTGTAGTGATCCGACCCAATATAATGGGTTAGCAGTAGTGGGTAGAGTTAGTCAGAAATTGACATTGTGTATGCTAGTGTTTTATTTTATTTTATTGAAATTATTTTGGGAAAAACACACTTCAAAAAAATTAGGAATTAAACTATAGGCCATGATTGCATAGACTTTCTCCTCAATTAGAACTTACAAATTTATCTCCTTCGAATTAAAATCAAGTGAATGGAAAATTTAGTTGTCAAATTAAATTTTAATTCCCAAAGTTAGAATTTCAATTAGAATTATTCTATTTAAAATTAAAATAAATAATTTAGGTGGACCCTTGGGACCCATATCTTTGGTTGAACCTGCATAGCAGTTAGTATTATCAAAAATCTTTTGGAGATTTATTTAGCTAGTTTACTTTTTTATTAAACTCAAATAATAAATTTAAAAAAATTGATTTAGGTAAATAAATAATTAAACAAATTTGTGTCAATAATTAAGTTTCAATTTTAATTAACTTGAATATAATCAATGAACGATAAATTAATCAAAAGGGAAATAAAGAAATAATGAAATAAGAGAAAAAGGTATACAAAAAAATAAAAATAAATAGAAACCCGACCCCAAAACCCGAGAATCCCACTCACGATAAAATACACCCTTCGTGAACCCATTCATGATAAAACACTCTCCTTTTTGTTCCTTTAACACCCCACGTGACCCCTTCGACCCTTACTTCCCCTAAATCCCTAACTCACGATGGAAACCCAAATCCCACTGGCGCACCTAACAAGATGTTTCCCCAAATTCGATTTATTTTCCTTCTTCCCTTCTACAAAATGGAAACGAATCTTACCTCTCCACCTAATACCTTCCGCTTTTAACTCTTCAAATCAGAATCCCTCTTGGAAGAATCTAGCTGACCTTGTCTTGTAAGAATCTGGGTGATTTTGGTCCAAACCTTTCTCTTTATCTCGATATCTCTTGCTCTATTTCTCGAAAGACAACTCCTCACCATTTAATCCATTGTTTCTCCCCTTCGATCCCCTCTACTTCCATCGCCAGCTGTGTAGTTCCATCTACAACAATCCAGCCAAGTATCGTTTGGGGTATTGCTAGTGTTCATGTACAGTCGTCACTTAGATCTTCCAAGCATATTTCTAACTTATCTTATTCTTCTCTCTTCTCCATCTATGGATTTTCGTTTGGATCTAAAGCCCCAAAGCCATCGATCCCTGTTTTTTCTTCAGCCAGCATACCCTTTACCAACAACCTCTTTGTCCGCCAAAACCACTAGACCTGCAGCTAGAACCCTGCAGATTTACTACCCGGACCATGTCATTCAATCGATTTTATGGCTTTCATTAATTTACTCCCCCACCTGATTTGTTGCTCAAGTATTTTTCTAACTTATCTTATTCTTCTCTCTTCCCCATCTACTGATTTTCGTTTGGATCTAAAGCCCCAAAGCCATCGATCCCTGGCTGTTTTTCAGCCAGCATACCCTTTTATTAGCAACCGCTCTGTCCGCTAAAACCACCAGACCTGTGCTAGAACCTTGCAGATTTACTACCCGAACCTTGTCATTCAATCGATTCCATGGCTTTCATTAATTTACTCCCCCAATTGATTTGTTTATGGTATGAACTTGGAAGCTTTCACTGTTGTATTTCAAATATTTAATTCCAGACAAATAATGATACCAATAATATCGATATAATTATTTGATTAAGATATTCAAAAACTAAAATCAGTAATCAATTATTTTATTCCGAAATATTCATTATATACTTTCTTTTAAATCATGAGATTTGTCTGATACTTACCTAATTTTTTTAAAAACTATCTATATGTATCAATTACTCGTCACATTTCTTGTGCTTTTAAAGCTTTCAATTACTTTGATTTAAACTTACAATTTTTGTCACTCTTTCTAGAAGGTAATTATAATGTATATTTTGTTCATTCAATTAGTATTTCAACCTATGTATTTAATTCATTAAGATAATATAAGTATTTTTCACCCTTTTCATTTACTTTTGTTTATAGAAACAAATCTGATTTTTCTTAAAGGTATTTATCCTTTTCTATGTAACTAATTAGTATGAAAATTTTCCATCGAGCCTTCCAACTGAGTTTTTGTTTGAACTTTTGGGAATTTACAACAGTATTTCATACACATAATTACATAAATTTTCCATTCACTTGATTTTAATTCGAAGGGGATAAATTTGTAAATTCAAATTGAGGAGAAAACGTGTGCAATCAAAGCCTATAGTTTAATTCCTAATTTTTTTGAAGTGTGTTTTTCCCAAAATAATTTCAATAAAATAAAATAAAACACTAGCATACACAATGTCAATTTCTGACTAACTCTACCCACTACTGCTAACTCGTTATATTGGGTCGAGTCACTACATCCTACCCCCCTTAAAGAAATTTTGTCCCCTGAAAATCATTCCCTGCTATCAGCCAGCTAACTTAAAGTAGGATGTAGTGACCCGACCCGGTATAGCGGGTTAGCAGTAGTGGGTAGAGATAGT
This sequence comes from Chimonanthus salicifolius, assembly GCA_013350335.1. Taxonomy (NCBI): domain Eukaryota; kingdom Viridiplantae; phylum Streptophyta; class Magnoliopsida; order Laurales; family Calycanthaceae; genus Chimonanthus; species Chimonanthus salicifolius. The sequence continues at coordinate 53,388,845 of CM023533.1, read as the reverse complement.
CAGAAATTGACATTGTGTGCTAGTGTTTTATTTTATTTTATTGAAATTATTTTGGGAAAAACACACTTCAAAAAAATTAGGAATTAAACTATAGGCTTTGATTGCACACATTTTCTCCTCAATTTGAATTTACAAATTTATCCCCTTTGAATTAAAATCAAGTGAATGGAAAATTTAGTTTTCAAATTAAATTTTAATTCCCTAAAGTTAGAATTTCAATTAGAATTATTCTATTAAAAATTTAAAATAAAAAATTGGGGTGGACCCTTGGGACCCACATCCTTGGTTGAACCTACATAGCAATTAGTATTATTAAAAATCTTTTGGAGATTTATTTAGCTGGTTTCCTTTTTTATTAACGTCAAATAATAAATTAAAAATATGATTTAGGTAAATAAATAATTAAACTACTTTGGCTCAGTAATTAAGTTTCAATTTTAATTAACTTGAATATAATCAATGATCGATAAATTATTCCAAAGGGAAATAAAAAAAATAATGAAATAAGAGAAAAAATTATACAAAAAAAAAATAGAAACCCGACCCCAAAACCCGAGAATCCCACTCACGATAAAATACACCCTTCATGGACCCATTCCCAATAAAATACTCTCCTTTCTGTCCTTTAACACCCAACGTGACCCCTTCGATCCTTACTTCCCGTAAATCCCTAACTCATGATGGAAACCCAAATCCCACTGCCGCACCAAACAGGATGTTTCCCCAAATTCGATTTCTTTCTCCTTCTTCCCTTCTCCAAAATGGAAATGAATCTTACCTTTCCACCTAGTACCTTCCGTTTTTAACTCTTCAAATTCGAATCCCTCTCGGAAGAATCCAGCCGACCTTATCTTGTATAAATCCAGGTGATTTTGGTCCAAACCCTTCTCTTTATCTCGATATCTCTTGCTTTATTTCTTGAAAGAAAACTCCTCACCATATAATCCATTGTTTCTCCCCTCTGAGTCCCTCTACTTCCATCGCCAGTTTCGTAGTTCCATCTGCAACAATCCAGCCAAGTATCATTTGGGGTATTGCTAGTGTTCATGTACGGTCTCCACTCAGATCTTCCAGGTATTTTTCTAACTTATCTTATTCTTCTCTCTCTTCTCCATCTATTGATTTTTGTTTGGATCTAAAGCCCCAAAGCCAATGATCCCTGGCTATTTTTCAGCCAGCATACCCTTTACCAGCAACCTCTTTGTTCGCTAAAACCACCGGACCTTCTGCTAGAACCTGCAGATTTACTACCCAGACCATGTCATTCAATTGATTTCATGGCTTTCATTAATGTATTCCCACACCTGATTTGTTTATGGTATGAACTTGGAAACTTTCATTGCAGTATTTCAAATACTTAATTCGAAACAAATAATGATCCCAATAGTATTGATATAATTATTTGATTAAGATATTCCAAAACTCAAATCAGTAATCAAGTATTGTCTTCAGAAATATTCATTATATACTTTCTTTTAAATCATGAGATTTGTCTGATACTTACCTAATTTTTTTTTTTAAAACTATCTATATGTATAATTGCTCGTCACATTACTTGTGCTTCTAAAGTTTTCAATTACTTTGATTTAAACTTACAATTTTTGTCACTCTTTCTAGAGGTAATTATAATGTATATTTTGTTCATTCAATTAGTATTTCAACCTATATATTTAATTCATTGAGATAATATAAGTATTTTTCACCCTTTTCATTTACTTTTGTTTACAGTAACAAATCTGATTTTTCTTAAATTATTTATCCTTTTCTATGTAACTACTTACTATGAAAATTTTCCATCGAGCCTCCCAACTGAGTTTTTGTTTGAACTTTTGGGAATTTTCAATAGTATTTCATACACATTATTAGATTTATATATATAACCAAGAGAAACCAGTCCCCGACCTTTGAGTTAGCTGGCTGATAGCAGGGAATGATTTTTAGTCTCCAAATCGTTGATATTTTGAGGACTGTTTGGGCCAGAACTTCATTTAGATCTGGCCAGCAAAAAATGTCCTTATTCTGCTCAAACTGGATCCTTAAACCGGCCTTGTTAATGATCAACTTTCGTCTGTAGATATAAAACCCATTTCGTGCCTAGGTTTTAACCTTTAGTTGTCTAATATCCATATGCGAGGGCAGCACCCATCACCTATGTTTAATAATCCTCATATACCTATTTAGTATATGTTATTTATAGATATATTGTTAGAAGTAATATTAATAATACTTAGAACTCCAAACAAATTTATATGCAGCGTTTCCTGGATTCCTATTACTTAATTTCAACTTGGAAAGCGTTTGGGTTCATTGCTTACACTTCATGAACTTCTAGGTGAAGAGAATAATTTCACTTACATGATATTTATTTAAATGTGCAAAGTAAAAATGTTGTAATGTATTGTTTTGTATTTGGAATTTGATGGTTGGACCTACAAATAGGCTGAGTGTTCGTTTGAATAACGGTTGGAGTTTGATGCAAGACTCACAGTAGTGTAAGGGAATTATTGGACTAAAATGTTTTAATAGTCGTGAGTAGACTCAGTGAGCCCGGATTTGTGGAACCAACAATTAATGTTGTTGAAAGGTATAATACTCATATTCGATTGGTTGTGGAAAGATGACTTGTGATGTTATATGTTTTACTATGTTAGCCAAATTTGGATTGTATGGTATTATTTGGAATGTCATGTTATTATTTGGCAAGTATGGACTTGTGTAGCTTAATTGTTATAATTTTTATGTTGTTATACAAATGTGCTTATGTTATGATATGTTGTGTTATGGCATAATATGCATGCTAGAACAAGGTTGAACATGATTGAAAGTTCTTTTGGGAGCTAGAACAACACGATTGACCCTAGCGGGGAGGAGGGAGGGGGGGGGGGGGGGGGGGGGGGGGAATAGGTCAATCTAATATCGTTGGTCCTTTTTAAAATTATCTTGATTGATTAATTAAGTGCAGCGGATATACCAATCAAATAAGTATGTGTTAGCAAATGTCATTAAACAATCAACACAAGAAAATAACTCTAACACCACAAATAAAAGGACAATATATAAAGTGGTCCGGTTTGCCAACCTAAATGCAGTGTTAGGACTCACTCAACCTTGAGATGTCCCCAAATTCACTATCTGGGGACTTACACCCTCACAATTAGAGTATGAATTCCATCTCACTCAATCGGCTGAGTATTCCACCCACCACGGTGCCAGAGAGGACGCTCTAGAGTTTTTTAATAGTGGTTCCGGAGAAAATCCCCCTTAATCCACTTTCGGGTCAAAGGTTTTAAAATAAAATAAAATCAAGAAGCACTTGCATTGAAACTCTTTCTCGCTGATGTGTGCTTTTTGAAGATTCCACCCACTGAGTGCCGACGCTCCTCCTTATAGCCGTCGTATAATAATCACTAAGTCAGGGTGACAAGGAAACTTGGCTGAACCAAAGCTTTCCTAGAGAAGTTCTTTTCTTCCTCTTTTCCTCACTGACAAACTCAATCAATAGATTGGTTAATAAAAGATTCTCTTTCCTCCTCTCTTTCTCACTTTCAAATACAATCAATAGATTGCTTGTTTAATATTCTTCTCATAAGAGTGTTGATCGTTCGTTAGAGTGTATAACTCTTTTTTAGCTCAAGGAAGATAATAAAACGATCACCCAACACTCATATTTATAGAGGAGTCTTAACGGTCTTTCTGATTATCCAGGACTGACAGGTCAGTGGCACTGATGAGTCGGCGTTCATATTTATTACCGTTCAACAACTCGACCGTTGCAATTAAATGCACTCCCAGTGGCAAAATTACTTCCCAGTCGACATGTCGGTGTCATCGATGGGTCGATAGTCCATACGAGAGGCTCGGTTTGGGGCAAAGACATGCTGAGAGTAGTTTTTAGTATAGAAACATGTTGCCCAGAACGACCTGTCGTCCTTTGCCGAGGGGTCGGTTCTGTTATTCTTGATCGGTCTTGAAATACCGAGATGTCTGTTTGATCAAGAGCCCATTTGAGTTCACAATCCATAACTCACAAGTCTTTTTACCGACGAGTCGTCGACCACGAGGGGTCGTTTAAGCTCATCATCGAGGGGTCGGTGCATATAAGACTATCGGTCAGAGGCATATCCAGAATGACAGTCCAATGATCAGGAACTTCTCTCAAACTGACCGACCAATCCTTGACCACGATGGGTCTATCCTATCTCCATCGAGGGGTCGGTGAGAACGACTGGTCAAACTGACAATGAACATAATTCATATTTCCAAGTTCACTGTCCAGCATCCTCTCTTAGGTTTCTTTATGGATTTACCATTTGTTCAACTAAGCGTAGAGATAATCCTCTCTAAGATGTGGGTACCACCTAATGTCATCTATGACCAATTATCTGTTTTTGTGATTGCCATATCGATGAACTTGAACTTGGTGGAGCATGATCTTCACTCTTGATCATCTGGAGTCTTCAAGCTTCTTAGCAAGTGCTTTTTCCCGAGTCATGGAATTGACCTACAGGGACTCGGCCAAGCCGGGGCACTAATAATTTTCCCCTTTGTCAATTTCATGACAAAACCTAGAAGCTAACCCAATGACAAGCCCACTCTTATTATAACACATTTGAATACAAAATATTTCATCACATGTACATATTCAAATGGACAACAAGACTATGATCTTCACATATTCTTGTTCTGCTTGCTTCAAATGATGATTCCCTATTCAAGCACACAAATAAACAACTCTAGAGAAGTCATTAGAGGAGTTAGTCCAAAACATAGATCAAAGGACTAAGCGAGATTTCCTAGCCAACAACACTACCTAGTGTTGAGAAGATTTTGTCCCCTAATCTTCTTGAGTTTGAACTCCCAAACTCCAAGCAAGCATAGACATTCTCCCTATGTCCATTGGCTTCATTATATTCCTCCCCTTTATGGCTCTCTCTTTATAGAGGCCAAGCACTTCAGATTTATCATGCACTCCCCCATTCTTACAACTTCTACTAATTTTCTCACCCATTTTGTTATTCAATTGACAAAGATTTAGTAGTTAGACATCGAGTTCAAGCACTCCTCCATGCTTCTTGCATTTAGTGCTTAAAAAGTTGTGCTCCAACTCATGGTTCTCCCCCATGGTTCAGTGCAGACTTTTCGTGCATCAAGGTTTATTTGTCCCTTCGCAAGCTGAGTTTTAGCTGATTTCTTCATGGGTTAAGCTAATGTACCTAGCTTCCTTTGAGTATCCTCCCCATTCTCTAAGCTATCCTCTTAGCGTTTTCTCCCTAGACCCCCATAAACTCAGCTACCCCTAAATTTATTTTTCATCAAGTTTCTTTTTCAGCTTGCATTAGCCTTCCTTCCTATACTGTCATGACCAGTGATAGTAGCTAATCAACACAAGCCTTATGCTCCCCCATACTCCAAGGATGTCTGTATCATCGCAGTCCGAACCCTATCTCCCTAACATGCCAATATAAAACCAACTTATTCAACTAGTCTATTTAACAAAAACTATGTTGACTATAGACAAAAGATATAAGGCATTCAAATACAGAAATACATACTTCATACCAAACCATATCATTTCATTAAAACAAAATGTGCATTCAGTGTAATAGCCCGAATTTTTAAATCAACGTATAAATGGCATTTATTTATTTTAATAATGGAAAAATTGGAATTTTGATATTATGGATGTTAAATGGATCAAATTTTGGGGCAAAGGCCCAAGTGGGGTCCAATGGACCATGGATTGGATGGAATCCATTTAAAGGGTCAATAATGGTCAAAGTGGACCCGATAACCATGTGGGACCCAATGGATCAAAATTGATTCAAACTCTAAGGTAAATGGTAGAAAATAATTTATTTGGGCCATGGGCCCAATGGTGACCCAATTGATTGAAATGGGTTGAATTGGAATTAAACCACCTAAATTAATGATGAGATGGTTAAGATGGCATAACCAAGTGGGGCCCACCTCCACCTCACCAAGTGAGGTGGCGTGTGGACCAAGGAAAAGGTGGGGCCGACCATCATGGTTGACTTGGTCAACCATGGATAAATTAAGGGGACTAAGGTGGATTAAAGTAAATTAAGTTGATTAAATTATATTAAGTCATCTAAGTTAAGATTAATGGGGTTTAAGTGATATGGCCGAATGGAGCCCACCTCCACCTCATCAAGTGAGGTGGCAGGTAGGGTAGGTGTTGGTGGGGACAGTCCACCATGGTTGATTTGGTCAACTATGGGTGGATTTCTTAGAAAGAGAATTTAATGGAATTAAATTAAATAGGAAATAATTAACCTAAGTAATGGTCTAATTTAATTAATTGAGTTGGTCAAATTAAGGTCAAATAAATAAGTCAAAAAAGGCAAGTCAAAGGGTGGTTTCATCCCATTCAAACCACCCAAAGAAACACAAAAATACCATGGACTTAGGGTGGTGGTTTCATCTCAACCACCACCACTTAAGGTATGGGGACCCATACCTCTCATCATATGGTAAGAGGTCAAAGGGAGGAAGACCAAACCACTCCCTCACAAAGAGGCCAAGCCGTTGACTTGGTGGTGGTTTGGTCTCAACCACCACCACCAAGGACAAGGGAGCCATGCTTGGTGGGTGAGAGCCATCATGGAAGTGTGTAGGCTAAGGAACCAAGGATTGGATGGCTTTCACCTTACCACTCAAGCCACTCTCATTCCTCTCCTCTACCCTCCCATTGCCGACCCCATCTAAGGAAAAACAAGGAGAAGAAACTTAGATGAAAAAGAAGAGAAGAAAGAAGTGGAATTTTTAGTTCATCACTCTAAGATCAAGGTCTATTATCTTCCCTCTCATCATCTTCCCCTCTCCCTCTCTCAAGCAAACCCTACCTTGGCCGATCCTAAGTTTGGAGGGTTTCACCATTGATCAAGCATCTTGGCCGATCAAAGATCAAGAGGAAGGAGAAAGGAGGCCAAGGAGTCCGACGGGAGCAAAGAAAGGCCGGAGGAGTCGTCGGTGTGGTAAGAAATTCTTAAACAAGAATTTATATTATTTATAAAGGTTAAGATATATTTATGGAATCCATTTCTTAGAATGAATGGTGGCCACAAATGTTATGGGCCTTAGATCTAAGATCCATTCAATGATAAGATGAGAAATGGATGAAAAGGGGAGAGATAGATTAAGAAAAAAAATAAATAAATAAAAGGATTAAGGAGGCTATTGTAATTAAATGGATTTAAGCATGGAAGTAATGGGTTTTTGAATGGATTGATGGACCATAGGGTTCGGCCATGTAGTGTGGCCGAACCCCATGGTAAATGGTTGATGATTTAATTAGGGTTTTAAGGTTTAAAGGCTACGGAGAGTGATTATGATTGTAGGCTTGTAAATGATTAAATGTTGGAAAAATTTAAAGGGGGTTTTAAACAAGAAAATCATAGGATATGTAAATGATTTAATGGCCTCCAAAAAAAATTTGGTGAATGAAGGAGAATGATGAACCATGGGTTCGGCCATGGTGTATGGCGAACCCCATGGTGATGGAATGATGAATTAAATGGTTATGAAAGCGTGGAAATTAATGGTAATTAAGTGGATTTTTGTTAGGCATTTTAAACAAGGTTTTAAATGAGTAGAGATGAGGTTTTTAAAATAAAAATTATGGACCATGGGTTCGGCCATGTACCATGGCCGAACCCCATGGAGAGACTTTGAGGAATTTAGTGTTCTTGGAACCATGGAAAATAAAATGGAATGATGGTTAAATTAAATGGACCAAAGTATATCTTATGATGATTATGAAAGGATGATTTAAATGTATGTTTTAAATTCAATTATGGTGGGACCAAATGAAGTGAAATGGACCCAAGAAAAGTAGGAAAAAAGACATCATGGGTTCGGCCATGGTGTATGGCCGAACCCATGACCCAATGGTAGGTCATGTTATGGGCCAAATATTGAATTATGTATGGGATTAGATGATTTGAAATTTAATTAAATTAGGTGGCTGATTTTAGGGATATTACGTCATGGTCATTAAATCATTAATGGGGCTAAGTATATGGATGAATTATGGACAAAAATGTACATGGATGGAGGAGATATTAAATCATAGAAGTCTAGTGGCATAACCGTAATTATTGGCCACATTGAAGAACCATGGGTTCGGCCATGGTACATGGCCGAACCCCATGTAGGTTGGACATGAACTTGGGTGCATTAAGATGACATTATGAGTGACTAAATGAAACTTAGGGTTGCTGCGTTTTAGGCTCACAAATTAGAATGTTTAAAGGGCTAAAAATTGGAATTATGCAATGAAAAGGAGGCTAAGTTAAGGGCTGATTTATGATAATCTTGTAACATGGTTAGGGATCATTAATGGATCTAGGTTTATGATTAGTTAGGGACTTAATAATGAATAAGATATGGACTAACTTGGAAAATGTATAATAAGGTATCAAGACATCGCAAACGGTACGCGATCGGCGACCAGAATTATCGGACGAAAACGGAAAAGGACGTTATCGGTATTCGGTAGGATTCCTACCTTTTTGCAAGCCGTGGATTATGTGTATGTGATGGTTTCCGTATTTTATTTCGGTAATTATATGGTTTATTTTATGGATGATATTTTAAATGCTATGGATTATATTTTAATGCTATGGATGATATTTTTAAGCCTATGGATTATATTCCAATGCTATGGATTTTATATTAGTGATATGAATCATATATATACTACATAGCATAATGCACTTACATCTCATGCATGGCATGGGCGGGAAAATAAAGGAACCGGAGTCCATGCTCCGTCGGGGCGACTGAGAAGCAAACATGGGGATAGCCAGATGCGCTCTAACCGGAGTCCATGCTCCGTCGGGCGACCGAGAACAAACATGGGGATAACTTGATATGCTATAACCGGAGTCCATGCTCCGTCGGGGCGACCGAGAAGCAAACATGGGGACACCTTGACGAGGCTTTGCCGTTAAGGGGGATATGACATTTGATGATAATATAGATGATGGGTGGGACACATGACATAGGCACCCATGGTATGGCATTCATTTTATGGGATTTATCATATTATTATTGGTATGCTTGTATCACTAATCCATGTGCTAGCCCTACTCGGAGTCCTATTGGGCGTGTTGTCTAACGCCCTACTTCTACCCTAGCTAATGACGCAGGAGACGGCGCAAACGGTGGACACGACGGGAGCCAAGCGTAGGAGCTTGGGAAAGTAGCTACTTGTTTTATTTAAGTTTTATTTTGGAAAAGTTGTAATTTAAGTAGCATAGCTTGTCGGCATGTAATAATTACTGTTTCTTGCTATGGTTTGGACTATACGCTGGACGTTAACATTTTGAGACATAATTATGAACATAGGGGTATTTTAGTAATTTAACGATGTATCTTCCCTTCTATCTAAAACTGGTAGGATAGGCTCTATTATAACCCCCGCATTAATGTTAAATTTCTGCAAGCTTACTTCTACGTGTGAACCATTCTTCGTAGACTTAGTTCCACGCACACGTAGGGTTGGCCAGTTAAGGGCCGGGCTTTAGAAGCTTGGACTTAACTCGCGTCGTGACATCTGCGCCCGTTGTCACTTTTATTTCCAAAAAAAAAAAATTAGACTCTGATTTCGGTGAAAATGGGGCGAGCGTTACATTCAGTACTTATGGTTCAGATAGGAACATCATGGATGCTTAATCAAAATATCAATAGTATAGTTTTTCCAAAAACATAAAACATGAAAAACTACCCTAAGCATAGCCATCTTGAGGAGGGGTTGGAGGAGGAGGGGATGGGGTGTCTGGAACTCTGTCCGAGAGGGAGACAATAGAAGCTAGATGTCGGACAGTCAACACAAGACAATCTAGACTTGTTTCAAGGAAGTCTATTCTCCTTTCTAGTTTGAAGACTTTCCTGCCAAGAGTGACATCTTCTTGAGGAGGATACTGAAATTCTTCTTCCTTAAAACTGTGATTTTCCTCCTCACTGGTGTCATCAGGGATATTGACATGGTTTTCATTACCAGTTTGAAAATCAATCCCTTCTTCTGCATCTTGTCTCCTTTCTTCACGTCTCTCTTCGACGAAGATGACACCTTTATCAATGATGGGTTCTTCTTCCACCTCGGGTTGAGTTTCCTATTGGTCCTGAACCTGCTCAAGAGTTTAAGGGCTTGACCCCGGGCAAAACAGAGAAGCTGACCTTTTGGTTCATTTGGCCCATTGATCTACACGACTAGTTTCTCCTCGTTCTATACAGGTCTTAGGACGTGTCTGTGCTGACATCTTTCTATGCATGAATTTTCCTAGAAGGGATCCTCAACTAGTAGTTCAAAAGTGGATGACATGAAGACTGAGCCTAACCTGATTTAGGAGAATCACGCAGAAATAGTGATTTTCTGGCTTTTGAGGATTGGAGAAATGAACGCCCTATGGTTTCCGGCACGGAAATCTCTCCGAAAGGTCCTATCGACTAGTCTAGGGCACATGAGGAGAATGAGGGACCACCAGACTTTCGTGGGAGGGGGGACAATGAATTCAAATGAATTGTCGTTTTCGCAGAAAGGGTCCATTTTTTAATTCAAACTTTCTTTCTCACCGACATGTCAGTTCCATCGATAGGCCAACTTTTTCGACATTTTTCCCCCTTTTCAACAGTGCTTGATTTAACACAGTATCGACATGTCTGTCACACCGACCGGTCTTATTCACCGACATGTCGATTACTCTGAGAGGTTCAGATTGCTAAGCAATCATCCTTGATTTGTGCAACTTGATAAAGTCCTATTCTAAGCACGACATACATAGATTTATTCCAATGCATGACTCATCAAATCAATAAATATGCACATACAAAAATTCTCATTCCAAAACATACAATTCAAAATATTTTGAGTGGAATTTATGGCTTCCAAGTAGAATATGTACTATAGCCAGGAAGAGTACATTCTAAACTTATAGTTAGCCAATTTCTCTCCTCATGTCATAGCATTTTTTTGCTATGTAAACTCCCTTGGACTCTTGTGAGTGCATTTGTAGTGGTCTAAGATATGGAAATGAATCTTAAACCAAAACAAAACATGATTAATGGCCTATGTCCTAGGTATGAAGATTGTGGCATTCCCCAGGGTTTCTTTTATGATTGGGTGTTTGTTGATATCTTTTAGGCATAGGCTTTACTGGATTTTGCCTTTGTGCTTTCCTTTTCAAGTATCTTTTCAGATGATGACAATTTCTTTTAAATTGCCCATCTTTGTGACAGAAGTTGCGCTTACCCTTCGAAGAGTGAGAGATACTTGTTTTTCTAAGCACTCCATTGTTCATAGGTACTTTGGTGGATGGGGCACCAAGACCAGACCTATCACCATGTTGTCTACCTACACCATGGAGTCTTTTAAGCCTTTCATCTCCTTGGGTGAACTTATCTTGGAATTTTTCTTTATGAGTTTTTAATTCTTTGACTTCCAAAGATAGTTTTTTAACATCTTCTTCAAGAAGTTTATTGTGATTAATAAATTTTCGAGATCCGTACAGTGGATACTTATCTCATCTTGAAGGCTTTTATTACTCTCTCGAAGTTTTGTATTTTTAGTATTGGACAGTTCTAGTTTAGAGGTGAGGAGAGATTTTTCATTTTTCTAAGTCTTCCACTTGATTAGAGAGGTTCAGGTTTTCATTCTTAACCTTTTTTAGTTTTTTGGCTAACCTCTCACTCTCAAGGAATATGGCACTGTAGGAAGTTTGAATATTTTCATCATCACTCTCATCCTCTGTTTCAATTGTGGGATTTTCTTGATCACATGCGATTGAGGCTATAAGACCTTTTGATGTATCAACTTTTCGTTGGGTCTCATCATCTGAATCACTTTCTGATTCAGAAGTTTCAACATGGGTCACACCCACATTCATAGCCTTTTTTAGTTTATCTGTGGGACATTCATTCATGAAGTGTCCTCTCCCCCCACAATTGGAACAAGTTTGTTCCTTGAAATCCTCTATCTCTTTCCCTTTCCCTCTAATTTCATCTTGCCTTCTTGGGTAATTTTTACTTGGTTCACCCTTACCTATTCTTCTCCAGTTATTTCTTTTAACAAAGTTTTTATAAAACTTTTTGGCAAGCATTGCCATTTCATCACTTGAGAGTTTATCTTCTGAACATTTTACTTTTTCTTTAGTCTTTTTTTGTTTTACGGAAGATTTCAAGGCAATTGTTTATCCTTTGGTTGTTCAAAATGTAGTTCGTAGGTTTATAATGAACCAACCAAATCATCTATATTCATTAAGAACACATCTCTGTTGTCCTCCATGGCTACTTCTTTGGGTTTGAATTTTCAGCAAGATTCCGGACAATTTTGGCATATACTTTGTCCTCAGGTATCTCTTCCCCTAAAGTGTACATTTGATTTACAATGTCGTTAACTTTGGAATAAAAGTCCATGAAGACTACATCCTCCTTCATCTTGAGAGTGTCAAACTGATTTGGAGGATCTGAAGTTTCGACCTCTTGACTATTGTGGTCCCTTCATGTGTTCTATCTAGAACTTCCCATGCCTCCTTTGCAATTTTACAGGCATGATCCGCCTGTATTCACTGTTAGAAACTGCACAATTTAGTGCATTTATGGCTTTCCCATCTGCTGTCTGAGCAGCTTTCTCAGCAGGGGTCCAAGAGGCAAAAGGCTTGGGCACCTTGGATACGGCGGTTGCTCTGATTTTTTCTTCCATGGGTTCCACCCATCCAGTCTTTACAATATCCCATACTGATGTGTCGATGGAAACAAAGAAACTCCTCATTTTGGTCTTCGATGAGGAATAGTTTGTTCCATCGAAATAGGGAGGTTTGGATATTGCATGACTGTCTCCTATGGTGTTTTAGCTTGGATCTACTCGGATGGTTACATCCTTGTAACGAGCACTAGGCTCTGATATCAATTGAAGTTCCTTTGGGAGCTAGAACAACACGATTGACCTAGGAGGAGAGGGGGGAGTGAATAGGTCAATCTAATATTGTTGGTCCTTTTTAAAATTATCTTCATTGATTAATTAAGTGTAGCAGATTTAACAATCAAGTGAGTGTGTGTTAGCAAATGTGATTAAACAATCAACACAAGAAACTAGTTCTAACACCATAAACAAAAAGACACAAGATATAAAGTGGTTCGGTTCGCCAACCTACATCCATTGTTAAGACTCGCTCAGCCTTGAGCTATCCTCAAATTCACTATGTGGGGACTTACACCCTCACAATTAGAGTAGGAATTTCACCTCACTCAATCGGTTGGGAATTCCACCCACCACTATGACAAAGACGACGTTCTAGAGTTTTTTTATAGTGGTTCCGGAGCAAATCCCCCTTAATCCACTTTCGGGTCAAAGGTTTTAAAATAAAATAAAACTAAGAAGCACTTGCCTTGAAGCTCTTTCTCGCTGATGTGTGCTTCTTGAAGATTCCACCCATTGAGTACTGACGCTCCTCCTTATAGTCGTCGTATAGCAATCACTAACTTAGGGTGACAAGGAAACTTGCCTGAACCAATTATTTCCTAGATTAGTTATTTTCTTACTCTTTTCCTCACTTACAAACTCAATCAATAGGTTGGTTGATAAAGGTTTTTCTTTCATCATCTCGTTCTCACTTTCAAACACAATCAATAGATTGATTGTTTAAGATTCTTCTAACAAGAGTGTTGATTGTTCCTTAGAGTGTATACTCTTTTTAGCTCAAGGAAGACAGTAAAACGATCACCCAACACTCATATTTATAGAGGAGTCTTAACGGTCTTTCTGATTATCCAGGACTGACAGGTCGGTGGCACTGATGAGTCGGCGTTCATATTTATTACCGTTCAACAACCCGGCCGTTGCAATTAAATGCACTCCCAGTGGCAAAATTACTTCCCAGTCGACATATCGGTGTCATCAATGGGTCGATAGTTATGGCACCGATAGGTCGGTCCATACGAGAGGCTCGGTCTGGGGCAAAGACATGCTGAGAGTAGTTTTTAGCATAGAAACCTGTTACCCAGAACGACCTGTCGTCCTTTGCCGAGGGGTCAGTCCTGTTACTCTCGATCGGTCTTGAAATACCGAGATGTCTGTTTTATCGAGAGCTCATTTGAGTTCACAGTCTCGAACTCACAAGTCTTTTACCGACGAGTCGTCGACCACGAGGGGTGGTTAAGTTCATCACCGAGGGGTCGGTGCATACGAGACTCTCAATCATAAGCATATCCAGAATGACAGTCCAATGATCAGGAACTTCTATCAAACTGGCCGACAAGTCCTTGACCACGATGGGTCTGTTCTGTCTCCACTAAGGGGTTGGTGAGAACGACTGGTCGAGTTGACAATGAACATAATTCATATTTTCAAGTTCACTGTCCCGCATCCTCTCTTAGGTTTCTTTATGGATTTACCATTTGTTCAACTAAGCCTAGAGATAGTCCTTGCTAAGGTGTTTGTACCACCTAAGGTCATCTATGGCCAATTATCTGTCTTTGTGATTTCCATATCGATGAGCTTGAACTTGGTGGAGCATGATATTCACTCTTGATTATCTTGAATCTTCAAGCTTCTTAGCAAGTGCTTTTTCCCGAGTCATGGAATTGACAAACAGGGACTCGGCTAAGCCGGGGCACTAACAATGATGTTATGCTATTGGATACGTGTTTATACGGTAGACCATGCTTTGAATAATTTTGTAATCCTTGGAGTATGTAGTTAGAGATTATAGCATGTTATTAGCAATGGTGGCATGATGGTAGAGATAATGTGGGTAGGCATTGCATTGAACATGTCATTCTCATATTAATTGTGATTGGGTGTAACACCCAAGAAATTTTAATATTAATTAATGGGATTAAAAAGGGTAATTAATGATTAATTAAGATTAAGGAGACTTAATTTAGTAATTAAGATGGGATTAAGTGAGATTTAATTTGGAGATTAAAATATAATTTAATGTCAAGTGATGTGGTGGGAAATTAATTTATGAAATTTAATGAAAATAAATTGATGATGGGGCATCATGCCACATAGGCGATGATGTGGCACGCCACATGGAAATGTGTGACCCAACACCACATTTCCCTTGACTTAAGGCAACCAAAAGAGGGAAAAAACCTCCACTCCCTTATTTTATTACCCTCACACGACACTCCCTCACAAATTCCTCTCCTTAACACGACACACTCTCTCCTTTCCATTTCCTTCACACGGCAAACACACCCTCTTCTCCATTCCCACCACCGTGCACCCCATTTTTCCACCCTTTCACATGATTTTCCCCTCCTCTTTTCTCCTCCATTAGTGAAACTCAAGCAAGAAAGAAAGCAAGAGAAGAAGGGAAGAAGAAAGAAGGAAGAAAAACCATGGAAAGCTTTGTAAGAGGTTTGTTTTTCTCTCTAAAATTAGTATTAAGACCTAATTTGAAGATTAGGATGGTTTAGAATCAACCCAAGACAAATTTAGGTAAAGAAAATGAAAATTTGAAAATTTGGGGATTTTTTTGGTTTTTCCACAATTCATGGAATTTGATTTAAGATCCATGAGTTTATTAATCAAATCATGAGTATTGAGTTTCTAAAATGTGACCAATTATATGTGGAATCAATCTAAGGGGTTCGGAGTAAGAATCAAGAACAATGACCCACCCTTATATAATTTTCGAGCTCAAGGAACTCGGCCCGCACTGAAGTTTTCTGCAAGTGACTGTATGAAGAAGACTAGTCTTGGAACCTGCTAGACGTTCCGAGACAAGTACCGAAGGCTCAGACAGTCCGAGGGAACGTATGATTGTCCAAGGACCATTGAAAGGTATGAGTCTCAAAACCTGCCTCGGACATTTTTAGGTCAAGTTCCGAGAAGACCAATGAACCCCCGGAAGGACTAAACACTTAGGAAAATCTGATAATCCCAAAAGAGGACCCGAGGTCTCCGAACCTGGCTCGGAAGTACCGAGACCAGGTTCCGAGCAACATAGTATGAACTACATGTCTTGGAAGTACCGAGAGAAGACCTAGAAGTTCTGAAGTCTCGGAACTTGGTTCAGAGGTTTCGAAATCAATTTCAGAGGAAACCTATGTATTGTGTACTTCAGACGATTTGAGGAATGACCCGGATGTTCCCAAGATTCGGAACAAGCTTCGGAAGTACCGAATCGAGTGACTCAAGTTTCGAACTGGCAGTGACTAGACCATTTTGATCTTAACCTCCACACTTTGGTTTTGATCATTTATGCAGGATTAATAAGACAACAGTGACATTCTCAAGGGTAATTAATAAAAGTACTAAGTAGTAGATTTGGAAACAAAGGACATTAACTAATGATGTGATTATTGTGTCTTAATCCATGGAAATAACCGAAGGACTTGAAGCTGACTTAGGAGTCGTACAAGCCACTTCGTGATTATTCCTCCCCGACAACTTATCTCCAATCACGTAGGTTTTCCTACCTACTTGAAGTTCCATAGTGATATTATATATGTGTATTTGATTTAAAGTTCTAGAAATTGATTTGAATGTATGTTTTGAGAATGATTTGATAAAGTGTAGCTTCAAATATGGAAAATATGAATTATTTTGTATATTGTCAAATGGATTTGCTATCATTGCATGGGATGAACTTCATTCATTTGCATGGGATGGGAAAACATGAGACCGTGGTAAAGGGACGACGTACTTTAGTCGGAAATATTTATACATGTATGAAACGAATAACCATTTTATATGGCCGCGTCCATGGGTTATAGAAATTATGGCATTCTAGTTGGGCACAAAACTACAGGGTTAGAAGAAGTCTCGAAACCTGCGCAGGAGTATGGGTGTGTAGCGTTCCCCTGTTAGTTCCGGTTAAATTGCTAGTATTGGATAGTAGCTCCCAGCCGGTGCCACATGAAAGCTACGGACATAAATAGACAATGCACCCATGGCATCACACTTCACGTTGATTTTTAGACGAGTTTGACATCATTATGATTATTATTAAATGAGCATGATTTGGATTTGAATGTATTGTTTCATTTATGAGATATAATTGAAATTTGAACATGCGATTTCAAATTTGATTTTCAATGAGGTTTGAATGACTTATGAGATATTGATATTATGTTTTCATCACATGTTGGTATCCACTTTGATGGGAATTCCTATTGGGCACTTTGACTAAGCCCTCAATTCTTTCTCCTTTTTAGAATTTAATGCAGATAAGGAGAAAGGCGATGAAGCAGGGCCAAGTAATAGTCAAGCGTGAATTAAAAGAAAGCAAAAATGATGAACTTGGAGAAATTACTCTTTTTGATATTTTGGAATTGAAGAAGACATAGTTTATTTGCTTATTTTGTTTACATATTGAGAAAGTGTAATTTTGTAGGAGTTATGAGAATGGAAATATAATACCTTATGTTTAAACTCCTAGATACTTGTGTGAGACTTGTTATTTGTAATTTGACTTATGTGGGATCTTTACAGTTTGCTTTGAAATGTGATTAGTCATTATTCAGATGTATCAAATATCTGTATGATGTTTCCGTAGGTTTATATTAGTGTGTTGCAAATATGATAATGGAATTTTGCCCGTGTGCACACACTCGATGGGCCAGTCAAGGGTCGGGTCTTCAGAATTAGACTCGGCTTGCTTCGTGGTGCTCCTGCCTCCCTCTCTCCACTAATTTATCCATATTATATTACTCTGATGTCGGTGGTCAGGGGGAGGAGCGCTACATTGGGTATGGGAATGGAGTCTGTGGGAGCGATAGGCCTGTCAAATTGTGACTGCTGGGTCTTGTGTCATTGGGATGCACTTGCTAGTCAGATTATGAATGCTGGGTCCTATTTCGCTGGAGTAACAAGCCGGTCAGATTGTGACTGCTGGGTTCTGGTTCATTGAAGTGACATGACGGTCAGATCGTGACTGCTGGGTCCTGGTTTGCTGTTTGGTCACATTGGTGATTGCGCGCAATTGTGTTCAATGGTTTTGTCAGGGTGGCCACTCAATCGAAGCTGAGTCATTCTGGCAAATCGTGAGACTATGACATGGTGATGAAGGGTGTGTAAATAGATTGAGTTGCATTGGCATCGGCATTGGCATATAGTATTGAACATAGGGCATTGATCATATGCATGGAATATAACTTGTTTATTTATGTTGAAAATTATGCTACATGATATAAGCTTGAATAATGGGAACATGCTTAATGAATTGTGGGATATATATATATATATATATATATATATATATATATATATATATATATATATATATATATATATATATATATATATATATATATATATATATATTGTTTTCTTCACTGGGCATGGAGGTCATCTCTTATGTTGATGTGTTTTAAATTTGTAAATCTCGCAAGCGCACGAACCATTTATAGTACAATGATTGAGTGCGAGGTCGAACCCAAATGAAACATTCAAAATATATGAAATTCAAAATACACATGCTTCAATTTTTATGTTTCTTAGAAAACCAAGACTCAAAATTAAATCTAAGATAGAAAATCATTTTTAATCTTTAAAAGTATATTTCCAACTAATCAAATCTTCAATCAAATAAATAGATCTACAATTTTAGAGCATTGATTAAAAGTGATTAAAATGATGTTTTAATTAAGAGTTTATAAACAATCTCACCACACATCCTAATTCACAAATTCTAGTTCTAATTAAATTTGATCCTAACTAGTTAATCAAGTTGTTAGGGAGGTTTTAAATACATGAAATAAATACACTTTAAAAGAATTAAAGATTTAGAAAGAAAAACTAAAATACAACATTCAAGTGAAACAAAATAAACATGAAAAATAAATCGGCAAGAAAAATAAATGACAGAAATAAAAATGCAGTAACGTAAAAGGTGGTAATTTGGAAATGACCGTTCATCGCCAAAAATATTTAAATAAACAAACGATCTAGATTTGAAGTTCACATAAAAATCTAAGTTCCAGCTCATGTTTATCATCAATGTTAAAATCATAAACTTTAAATTATAAAATCAAACCTTAGTAACTTAGATCTAAAAATTTTAACCTAAGGCCTAACTATTTTATGTCCGATTAAATAATTAAAGTATTACAATCTTAAAATCGAATCAAAGACAATCATAAAAGGAAATCAGAAATTGGATGTTTCATGATTCTAAACAGGTTTTCCTTTGATTATTTATTGGAAAAATTAATAAAGGATTGATTGAATAAAAGATATTTGAAAATTTAAATTACAAAAGAAACTCACTGTAAAATTCGAATTCTCTGTGTATCCTTGAGTCTTCTCTTGGTCTTCTTTTCAATCCTTTGGTCTTCTTTGGCTCCAGAGTCAAATTCGAGTTTGGTATGTGGGTTACTGGGCTATTTATAGGACTTGAGATTGAATGGATGGCTAAGATTAAATTTAGGTTTAAGTTAATGGGTGAAAGGTTGGGATTAGATGTAACTTAACATGGTTGGCTAGGATTAAAAGATAAAAAATTAGGGCTTCCTAGTGCTATGGTCAAATTTAGTGGCTTGGGATCCAAGTTGGCTTGGCGGCTAAGCAATGGAGGAGAAGAAATAGGAATTGGATTAAGGAAAGGGATTTTCGAAAATGGCTTGTGTGTTTAAGGTTTGATGACATGCAATGCAATTGAATGGATGAGATTGAGAGATGATATGAATGATTAGATGGATGATAAGATGACGATGTGGATGCTATCCTAGATGAGATACGCGCATGGATGAGATAAAATCAATGCAATATTCGAATGATGCATGTGTGATAAGGTGATGAGGTGTATGCAATGAACCTAGATGGGATTTGAATCAAATACATGGAGAAAATATAGTGCTAAAATAAGCAAGGTGGAGATGAAATAGGATCTAGGTGAAGTGGCAAGCTTGGAGAGGAATCCTAGGAATTATCATGCGCATGGAGACTTTCTAAATATTGTAAAATCGTGTGAAGTATTGGCTTATGCGCATGGACACCTAAATTCTAGGATTTAATGAGATGCCTAGGATTTTAATGAGATGAAACATGAAATGAGGGCTAAGATTAATTGATCCTAGATCTAATGGCTATGATGCATGATAGATAATCTAAGTGGATGGATGGATAGATGATGCATGGATGATCCTAATCCTAAGGTTAATCTATATGATCAATGGTTTGGATGTCCTAAATCTAATCATGATGCATGAACGGGTTGGATTGACTAAGTGGATCTAAGGTTTGATGATATGAAATGCATGGGATAAATGAGATGCATGAAGTGAATGGTTTGGATTGGTTGATTGGTTTAATGGATGGTGTGGATGGGAGATTGGAAATTGGATGGTTAAGATTGGTTGGGTAAGATGGGTCATGGACATGGGCTTTTGGGTTTGGACCTAAAATGGATTTGGGCTTAGGGTTGGTAAACTTGGATTTGAACTTGGAGCATTTGATCTTTAAATTGGATTTGGATTTGAATTGAAGATTTGGACTTAAGCTTACTAGGCTTGAATTCACTCTGGCCTAGCCCACATTGGGAAATGCGCCTAAAGTGCTTGGCTTGGCCCAATATCTGGCATTTCGAGCAAAGCTTGGCCCAATTGCAGTGGATCTCTGACCCATGGATCTTGATTTCAACTCTTGGCCTCTTTGATTGCAACCTTGATTTAAAATTAAATAATTAATCAATACCACTATAATTCTAAATATTGAATAAATCTAGACTCTCATAAACGGATCCAGATTATCCAATTTACATTAAAAACCCTAAAGTGGCATGATTAAATTATAAAATTATAAAATTTTCATTTAAAACTCTCTTCCAGTAATTATCCACTATTTTATGCATGAATGATGTTTTTCCATCTTTTTATCTACAAAACTAGAAAAAAACCATTAAACGTATATTTTATATACAAAATCAAGGCTAACTTAATCATAATTTAAGGGTAAAAATGTAAGATTTTTAGACTCAACACCTTCCATTGAAGGCAATCTCTTGGACTTTGGTCTGGATGATGATCAAAACCAAGCTTAGAAGACGAGCAGTCATAGGATGATACTTAGAATCACATAGCTTATTGAAGGATTTAGTACTTAGATTATGAATTGCATTTAATTTGATTTAAGACTATTAAGGAATTTGTTTATTCATTTATTTGGTTGTTGAGATTTGGATGATAAATTCAAGAATTAAGTAAATTTGATAATGTGATTTATTTTGGTTGGTTTGGGAATGTGAGTAATCTGGTGAGTTTAGATTATTCATGTACTGGATTACTTTATCCTCTTAAATGTTGTGGATTGCTGTTTATATAGCTTCTTAGGATGTGGGCTTGAAGAATTCGATGGCTGGCAAATGTTTATGTATTTGTTTGAAGGATAAAAAAAATAGCCACGGATTTATGATGTAAGACCCGTTTAGATGAATAGGCTATTTTAAATTGTATAGTCAGATCACGCCCATTTAGGTGTTGGAAGGCGGGGCGTGACAATTTGATGTCAAAGCATGGGTTGAACCCTCTGACTGTGAGTAAGAGGTGTGGCCCGAGATTAGAGACAAGTTAGACCCATTTTTCCCTAGAATGAGTGCGGGTAGTAATATTTAAGAAGGATAGAAATTGTTTAGTTTTCAAATGTGATATTCTATTTAGTACTATGTTTAAAAGGAGATTATAGTGTTCTTGAGGAGATATTGCTTGGCTAAGTAAAGCTATAGTATATACTTAGTTAATACTCAGATTTCTGCCTAATTTTAGTACTGATTAAATCTTGGTTTTGGTAAGTATGGTCGGAGGAGTGTACATCCGCCGAACAGAAATCCATATTAACGAACCGAATTGGGAGGCAGGAACATCTTCAAACCCTCTTCCTCCGCCTCCTCCTGAAAATGTGGATCCCAACAACGTGTTGAGAGTAGTTCATGAGGCTATGACAGTGATACATCGGAACGCTGTGAATCAAGAGAATAACACTGCAAATCACATCCTCAAGAAACAAGGGAAATTATAGCCATCTGAGAATTCAAGTGCCAACACCCTCTAACATTTAGAGGGGATGAAGAACCAGTAGACGCAGAGCGTTGGATAAAGCAGGTTGGAAAGCTAATGGACAATATAGGTATGAAGGAAGATGATCTTCTCATCATCCCGGCCACTATGCAGTTGAGTGGAGAAGCAGCTATGTGGTTGGTCGACAAACAAGACATGAATGTGGATGGGTTGAAAACTTGGAAGGATTTCTCAAGCGCTTTCCTTAAGGAATATTTCTCTTCTCAAGTCTGTAGGACCAAGGTATCGGAATTTTTAAGCTTGAAGTAGGGCAATGACTCGATAATGGTATATGCCATCAAGTTTAAAGAACTGGTTCAGTATGCTGCAGATCTAGTAACAACAGAAGACATGAAGGCCTGTAGGTTTGAGGAAGGAGTCAATCCTGTCATGCAATACCATATAGTGAGCCTAGAACTCCCAACCTTCGCAGCATTACTTCGCAAGGCCCTTGCAGTGGAGGCATCAACATTTCAAGCCTCAAGGCACAGGCTCAGACATCTTCTGGTGGTAGGAGGTACGATGATCATAATAGTAATAAGAGAAAGAGACTGGATACTCATCCTAGACAGAGAACTCCCTCTAGACATCAACACTCTTCGGATAGAAGAGGCCAAGTGCAGTGTTTTAACTGCAAGTAGTGGGGACGTGTATCTAAGGATTGTCGTCAGCCTAGGAGGCAATCTCAACAGACTAGAGAGCAGTGCAGTGTTTCAACTGCCAACAGATAGGCCACAATTCTCGATTTTGTCCTCAGAGGATGGGACCTTCCCAACCACTTCCAGCAGTTCAGTCAACTCTTGGGGCACTAGTGGCCCAGAGGGGTGGTCCGCAACAGAATGTAGAGCGTGGATACCTAATGACTCAAGGACATATAAATGCTATTATTCCACCGGATGATGAGACTCAGGCACCAACAGTTATGCAATGTATGCTTTTATTATTCGGTGTATGGTCTAGAGTACTATTTGATTCTGGAGCTTCTCATTCCTTTATATCCAGCATATTTGTGGGTCAGATAGAGTTATGTATGGATAATTTAGAATAACCTTTGTTTATCAAAACCCCCGTAGGAAGAAGTACTGAAGTAACTCGCATTTGCCGATATTGTGTATTGGCCATGGGTGGCATAGAGTTAGAATTTGATCTACTGGTTTTGGGTATGACCAAGGAATTAAAGCACTACTAGGGATGGAGTGCTTATCAGCATACCAAATTACTTTAGATTGCTCCAAAAAAGACTGTCAGGTTGTACATCCTCAGGAACTGTATTCACTGAGAAGTTGAGTATGACTCCTGGACCATGTTTAAAGAAGATTAAACCACCTGGTCAATTAGCCATTATGGGTTGGGAGAATGCAGAACCTGTAGACTTATAAATGCCCAAAGTTGTATGTGATTTTCCAAATGTGTTTCCCGACAAATTAACACAGTTACCCCCACGTAGAGAGGTGGAGTTTTCCATAGACTTAATTCCTGGAACCTCCCCTATCACTCTCCCTCCATAAAGAATGGCACCAGTTGAGACAGAAGAGCTAAATAAATAGTTGAAAGAATTAAGCGAAGTCAGTTTTGTACGACCGAGTACATCTCCTTGGTGCGCGCCAACCCTTTTTGTGAAGAAGAAAGATGGATCCATAAGACTTTGTATTGACTACAGACGGTTGAACAAGGTCACTATTAAGAACAAATATCCAATTCCTTAGATTGATCACTTGATTCATCAGTTGAGATGAACAAAACATTTCTCTAAGATAGACCTTCGATCGGGATACCACCAGGTAAGGGTCAGAGATAATGTGTGTTAGTGCCTTGGCTTGGCCAAGACCCTATGTTTGCAAATGACTCGGAAAGAAGCACTTGTCGGAAGCTTGAAGACCCAAGATGATCAAGAGTAATGATCATGCTCCAATGGATTTAAAGCTCATCGTTATGGCAATCACAAAATAGGTATGTTGGCCATAGATGACCTTAGGTGATACACACACCTTAGAGAGGACTATCCCTAGGGTTAAAAGAACAGATGGTTAAATCATAAAAAGCCTAGTGAGAAAGCTTGCAAGTGAAATGGAAGCAAACTTGGAAATATGAATTATGTTCACTGTCAGCTCGACCAGTCTCATCTCACCGTCCCCTCTGTGCAGTCAGAATCGACCCATCATGGTCAAAGACTGGTCGGCCCAAATGACATATGTTCTGGAACGTTGAACTGTCATTCTGGGTATGCCTTTGATCGAGCGTCTCGTATGCACCGACCCCTCAGTGAAAGGCTAAAATGAACCCTCGTGGTCAACGACTCCTCGATCAAGATTTAAGAGTTCTGGACTTAGAACTCAGGTGGGCTCTCAAGAAAACAAACATATCGGTAGTTCAAGACCGATCGAGAGTAACCAAGATCGACCCCTCGGCAATGGGCGACAGGTTGTTCTGGGTAACAGGTTTCTAAGTTGAAACTACTGTCAAGTATGTTTTTGCACCATAACGAGCCTCTCGTATGGACTGACCCCTCAGTACCATAAGTGTCGACCGATCGGCGACAACGACATGTCGACCGGGAAAGAATATTACCGTTGGGAGTGAACTTAATGCACAACGTTCAGAATTGAAACGGGAACATTTCTAGTCACCGACCCCTCGGTGCAACTGACTTGTCGGTACATTACCGTTACTACCACTGGTTGCCTTCGCTATATAAACCAACCTTTATGCAACTAGTTGGTATCCTTCGGACGGATCAGTTGGACCTTCATCTTTACCAGTAACCTTAAACAAGGGCCAACAAAAGGACCACTCTCTCTCTCTCTCTCTCTCTCTCTCGTGCTTGCACTGGGGGAATAAAAAACAGCCAATCAAATGGATTGAGTTGTGAGAGAGAGAGGAAAGATGATGAAAACTCATAAACAACCAATCTGAGGATTGAGTTTGAAAGTGAAAAGGAGAGAACCATAAACTAGGAAACCTTTGGTAGAACTAGTTTCCTTGTCACCCTGGACTGTGATTGCTAAACGACGGCTAAGGGACGGAACGTCGGCATACATGGGTGGGATCTTGAAGAAGCATACATCAGAAGAGAGAGCTTCAAAGGCAAGTGCTTCTTGGTTTTTATTTCCTTTTAAAACCTTTGTTTTGAAGCGGCTTAAGGAGAGGTACCCCAGAACCACTATAAAAAGTTCTGGAGCAGTGTCTCCGGCACAAAGGTGGGTGGAACTCTCGGCCAAATAGATAGGTGCAATTCCAATTCGACAGTGGTGGGTGAAATTCCCAGCCGATTGAGTGAGGTGGAATACCTACTCTAATTATGAGGGTGTAAGTCCCCACTTAGTGGATTTTGGGGATAACTCAAGGTTGAGCTAGTCATAAGAGTGGATGTAGGTTGGCTAACCGAACCACTTTAAAATGGTCTTATGGTGTTTGATCTATGTGTGTTTGTATATAGTTTTTAAGTACTCTTCTTAATACACATCACTTTGCATATTGATTATCTTACTATACACATTGTGCACAATCATCGATAATCAAACTTTATGTAAAGGGTCATTATCTTAGTGTGATCCATCAATGAAATTGTCACATTAAACAAATCTCTTGATTAAACAAATTCGTTGTACTTCAAATAATTAAGAAATTTGTAAACACCATTAAAAATGGGATTGACCAATTCACCCCCCCTTAGGGTCAATCACGAAGTTCTAGCACATTGAAAATGAGAACTTTCAAGTGATATCAGCGCAAGGTGCTCTTGAGAAAAGATCTAACCATCTGAATTGATCTGTGCTAGAACAATGGTTATAAGAGAAAGCCCTGATATTTCCATGACTCTGTTTTTTATGAAAAATGGAATGAAGAACTATAAATGTTTTCATCATAAAAACATAATTGGAAATAGGTGAATATAAAGTGGTATGTGCGTATGGAAGAGGTATTGGATAAAACCTTCAACTTCCGTGACCACTCAGCCTAAAGACCAAAACTGCTTGGACTAGTGATGAATTGACTATACACGTAAACCAAACATATGTAGCATTCATCAGTGTTGTTTCATGATTTGTTGTCAAAATATTTAAGAGACATGAAAGAACAAAAGTGGCTGAAATAATCCACTGAAAAATCGCCTCTTTTAGCCCAATGGATAACATCACCTATCGATCAATTTGTTTGCTGAAAATACAGGTGATTGATTAAATTCATCCAGTGAAAAAGCCCAAGCTATATCCTCTAAGAGAAAAAGAGGATGGAGAAAAAGGAACTTGAAGAAGGTAGTAACTTCTAAGTGTCCTATAAGGCTGTGTATCGAGATGTTTAAAGACCAACATAATGGTACAAAATCTGGAATATGAACCATAAGATCAAATGGCAAGGCACCCAAAATTAAAACCTGATTTAAGGAAAGGCCAACACTGGATTTTGAACTTAGATTCCAAGTCTCACAATGTTTGGTTCAAATGTATAAAGGGATACCACTGTTAGTACCACATTTGAAATATGTTTTGGAATCATCATGTATCTTGGTTTTAATCCATGTTCTTTTTTGATTGTTGGATTGACTTTATACAAGATACTTGTATGTACATGTTGGTATGCACTCTTGTATTGGAATATACTTATCTCATTTCATTTCGCATGCCATGTGATTTTTGCATATTTAAGAAATGAATGTAGTGTATGCATTACCTCGTGTATAGGGTATGTACGTTATTAAAACTGGTTTAATACACATACACAATGCTAGATTGTCCTAGAGGGGGGTGAATAAGACAATTGCGGAATTTTAATTTTCTTTAAAACTTTGGTCAATTAAAATTGGGTCTTTACTAATTAATCCAATTGATCTTTCAAAATATTGAGATTTACAATAAATAATGAAGGTGAAGTAAAATCTCAACAAACACAATTTCACCAAACAAGTGTGCTAGAAATATAAGAAATAAACACAAATGCACAAAGTAAAGTGAGGAGGTGAGAAGAAATGAAAAATCTTAACACAAGGATTTTTACGTGGTTCGGCAACCTTGCCTACATCCACGCCTCAAGTACACCACTTGAGGATTCCACTAACTTTCTCCTTCACGGGTGGAGAAGAAACCTATTACAACCCTTGATCTCCTTAACGGGTGGAGATCGAACTTTTACAACACTTGATCTTTTTCACTGGTGAAGATTTGACCGATGACATACAAGAGAACACCTCTCTTGAGATTTCATAAGGGTTACACCAATCCTTTACAATTTTCTCAATAATTAATAGAAAGAATAGTTTTTGAGAAATACCAAGAACACTAGCTTCAAGATGCTTGAAGTAACTTCGGCGTGCTCTTGAATGTACTTCTCCTTGCTATACTTCTTGGTGATGAGTAGATGCTCCGTTGAATATCAAACAAAAGATTAGGAGAAGAGGTTTAGGGAAGATAAATGGTTTTCCTATGAGAACAATCTATCCCTAAAGGTTCTCTTAAATACACACCCAAGAGTGAGCCTAAGATGCTCAAGATTTGCCTATGAGAGCTTTGAGTGTGAATGAGATTGAGCTCAAGAACTTTGGTAATCTAACTATGGAGTTTTAGTGCTCTTGAAATGATTGAGAGTTTTGGAGAATGTTAGAGAGGGTTTTGCTCATCAAGAATCAACCTTTGGAATGCCCTAAGGTCATACGTTTAAATTTCTTTTGAAAATATGGTCGTTGGAAGTCGAAATCACAAGAATAGAGCCATTAAAAACTTCCCGTTGCGATTTTAGTCGGCTGAACTGAAGATTCAGTCGACTGAAATGCCCAGAAATGACCGTTGAAACATCTAGGCATAATTCAGTTGACTGAAATAAAGATTCAGTCGACTGAAACATTTTCAGTTGACTGAAACATAAATTCAGCCGACTGAAACTCGTCTGAGGCTGAAAAGACGAATCTGTAGCACATTCAGTCGACTGAAACATGAATTCAGTCGACTGAATCTCGGTAGTTTTGTACACCTCCACTAAAACGACCATAACTTGGGTTTCCGAACTCGGTTTTGGGAGTTCTTGTAGTCGTTGGAAAGATAGTTGAGAGATCTATCTACTCACCAAATTTGGTCCAATTTTCGGTCCATTTGATACCTTAAATAATCTCTCAAAGTGAGGGTATATGACAAAACTGTTTTAATTGTTTTGCACCCTTTCATTGAAATGCTCATAACTTGAGCTATACATTTCCAAATTAGGTGTTCTTGGAATTTTTGAAAAGCTCTTTTAGTGCTCTATGAAATCATTAAAATTTTACTAATACTTGGGAACATTTGATGGAAGAAAAAAGTTACCCAAAATAGAGCAAAATTCACCTAATCTAAGAAATCCAAATTAGTCCAACCAAATTCTAAGTTATGGATTCTAAGGTTTGTCCCAATGGTAATTCTAGGTCTTCTAAGTCATTCCTAAGGTCTAAATACCTGTGTTGGTTGACATTCATAAAGTTCTTCTGATTTCGGTGCAGTAACTTCCAAATGACGTGCCTTCTGGAACTTCAAACTTGATTTGACTATATAGGTCTTCTAGAGGCACGGTCTTGACACCCGAACAAGGTCATGACAAGTCACACAAATTAACAACTCATGGGTCAGTCGGACACAGTCACGGAATTGACAACTCAGTCTGACTCAGGGGAGGCAGATTTAACTTTTAAGCCAACAGTATGCACTCTTGTATTGAAATATACTTATCTCATTTCATTTCGTATGCCATGTGATTTTTGCATATTTAGGAAATGAATGTAGTGTGTGCATTACCTCGTGTATAAGGTATGAACGTTATTAAAACTGGTTTAATACACATACACAATGTCGTCTCATTCCAAGGCTCTAAAACTTGTGAATCCCATGTGGAATGAAACATACTCTATGCCAATTTAATGGATATTTTATTTTGTTGTGACCAACCAAAAGTAATAATTGAATAATCTATTTATGTGCCAGCTCTTTTCAAGGAATTGAAGCTCCCTTGAAAGAATGTTTTAATATTTTATCATGTTTTGAGTAATAACATGATAAAAGGCATAAGAGCTATGTGTGTAGGGTCATACCTCATTCCTGTGTGCTGTACTCAAATCAGGAAATGAATGTATGACTAATGTGCTTTGAGTTTTCATTCCAATGTAAAATTATTATGTGGAATGAATTATGTTCATAAATGTTTTTCCTTACTAAAGCCTGGAAATGCCGCATCTTATGACATCACACACTTGGACAATATACTTAATGTGCTGAATTAAATGTGTCCAAGAATATTGGATTGATTTGGATCCAGAAAAGAGATCCGTAATCCATAGTTTGTGCCTATTTTCAGAAAGGTGAATCGAATCTTCAAATGACACAAATACGGTGTGAATGTATGTATCATCACTGGCATTAAAAGGTGTATAAGCAAAGTTTGAAGAATTATAAACATCACAAGCACACACACACATACCCAGTCTTCCTTCATTGTAAAACCCACGTCGAAGGATAAACTAGTTGGAGGTACAGACAGGTCAGCACTGTTGGATTTCAGAACACTGTCTGAAAGGGGGAAAAATCGCAAAGGGAGACAGGTCGATACATATCAACATATCGACACATACAGGTTGTTGGTCACGACCAGTCGGTGAATCAGAAAGTAAGTTAAAAGTGACCCTTTTTGTGAAAACGATAGACATTTTAAAATCATCGTTTTCTCTTCTGTTGATGCTATGCGATTTCCTCTTCTCCCCCCATGCCTTAGGTTAGCTGTTATGAGACTATAACTCGTCCACTAGTGGTGAGCTAGGGGTTTAAAGGCTTGTTGTATACACTAAATGCAATCGAGAGTACCAGTGAAAGTGGTTTAGTTTAGGATTTTCATTTTATTCAGTTGGTCTAGAATAGGATTTCTGTGTGTCTAAGAATTTTTTAGCTTTAGTTTTGCTCGAGGACTAGCAAGATCTGAGTTTGGAGGTATTTGTTGAGTATTGAAATATTACATTTTTACCCCTGATTATTGGGTCAGTTAATCCTCAATTTTGTATATAGTGATGCATTTAATGTAGTTTGTCAGTTTTGTAGTAAAAAATGGAAAGTTCAGGAAAATCAAGTTAAAACAACAGAAAATTGTAAGTTTAGAGCTTTAAAGAGAAGACCTAGAATTATTATAATTATTTTATGTCACTTTCTAGGATTTTCATGTAAATTAATTAATCTGGATCCAATTATGAGAATCTATGATTAATTAATAATTTTTAGATTTAAAGTGGCTGAATAATTATTTAATTCTAGACGTTAAAAGCTACAAGCCAAGCTCTAGAGCCTTAATTTCAAGTCATTGGGCGAAGATTCAGTTCAAGTGGGCCAAGCTATGCTCCACAACGCTTCAATGGGCCAAGCCACATGCAAGCCCGTGCACATTCCACACATTGGGTCATGCCAGTGTGCAAGCTCAGTCCAACTAAGGTCCAAGCTCTTAAATCCAATTCAAATGGGCCTGAGTTGAAGTCTACATCCAAATCCCAAGCACAAGTCCAATAAACTCCATCATCCATGTTTGAATTTACCTAAGTCCAACCCAACTACCTATGTCCAAAACCCATAACCCAACTTCACATCCACACCATCCAATTTCCATCTTAGACCTTAACCTTCCTTCTCACACACCAAATTAGGTCAAACCTTAGATCCACCATCAAATCTAACCCATCCATTCATCTATCATTAGATCTAGGTCATCCATCATCATCATGATCATCTTAACCTTAGATTAATATTCATCCATGCATCACCTATTAGTCCTAGCATTCTTTTCATGCATTGATCATCTTAGCCATTAGATATTAGGTAATCTAATCTCATTCATTCATTCATCTATTAGAAACCCTAGAGCCTCCACATGCATCGATCCATACATACAGACATCATCTTGAAATTAGGTCATGCATTGGATCATCTCCCTAGGATCAACTTTTGGATCTAAACCCTCCATCAACCATCTACCCATTCCTATATTTATTTTACCCAAAATACCTTAGAACAATTAGATCAAAACCCATTTAATCGAAGCCCTCCATTCATAAACCCTAAGCAATGAACAACTTGTAGTTCAAGCTAGCCTCCATGCACATTTTACACATCATCATCCCATGATTTTTGCAACCTAAAACCTCTCCATGCACTTAGATTAAAAATCATCTAGGTACATTCCTAAGATCTACATCATCATCATAATCATCACACCTCACACGATTTTTCTCAATCCTAATCCAATCCATTCGAATTCCACACCTAGTCAACCTTTCATTTCATCTTCCTATCACCTAACCATTCAATCATCCCATCTTCAAATCTCATCCATCCATTTATCATCTCATGCACAAACCCTAAAACTACACAGCCAATTCGAAAATCACCATTGCCAATCCAAATCCTATTTTCTCTCCTAATCTCCTATCTTCCCTCCACCATTGCTTAGCCACCAAGCCAAGCCACCTGAATTCATGTATACCCTATTGGAGCCCTAATTTCTCATCTTAAATCTCCTCCATCCACTTCTAATGAGATCTAATCCAAACCATCAATCCATAATTTAAACCTAGATTAAATCCCAGTCGTCCATTCCAAGCCTGAGCCTATAAATAGAGCACTAACACACAATATAATTCGAATATGACCTCGAATTCAAGATGACTAAAGGTTGGAGCAAAAGACAAAAAGACAGGAGCACCATTCGAATTTACAAGTGAGAGTTTTAGATTTTTACTTTTATGTTGTCTTTCTTGTATTTAATTTATAAAAGTCTTGTACTTTAATTCTTCCATTTAATAAAGTGAAGCATTTATTTAGAACACTGGAACATCCAATTTCTAAAATACTTTTATGATTATTTATTTTTAATTTCAAGAACACAACTTTTATTTATTTGATTGAACATGAGCGTATGCAATAGTTAGGATCTTGATTGTCAGACTTTAATCATGATTACTAAGGTTTTGATTAATTAAATAAAAAAGTTATGAACTTGTTTTATTAATAAATATGAATTGTATTTTAGATCTTTACGTGAATTTCATATCTAGGCCTTTACTTTGTTTACATATATTGGGTGATGAACGGTCTATTCCAAACCACCAACCTTTACGTTACTGCACATTTAATTTCGGTCATTTATTTTTATGCAATTTTATTCACTGCCTTTTAATTATGTTAAATCTCATTTTTGTTGTGTAATATTTGTTTTAACCCAAATCTTGTATAATCTAATCTATTAATTCTTTATTTTCTTTTTAATCACTATCTCTCTCAAAAATTTATTCAATTAAAGTTAGGAAGATGTGTTAAATAATTTTGCAACTTGAATTCCTAATCATGATTAAGGTTAAAATTTAATTCACCATGTAAGAATATGAAATCAACACATTTTATTTGCTGATTTTTCAAGTTAGATACATGACTCATATAATGATTCAATTTCTTAAAAACAATTCATTTTTAGAGGACATAAATTTAAATTCATATACTTTGAGATTTTCCATTAGGTCCGGTCTCGCTTTCATAATACTATATTATGAATGATTCGTGCACTTGCGAGATTTACAAATTTAAAACGATCAACAAGCTTTTTGGCGCCATTGCCGAGGAAAATCATTAAATATGTCCTTTTTAAAAATTAATTATTTTTAGGAAAAATTGTTATTTTTGGAAAGTTCTATTTTTGGCAACTCTTTAAAAATGGAAACTTTTTCTATTTTTTGAAAATTACCTTAAATAAGAAATTCTTGAAAATCTCAATTATTTGAATCAATTTATTTTTGGCAAGTTTTCTGTTTAAAAAAAAAATCTTTTTTTTGTAATTGATATGTTTTTGGAAACCATGCAATTTTAGAAAAAATTCCAAACTTAGAACTTTTATCTAACTCATGAAATCTTCAAAATATGATTTCAAATATTGGGAATCATGAATTTTTTTTTTTTTTAATTTGGTGAACTTTGATTTAACGTTCATAATCATGTCATAGTTTGGAATTCTTGTTTATAAATTATATCACATCTCCTTCTTTAATTATATATTAGGAACAATTCTTTCAGTTTAGGTATCATGTATTCTTTGATTTAGACTCTACACCACAGTTTGCTTATATTGTTTTGCAGGATGCACGCTTGAAAACCTCTTGCAAAATGCTTAAAAATTGCTAAAACAAATTGCTTAAAAATTGCTGGAAAACATGCAAGCTAGGCTAAGGTGAGTGCTTAATCATTTTATTTTATTTTTCACTTTTATCATTCATTCATATAGAATTTTTCTAGGATGTTCTTTAATTAAATTGCATATTCAAATTGCTCATGCATATTAGGATGTTAGGTTCATGCATTAGTTAGATTTGTTTTATTATTGTTTTGCATATTTGTTTGAATGTTTGTGTGGTAAAGTAGGATTGCATTCACAATATCTAGAAAAACAAGTAGTAAAATGGTTCATGCATCTCGTAATAAAATCAATTGAGGAACTATTAGTCAAGATTTTTAGGGTTTCATGCTCAATAGGAACTTTTTAATTCAAATCAATTTTTAGAACCAATGACTAGTTCACTTTTAAGAATGGTGTCTAAAGTTAGTTCTGTCACCAAGGCATGCAGTCGAGCATGACCTAAGGATAAGCTAGAAGAGATGTAGTGTTCTCTTCCACTTACCTGGGAACTTACCTGGCCATCTTATGGTTGAACTTTCATTGGAGACTTGGATTGTTCGGAGAAAAAGTAGAAGCAAGTCTAGAGACAATTTTTAGGGTCTTATTAGAGAATAAAAACTTTGATTGCATTAGTGCAATTTAAATTTAGATCTAGGCAGTTTCTTGTGTGAATTTGTTTTAGCGTGTATGATCGTGTTTGTGTATGCATCATTGGTCACATAACTCCTCCAATCGTTTGGTTAGAGTTACCCTTCCCGTCAGTACATCGATTGTTACGTCCGGAGCTCAGTCCATCTCAGTCATAGACATAGACGATTCACCTACTTCACCATCATCATCAACCTCATCTACTCCTCCATCATCTCCCATGGCAGAAGAAATTGGGAACAAAACTCTCCAAGATTACTTCTCACCAGTCACAGCCAATACACCATCAGGTATAGTAGTACCTGCAACCAATGTTACCTTTGAACTTAAGCCAGGACTTTTACATCTACTACCAGCCTTCCATGGTCTTGATAGAGAGGATTCGTACCTCCATGTGAAAGAATTCTTAGAAATCTGCGCCAACATTAAAATCGAAGGAATTACTGATGAATCTATTCGACTTCGATTATTTCCTTTTTTCTCTCAAAGAAAAAAAATGAAATCATGGTTAAATACTTTACTTGGGAATACCATCACCACTTGGGATCAGCTAGTTAATAAATTTTTGAATAAGTTTTTCCCATTATAAAAAACAAACGCTCTCAAGAAAGAAATGATAAACTTCAATCAGAATGAGAGGGAACAATTCTATGAAGCATGGGAAAGATTCAAAGAAATATTAGCAAAATGCCCCCACCATGGTTTTGAAACGTGGACACTTGTCCAATTTTTCTATAATGGTTTAACCACATCAACCCATCAAATGGTTGAGTCTATGAAAAATGGAGACTTTTTGAAGCTAACTGAAAACAATGGATGGACATTCCTGGCAACATTGGAGAAAAACTCTTAGCAGTGGGATTTTTCCAAGAAAGATATTCTAGCACAAACCTCAAGAAAATGGGGGTTTGTACGAAGTCAGTAGTGATTTTGACGTTAAGTTAGCAATCGTAAACCTAACGAAAAAATTCGACTCATTAGGGATGACATAGGCGATGAATCCATCAATAGGATCAAATACTGAATTTTGTGCTATGTGTTCTAGTCCAGGACACACCACTCAAAATTGTTCTTCCTTAGAATCAAATTTTGAGTGTTCAACTGAACAAGTAAATGCACTCAATAATTTTGGAAGACAACAAGGACCCCGTTCTCTGCTACATATAATCCTAATTGATGAAATCATCCCAATTTCTCTTGGCGACAGAATCAATCTCCAATGAATCAAAACTTTCCTTAATATCATAATCAGCCATTTCGACCACCTCCATATCTGCCACCACCTCAAAATCAATCATATCATCCACCCTAGTGATTGGTTAAATCCAAAAAGAGACCAAATTCAAGTGGGTGAGGTTCGGCCATAGTGTATGGCCGAACCCCACAAGGTTGTGTTGATGAACTTAGACTTAGTTGGAAATCAAATGGGACATTGGTTTGGCTTGTTGATATGTAACAAGGTGACGGGACCTCACAAACGGTGCATGATTGTGAGCGGTTGTCGGATTAAGAAGCAAGGACATTTTAGTGGTCTTTGGTAGGATTCTACCTCTTTGAAACCATGGTTTTGTGTATGACGGTTGTAATCTTATTTTGATGAAGTTATGTTGTAAATGATATGTTCCAAATGTGAGTTTTAATGCTATGTTTATAATATAAAATAACATGTGTTTCATTAGCATCTCATGCATGGCATGGGGTGAAGGATTGGTAACTTGAGGCCACACTTCGACGGGGCGTCCGTAAGACCACTGTGGGGAATACCTTGATGTGTATTATCCCATCAAGAGGTAACCGGAGGCCACACTCCGACAGGGCGTCCATAAGACCACTGTGGGGATACTTTGATGAGGAAAATTCCATCAAGAGGATATATTTGATTGTGATGGGTGGGACTCATTGCATAAGACATATGGCATGGCATTGGTTTTACATGATTTTATGATTATGTTATATATATGGTTTTTGTACTCACCATGTGTTAGCCTTTCTTGGAATTCCTACTGGGCGCGTTGTTCTAACGGTCTACTTCTACCCTAGTGAGTGACGTAGGAAATGAAGGAAACGATGAGCGAGATCGGAGCCAAGCATAGGAGCTTGGATGTCTTTTATTAAATTTTATTTAAGTTACTCATGGACTTGTAATTTGAGTAGCTAAAATTCGGCATGTAATAACTTAGATAATTTTGTTATGGTTTGAATAGTTTATTTTGGATATTTAATTTAAGGTAATTTGGTTAAGTGACGAAGTACTTTGCTATCTAAAATGGACTAGATTTAGGTTCTATTATAATCCGCAGTTTATGATTTAATCCGCATGTATATATTATTATGTGTGAACCATATTCATGGACTTAGTCCATGCACACATAGGGTTGGCCAGTTAAGGGTCAGACTTAGCTCGCGTTGTGACGTCCCACTCTCTATCACTTTCTTTTTTTAAAAAAATAGAATCTGATTTTCGGAAAGCCAGTGAAAAAGGGCGGGGCGTTACACTAGACACACTGAAAAAGAATCAGTTATATGCCAAAGCAAGCAAGTGAGAGTTCTGGCTATCCGAGGTCAACTTCTTGGGACACGTCATATCAGTAGGATGAATAATTGTGGACCCGGCTAAAGTGACAACGGTTAGACACAGGAAAGCTCTGAAAAATGTGATTGAAATCCACAGCCTTCTAGGACTGGCTGGCTACTATCGCAAATTTATTATGGATTTCTCCAAGATTGCATCTCCACTCATCTGACTAACTCAGAAAGGAGTCAAATTTGAATGGTCTGACGTGTGCAATCGAAGGTTTGAGGATCTGAAACAGAAGCTTACCACTGCTCCCATTCTGATTTTTCCGGAGAAAGGCAAGGGATATGAAGTATACTATTCGATCAAAAGGAGCTCAATTTGAGACAATGCAGATGGATGGAATACCTGCAAGACTATGAATTTGCACTACGATATCACCATGGCAAGGCAAACAAAGTGGCGATGCCCTCAGTCGTATTTCACATGCAACTGTGGCCAGTTTGATTATGAAAGAATGGGAAATACTAACGACCATCCGAGAGTTCAATTTACACATCAAAAATCGTGGCAGCATGTATAATTTGATGGTGTAGTCCAGTATGGTTTCCAAGATTAAACAAGAACAGCGGATAGATCCTAAAGTGGCAGAAATTTGGGCCAAGATTTTGACTAGAGCGGTCATACCATAGTGAGAATTTCAACCTAGACAAGGTCTCTTTTTCAAGAGCAGGACATATGTACCTCAAGGCTGCAGGAGAGAGTTGTTGACAAAAGCTCATCAATCAAAGCTTTCCATACATCTGGGTAACACAAAAATATACCATGATCTGAAAAGGAATTATTGGTGGCATGGACTCAAAAGAGACGTGACTGACTTTGTCTCTCACTGCCTTACTTGTCAACAAGTCAAGAAAGAACATTAGAAGCCGCCAAGACTGCTCAAACCCCTACCCGTGCCTGAATGAAAGTGGGAACACATTGCCATGGACTTTATGACAGGACTGCCGAGGTCTTCAAAGGGTAATGATGCAATCTGAGTTATAGTGGACTATTTGACCAAGTCTGCACATTTTCTCCCTATCAAGATGACAGACTCGTCTGAGACTTTGGAACGACAGTATATCAAGGACATCATCAGGCTACATGGTATACCTAGGACTATTGTGTCCGACAGAGATGGTAGATTCACTGGCAGAGTGTGGTAGAGCATGCAGTCGGTTATGGGAACAAATTTGTTATTCAATACAGCTTACCAGCCACAGACTGACGGTCAGTCAGAACGAACAATACAAACATTGGAGGATATGCTGAGAGCCTGCATGATAGACATCAAGGGTTGTTGGGAAGATCACCTACCACTGGTCGAGTTCTCATACAACAACAGCTACTAGGCAAGCCTCAAGATGACTCCATTTGAGGCATTGTATGGTAGACCCTACAGATCTCCAGTGTGTTCAATAGAGGCCGGGGAACCTGTTTTTATTGGACTTGATCTAGTTGCAGAGACCACAGAATAGATCAAGGTGATATGACAGCATCTAATCACGGCGCAGAGTCGTCAAAAGAGCTACGCTGAGAAAAGAAGAAGATCTATTGAGTTTGACGTGGGAGACCTAGTATTCTTGAAGGTCTCTCCACGAAAGGGACACATGAGGTCTGGAAAGAAAGGGAAGCTGTCAACCAGATTTGTGGGACCCTTTCCAATCCATGAGAAGATGGGGGAAGTGCCTATCGTCTGATACTCCCTCCACAGTTGTCAGGACTGCACGATGTATTCAGTGTTTCCATGCTGAGGAAGTACAACCCTGACCCATCACATGTACTGAATGTGCAAGACATAGAAGTGAAAAACGACGTATCTTACGTCGAAAGGCCTGTTCGAGTAATTTATAAGGAACAAAGGGTGTTACGGAAATGAGCGATTCCGTTTTAGTCAAATTGGTATAGGACCGACACAGTAATGAGGAAATCACTTAAGAACTGGAGTCAGAAATGAGAGCATCTCATCCTGAGCTATTTGTATAATTTGTTAGAAACCCTACTTCACTCAATTTTCAGGACGAAATTTTCAAAAAGAGGGTAATATTGTAACACCCTAGATTTTCCTTAGCTTATAAAATTATTGGATTGGCCCATTTGGATTGCAATTTAATTGAATTTGAGGTTAAAAAGTTTAAATGGACATTAGATGGGCAAGGAAATGGGTCAATTACCCAATTAAGACCCAATGGGTCATGGGTGAGCTTGATTTTTAATGTAATTGGGTAAGTTTAGTTACAATAATTGAATTGGATAAATTAATGCATTTAATGCATTAAAATCCACCTCATCAAGTGAGGTGGCATATGAGTGATGTGGCATTGCCATGTGGCATAAAGCTAACTAAGCAAGGATGCCACATCATCAAGTGACATGGGCAAAGTGGGACCCAAGTGCCATGTGGTGACCACCACATGCATGGTCGACCATGACATAGTTGACTTGGTCAACCACTAGTGAGTTTTGGTCACCACAAGCATGGTCGACCATGACATAGTTGACTTGGTCAACCATAGTGAGTTCAAGTCTTGAATTAAGGTTTTTGTTTGAGTTGAGAAGATGAAGGGATGAGATGGGGTAGCTTGTCTAAGTACATTGTACTTAGATACTTGGGAACCCAAGGGTCTTCATCTCAAAAGCTATGAAGCCACCCTTGGGAAGCTAATGGTCTCTTTGGTTCAACCAAGGGTCTCCTTGTTTAGACCAATGCATTATGAGAGGGAGTGAAGAGGCTAAGTATTAATACAAAATACACAAACCAAGGGGCACTCCAAACCCCTTGGCTGACTCCTCCACTCTTGAGCAAGAGTTTTCTCTCCTCTCCTCTCCTCTCTCTCTCTCCTACCTCTACCTCCATACATTGGAGACTTTGAACAACAAAGAAAGGAGAAGAAGAATTAAGGAAGAAGAGACAGATCAAAAGAAAAGAAGGAGATTGAAGGAAGGTATGTCTAAGACTTAGTAATATGGGAATAAATCTAAGAAAACCATAGGTTTTACCATGGTGTGGTCGAACCCATGGTTTCCATGATTGGTTGGAATGAATGGCCAAAATTGTTATAAGGCCATGGAGTTGGAAATCCATCCAAAGGATGCCTATGAGTTGAAACAAAACAATCATAAAATTAATCTGAACTCATGCTATGATGGTACTATGATTGGATGGATTATGAAAAACCCTAACCTTGGCTAGTGGGTAGGATGAATTTATTAAATTAAGTATGCAATATGAAATCCATGTTTAAATATGATTAAGAATGGATTTCAAGAAGAAGGGCCTTACAATGCATGTAAACGCCAAGACCTGACAAAAAGTCAGTCGACTAAATCTTATGATTCAGTCGACTGAAAGTGTGCTGGCCGAACACACAAAAGATCTGTTGGTGTTTCAGCTGACTGAATCTTATGATTCAGTTGACTGAAAGTGTGCTGGCCGAGAACAGAAATGATCTGACCCAAAGTTAGCCGACTGAATCTATGATTTAGTCG
Organism: Chimonanthus salicifolius; assembly: GCA_013350335.1. Classification (NCBI taxonomy): domain Eukaryota; kingdom Viridiplantae; phylum Streptophyta; class Magnoliopsida; order Laurales; family Calycanthaceae; genus Chimonanthus; species Chimonanthus salicifolius. Next base: position 53,348,974 of record CM023533.1, on the reverse strand, counting down.
ACTAAAAATATATTGGCTAAGCACAGATGGAATTTGTTGGTAGTTCAGCCGACTGAAAGTATACTTGCCAAACACGTAAGTGATCCGGTTGTGTTCAGCCGACTGAATCTTATGATTTAGTCTACTAAACGTTTATTGGCCATACACGTATAATATCTGGTTGTATTTCAGTCGACTGAATCTATGATTCGGTCGACTGAAACTATACTAGCCAAGCATGTATGATAACTGGTTGAATTTCAGCCGACTGGAGGTGTATTGGCCAAACACGTATGATATTTGGTTGTATTTCAGCTGATTAAATCTATGATTTAGTCGACTGAAAGTGTACTGGTCAAGTTTGTATATTATCTGTTTGTGTTTCAGCCGACTGAATCATAAAGTTTGTGGGTAAAGCATATAAGGTATCTGGTTGTGTTTCAGTCGATTGAATCTAGGATTCAGTCGACTGAATTAAAAGGTTATATTTTTGGATTATCTTCTAGAGCCTCTTATAGGGTGTAAGGGGTGATGAAATTAAAATGGAAGATCAAACTAAAATGTATGTTTGAATTTGATGAGGTAAAGAGGTTCGCAAAGGGATTACGATTCATCTCACGCGACCATTAGCAATATCCTTGCGAAACAAGAAAGGATAGTATATCGGACATTGGTAGGATTCCTACCTTATTGAGAACACTATGGAGTATAATATGATACTGATTTTATTCCAAATATGATGATTACTTTGGTTAAACAAATTGTTTATGATTTTGAGCTGATTTTCAAATGATATGATATATTTTAAATGAAATGGCATTCTTGCATACATTACCTCATGCATGGCATAGGAGGGAGCACATATGACGAGTAAACCAAGTTCTGGGTAGTCCGGACATAACTTGGGCTTGAGATTAACTTATATGAAGCTATATGAATTGTTGAGATTTGGCCGCGTCCGGTTGATAGAAAAGGTACGGTGTAATTGGGCCAAAGAGCTCCTGCGAAGATCCCGAAATCCTGTGCAGAGGGAGGAGATCACACTCCATCGGTAATCCCGATTAATTTGTGAATGGGTATACATTGCCCTAGTGGTTGCCGCCTCAAACACTGTGTACATAATTGGCCAAGGAAACCATTATTGATTTATGATGTGATTATGGACATTGGGTGGGATATCATTTGGCATTGACACCCATGACTTGATGCTTATGTTAGCATGATTTTGATATGGACATCATGCATTGTTTTATTACTTACAAGATGTTTTACAAATATGACATTATTGATGTATAAATCTTGATTTATGATATTGCTCCCGTGTGTACCCTAACCCTAATTGGAATACCTACTGGGTATGTTGACTAATGCCCTACTTCTACCCTATAGATGATGGAACAGGAAATGATAAGGAAAAGGACGTGGGACCGGAAGGGAGTCAAGCGTAGGAGCTTGGGAAGAATTAAGTTTAATTTACTTAATTTGATTTCTATGATGTATTGGGAGGGCTTACCTTTTGGATTGTAATAACTTAGAACTTATTTGCTATGGTTTGATAATCTTTAAGTTTTTTTATTGAAGTTATATGGTGATTGGCTTTCCTTGCCTAATGATGACAAGATTATGAATAACATCTTATTCATATGAATTATTCCGCAAGTATTAAGAAAAGCGTGTGAAGATGTTTTAGTGGACTTAGTCCACGCACATGTAATGGTGGCCAGTTAAGGGTCGGGTTTTGGAAACTCGGACTTGACTCGCGTCGTGACGACCTGTTCTCTCTCACTTATTTAAAGAAAAAATATACTTTGATTTGTAGCAAGTGAAAGAGAGAGAGAGGGGGGGGGGGGGGGGGGGGGGGGGTGCGGGGAGCGGGGCGTTACAGGAATTCCTATTCGACAATGGTGGGTGAAATTCTCAGCTGATTGAATGAGGTGGAATTCCTACTCTAATTGTGAGGATGTAAGTCCCCACTTGGTGGATTTTGGAGATAGCTCGAGGTTGAGCGAGTCCTAACAGTGGATGTAGGTTGGCTAACCGAACCACTTTAAAATGGTCTTATGGTGTTTGATCTATGTGTGTTTGTATTTAGTTTTTAAGTACTCTTCTTATCACACATCTCTTTGCATATTGATTATCTTACTATACACATTGTGCACAATCATCGATAATCAAACGTTATGTAAAGGGTCATTATCTTAGTGTGATCGATTAATGAAATTGTTACACTAAACAAATCTCTTGTTTAAACAATCCGTTGCACGTCAAATAATCAAGAAATTTGTAAACACCATTAAAAATGGGATTGACCTATTCACCCCCCCCCCCCCCCCCCCTCCTCTCTCGGGTCAATCACAATGTTCTAACACATTAAAAATGTGAACTTTCAATTGGTATCAGAGCAAGGTGCTCTTGAGAAAGGATCTAACCATCCGAGTTCATCCGAGCTAGAACAATCGCTATAAGAGAAGGCGATGATATTTCCAAGACTCTGTTTTTGATGAAAAATGGAATGGAGAACTATAAATTGTTTTCATCATAAAAATATAGTTGGAAATAGGTGAATAAAAAGTGGTATGTACCTATGGAAGAGGAATTGGATAAAACCTCCGACTTCCGTGATCACTCTGCTTAAAGACCAAAACTGCTTGGACTAGTGATGAATTGGCTATGCAAGTAAACCAAACATATGTAGCATTCATCAGTGTTGTTTAATCGATGTAGGTCTAAACCAGACCTAAAGTCTACTGTATGATTTCTAAAACCTAAAAGATTCCATTTATATTTGATTTTAAAAACAGATATATTAACCCTGTTAAATCGCCTTTGTTTCAGGCCGACATATTGATACTGTCGGTACATCGCCATTGGATATAGTCTTTCCACGGCACTGTAGCTGCTTGAGCTACAGTGCCCTCGCAACCCAATCGGGGATTTCCCTCTCCCTCTCGCTTCCTTCATCTTCTTCTCTTCTTCTTCCCACTCTCCGACAGAACCATACACTGCAGACGATCTTCAGGCCGTGCTCCATCCACCGGATCTCCGCCTTCAGCCATCGGGTCTCTCCCTTCCTAGCCGATTCCAAGTGCACTACTTGTACTTACTCGATTTTCCTTGTTTTCCTTTCTTTTCTCAATTTTCCCATGGTTTTACTCGATTTTCCTGATTTTTCTCTTCCTTTCCTAGTTTTCCTTGGCTTTTCTTGGATTTTTCCCTTTCTTCTTCCCCTTCTTCCAACTCAGTTGGGAAACTGAGTTCGCTCAGCTGAGTCTCCGAGTAGACTCAACTCAGGCCCTCGAGTTAACCCAACCCAAGTCCAGTTTGGGCCAGCCAGGCTCAGACTTCATCCGGCCCAGCCTAGGCCCAGTGGGCCAGTTTGGGTTCGGCCCACTCGTCTTGGTCCAGCCCAGGCCTAGTAGACTAGTTCGGGTCCGGCCTAGCTCGTCTAGGTCCAGCCAAGACCCAACGGACTAGTTCGGGTCCGGCCCAGCTCGTCTTGGTCTAGCACAGGCCCAGCGGACTAGTTCGGGTCTGGCCTAGCTAGTCTTAGTCCGGCCGAGGTCCAACGAACTAGTTCGAGTCTGGCCCAACTCATCTTGGTCCGGCCCAGGCCCAACTGACTAGTTCGGGTCCGGTCCAGCTCGTCTTGGCGCAGCCCACTTCTGGTAGGCCTGGCCCACCTTCTTGGCTCGTTTTCAAGAACAGCTCTGTTCAGCCTGTTTTGGGTCCAGCCCAGTTTTAGGCCAGTTTTCTCTCCGGCCTCTTTTTTACCTGTTTTGTCTTATTTACTCATCCATTCCTCTTTGTTTCATCAGATTGAGCTCCCTTCGACCCTTCAAGCTGCTTACTCGCTTTGGACTTCGACTCCACACACACTGTGAGGGGACTTACTTCTGTTTTAGCGTGCACTTGCATACATTAACCCGCTATTGTTGGACATAGAGTGACCTAAGTGTAACCCTCTATTTTTATTGCCACTCGGTAAGAGAAAACTGTTTAAATATGTATGTGCTAGGGGGTCCGCTCGGGCGTACTCCTATTACCAATATGCACTTGTGGAGAATTTTAATTAGCCAACCTGGTAATTGAATGTAATATTGGAAAACAGTTGATGATGCTTGGATTGTTTATTCATTAGATACTAATGAAGCCATATTCAGTGTAGACATGCATGACTAAGTGATTCATTATATACTTTTAACTTGCATGATGAACTATGCTGTTGATTTTGAATTGATGGTATAAGGATGTATCCTCATTGTTATACATGATCCTAACACCGTGTGCATGTATCGGAAAGACTATTCACATGTGTACATGCTTATGCTGATGTGATGAGTTGATTGTTAGGAGGACTTCCCCGTTACGCTCCGGCAGTCGAGACCCCCATAAGAGATGCGGGTTTCCTCGTTGCGTTCCGGCGGTTGAGGTGTTTACCCTTGAGATTTGCTTTCTCGTTATGCTCCAGCGGTCGAGACTTAGGAGATGCAGGTTTCCCCATTGCATTCCGGAGGTTGAGGCATTGTATATTGTATGGTCTTTCGTTTATACTAGTAGGGAGACCGGAGTTGTTGGGGCACCAATGAGAGTTATGGGGATGGGGTCTTGGACGGGTTAGTGGGACTATTGATTAATAGTACAGTTGAGTATTCACGGAGATAGATGTTCATTCACTTATGATGTTTATTACACATTATACATGTGATACATGACTATGTTGCAAATATGTGGTATGTTTTATCCTTTCACTGGGCTAGTTTGCTCACCCTTACCTTTTAGGTACGCCGATCGCGGAGGGGCCAGGTGGGGCCCTTGAGCAAGTACCGGGGGAGGAGTAGTAATGCATAGAAGTTTATGATCTGGTCATGTTTTGAATTTGAGAAATCTTGGTTGTATGGACTACTTATCTTATGTTTGTTTGGATGATTGTATAACCACTTTTGATTATTTTACACTTGTGGTTTTGTTATGTGACTTAGTTCTGGACTTGTGTTTTGTTGAGCGGGAGGTAGTTACCTTGTTTCAAAAAAAATTTACCCGATGTACGTCTTTTGTGATGTTTTGAGTATTTCGAAGATAACATGCCCATAACGGGACGGGGCGTTACAGTTGGTATCAGAGCATGGTTCAACTCTTGGACTGTGCATAGGTTAGAGATGGATGAGATGACAACTAGAGATTAGGTTCATCCCTTGTGTGATAGGGTAGATGGAACTGAGTTCTTGGGTAGTACGTAGATATCCTAGGCTTGTGTGATATGCCCAGTACGTATCTCTTGAGATAGTTTGTTTGAGATATGTTCTATTTTGGATTTTCACTTGTTAAGGCTTCTGACCTTCAATATCTTTATGAAATAGGCGATGTCGAGATACAATTCCCATTTGAATGGGGGAGGCCGTGGCAACGGCGACACCGGTGCGGCTAGGGTTCCTCTAGCAGAGGAGGAACTAGTGGTTCAGGACGGACTAGAGAGTTGGGCAGAGACATCAGCTTTGAGACGTAGACCCGCATAGGAGCCCATCAACCAGGGACAGGTGATGGAGATGTTGACTGGGATGGTGACTAACATTGAGAGAGCCATGGAGAGGACAGTACAAACCTTATTGGAGTGGCAGGGAGCACCTCTTCCGCCTCCCCTTCCACCTCCATCGTCTTCGCCTCCACCACCACCTCTGCCACCATCTCCACCTGGCAATGTCTACTGCGAAACTAGAGAGATGGTTGTATTGAGGGAGTTTAAGCGCCATTACCCCTGTGTGTTCAGAAGAGGGTCTGACCCAATCGCAGCAGAGGACTGGATCGATGAGACCGGCAGTCTCCTAGATACCCTGGCCGTCAGGGAGGGAAACCTGCGGGTGACCTTGGCCGAACATCACCTCACAGGAGAGGCATCTCGTTGGTGGACTCAAGATCCCTTTTGGGGCACAACCTTGAGGGATTGGGACATCTTTCGCCAAGTATTTCTGTCAAATTATTTTCCATCAGTAGTTAAAGAAGCCAAGAGCATTGAGTTTACCAACCTAGTACAGGGTGATGACACAGTTATCCAGTATGAGGCCAAGTTCTCCGAGTTGTGTTGCTTCGCACTAAAGATGATTGCGACTGATCTGTTGAAAGCACGCCATTTTGAGCAGGGGCTACACCCAGTGATCGCTTATGTGGTGGTTACTACGAGGAGCACTACCTATGCTGAAGTAGTGCAGTCGGTGATCTTGGCAGAGAGCACCGCCCTTCGGAGCAGCGGAAAGGTTTACCAGCCGACATCAATTTATTCCCCTAGACAGAGTAAAGGTTTTGATATGAAGAGAAAGAGGCCACCCATCCACCCAAGTCAGAGGTTACCTTTGGGCTCCCATCATCAGACTCAGACTGTATCATTGTTAGGTGGCCAGCCCAGGTAGTATGTGTGCTTCCATCGTCAGCAGGCAAGCCACACCAGGAGGGACTGTCCTTAGCTTCAGGAACATACTCAGGGCCAGGCTCGGGACCTTCAGTGCTAACTTGTGGTCAGACAGGGCATTTCGCCAGAGACTGTCCTTAGGGCAAAGGTCAGGCCGTAGCGGTGGTACCCCAGAGAAGGATCATGCCAGCCCCCACCCATGTGCAGGTAATACCCAGCGCCCCTACTGGTTGGGGTGCAGCTTCTCCTCAGGAGGTAGAGTTCGTGGCAGACCCGGACCAGTGACCCGCAATAGAGCTTACGCCATCACCAAGCAGCCAGAGGAGTACTCACCACCAACAGTGATGCAGGGTACGTTAGTTCTTTAGGGTGCATGGTGTAAAGTTTTATTTGATTCTGGTGCTTCACACTCCTTATTGCCTTGAGTTTTGCTATTAGTTCTGATTTAGTAGTAGAGCGAACAAGAACCCCTATCTCGATCAGTACACCGTTGGAGGTTGAAATTCCGTTACTAAAGTAATGCACAACCTAGAGGGGGTGAATAGGTCAGTTTTCAATTTTAATTCCCTTTTAAAATTTTCTCAACCGATTTATACTTTAAGAAAATAAAACATTCAATGAGTTATATTCACCTTCAAATTGACTATTGTTCATAAAACTAACCGATCAATCTATATGTGTGACATGTGAACAATTATTCAATCCAAGCATTCAATCACATATAAACACAGATATTTTATAGTGGTTCGGTTTCAACAAACCTACATCCACTGTTAGACTTCCCAACTCTAGGGTAGTCCCAAATATACTATGTAAGGGTCACATACCCAAATAGTACAGCCTAGTTTTTTATAGAGGTTCAACCCAATCGGTCTAATCCTCTACACCTATTTTTTAGAATGGTTCGAATACACTGTTCTAATCCAATTTATAATGTTTAAAATAAAAGGAAGAAGAAATACTTGTCTTGGGCCTTATCCGTTTTCCTTTAACTATTTCTTCTTTACTGAATTTGTGTGCTTCTTTCCATCAAATCAGCATCATCAAAGTATTCATCAGCACAGCAGTATAGGACTTGGGTATGACTGGTTTTAAAGTCCTATGTGAACACCTTACTCTTCATCAGGATTGGGGTATTGATTACCCAAACATTCATTAAGGAAGATGATGAAGAAGGTGTAAAGTGGGAAGGCTGAATGATCTAGAAACATTATAATACTTTTCCAGTTTGTTCTCTGTGTTTTCAGTTCCTCTTACATACAGCTTACAGTTTATTTATAAGACTGTCTGCAGCATTGTAGCAAGTCACGCCCACAAGGCCTTGAGGCTTCCAATGAGGCCTCGTTGCGGTAAATATGGAAAGACAACACATATATGCATAAGTTAATTTGTCTTTCAAAACAGTAAGTATCCAGCCACCTCATAAGTCACCGTACATGATTGACAGTAAAATTGTCTTAGACACCAATCAAGGATTAGATGGAAGATTGTAAATGATTTTACAACTCATGGAGGAGCCATTCCATTCTTGTCATACATGGCCAGCTCCCCAACAGTATTAAATTCAAATATGTGAGGTGGTAGTTTTGAGTCTCACCATGTGGATATATTCTTTTACTATAATTAACTCCCAATCAAAAGGATACAGATTTTAACTTCCTAAATCTGTAGGAGACTGAGTCAACAAGACACAAAGTTAGCTAGATTACAGTTGTCCAAAAGATACCTCAGTTCAACTCAGCACAACTGGCTGCGACGCCTCGGCAGACTGCATGAGGCCTCGAGGCTGAAAGTCACTTATTATCTTATTTTCCAGTTTATAACCAATTGACTTCTAAGGTATTTGACTTATCCTAAGGTCTCCTACGGTTCACTTACCTGTGTGCCAATACCGTATTCGATGTAGACACTTCAACTTCATAGTAGATCTTCTTATACATCCAAGGCAAGTCCAACTGAGTCACGTAATTGACAATAAGGGTGACTCGGACAAACCGGGGCACTTACAATCTCCCCCTTTGTCAATTTCGTGACAAAAACCTAAGATCTACCCATTACACCAATTTCTGAAAACTACATATGCACACAAGATCACTCCTTAACAAATAAAATTACAATGATATTAAATCCTCTAATATCACAAATATCTCCCCCTTAACTTGTGCCTGCAAAGACACAATCATTTCCCTGCATACAAAAAGATAGATACGGGTGGGACTTGTATGCTCTCCCTCAACATTAGCATCATTATTTTACTCTCCCTTTTTGTCAAGAATATTGACAAAGGTAAGTCAAATAAACCCAAAAGATATGCAAATATGTAGCACAGTAAATCTGACAGTAACATAATAGATGGAAATAGATAACATAGGGGATATAGAAATTTAGAGCAGTCAAGAATAAACTACACAGTAAGTGAAAGTTTAACTATTACAGTACCAAAAGTATCATGATAGTAAACAAAATATAGATAGTCCCAACAGAAAAGCTTCAATCATGAGGAGACGAGGGAGGAAATTCTGCAACATTGCGGCGGCACGAATATGAAATTTGCTGAAGAGAGTGGAAGATGCGCCAGATGGATGTTCTGACATATACGGAGAACACCAGATGTTGATACAGGAGACGATCTTGACATTTGCTCAAATAAGATAGAAATAACTCTTGGAGCTTTTCCAGCTCAGCGAATCGCTCATCGAAATACTTGCGATCAATGGAATACGAAGGACTAGTAGCATCCTTGCGACTCCAGCGATTAGTAGAGGGAGCGGAAATGGGTGAGCCTCCAGATGATGGACGAAACGAGTCAATGCTTTTCTCAATTCCTGTCTTTGTCAAGGGTCGCACATTGAGAGGAACTTCTCCAGGATAAGGTACCATCCCAAAATGAGTACCAAGGCGGGTAAAGAGATAGCAGAAGGGCACGGTACCATGACCAGAAGACTTGCAGAAACGTTTAACATGTTCACAAATCAGGGAAGGAAGAGAAATTTTTCTCCCCATAGCTACAATGTACAAAATATTTACCATGTAGTCACTAAGTTGGGACTTATTCATCAGACGAGGATAGACATTAAAAGTAAAGATCAGATGAAGGATCTTGTACTTGGGAAGGAAAGAAGAAGAATGGATTTGAAGTTTTCCTTCCCTGTCTACATCACCACCACAGAGTTTGCTAATGATCTTGTGGGAGTCTTCAGGGGCTACCTCATGTAGGGCTGCAGAGATGTCCCCACCTTTGAACAGAGGAATGTTCATGAGCTGAGAAATCAACTCAGGTGTCATAGAAAATTTTTCTCGATTGGAGAATTTTACTAAGAAGGAATGAGAGGGACCATCTATGGATTTATGGATAAAAGAATACATGCCCTTGACCATAGAGGGGTAGGCATTGCCGCCCCAAGTTAAAATGCTTTCCCAACCAACCTTCTGAAGGATTTTGAAGGTACTGTATTTTTCAAGGTTCGGGAGGTAACAAGTACGCTCGATATTGAAAATTTTTGAAAAAGTGTTCCTTCGGAACTGATTGAAAAAGCCGTGCACTGGGAGGATCAGAAGGAGGTGAGGAGGCATCCGAACCTTCAAGATGGATCTCAGATGAGTGAGATCGTCTGGATGAGCTAGGTGAGGGACGAGAAGAGGCTGAAGGAGCAGGGACAGGGGTTTCCTAAGGAGCAGCCTCTGGTCCTTCTTTGGAAGAAGAAACTGTCACGGAAGCAGATGGAATGACCCGATCAAGGCTTTTATACGCCCTGAGTTTCTTTTGTCTAGGCGGTGGAGGAGGAGACTGGGTTGGGGCTGACGATGAGGCGTCATGACTCCTCAAGGACCTTTGGGTATGATGTCTTTTGACAGCCCCTGATTTCTTAGGCATCTTAATCGACAAAATCAAAACAAAAAATAGACCAGATAGGTCAAAATTAGAGAATAAAGAGTACCTGAAACCGAAAAATCGAAAAGAACAAGACACCGAGAGAGAAGACGATGACCGGAAATGAAAAGCCCCGAAAATCCCCTTTGCTTACACGCGGTGCCGACTGAGGGAGCCCTAGCTGTGGTCTAACGGATCTTCCGGAAATGACTTGAGTGAATTTGAAAAAGAGGGGACAACAAGGAACGCGATGGCGAGGGCTCGATTGAAATCACCGAGGCCTCGCTGACGGTGATGTTAAGCCGAACCGAACATGAATAATATAACTCGACTGCGGGGGCTCGAGGGATGGCTCGAGGGCTCGCTCACGATTATTTTGACAGAAGTACCGAACCGAAAATAAGGAGCTGAACTCGACTGCGAGGGCTCGAGGGATGGCTTGAGGCCTCGAGACTAAATCCTTTTTTTTTTTTTTTTTTTTTTAATTTTGAAATATTATCTCCACTGACTGATCATAGTATCAGAAATATTTAGGATACAGTACACACCCCAATTGATTTTCTCAGAGCAAGAAAACGAATTGAGTCAAGTGATGTCATTATATTAGCCAATTGATTATCAGTGGAAATATATTCAAACTCGATGATTTTCTCTTCAACTAACTCTCGAATGAAATGATGTCTAATGTTTATATGTTTGGTTCGAGAGTGCTGGATAGGGGTCTTAGAAATATTTATGGCACTTGTATTATCACAGTGGAGAGTCATTGTTCCTCCTGTCATGCCATAATCGATGAGCATTTGTCTCATCCAGACAAGTTGAGTGCAGCAACTTGCTGCAGCTATGTATTCAGCCTCTGCAATCGAAAGGGATATTGAAGATTATTTTCTACTATGCCAAGCAATCAGACAGTTTCCAATGTAAAAGCAACCCCCACTTGTAGACTTTCTATCATCTAAGTTTCCTGCCCAGTCCGCATCGGTGTACCCCGCAATATGAAATGATGTGTCAAATGGGTACCAAGTTCCATATAGACATGTTCCCGATACATACTTTATGATACGTTTTACTGCTTTTACGTGGGATTCTTTAGGATTTGCTTGGAACCATGCATATGCACCCACACTAAAAGAAATATCGGGTTTACTCATGGGAGTGTTTGAGTGCTTACTGCCTTCAAGTCCAAGCCTTTTAACCAGATCTTTAGCATACTTGGATTGTGAAATAAAGAACCCATCATTAAGTTGTTTTCTTTGTAAACCAAGAAAATAATTAAGCTCTCCAACCATGCTCATTTCAAATTCAGATTTCATAAGATTAGAGAAATTAATAGCAGCTTGTTCATCAGTGGATCCAAGCACAATATCATCCACATATATTTGAGCTATCAGTATAGTTTCATTGGATTTTCTAACAAACGGTGTTTTGTCAACACTTCCCCTTTGAAAATCATTATCCAATAAAAACTTTGTAAGTCTTTCATACCATGCCCGAGGAGCTTGTTTAAGGCCATACAATGCCTTCTTTAATTTGTAGATATGATTAGAGTGTTTTGGATCTATAAACCCTTTAAGCTGCTCTACATAGACTTCTTCATTCAATAAACCATTCAAAAATGCATTCTTGACATCCATTTGAAAAAGTTTAAATTTCAAATAATATACAATGGACAATAAAGTATGTATAGACTCAAGACGTGCTATAGGAGCAAAAGTCTCATCAAAATCTATTTCCTTAATTTGTGTATACCTTTGAACAACAAGACGGGCCTTATTTCGAACTATTGTCCCATTTCATCCATTTTATTTTTATAGATCCATTTGGTACCTATTACATTTGTATTTTTTGCTCTTGGTACCAAATCCCATACGTCATTTCTTGTAAATTGAATCAACTCTTCTTGCATAGCATTTACCCAATCTTCATCTAACAATGCTTCATCAATATTCTTGGGTTCTAATTGTGAGGTGAAGCAAAAACAGTTAGATATGTTTTCTAGTTGCTTCCTACTTTTTACTCCCATCATGGGATCCCCAATGATGTTCGACATAGGATGTTTTTTATTTGGTTTAAGTTCAATGGATGTCGAAGACGACGAAGGAGGATTGTCAATTTAATTTGAAGATTGATCCACCTCATCTATGGTTTCATGTACAAAAGAAGACTGGTCATCAATGGCTACATTAATGGATTCCATTATTTCACCGGTTCTAAGATTTTTAACTCTATAGGCTCAGCTGGTGTTAGAGTATCGTAGAAAAATTCCTTCATCAATTTTCCCATCGAATTTTCATAAGCTTTCGCGATTTCTAAGAATTGGTATTTACTACCGAAAACCTTGAGATACTTACAATTTGGCTTCCTACCTGTCCACAATTCAAATGTTGTTTTATCTGGGCCAGCTTTTAGATAAACTCTATTTATGATATAACATGCGGCATTTACAGCCTCGACCCACAAATTTTTTGGTAAGTTCTTACTGTCTAGCATGACTGTTGCCGTATCTTGGAGAACCCGATTTTTCCTTTCGGCCACCCCATTTTGTTGGGGTGTCTTAGGAGCAGAGAACTCATGATGTATACCATGTTTTTCACAATATTTTTGGAAACGGTGATTTTCAAATTCACCCCCATGATCACTTCTAATTCTATATATAGGTGTTTGTTTTTCAATCACAATGCGTTTTGCAATAATTTTAAATTCATGATATGCATCGGATTTTTCTCTAAGATAACCTACCCATTTGTATCTAGTGTAGTCATCAACAATAACCATGAAATACGTCTTTCCTCATATACTCATATTCTAGTTTGGTCCAACTAAATCCATATGTAGGAGCTCAAGAGGTCTAGTGGTAGTCATAACATTGACTTTCTTATGGGTTGCTCTCACTTGTTTACCCTTTTGACACTCACCACAAAATGCTTGAGTTGATCTACTTATCTTGGGTAGTCCTTTGATGTGTTCACTCAATTTTGACAAATCTTTGAAATTTACGTGTCCTAGTCTCTTGTGCCATAACTCAGCTTCATTAAGTTTAGATAGGCTACAATGATTTATGCCAGGAGTTAGACAATTTTCAAGCGCATAACACTGATCAGAAGTTTTCAAACCTTTAAGGACAGCTTCACCTTCACTGTTATAGATTTGACAATCATTCTTACAGAAGGTACCATAATGTTCTTTCTCACATATTTGAGATATACTTAATAGATTGTGTTTAAGACCATCAACTAACAGAACATCATCTAAGGTAAGGGAATCATTTAATTCTTAGGTCCCTTTCCCTACAATTTTAGCTAGATTTCCATCCCCAAAAGTAACCGAACCACCATTGAAATCTACAAGGTTGGACATAAATGTTTTATCACCAGTCATGTGCCTTGAACAACCACTATCAAGGTATCATTTTGACTGGTTTTCAACCTTTAATGTTGTATACACAATCAAGCTTTTGTACTTGGTAACCCATTTCAATGTGGTTGTGTTTTTTAAATTTCTAGAGACTGATTTTTGAAGATTATATCCGAATTTTTTGCTCATTTTTTCATTTAAAGTTTTGTTCGATTTTTGAGCCAAATCTTCACGGTAATGATATTCTCTTTTTTCTTTTTCATAAATTTGCACTTAAATTTTTTTCTGATTTGCTTTTTCCCATAAGTTTCTTTTTTTAACTTTGCACTCAAAGCTGAAGTGTCCCCTTTTAGCATGGTAAAAACAACTGATATTTGAAGGTCTAGAAGATTGACCCTTAATAAATATAGTTTTACTCACTATTTTTACATTGTCTTAGTTGTACCCAAGACCAGTCATGTCCCCATGGTTTTTACCCGATTTTAACAATCTTTCTAATTTATATTGTCCTTGGGTAAACTTATTTTCAAAGTTGAGTTTATGATTATTAAAACTGTTTATTTTAGAATGAGCATTGATAATTTTTTCTGATAAGATACTTCTAATATCTTCCAATTTTTTAATATCACTCTCAAAATTTCTCAACTTATCTTGTAACTCATTTTGAACTTGTTTTAATTTAACATTTTCTTCATTTGTAGTTTTCAGAGTTCTTACAAGATTTTCATTTATTCATTTTCCTTCTTCTAACTGGCTTATTAAATTTGTATTTTCAGATTTTATTTTACTTAATTTCTTAGCCAGTTTTTGACTTTCCAGAAAAAGGGAGTCATAGGCCTCTTGAAGATCATCATATTCATCATATTCTGATTCACTTTCTAAGTCACTTTCAACAGTTGCTCTAGGCTATGAACCCTTTTAGATCTTGAGATTTATCTTGAGCGGATTCATCAGAATCACTTTTCGATTCAGAGGTATTTTCATAAGTTCCTGTTAAGGCTTTCTTATTTCTTTTTGAAGGACATTCAACAAAAAAATGTCCTTGACCTCCACAATTATAACATTTTTGTTCTTTGTCTTTGTCTCTTTCTTTTTCTTTAATGTATTAAATCTGTTCCCGTCTTTTATTGTATTGAAGCTGTTGATATTTTTATCCCTTGGTTCACTTCTTTTAAAGTTTTTAAACTTGTTCCTTCTATTGAAGTTTCTTAAGATTTTTTTAGCCAACAAAGCAACATCATCTTCACTGTCAGATTCAGATTTTTCTTCTTTAAGTTTCTCAATGTTTGAGGATGACTTTAAGCCCACAGATTTCTTTTTAGGTATTTCATCTTCAAAATGAAGTTCATAGGTTTAAAGAGATCCTACTAGATCATCAATTTTCATGAATGAAACATCTCTATACTCTTCAATAGCCGCTACCTTAGGTTTAAATCTTTTGGGCAGATTTCTAAGTACCGTGGTACATACTTTAGATTCAGGAATTTTTTCTCCTAAGGCCCATATAGAATTTACTATATCACTTAGCTTAGAGTAAAATTCTATAAACATCTCACTTTCATCCATTCGTATGTTATCAAATTTAGATTGGAGAATTTGGAGTTTAGACCTCTTAACAATAGAGGTACTCTCATGTGTTCTTTCTAAGATGTCCCAAGCATCTTTAGCTGTTAAACAAGTCATTATACATTTGAACTCATCAAGTGAGACAACACAGTTAATGGCGTTTAACGTATTTCCATTTGCTATGTATACCATTTTCTCCATGTCTGTCCAAGTGAAATATTCTTTAAGTTTGGTACCAATAACTTGTTGTACAGATTTCCCAGTTTCATCTCTAGTAGGTTTTTCTATGATTTCCTCAATCGGCGGTTCCCAACCTCTTACAATTGATTCCCAAACAGTTTCATGTAGTGATATAAAAAAACTTTTCATTGTTGCCTTCCAAGAGGCATAGTTGGAGCCATCAAAATAGGGAGGTTTAGAAACAGGGTGACTATCACCTTTGTGCATGATTCTAGTAAAAGATCAACTCGGACGATTAAGTTCAACTCAGAGTAACCGAGCTCTGATACCAATTGAAATTCCGTTACTAGAGTAATGCACGACCTAGAGGGGGGTGAATAGGCCGGTTTGCAATTTTAATTCCCTTTTAAAATTTTCTCAACCGATTTATACTTTAAGTAAATAAAATATTTAATGAGTTATATTCACCTTCAAATTAACTGCTGTTCATGAAACTGACCGATCAATGTATGTGTGTGATATGTGAACAAGTATTCAATCCAAGCGTTCAATCACATATAGACACAAATATTTAATAGTGGTTCGGTTTCAACAAACCTGCATCCACTGTCAGACTTCCTAACTCTAGGGTCGTCCCAAATATACTATGTAAGGGTCACACACCCAAATAGTATAGCCTAGTTTTTTATAGAGGTTCAACCCAATCGGTCTAATCCTCTACACCTATTTTTTAGAGTGGTTCGAACACACTGTTCTAATCCAATTTATAATGTTTAAAATAAAAGGAAGAAGAAATACTTGTCTTGGGCCTTATCCGTTTTCCTTTAAGCTCTTTCTTCTTTACTGAATTTGTGTGCTTCTTTCCATCAAATCAGCATCATCAAAGTATTCATCGGCACAAGCAGTATAGGACTTGGGTATGACTGGTTTTAAAGTCCTATGTGAACACCTTACTCTTCATCAGGATTGGGGTATTGATTACCCAAACATTCATTAAAAAAGATGATGAAGAAGGTGTAAAGTGGGAAGACTGAATGATCTAGAAACACTGTAATACTTTTCCAGTTTGTTCTCTGTGTTTTCAGTTCCTCTTACATATAGCTTACAGTTTATTTATAAAACTGTCTGCAGCATTGCAGTAAGTCACGCCCACGAGGCCTTGAGGCTTCCAATGAGGCCTCGTGGCGGTAAATATGAAAAGACAACACATATATGCATAAGTTAATTTGTCTTTCAAAACAGTAAGTATCCAGCCACCTCATAAATCACCGTACATGATTGACAGTAAAATTGTCTTAGACATCAATCAAGGATTAGATGAAAGATTGTAAATGATTTTACGACTCATGGAGGAGCCATTCCATTCTTGTCATACATGGTCAGCTCCCCAACGGTATTAAATTCAAAATATGTGAGGTAGCAGTTTTGAGTCTCACCATGTGGATATATTCTTTTACCATAATTAACTCCCAATCAAAAGGATACAGATTTTAACTTCCTAAATCTATAGGAGACTGAGTCAGCAAGACAAAAAGTCAGCTAGATTACAGTTGTCCAAAAGACACCTCAGCTCAACTCAGCACAACTGGCTGCGAGGCCTCGGCAAACTACATGAGGCCTCGGGGCTAAAAATCACTTATCATCTTATTTTTCAGTTTATAACCAATTGACTTATAAGGTATTTGACTTAGCCTAAGGTCTTATATGGTTCACGTACTTGTGTGCCAATACCGTATTCGGTGTAGACTCTTCAACTTCATAGTAGATCTTCTTATACATCCAAGGCAAGTCCAACTGAGTCACGCAATTGACAATAAGGGTGACTCGGACGAACCGGGGCACTTATAGACGTGACGGAAGTCGTAGATCAGATTTGTCGGTCTTGTTCTTTGACCATTGGAGGTGTAGTGTTGGAATTTGATCTGTGGGTTTTAGAGATGTCAGGTTTTGACATCATCTTGGGAATGGACTGGTTGTCTTTCCATCAGATCACCTTGGACTGTTATCTTAGGCAAGTAGTGGTCGTACGCTCATAGGTGATGTGTTCGTTCAGAAGCTTAGCCCAGCCTTCAGTTCGAAAGTTGAGGAGTTGTACAGTTTGGTAGCTAGTTTGAGTTGGGAAGGTTCGGGTCCAGCAGCTGTCCGAGATGCCTCACATGGTTTGAAACTTTCAGAATGTTTTTCCGGAGACGCTCCCTGGATTATCACCACTCCGAGAGGTGGAGTTTGTTATTGACCTGCTACCCGGTACGGCACCTAGCACTATCACTCCCTATAGGATGGCATCAGTAGAGACTTTGGAGTTAGAGAAACAACTCAGGGAGCTAGAAACCCCTTGGCTTCATTCAGCATATCACTTCATCTTTGGGTGCACCGACATTGTTTGTTTGCCACTAAGAAGGATGGGTCCATGAGATTGGGCATCGACTATTAGTAGTTGAACAGAGCTACAGTGAAGAACAAATATCCCTTGCCAAGAATTGATTATCTGTTTGACCAATTGAGAGGGTCTGAGTGCTTCTCCAAGATAGATCTTCGTTCAGGATACCATCAGGTGAGGGTGCGGGAGTGTGACATTGAGAAGACCGCCTTTCACACTCGTTTTAGACTTTTTGAGTTTGTGGTGATGCCATTTGGGGTGACTAATGCCCTGGTGACGTTCATGGCCCTAATGAACAGGTTTTTCAGACCGTATCTGGATCGGTTTGTAGTGGTGTTCATTGACGACATCTTGATATATTCAGCATCGGAGGAGGACCATGAGCAACATCTGAGGACAATACTTCAAGTCTTGAGTGGTCATAAACTTTATGCAAAGTACAAGTGTGAGTTTTGGTTGCCAGAGGTTCAGTTTCTTGGACACGTGGTGTCAGCAGATGGTGTGGCCGTCGATCCAGTTAAAGTTGAGACTGTTCTGAGTTGGGAACGACCACGAAGTGTAACTGAAATCTGCAGTTTTTTGGGCCTTGTGGGTTACTACCGGCGGTTTATCAAGGATTTCTCCAAGATCGCCACATCCATGACAAGGTTGACTAGCAAGGATCTACGTTTCGTTTGGGACGAGACTTGTGAGGTGACCTTCAGGAGGTTGAATGAGAGTTTGACTACCATTCCAGTGTTGATAGCACTAGAGAGAGACCATGGCTATGCGGTCTACTATGATGCTTGCAGTGATGGTTTGAGGTGTGTTTTGATGAAGGATAGAAAAGTGGTAGCTTATGGTTCAAGGCAGCTTAAAACCCATGAACAACACTATCCTACTCACGACTTGAAGGTAGCGGGTATAGTTTTTACGCTTAAGGTCTGGAGACATTACTTATATGGGGAGATGTTCGAGGTTTTCTCAGATTACCATAGCCTAAGGTATCTGTTCACACAGAAGGAGTTGAATATGAGACAAAGGCGGTAGATAGAATACCTTGGTGACTACGACTTCGTGTTGTCTTACCACCCCGGTAACGTAAACGTAGTTGCAGACGCCTTGAGTCGCAGAATCAAGTTTGATCGGCGAGTTCATAGCATTTAGACTTTGAAGCATGGTTGTTCAGCCATGGATTTATAATAGAGTTTTGAGAGTTCAACATACAGACAAGAGGTGTATAGCATTGAGAAATGCTGTGGCCAGTGGCAATGGACCTTTTGGATGGACTGTCAGACGAGATGCTGGTTTGACTTTTCAGGGCAGGCTATTTGTACCCCCATCCGGCAGCGTCGCGAGGAGGTATTACGACACTTTCACCACTCTAGATTCCCGTGCATCCTGGTTACACAAAGATGTACCATGAGTTGCATCAGCAGTTCTGGTGGAGGAGTATGAAGAAAGCAGTTGTCGATTTTGTGACCCACTGTTTGATTTGTCAATAGGTCAAAGTAGAACACTTGAGACCCGTGGGGAGGTTGCAGCCTTTTCTGGTTCTCGATTGGAAGTGGGACCACATTATTATGGACTTCGTGACCGGTTTACCGAAGTCTCCTCGGAGACAGATGCAGTGTGGGTCATAGTGCATCGATTGACTAAGTCGGCCCATTTTATTGGTATAAAGACAACAGATTCTCTTGAGACTTTGAGTCAGATATATTTGACGGACGTTGTCAGACTACATGGTGTGCCTAAGTCAATTGTTTCAACCGAGACCCGAGGTTTGTCTCTCAATTCTGGCAGAGCTTGTAGAAAGAGTTGGGCATGCAGTTATGTTTCACTACGGCTTTCCACCCCCAGACAGATGGTCAGTCAGAGCGGACATTCAGATCTTAGAGGATATGCTTCGAGCTTCTGTTTGGGACTATGGCGGTGGCTGTAACACCCCGAATTTTCATCACTTACAATATATTGGATTTGGTCTATTTTGAATTACAAACTTATTGAATTTAAGATTAATGGTTGAAATGGACCTTTGATGGGTAAGGAGTTCGGTCAATTACCCAATTAAGATCCAATGAATCATGGATGGGATTTGATTTGGAAGTAATTGGGTAAATGTAATCAAATGGGTCAGTTGCACAATTGGGACCCAATGGGTAATAGATGAGTTGATTTTAAGGTAAATGGGTAAGGTTAATTTAATTGGGTCAACTATCCAATTAAGACCCAATGCATTAATCCACCTCATCAAGTGAGGTGGCATGTAAGTGACATGGCAAGGATGGGACCCACGTGCCATGTGGTAACCATGTCACAACATGCATGGCCGGCCATGTCATGGTTGACTTGGTCAACCATAAGTGAATTCATTTGAGTTGAGTTAAAGATTTATTTAATTAAGAGGTGAATTCAAGTCTTGAGTTTAAGAGTTACATGAATGAGTTCAAGTATGTTAAATAATGCTTGAGTTGGGGATAAGTTAAGATGGAAGTTGAGGAGACTTCCATCTCAAGGTGAGTTAAGTGGGAGATGGAGGGTTTCCATCTCAATGGATGGAACTCAAGGTGCACACGTTGGAAATCAAAGGGATTCCTTGGTTTTAGCCAATGTTCTCCTTGGTTAAACCAAGAGACTCCTTGGTTTGGACAAATCATAATGAGGGTGGTTGAAAGGTTTGGGCTGGTATACAAAGGGGCACACCACACCCCTTGGTCGGCTCCCACACTTTGAAACAAAAGATTGGTTTTCTCTCATCTTCTTTCTCTCTCAATTCTATCTCTACACTTAAAGGATCAGAGAAACACCAAGGAAAGAGAAGGATTAAGGAGGAAAGACAGAGCAAAAGAAAGAAGGAGATGTGAAATGGTATGTTTTAAATTTAAGAACAATGTAGGATTAAGACTAAGGGTGAACCATAGATTTGGTCATGGTATGGCTGAACCTATGGGTTCCAGATTTGTTGAAAGGAATGACCAAACTGTTATAGGGTCATGAAAGTTGAGAATCCATTCAAGGATTGATTAGTGGCTTGAAATAAGAAAGAAAGATGATATCCGAATCTAGATTATAAACTAAGGATGGAAAAGATTATGAAAAGACTCTAGCTTTGGCTAGAGGGTGGAGTAAACTCTCTAAGGATTATGTGAATAATATTATTTATGTTTAAATAAGATTAGGAGTGAATTCCATGAAGAAGGATCTAGTCAAATAATCAAACAAAAGAGACTGACAAATAGTCAATCGACTGAATCTGGGATTCAGTCGACTGAACTGGAATTGGCCGAAACAGAAAACAATTCCTGGGAGGTTCAGCCGACTGAATCTTGTGATTCAGTTGACTGAACATGGGCTGGATTAAATATATGGGATTTATTGGTGGTTCAGCCGCCTGAATCTAGGATTCAGTCAACTGAATTTAGACGTATTGAATACGTAAAAGGATCAAGCGTGTCTCAGCTGACTGAATATATGATTCAGCTGACTGAAAGGTTAGTGAGTTAAGGAATAACAGTACTGAGTTGGGTTTCAGCTGACTGAATATGTATTTTAGTCGACTGAAAGTCTGCTGTAACGCAGAGAACAGTAATTGGACGTGATTCAGTCGACTGAATAATGGATTCAGTCGACTGAATTTAAAAGTTTGAATATGTTTCAGATATTTCTGTTTATCTGGTAGGATGTGAGGAGTAATTAAATTAAGAGGAAAAATCAAATTGATATATGTATGTGATTGAATTGATAAGGTAAAGAGGTGTGATTCACTTTCACGCGAAGGTTAGCAATCGTTCGTACGAAACAAGAAAATGACAGTAAATTGGACGTGGGTAGGATTCCTACCTCATTGAAATACATGTGGATATATATATATATATATATATATATATATATATATATATATATATTTGTGTTGCTGATTTGTATTTCCAAACATGATGACTTACTTTGATTAAAGAAATATATGTGATTATGAAATGTTTTTTTTTATGGTAACATGTGATTTGAAATGAAATGGCATTATTACATTCATGATGGCATGAGAGGAGTACATGGGACATTAAGTCAAGTTATGAGCTGTTCGGACATGACTTGGGGCTTGGAAACTAGCTTGAAAGAAGCTATGTGAACCATTGCTATTTTGGCCTTGTCCGGGATTGCAAGATAGGGGTACGGCGTAAATTTGGCCAAAGAGCTCTGGGGTAACCAGTCCAGAAATCCTGCGCGGAGGGAGGAGTCCATGCTCCATCGGTAATTCCGATTAACACACGTGGGGAGGTATAACAGTGACCTGGTGGTGCCATCACAAAACACTGCGGACGTAAATGGCCAAGGGAACACCTTGATATAGTTTTATTTTATCAAGGAAATTATTGATATGATTTGTATTGTAATTGGATATGGAGATTGGGTGGGAGATCATTGGCATATGACACCCATGACATGACACATACATTAGCATGATTTGGATATGACTATCGTGCGTTGTTTTTAGTACTATGAGATGTTTTACAGTTTTGTTATGATGTACTTATCCTGATTTGATATTGATCCTATGTGTACATAATCCTATTTGGAAAGTCTACTGGGCGTGTTAACTAACGCCCTACTTCTACCCTTTAGATGATGGAACAGGAAACGACAAGGATTTGGGACATGATGAGAGTCAAGCATAGGAGCTTGGGCAGATTCATTCTTATATTACTTATCTTGATTTTGGAATGAAGTATTGAGATAATTGATAATTTTGGGATTGTAATAACTTAGATTTATTTTGCTATGGTTTGATGATATTTTGGATATTTAAGTTTCAGTTAATTTAATACTGATTGGCTTCCTTTCTTATTAATATCATGGATAAGGATAATAAATTTTATTCATAAAATAATTCCGCAGTTAAATGCAAAGCGTGTGAGCTATTTTAGTGGACCTAGTCCACGTACACGTATCGGTGGCCAGTTAAGGGTTGGGTTTTGAGAACCCAGACTTAGCTCGCGTCGTGACGTTTACCCGCTCTCTCTCACTCTATATTTATATATATATATAAAAATATACTCTGATTTTCATCGAGTGAAAAAGGGCGGGGCATATTTATTTTGCTATGATTTGATGATATTTTGGATATTTATGTTTCAGTTAATTTAATAGTGATTGGTTTCCTTGCTTATTAATATCATGGATAAAGATAGTAATTTTTATTCATAAAATAATTCCGCAGTTAAATGCAAAGCGTGTGAACTGTTTTAGTGGACCTGGTCCACGTACACGTATCGGTGACCAGTTAAGATTCGAGTTTTGGGAACCCGGACTCAGCTCACGTCGTGACGTTTACCCACTGTCTCTCACTCTCTATTTATATATATAAAAAAAATATACTCTGATTTTCATAGAGTGAAAAAGGGCGGGGCGTTATAGTTGGTATCAGAGTGAAACCGGAAGTGTTGAATCTCGCAAAGTAAGATTAATACGGTATCATGTCTGACTGACAAGATAAGAATCCCAACTGACCGACTCTTCGGAGTCTGCCTGCGCGGGGGCCATAGGTTTTTTACTTTGTTGAGAATCAAACTGTAAGCATTCAATCAGAGAACAACACTTGATGAGGAAAATAACAGCAAGGGAAGGACAATCACTATAATTGTGGATTTATCAAACATGGCAAATTAGGATGTATCTTCCCCAAACAATCAGGATTTCCCCAAAATGAGAAACAATATATGATACATAGGAAAATTTCCCCAACACAAGAAATACAAGATGATGATTAGACAATTTCTCCAACTATGTAAGCATAAAACTTTATGAGAAAACTAAGTCAAGAAATGTTTCAATGACTTACGAAAATGCCTCCGAGAAGAAGAAATACCCGACAACACCCACATCAGGAAGAGAAGGTACAACACCCACACCAGGAAGAGGGACAAAACAATGTGAACATTCCTAAAGTGCCTCCTAAGCTGCAAAGCCTGGTACAGGCAGTAGTCACTTCCGTTCTACAGCAACATCAGAACGACAATGGAGGCGCAACCTCCAATGAAACACAGGACCGAAATATGGTCAGGGACTTTCAACAGCAGTGTCCCCCTTATTTTAAAGGGAAAGAGGGACCCGAAGGAGCGGAGAACTAGATCGAGAATATTACCAAGATCTTGAAGCTGCTCAAGATCACTAGTGACAAGGACAGAATATTGATGGCTACTTGACAATTGGTAGACGATGACGACAAATGGTGGAGAGTTATGGAACGTCAACAAGCACAGATTCCACAGGGAGAAAGGATTGAGATGACATGGGACCAGTTCGCTGGAATGTTTCTGGATCAATATTTTCCAGAGCAAGAGAAGGAGTGCCAGACACAAGCGTTCATATCTCTGGTCCAGGGCACCATGACGGTTGCGGACTATTATCAGGAGTTTCTTCGCCTATCATGTTATGCTCTATACGTGGTGGACACTGAATACAAGAAGGCTCGGAAATTTGAACGAGGCCTGCGACCTACCTTAAGAGCCAAAGTCACAATATTCAAATCAACTACTTTAGAAGAAGTGGTTAGTTGAGCTAGCATAGCTGAACAAGAGCTGATGGAAACAATCAAGTTTGTGGATAATCGTCGATATCAGAGCGGGGGAAATATTTTTCGCCCGAACAAGAGATTCAGACCCAACTTTGGGAGACCCTCACCTTCTACTGGGTCCACTGGAGTTTTTCATCCCAATCAGCCCTCCACATCTGGACCAGCCTCTCAGGTTCCTCAAGGTGTTAGCACCTGTTTCCAGCATGGCCAACAGGGCCATTTCAAGAGGGAGTGTCCGCAGAACAGTAGACCTTTGCACTTCCAGGGGTTCTTTCCACCCTCCAGCTTGACCAGCTCAATCACAGGCATCTAGAGCACATAATCAGATAGGACGGGCACCTATTTCTACAGGATCTAGACGATTATATACTTTGGTTCCTCCTTCAGAGACAGTGGATCATTCGGTGATTCAAGGTATGGCAGTAGTTGATAGTTCTTATGCTTTTGCATTATTTGATTCAAGAGCATCCCACGCCTTTATATCTGTTACTGGTTCTCTAGTACAACAATTGTCCACTGTACTTACTATTGTGCCCCCTGTTGGAGACACATCACTGGGTCTGATCTGCACTTCTGTAGACAGAACTCCCTAGTTTGCCTCCAAAACGGGATATTGATTTCAAGATCAAACTGTACCCTAGCACTACTCCTGTATCATTACCTCATTACCGGATGGCCTCAGCAGAAATGTCTGAGCTGAAGATACAAATTGATGAGTTACTCAGACTGGGATGCATCCGGAACAGAACTTCATCCTAGGGAGCACCGGTATTATTTGTAAAGAAGAAGGATGGTACTCTTCGGATGTGTGTGGATTACAGGAAACTGAGTCAGCTGACAGTCAGGAACAAGTACCCTCTACCCATAATTGATGACGTATTCGATCAACTCAGAGGTTCCAGCTATTTCTCCAAAATTGATCTGATGTCAAGTTACCATCAAATCCGTGTCAGGGATGAAGACATAGAGAAGATAGCTTTCAGAACTCGGTATGGACTGTATGAATATGTGGTCATGCCATTTGGGCTCACAAATGCACCACCCGTGTTCATGGATCTAATGAACAGAATATTCCGACCTCATCTGGATAAGTTCATGATTGTTTTCATTGACGATATCCTGATTTATTCCACCAGTCGAGAGGAGCATGTTGAGCATCTAAGGATAATCTTGGACACCCTGAAGAAGAATCAGTTATACGCCAAAGCAAGCAAGTGCAAGTTCTGGCTATCTAAAGTCAACTTCTTAGGACATGTCATATCAGCAGAAGGAATAGCCGTGGACCCAGCTAAAGTGGCAGCAGTTAGAGACTGGAAAGCTCCAAAGAATGTGACAGAAATCCCTAGCTTTCTGGGACTGGCTGGTTACTATCAGAAATTTATTATGGACTTCTCCAAGATTGCGGCTCCACTCACCCGACTAACCCAAAAAGGAGTCAAATTCGAATGGTCAGATGTATGCAGCCGAAGATTTGAGGATCTGAATCACTCTCTATTTATAAAAAACATAAAATATATATACTTTGATTTTCATCGAGTGAAAAAGGGCGGGGCGTTACAGTGGCTGGGAAAGCCATTTACATCTCGTTGAGTTCGTTTACAACAACAACTATCAGTCTAGTATCAAGATGGCACCACATGAGGCCTTGTATGGCAGACCGTGTAGATCACCCTTATTTTGGGCAGAGACTAGTGGTTCAGTGATTTCAAGACCAGAGATGGTCAGGGAGACTACTGAGCAGGTGAGGCAGATCAGACAGAGGTTGTTGACTGCCTAGAGTAGGCAGAAGAGTTACGCTGATCGTCGGAGGACGGCGCTTGAGTTTGCTGTTGGGGACTGCGTCTTCTTGCAGATTTTACCCCGTCATGGGATTCAGAGGTTTGGGCGCTTGGGGAAGCTGTCGCCTCGTTATGTTGGTTCGTTTGAGGTGCTAGAGAGGATCGGGGAGGTGGATTATAGACTTGCACTTCCTCCGAGTCTAGCTTGAGTGCACAACGTCTTCCACATTTTAATGCTTCGGAAGTATCATTAAGATCTGTTGCATGTGATTAGTTTAGAAGATGTGGAACTCAATGAGGATGTCACCTATGAGGAAGGACTAGTGCAGATCGAGGGTTCCAGAGAGCAAAGACTTTGTGGCAAGACCATCCGCTTGGTTTTAGTGGTTTGGTGGCGCAAAGGCAGGGAGACTCCTATTTGGGATAATGAGGCAACGATGCGGAAGCAGTTGCCAACTGTATTTGAGACCAGAGGTATGAGTTCAGTTAGAAATTCGAGGACGAATTTTCTTTAAAGGGGGTAGTGTTGTAATGACCCGTTCCGAATTTTCTAATTTTCAAATCTCCAAGTTATTTTCGGGACCATGGTAGCAGTGAGGAGAGTGTGGACACCATGGTTGGCCCAGTTTAAATGTTTTCAAGTTCGGGAACTCGAAGGACATTTTGGTAATCTTATAATTATTGTATATTTATCATGAAAATTTGTCCAAAAGTCACACACTTTATCGCTCGACGTTCGGTATTCAACATTTTTTTCGAGTTTTCAATCCTATCTTTTTACTCATTGGAAAAGCGTTTTTTTTTTTTTTTAAAAAAAAGGCTGAAAAAACCCTAACCCTAACCCTTTTAAACCCCTCTTTCCGTGGCAATGTAGCCGCTTGCGCTACAGTGTCGCTGCAACCTAATCGGCGATTTCCCTCTCCCTCTCGTTTCCTTCATCTTCTTCTCTTCTTCTTCCCACTCTCCGACCGAGCCGCACACTGCGGATGACATTCAGGCCTTGCTCAAGCTGCCGAATCTCCGCCTTCAGCCATTGGGTCTCTCCATTCCCGGCCGATTCCAGGTGTTGTTCTTCTCAATACCCTTTTCCCTTTTCCTTTTGCCGGTATTTTTCTCCGTTTTCCCAGTTCTCCCATGTTCTTACTCGATTTTCCTTGTTTTCCTTTCTTTTTCCGATTTTCCTTTGGTTTTAATCGATTTTCCTGATTTTTTTCTTCTTTTCCCGATTTTCCTTTGCTTTTCTTGGATTTTTCTCTCTTCTTCCTCTTTTTCCAACTCAATTGGGCAACTGAGTTGGCTTAGCCTTCATCCGTTCTGGGCCAGCCTGGCTCAGACTTCATCCAGTCCAGCCCAGGCCCAGTGGACCGTTCAAGTCCGGGCCAGCTCGTCTTGGTCTAGCCCAGGCCCAGCGGACTAGTTCTGGTCTGGCTCAGCTCGTCTTGGTCCGGCCTAGGCCCAGTGAACTAGTTCGGGTCCAGTCCCGCTCGTCTCGGCCCAGCCCACTTCTGATAGGCCAGGCCCACTTTCCCGGCCCATTTTCAAGCCCAGCTCTGTTCGGTCCGTTTTGGGCCCCGCACAATTTTAGGTCCTTTTTCTCTTCAGCCTCTTTTTAACCTGTTTTGTCTTATTTACTCATCCATTCCTCTTTGTTTCATCAGATTGAGCTCCCTTTGACCCTTCAAGACGCTTAGTCGCTTTGGACTTCGACTCCGCACACACTGTGAGGGGATTTACTATTGTTTTAGCATGCACTTGCATACATTAACCCGCTATTGTTGGACATGGAGTGACCTGAGTGTAACCCTCTATTTTTATTGCCACTCGGTAAGGGAAAACTGTTTAAATATGCATGTACTAGGGGGTCCGCTCGGGCGTACTCCTATTACCAATATGCACTTGTGGAGAATTTTAATTAGCCAACCTGGTAATTGAATGTAATATTTGAAAACAGTTGATGATGCTTGGATTGTTTATTCATTAGATACTAATGAAGCCATATTCAGTGTAGACATGCATGACTAAGTAATTCATTATATACTTTTAACTCGCATGATGAACTATGTTGTTGATTTTGAATTGATAGTATAAGGATGTATCCTCATTGTTATACATGATCCTAACACCGTGTGCATGTATCGGAAAGACTATTCACATGTGTACATGCTTATGATGATGTGATGAGTTGATTGTTAGGAGGACTTCCCCGTTACGCTCCGGCAGTCGAGACCCCCATAAGAGATGTGGTTTCCTAGTTGCGTTCCGGCGGTTGAGGTGCTTACCCTTGAGATTGGCTTCCCCATTATGCTCCGGCGGTCGAGACCCCCATAGGAGATGCAGGTTTCCCCATTGCATTCAGGTGGTTGAGGCATTGTATATTGTATGGTCTCCCGTTTATACTAGTAGGGAGACTGGAGTTGTTGGAGGACCATTGAGAGTTATGGAGATGGGCTCTAGGACGGGTCAATGGGACCATTGATTAATAGTACAGTTGAGTATCTACGGAGAGAGATATTCATTCACTTATGATGTTTATTACA
This sequence comes from Chimonanthus salicifolius, assembly GCA_013350335.1. Taxonomy (NCBI): domain Eukaryota; kingdom Viridiplantae; phylum Streptophyta; class Magnoliopsida; order Laurales; family Calycanthaceae; genus Chimonanthus; species Chimonanthus salicifolius. The sequence goes on along the minus strand of CM023533.1, from coordinate 53,320,379 downwards.
CATTATACATGTGATATATGACTATGTTACTAATATGTGGTATGTTTTATCCCTTCACTGGGTTGGTTTGCTCACCCTTACCTTTCTGGTACCCAGATCAGGGAGGGGCCAGGCGGGCTCCTTGAGCAAGTACCAGGGGAGGAGTAGTAGTGCATAGAAGTTTATGATCTGGTTATGTTTTGAATTTGAGAAATCTTAGTTGTATGGACTTCTTATCTTATGTTTGTTTGGATGACTGTATAATCACTTTTGATTAGTTTACACTTGTGGTTTTGTTATGTGTCTTAGTTCTGGACTTGTGGTTTGTTGAGCGGGAGGTAATTACCTCGTTTCAAAAAAAAATTTACCCGATGTACATCTTTTGTGACGTTTCGAGATATTTCGAAGATAACGCGCCCATAATGGGACAGAGCGTTACATGTACGATTAAATTGTAGAAGCATCCTCTGCTGCTTATATGTAGGTTCAAATTTTCAATAGCTGTGAGCATTTCCCATTTTTGTATAGTGAGGCTTGCTACGGTCCCGTGAGCTAGACAACTAAGTGCATCCACAACTTCTTTTGCTTTGCCCAGATGGTAGTGTAGGGCAAAGTCGTAGTTTTGGAGATATTCCATCCACCTTCTTTGTCTAAGATTGAGTTCTTTCTGTCCAAACAAGTATTTCAAACTTTTGTGATCAGAATATACCTCAAAAATTTCTCTCCATATAGATAATGTCGCCAAGTCTTGAGAGCAAATACCACTGCTACTAATTCAAGATCATGGACGGGGTAATTCCGCTCATGAGTTTTCAACTGACAGGAACCATAAGCACCCACACTTGAATCCTGGGAGAGTGAGCATCCAAGTCATTCACCTGATGCGTCACATTCTACTGTATAACCCTTGCCTTTTTCTGGAAGATTAAGGTAGAAGCTATTGTGAGTCTTCCTTTTAGTTCTTCAAATTTCCTATTGTACAAATCTTTCCATTCAAATTTGACTCCTTCCTAAGTCAATCGGGTGAGTGGGGCCGCAATCTTGGAGAAGTCCAAAATGAACTTCCTATAATACCCTACCAACCCAAGGAAACTTTTGATCTCGGTAACATTCTTAGGAGGTTTCTATTCCTTCACTGCCGCTACCTTTATTGGATCCACCTTTATCCCTTCTGTTGTTACTATGTGTCCAAGAAAATTCACTTCGGACATCCAAAACTCACACTTGCTAGCTTTTACAAACAACTTGTTGTTTCTCAATGTGTCCAATACGATTCGCAAGTTCTTGGCATGTTCTTCATTGTTTGTAGAGTAAATAAGAATCTCGTCAATGAAGACGATTACAAATCTATCCAAATAAGGACGGAAGATTCGATTCATCAAATCCATAAACATTGCCGGTGCATTGGTTAGTCCAAAAGGCATCACCACATTTTCATACAATCCATACCGAGTTCTGAAAGCTGTTTTCTCTATATCCTCGCCCTTGACTCTGATCTGATGATAGCCCGACATGAAATCTATCTTAGAGAAATGACTGGATCCTCTAAGTTAATCGAACAAGTCGTCAATTCGAGGTAGTGAATATTCATTCTTGAAGGTAACTTGGTTTAGCTTTCTGTAATCCACGCACGTACGTAGAAAGCCATCTTTCTTCTTGACAAACAATGCCGGCGCTCCCCACGATAAAGTACTGTGCCGGATGAATCCCAATCTGCCATGTCCATAACCAGATAGTCGAACTTGAATTTAAAGTTGACTATTTCAGTGTCCACGGAAGTGCAAACTAACCCAAGTGATGTGTCACCGATTGGTGATACTATGTTAAGTGCAGTTGATAATTGTTGTACAAGTAAACCAGTAGCAGATACTAAAGATGCATATAAAAAGGAGTGTGATGCTCCTGAATCAAAACAATGCTACTGCATAAGAACCGTCAATAACTGCCATACCTTGGATTACAGAGTGATTCGCTGTCTCTGGAGGAGGGACGAGGGTGTACAATAGTCCTGAAGTTGTTGGAATAGGTGGCCGTCCTGATTGATTATGTGCTCTCGATATCTGAGATGGTGCTAGCCTACCCGGTGGACGGAAAGAATTCCGTGCTTGAGGTGACTTGTGCAGTTGCGGACAATCCCACTTCATGTGCCTTGTCTGGCCACACTGGAAACAAGTGGTGCCACCCCTGGATGTCTGTGCTGCCAGAGCTGAGGCTGAAGGATGGCTGGGACGATATCCACTAGTGGAGGCCATAGAAACTGAAAATTTTCCAGAGTTGGGCCAAAATTTCTTGCAAGGACGAAAATAGTTTCCCTTGCTCTGACTCCTTCTGTTCTCCATGTACTTAGCTGACTCAATCAGTCCTTGCTCAGCAATGCTCGCTCTATATACAACTTCTGCCAAAGTTGTTGATTTGAATATGGTGACTTGGCTCTGATGTTAGGATGCAGGCCTCTCTCAAACCTCCGAGCTTTCTTATATTCAGTGTCCACCATGTATGGATCATAACAAGAGAGTCAGATGAATTCTTGTTGATATTCAGCAACTATCATACATCCTTAAGCTAGGACTATAAATTTTTGGGTCTTGAATTCCTTCTCCTCTTGTGGAAAATAGCAATCTAGGAAAATTTCTCTGAAATTCTCCCAAGTCATTTATACCACTGCCTGGTTTTGTTCCACTACTTTCCACCAGTTACCCACATCGTCTATCAGTTGAGATGTGGCCAACAAAACCCAATCTCGATCGCTTGTGATCCTCAGTAACTTCAGGATCTTGGTGGTGTTTTCGATCCAGTTTTCAGCTCCAATGGGTCCCTCATTTCCATGAAAGTATGGGGACACTACTGTTGAAAATCCATGACCAAAGCTCTGTCTTGAGCATCAGTTGCGGCATTGGCACTGCCCGCTTCTTGGTTCTGTTGTAGTACTAAATTCACCACTGTTTGTACGAAACTTTGAAGCTCCGGAGTCACGGGTTGGATATTGCCACATGTCTCTTCGGTGCGTTCCACATTGCGTCGGGTGTTCCTTCTTCGTGGCGGCATGTTTCCTAAGTCACGAAGCATCCACTTAGTAATCTTATAAAAATACATCTTCAAGCAACCATGATTCATGTATAGTCAATTATTTATTAATATTGAGTGGATTGACGCAATCGCTTAGGTTTTATTGACATTCTTTATTTTGAAGGGGAATTTTTATCTCTATGTTTGTTGGATATGTAATACCCTGACCCGATTTAAGCATAATCAGTATGATAAATCATATTTTAACCGGTTAATCTTGAAGATTATGATTAAGGCTTTACGAAAAGCCTAGGTTTGGCCCATTCAGAGCTTGAAAGCTCGATGATCCAACTCGTCTAGTTGGAAGGGTAAAATAATAATTTACCATTTATCGATATTATTTACTATTTATATAATTGTTTGATTATTGTTGAATAATATTGATTTCCTTAATCAAGGATTTTAATTTATAATTACAGTATTCTATTACTTTCAGAAAATGTTATTTAAAACTACCCGTAAAGGGCCCGAGAAAGAAGAAATAAATATTTTTAGACGATTTAAGAAATAAGAAAATTTTAAGAAAAATGTGGGATGTTAGACTTTAATATAACGGTGTAGTTTATTTTTTCAAATCTGGAAAATAAAGGCTTTAAACTCTTTTATTAAATACAAGTTAAATTAAGTAAATAGTGTCAAAATATGAATTTTGTTTAAAGCTATGGTTTTTAATGAATTTTAAATCTCCAAAAATTTATGATGAGTAGAGTTTATAAAACCCAACATTTTTGTTAGGTTGGATTAAATTAATTAAGTTATTTAAATCTTATTTTCATTTAAAATCTAATTAACACCAAAACTGGTCTTATTTGCAAAACCTGTTGGAAGGACATATTTGCAAATTATTTTTACTGTTTTTACTGTTACCACTGATACTTGGCCAGCAGCTTGAGTTGCCCCCATGAAGATGCCCATGGGCTATCGGTGAGGTGTCTCTAACCTGGCTTGCCTGGAGGGTTTATAAATTCTACCCTCCTCCCAGCTAGATTCACCCAGATAGCAATCTCGCCTCTGTGAAAATCAAACCATTTGCCTCTCTATTCCTTTAAAAAAATTTACCGTAGCTCGAAAAAGGAAGATTTTACAAATTTCGAATTTTTTACGCAAGAGCTCAAGTGAAGGTAACCTTTGTGTTCCTTTTCAAATTCTAACCCATCTAGAATCAAACGGAAGTAAAATTGATCAAGTTTTGACTGTTTAATTTGGATTAAAAGATTTAAGGAAATATTGAATTTTCATGTATCCCACTGGTTTTCTTATTAAAATCGGATGTTTTAAATCAGTGTTATGTTTTGATTTGTTTCTGTTGTCAAGAGAACTCACTAAGGAGTCCATCTGACTGGTTAGATGTGAAAAACGAACCCAGAAAATGTAATACCCCAGATTTTCAGTTTATCAATATTTACGAAAATTGCCATTGAAAGTATGAATTAATGGTTATGAACCTTAGATGGGTAAGGTGTTGGGCAATGGCCCAATTAAGACCCAATGGGTATGTTATAAGGATCAATTTAAATAATTGAGTAATGCGCATTTAATTGGGTCAAGGTGGTTATTTGGGTCAAAAGGCCCAATTGGGACCCAATGGGTCGTGTTTGACTTGGTTGACCATCAAAGTGAGTTCAAGCTTAATTAAGTTGGGACTGATTTGGGTTGGAAATGGAATCAAATGGTTGAGTTGAATTAAATGGTAGAGTTGAATTAAATAGCAGAGTTGAATTAAATGTTTGAGTTGAATTAATTGGATGAGTTGAGTTAAGTGAGTTAAATAAATTTATTTGAGAAGTGAGTTGGATGGAAAGGTGTTGGGAGTTACATATTTCAAAATAATACAAGGTATACACGTTGGATGCATGGGAATTATATCTCATGCATGAAACTCCAAATGGGAATCAATGGGAGGTGAGCCGTTTGGTGGGGGTTACACAAACCACACACGTTGGGAAGCTTGGAGGGTTTCCATCTCAAGATGGAAACCCAAGAGCCACACGTTGGGAGTGTATCATCTCAAGGATGAAACCTCCAATTGAGACTTAAAGGAGGGAGATGAAAGGACATGGGAGTAACCAAGGGGTGTCACCAAAGGACACCACCTTTGGCAACCCTCATTAACCAAGAGAAGGTTTCATCTTAAAGCCACACTCTTCCTCTCCCTCCTGGCCGTTCCCACCTCACAAAGACAAGGAACACTTGGTGTTTTTCTCATCTCACTCTCTCCCTCTCTCACACAAAGCCGACCACTCATCAAGACAAAAAGATTTAGAAAAGTGTTTGATCTCAAACTATATACAAGGCTGAATTCTATCTCTTTCTCAAACCTATACCCCTCTTGGCCGAACCACTTCTGGGAGGAGTTATATTGATCAAGCTCACACTCAGCTAAAGGATCAAGAAAAGAATGAGAGGATAAAGAAAGGAACAAGCCGGAGCAAAGGGCAAATTGGAGGAGTCGCGGGAACAGTAAGTGCTCAATAAACTCTTTTCAAATAAGAAAATGGTTAAGGACATGGTTTGGCCATGTACATGGCCGAACCCCATGGAAAGAGTCAAGGAAATTTTATGGTTTAAAATGATGTTTAAAAGGGAAGAACATGGGCCATAGGGTTCGGCCCTACAATGGAAAAGACATTGGATTTATGTTATAGGATTTGAAGGAAGGAAATCACAATTGTATGTGTTTGATTTTGTTAAAGTTTTAAAAGGATTTAGATGGAGAGATAATGATGGATAGTGTGTCATGTTTAAGTAATTTTTGAAGATGGTTAATAATTTATAAAAGGTATTGAGTTGTTGGATCTATAAGAATGAAAAAAAGGGAGTACCAAAACCCAAGGGTGAGGTTCGGCCATGGTGCATGGCCGAACCCCACCAAGTACTTTTATGGATTTAGGTATCATAGGGTTCGGCTATGTGTATGGCCGAACCCCATGAACCTTTTGGGGGATCATTTTTGGGACTTGGTTATAAGTAAATAAACCAATTAATTAGCCATGGATGATTAATGGCATAGAATGTAATTAAGGGTGAAAAGGATGAACCAAGGGTTCGGCCATGGTGTATGGCCGAACTCCATGGAGAATATTTGGTGGGCTTAAATGGTTATCAATTATAAACATATATGGAACAAGTGATTAGATGTAGAGGACACGATCTTGTATCTAACTTAAAGATCAAAGGGTTGAAAGTTGAGCATAAAATTGAGATGGTGAGGTTCAGCCATGGTGTATGGCCGAAAACCACCTCCCCCCCCCCCCCCCCCCCCCCCCCCCCTCCCCCCTCTTATATAATTTTATGGACTTATGTGTTATGAGTGTTAGAAGCTTTATGTGTGAATGATTGGATTATGGATTAGTGATTGGATTTAATTAAAAGGATCAAGTGATTTTGAAAGAGAGACCAAAACCAAGATGGTGAGGTTCGGCCATGTTGTATGGCCAAACCCCACTAATGGATTTTGGTGGACAAGGGGCTAAGTTATTAGCATAGTGATGTTTGAGTAAAAAATAAGAGTAAGGGCCAAATTCAAGTAGGTGAGGTTTGGCCATAGTGTATGGCCGAACCCCACAAGGTGGTGTCTTTGGTCTTAGACTTAATTAGAAACCAAATGAGATATGTGTTTGACTTATTGACATGTAACAAGGTAACGGGACTTCTTGAGCTGTACGCAATCGTGAACGGGTGACGGTTTAAGAAGAGCGGATATTTTAAGTAACCTTTGTGTAGGTTTCCTACCTCTTTGTGACCATGATTTATACTTGCTGTTTTAATCTTGATTTTGATGAGATATGTGTTAAATTATTATGTCTCAAAGAGGATTTGAATGCTAAGATTTTATTACAAATGTCATGTGTTCATTGACATGTCATGCATGGCATGGGGTCATGGTTATGTAACCGGAGGGACCACACTCCTGTCGGGGCGACCGAAAAAATATGTGGGTTACCTTGATGATGAGAATCCCATCAAGAGGAAACCAGAGGGTCCACACTCCGTCGGGGCGTCCGAAAGACCTATGTGGTGGTACCTTGATGATGAGAATCCCATCAAGAGGCTATGTATACTTGTGATGGGTGGGACTCATTACATTTGCATACATACATAGCATTTTTTTGTAAGGTTTTGACAATCATGTATTATTTGTTATATGCATGCTTTATACTAACCTTGTGGTAGCCTTAATCGGAATACCTACTGGGCGCGTTGTTCTAACGCCCTACTTCTACCCTAGTGAATGACGCAGGAAACGAAGGGAACGATGAGCATGATCGGAGTCAAGCTTAGAGGCTTGAATGAGTTTACTTTATATTTGTTTAAAGTTATTATTTGGACTTGTAATTTGAGTTAACTTAGAATGTCAGACATGTAATAACTTAGTTATGTTGCTATGATTTGGAATGATTTTATTTGATTATTTCTGTTAAGATAAACATTGTAAAAGGACGTACATCTTTGCTATCTAATACTTCGGAATAGAGTTAGGTTCTATTATAATCCGCAGTATAAGATATTATCCGCATGTTAACTTACGTGTGTGAACTATCTTAGTGGACTTAGTCCGCACACACATAGGGTTGGCCAATTAAGGGTCGAACTTTAGAAGCTCGGACTTAACTCGCGTCGTGACGTCCAGCTCTTTATCACTTTAAAAAAAAAATAGACTCTGATTTTCGGAAAGTACGTGAAAAAGGGCGGGGCGTTACAGAAAATCCACTGTTTCTGGTTTCGTATTCCATTTGGCCGTTGTCGTTACTGTTTGCTGCTGCAGACAGAGGAAGAAGACGACTCTCGGAAGGTCCTAGAGTTGGGCTTCAGACGTTTCAAAGTCGGCACCCTTGGAAGTTTCGAGCTTCGGTTCGAGGTTCTAAAGTGTCCAGAGGCTAGCTGTTTCTCCTTCCTCTGCTAACGAGATATTCCAAGTTTGTTCGGAAGATCCAAACTGCTCGAAAGTTTCGAGCTTTCCTCGGCAGGGTCCGAGACACACCGAGACTCACTGATTTCTCTGTTTTGCCGATTTCAGTTCGGAAGCACCCTCAGAAGTTCCGAGGCATGAGTCTCGGAAGTTCCGACGGACAGAACCATGTTCCGAAGGTTCTGTAGACCAGCTTTAGGTAGTGGCTCAGAAGGTCTGAAGCCACAGTACCTGGTTCCGAGGCATGGTCCGAGGAACCCAATTTTGGTTTGTATATCTCGATTTAATTTAAGGTTTCATGTTTTAGACCCTAGGATTTAATGTGATGTTTATATCCTTTTTTTATAATGAAAAATGATACTAACCCCTCTCTCTTGGTACTATAATGTATATACTAATTGTATTCACTTCCATACCGATACTCTCTATATGTGGCTGACTCAGTCCGATAACTATCTGTAGCTGAGCGATTTCTTTTGCCGCTTGGTAGAAAAGAAGGGTTCGGGCACTAAGTGACCTCTAGGCCTAACTCGCTATAAGAGTAGTGTCTTGAGCACCTTATACCTCTAGGCCTAACTCAATACGTCAACCTGGTCATGTCCTGAAGGCAATATGAGAGGTGGCCTGAGCACCCTATTATATGTTGCTGATTATTTTAACTTAAAATGGTTAGTAACCAAATAGGAGACTCAGTTCCATTTCCCCTGTAGATTTCTGGAAAATAGGATAGAAAGATTTGAAATAGTATGAGTATGTATTGCCTTGTATGCCATGACTGATTATTAATTGTATATCTATTTATATGTTTGACAGATACTTCGATACCACACTTTTTCGGTGAGAAGACTTAACACTGCAGTAAGAGTAAATCAGGTTAAAAAGAGGATCTAGTGGAATGAGTGGTTTTAAGGATCTATTTTGATGAACCCACTCATATGCCTAGTCATGATGCACTAATGTGAAGAGTGCATATGGATATATATGATGTTGATCATATATGATGTTGCTTATGAGCTATAATGATATTAATACTGCTTCCACGTACCCTTATCTACTGAACTATTACCGGTTTTGTGCGTGTCGGTTTACATCTACTAGACGAAGTGGGTCAGTTGCTGACCTCGAGTGTGTCAGTACCGGTTTTGAGTGGGCCGGAGATGTACTTGCAAGGATTGTATTTTGACTATGTCGGGACTTAATACTAGTGGTCTTAGCGTAGTATCTAGGTGTTACGGTGGATGTCAGCAGTTATGGAATGATGTTGAGATTTTGGCAAGATAAAATTATTATGTTAATAATATGGATTTTGGCTAACCTGATATTCAATAAACTGCATTATTATGTTCTTTCACTGCCTAGGTAGCTCACACAACTCACATTTCAGGAGATATACCCGAGGAGGAGGAACCTCCGTATCAAGCTTAGGAAGGATAAGTTGTTCGTTTCTTTGGGATTCCTACGGACGGAAACTTGTTATTGATGTTTGGTTTTTTGGAACCATATTTTTTGTATAAAGTACCGTATGCGGTACTTATTATGTTTTGGCTTGTATAAACCACTATGTGATCGTAATTACTCTGATTTGTATAAAAGTTATTCCATGATGGAAATATTTGATTATATGATTTGTGTTGCACGTGGATAGATTTATGATATGTGTGGGAGTCCACGTGTTGAGAACATGTGTGGCTTTTATTTCTGGGCCTAACTTGTAACGCCCCACCCTTTTTCACTCGCTTTCCAAAAATCAGAGTCTATTTTTTTTTATAATAAAAAAGTGAGAGAGAGCGGGACGCCACTACGCGAGCGAATCCGAGGTTCTAAAGCCCGACCCTTAACTGGCCAGCCATACGTGTGCGTGGACTAAGTCCACGAAATACACCTTAGTGGGGTTCGGCCATACAACATGGCCGAACCTCATTCACTTGATTTTGGTCCCTCTTTGTAATCCTCTGATCTTTTAAGTTAAATCCAAAATCATGCCATCTTTGCTTCATAAATCCAATCACTTATACAATAATTATCTAACATCGATAACCACCTAAGTTCACAAAAGCATTTCTCATGGGGTTCGGCCATACACCATGGCCGAACCCATGATCTCTCATTTTTACCCATATTAACTTCTTTGCCATTATTTCTATCACCTTATGTTTAGGTCCAAAAGCATAGGTTCATGACTTAACATCTTATGCACAGGTAATCCATCAACATAAAAACCCATAATCAAATCCTTCCATCTCCTATCATAATCATTCATCTAAACATGATAGGTCCATGAATGACCCATTAAAATGGTTCATGGGGTTCGGCAATGCACATGGCCGAACCCATGGTCCTTTGTTTCCATCCTACCATGGTCAAGCCACCTTTTAAAACCATTAATACTTCTCCATGGTTTTCATGCTTAAAAACCCTTTTAAAATCAATAACTTCCCTTCATGGGGTTCGGCCATACAACATGGCCGAACCCTATGGTTCCTCATTTCCTTTTAAAAAGAATCATACATCTATGGTTTGATCCTTTGATGGTTCTCATACATACATCCATTTAGATCCTTTAAAACCTTTTAAAAATTATTAACATACTTCTATGATTTTCATCCTTTAAATCCATTAAAATTAACTAATATCCTTCCATGGGGTTTGGCCATACAACATGGCCGAACCCTATGGTTCATCATCTTCTCTTAAAATCATTTAGACCCATATAAATTCCTTAATACCTTTCCATGGGCTTCAGATATACAACATGGCCGAACCCTATGGTTCATCATAGAGTCTTTAGCCATAATAAGAATTAGGGTTCGTCCATTGTCCTTGACCATCTTTTCTTACTTATGCAAACTTATTCACGTACTTACCGATTCCGCGACTCCTCCGGTTTCTTTCACTCCTTCTTGCTCCTTTCCTTCCTTAGCCTCTTTTTCCTTCCTTCTTGATCCTTGGACGAGATTGATCTTGATAAAATCTCTTGGAGTGGTTCGACCAAGAGGTATAGATTTGAGAGAGGGAGAAAGAGAGGAAGATTTAAGATAACAACTCTAAGTGTTCTCCCTTTATCTTGAGAGGGGTCGGCTTTGTGTGAGAGGGAGAGGGTGAGAGGAAAATTCTCTAAGTGTTCTTGTCTTGAGAGGGATAAGCCAAGAGAGCTTGAGAGAGTGAATTGAAACCAAAGTCCTTTCCTTGATTAATGAGGGTTGGCCAAAGGTGGTGTCCTTTGGTGATACCCCTTTATAACTCTCATGCCTTTCACCTCCCTCCTTAATGATCCATTTGGATGTTTCATCCATGAGATGAAACATTCCCACCGTTTGGCTCTTGGGTTTCCATCAAGATGGAAACCCCCCATGCTTCCAACGTGTGCTATGGTTATGCCTTGAGTAACCTCCACAACCTTTCACCTCCTCATTAATGACCATTTGGAGTTTCATCCCATGAGATGAAACTCCCATGTCTCCAACGTGTTGTCTTGACTTGGGTCTCATAAGATGCATCTCTCCACCTTCCCACTCCACTCACTTGAGATCAAAATCCCATTCAACTCATTTAACTCAACTCACCTTTTTAATTCAAATCATTCAACTCACTTAAAATCAATTCAATTACTTGATTCCATTTCCAACTTAATTCAACCCAATTTAATTAATCTTGAACTCTCTTGGTGGTCAACCAAGTCAACCACGACCCATTGAGTCCCAATTGGGCATTTTGACCCAATTGACAATTTTGACCCAATTAACAATCTTGACCCAATTAAGTAAATCTTACCCATTTATTTCAATTGAAACCATATCCACAATCCGTTGGGTCTTAATTGGGCAATTGACCCAACACCTTTCCCATCTAAGGTCCATATCATTTAATTCACAAATTAAATGGGCAAATTTCATTATATATATATATATATATATATATATATATATATATATAACTTGAAAATCCGGGGTGTTACAATACAACCCTCTTTTTAAAATTTTCGTCCCGAAAATAGAGCGAAGTAGGATTTCAAACGGACTACATAAATAGCTCTGTAACACCCCAATTTCTCAATGAAGTGGATAATTACGAAAATGCCCCTGATGTGTTAAATTAATTATTTTGTGATGATAAGTAAGGAAATGGTGGGGCCCATTGCTGAAATTAAGATCATATGAGCACATTAAGAATTTCAAGTTTGATTGAATGGGTAATGTACATCAATTGGCTCAAAAATGGCTAAATGGGTCAAAGGGCCCAAATGGGACCCAACGGGTCTTAATGGATTATTTGACCGTTGTGTGAACTTAAATTAAATGGGTTAAGCTGATTTGATTGGAAATCAAGTGGAGTAAAAATGGGTAGGCCTGATGCACATGTGAAAACCAATTACAAATGACCAAAATACCCATAATTGGGTCATGGAGTCAAAAAGGGTCAACGAGCTAAAGGGGGACCCAACGGGTCGGGTTGACTCTGTTGACCACAGCCGACCGTGTGGGCCCACAAATGAGTTCAATGGTGAGTTAAATAAGGTTAAGTGGAACTGATTTTATTTAATTTGAATTAAGAATGAGTTGACTCAAATGCATTAAATGATTGTCAATTAATGAGGTAAGTTGGACATGTGAGTTGGGTGAGTCAAAATGGAAATCAATGGGACTGTAAATCAGTGAGTTCAAAGGGAATAGGAGTAGCTTGGCTCAGTCATAACCACCAAAACAAGTCCCACACGTTGGGGACTTGTTGGGGTGATTTTCATGATGGGTTTTTAAATGGAATACATGGGAAATGGGAGGTGATGCTTGGGAAGTTGAAACGCTGCATAGGCAGGTGCCAAGGGGGTGCATTGGATAGCACCCAAGACCCATCGTTTGGTAAGAATTGATGAGAGAATGGAGGGGTCTTGGGGGCTGAAGTACTAAAGGAAACAATCACCAAGGTTGGCCAATTTTTACTTTGCAAATCCAAGAATTCCCATCTCTCTCTCCCTCTCTCCAATTCGTTTTTTCTAGCTGGAATAGCAGAGGTGTTTGCACCAGTAGATCAAGCACAAAACAGCAAAGGAAAGAAGGCAAAGAAGGATTAGAAGTAAAGATTAAAAGCAAGGAACTTTGGTAAGTTTTTTTTTACATAAGTGCTTGGTTTATTAAAAAGCTTGAAATTATAAATTTGGATGACATAATTTGGTCATGTATGGCCGAATTTTTCATGGGTCTAAACCTGAGATTAGATGGATTAAAAGGATAAGAAATTATGCCATTGGGTTCGGCCAGCTTGGTTGGCCGAACCCCATAAAAAATATGGATTTGATTTGGATGTTTTTGGAATTAAAACCATACAAGTATGGACTGTTTTTAGATTATTTAAAGTGTATGTTTTAAAAAGGTTAAAACATAAATATGGAAGTTTGATTTAGACCTAAATGAATGATTAAGAAATTCAAAACCAAAGGTCATAGGGTTCGGCCACCATGGAGGGCCGAACCCCATGCAAATGATTGTTTAGTTTTGATGTTTTTGAAACATGTAAACCATGAAGTTGGTGGACTGTTTTTGATGTTTCATTAAGACTCAATTGCATGCTTTAAAGAGGGTTAAAAACATGGATTTGAATGACATAAGGGCTGAAGTTAGCATAGGTCTAAAACAGTGGTTTAAAACGGATGAGATGGACCATTTGGATTGGCCATCTTGGATGGCCGAATCCCATGAAGTATGAGGGTCATCTAGACAAAGAGATGAACTTATTTGGATGGTTTCTAAGAGGTATAAATGCAACAATGTTATACTGATATTGTATGTTTAAATAACACCTAAAACATGTTTGAAAGACCAAAACATGGACATAGGGTTCGACCACCTTGGATGGCCGAACCCCATGAAAGTAATTGATGATTTTGATGAGTTTAAAACCATATAAAATATGGTGTTTGATGTTATTTGGTGAAGTTTAATTTACTGTTTTGGTGGATGTTTATGATGCTAAACCATGTATAATTCATGGTTGAGTTAGCATGATTAAACCATGAATAATCATGGTGATTATCGGATCAAGTGAACCCTAGGGTTCAGCCATGTGCATGGCCGAACCCCATGGGGCTGTTTTTGGGATGAATGGACTAAGTATATGGGTTAAGTTTATTATGGTTTCCATGATTTCATAAAGGGTTTGAAGTATTTTAATAGAGAACCATTTAATGACAGATAAGTGTGGAACAAAATCAGATTTGGTGAGGTTCGGCCATAGGCATGGCCGAACCCCACTAAGGGTCTTTGGTGACTCAATTTTGTAGCCGATTTTGTGATTGAATTATGGGAAAGAATGATTTATTGCTCAAAGGTGGAATAATCATATGTATGGTTGTATGAACCCTACCAAGGTATTTTGTAGAAAGTAAGGCTTAATAGGGATTAAATGAATGAGAGACCAAAAGGATGAATAGGTGAGGTTCGGCCACAGGCATGGCCGAACCCCACATAGTACATTTTTGGGACATTGACTAAGTTGGCATTACATAATAAATGTTTGGTTTGCTACTATTTAAATAGGGTATCCAGACTTGCGTATACGGTACACGAGTCGTGATTAGCTGACGATTAAGAAAGATCAAGTACTGAAGTGAATCTTCAGTAGGTTTCCTACCTACTTGTAACCACAATTTTGCCCTAGTTTTCTTTATGAGACTTGTATATTTTTATGTGGTTTCGAATGATATGTTATGCATTTACAAATGGCATACAAAGCATTGGCATCTCATGCATGGACATGGGACATTGACTGAGGTTATACAGTGTTGCAATTATGAGTTACCGTCCTCCTTAGGCGATGAGAGTCCCGCTAGGAGGAGTAACATGATGATCATAGTCACGTTGGTCTCCTTAGGCGATGAGAGTCCCACCAGGAGAACTAATAGGTGATATGAATCAACTCAATGATGAAGAGATGGAAGTGTATTGTGATATACCTTGACGGTGCGAGGCACGTCAAGTGATGGCTATGAATGTACATGATGGGAGAGACTCATTGCATGTGCATACTTCATAACATTGTTTTACCTGTTTTTACTAATCATGTACTATGATATATATGCATGTTTTATATGCTAATCATTTGGTAGCCCTGATCGGGAACCTACTGGGCGCGTTGATCTAACGCCCTAATTCTATCCTCAGAGGAGAATACAGGTACAAGGAAAGGGAAAGAGAAGGTCGATGACCGGGAGGGGAGCCAAGTCTAAGTGCTTGGATGATGAATAGGATTATTTATCTACTGTCATTTGAATTATATTTTGATGGACATGTAATAAGTTAATACTTGCTATAGTTTGATTAGACTATTAACTATGGATGATTGTTTATCTTAATTATCATTTGGGACTGTTACTTGCTATCTTTTCATATTATTTCCGCAGTTAATCTAGTTTATTCCGCATGTTGTAGTTTGTTCCATGTGTGATTTATTATCATGGTCTAGTCCATGTACACATGGGTGGCCAGTTAAGTTTCAGACTTGGGTAGTCTGAACATAGCTCGCGTCGTGACGCCGCCCGCTCTCTTTCAATGTTTTATTATTATTTAAAAAAAAAAATTAGACTCTGATATTTCTCGGAGAGGGCGGGGCGTTACAAGCTCAGGGTGAGCTGTTCTCATTTCCGATTCAAGTTCCCAAGTGGCTTCCTCATTACGATGTCGATCCCATACCACCTTGACGAACTGAATCGCTCGATTCCGTAACACCTTTTGTTCTGTTTCTACCACTCTGACAGGCTTTTCGACGTAAGTCACGTCGCTTTGCACCTCTATGTCTTGTACATTCAGTACGTGTGAGGGATCAGGATTGTACTTCCTCAACATAGATATATGGAATACATCATGCAAAGATGATAATTGTGGGGGAAGCGCCAATTGGTAAGTTACCTCCCCTACCCTCTATAGGATTGGGAACGGCCCCACATATCTAGGTGACAGTTTCCCCTTCTTTCCAAATCTCATGTGTCCCTTTCGTGGCGAGACCTTCAAGAACACTAAGTCGTCCACCTCAAATTCAAGGAACCTCCTCCTCTTGTCAGCGTAGCTCTTCTGACGACTCTGTACAGCAAATAGGTGCTGCTGTATCAACTGTATGTACGCTGTAGTCTCTGCAACTAACTCAGGTCTAATCAGTGTAGGCTCACCGGCCTCTGTCTAGCACACGGGTGATCTACATGGTCTACCATATAAAGCCTCGAATGGAGTCATCTGGAGGCTTGCCTGGTAACTGTTGTTATAAGAGAACTCTACCAGCGGCAAGTGATCCTCCTATCCACCCTTGAAATCTAGCATACATGCTCTCAGCATATCCTCTAACGTCTGTATCGTCCTCTCCGACTGTCCATCAGTCTGTGGATGGAATGCTGTGCCAGTCAGTAGATCTGTCCCCATGGCCGACTGCATGCTCTGCCACACTCTGCCGGTGAATCGGCCATCTCTATCGGACACCATAGTCTGGGGAATGCCATGTAGCTTGATGATATCCTTGATATACCGTCGACCCAAGGTCTCAGATGAATCTGTCATCCTGATGGGAAGAAAGTGTGTGGACTTGGTCAATCGGTCTACCATGACCCATATCGCATCGTTGCCCTTTGATGACCTTGGCAACCCCGTCATAAAATCCATGGAGATGTGTTCCCATTTCCACTCTGGCACTAGTAAGGGTTTGAGTAACCCTGGTGGCTTCTGATGTTCCGTCTTAACCTGCTGACAAGTCAAGCAATGAGCAACAAATTCTACCACATCTCTTTTGAGTCCATGCCACCAATAATGTCTCTTCAAGTCTTGATACATCTTGGTGCTGCCTGGATGAATGGAGAGCTTAGTTTGGTGTGCCTCAATCAGTAACTCTCTTCTGCAGCTCTTAGGCACATATGTCCTACGTCAGAATACAAGACCTTGTCCTAGTCGTAACTCCCATTCCGGTAGAACCTCACCAGTGGACATCTTGGCCCATATCTCCTCCACTTCCGGATCTGTCTGCTGCTCCTGTTCAATCTTGGAGACCATGTTGGACCGTATGATTAGATTGTACATACTCCCATGGTTACTGATATACAGATTGAACTCTCGAATGGTATTCAGCATTTCCCGTTCTTTCCTGATCAAACGAGCCACTGATTCATGTGATATGCAGCTGAGGGCATCCTGCCACCTTGTTCGCCTTGCTAGGGTGATATCGTAGCACGAATTTATAAACCTGCAGATATTCCATCCATCTGCGCTTCCTCATGTTGAGCTCTTTCTGATCAAACAAGTATTTCAAGCTCTTATGATCTGAAAACACTTCAAACTTCTCGCCATATAGATAGTGTCTCTAGCTTTTGAGAGCAAAGACCACTGCGGCTAGTTCCAGATCATGCGTGAGATAGAGGCTTTCATGTATTTTCAACTATCTTGAACCATACGCCACCACACGCTGACTTTGACTGAGTGAACACCCAAGTCCCTCTCCTGAAGCATCGCATTGTACCTCATAAGCCTTGCCTCTTTCCGGCAAAATTAGGATAGGAACAGTTGTAAGTCTCTCCTTCAGCTCCTCAAATCTCCGGTTGCACACATCTGACCACTCATATTTGACTCCTTTCTAAGTGAGTCGGGTCAGTGGAGATGCAATCTTGGAGAAGTCCATGATAAACTTCCTGTAGTAACTAGTCAATCCCAAGAAGCTACGGATCTCAGTTACATTTCTCGGTGCT
Organism: Chimonanthus salicifolius; assembly: GCA_013350335.1. NCBI lineage: Eukaryota > Viridiplantae > Streptophyta > Magnoliopsida > Laurales > Calycanthaceae > Chimonanthus > Chimonanthus salicifolius. Next base: position 53,302,713 of record CM023533.1, on the reverse strand, counting down.
TTCCATTCTCTCACTACTGCCACCTTAGTCGGGTCCACGTCTATACCTTCTGCTAATATAACATGCCCCAAGAAGCTAACCTTAGGTAGCCAGAATTCACACTTGCTGGCTTTGGCATATAGCTGGTTCTTCCTCAGGGTGTCCAGGACTATCCGTAGGTGCTCGGCATGTTCCTCCTAACTTTTGGAATAGATCAGGATGTCATCTATAAATACAATCACGAACTAGTCCAAGTAAAGACGGAAGATCCTGTTCATTAAATCCATAAACACAGCCGGTGATTGGTGAGTCCAAACGGCATGACTACAAACTCATATAGTCCATACCGTGTCCTGAAGGCTGTCTTCTCTATATCCTCATCCTTAGCCGGAATTTGATGGTAGCCGGACATCAGATCAATCTTTGAAAAGTGCCTGGAACTTCTAAGTTGATCGAATAGATCATCGATCCTGGGTAGAGGGTATTTGTTCCTGATAGTTAGCTGGTTCAGTTTTCGGTAATCCACACACATTCGGAGTGTGCCGTCCTTTTTCTTCACAAATAATACCGGAGCTCCCCAAGACGATGTACTGTTCCGGATGCATCCCAGTCTGAGCAGTTCATAAATCTGTTTCTTTAGCTCGGACATCTCAGCTGGTGCCATCCGGTAATGTGGTAATGACACTGGAGCAGTGCCAGGGTACAACTTGATTTCAAAATTAATCTCCCTCATGGGTGGCAAGCCAGGGAGTTCTTTTGGGAATACATCCACGTAGTCTTTCACTATCGCCGGAAGTTCAGCCACCGATGCCTTGTTTATTCTGATACTGTTCAATACCAGGTGATTCAACCCTTCATGCAGTCTTTTTCTTATAGGGATGCTGTGTTTGTCAGCATGTACCACATATTGCTTTCCCTCAGGTGACCAAAATTTCACCCTACGAAGATGGCAATCGATGTTGGCTTGAACGCTAGTCAACCAGTTCATGCCGAAGAAAATATCGTACTCAGTCATATTGGGTACCAGATAGTTGAACTCAAATCTGTATCCAGCGAGTTCAGTGTTCACTGCTGTGCATATAAGCCCCAATGATGTGTCTCCGACTGGGGATACAATGGTGAGGGATGTGGACAGTTTTTGTACTAATGTACCCGTAGCAGGATATGAATGCAGCAGATATGAAGGAGTGTGATGCTCCAGAATCAAATAATGCAAAAGCGTAGGAACTACTGACTACTGTCATACCTTGAATCACGGAGTGATCCACTGCTGCTGGAGGAGCTAAAGTAAATAACCGTCCAGATCCGGTAGGGTTAGGCACCCGTCCCGCCTAACTGTATGCCCTGCCTCCTCATGAATGAGTTGGCCTAGCTGGTGGGCAAAATGAAACCCTGGAATGAGAGGGTCTGCTAAGCTGTGGGCATTCCCTCTTGAAGTGGCTGGGCTGATCACAATGGAAACAGTTGTTCACCCCTCGGAAAACCTGAGTGACTGATGTTGATGGGGAGGGATGATTGGGACGAAAGCCCCCCGTTGACCTAGTGGAAGGTGAGGGTCTTCCCAAGTTAGGTCGAAACTTCTTGTTGGGCTGAAATGTGCCTCTCCCACTCTGACCTCGCTGGTTGTCAAACCGTACTAACTCAACCATCTCTTGCTCCGCTATAGTGGCCCTGCTGACCACCTCTGCCAGTGTAACTGTCTTGAATATGGTTACCTTGGCCCTAATGCTTGGCCGTAGGCCCCGCTCAAACTTGCGAGCCCTTCGGTACTTCGTATCCACCATATATAGTTCATAACAGGACAAACTGAGGAACTCTTGGTGGTACTTTGCCACCGTCATAGTGCCTTGTACCAAGGATATGAACGCTTGGGTGTGACGCTCCTTCTCTTCCTCGAGAAAATAGTGGTCCAAAAATGTAGCTAAGAACTGCTCCCATGTCATTGCAGTCCTTTCCCTTTCCTGCATGAGTGCTCGTTGTTTCTCTATTACCTCCCACCATTTACCGGCATCATCGATCAGTTGTGATGTAGCCAGCAATATCTTGTCATCATTGCTCGAGATCTTTAATAGGGTCAGGATCTTAGTAATCTTCTTCAACCAATTTTCTACTCCGATAGCCCCTTCTTTCCTTTTGAAGTAAGGGGGCGTTGTTGCTGGAAATCCCTAACCATGTTCCTGTCATTGGCGTCGTTTGTGGTCGCATTTCCGTTCAGATGCTATTGAAGAACAGAAGTAACCACTGCTTGGACCAAGCTTTATAGTTTAGGAGGCACCACCGGTATATTCACGCTGTTTTGTTCCTCCTCCTCTTGGTGGGATGGTTGTTCATCATGTTGAGATTGTTGTTCTTCCTCTTCATGTTGAGATTGTTGTTCCTCCTCTTCATATTGAGATTTTTGTACCTCATTTTCCTTCCCTTTTTGGTTTTGTCGGGTCTTTCTCTTCGGAGGCATTTTTCCTAAATCATTGAAAATATTATTGACTTAGCTCCCTCGTAAAGTTGTGTTTTCACATTATGGGGAAATTTCCAAATAAGCACTTTTTGTATTTCTTTATTTTTGGGGAAACTTCCTAAGTATCAAGTATTCGTTTTCCCAATTTGGGGATATCGAGGTAATATATTCTAATTTGTTATGTTTGACAAATCCAGTTATTGTGACTGTATTTCCTTTCCTATCATTCCTTGTTGTTCTCAGATTGAATGCTTCAGTCTGAGTCTAACGAAGTAAATTAATCCGGCCCCCGTGCAGCGGACTCCGAAGAGTAGGTCAATTGGGATTCTTATTTGTCAATGAGACATGAAATCGTCTTAATCTTACTTCAAAAGATTCAACCTTCCCGTTTCGCTTTGATACCAACAGTAACGCCCTGCCCTTTTTCTTTTGTTTTCCAAAAATAAGAGTATTTTTTTTTATAATAGAAGAGTGAGAGATAGCGGGATGCCACGATTCGAACTAAGTCCGAGCTTCTAAAGCCCGACCCTTAACTGGCCAACCATACGTGTGCGTGGACTAAGTCCACGAAATACACGTTAGTGGGGTTCGGCCATACAACATGACCAAACCTCACTCACTTGATTTGGTCCCTCTTTGTAATCCTTTGATCTTTTAAATTAAATCCAAGATCATGCCGTCTTTGATTCATAAATCCAATCACTTATACAATAATTATCTAACATTGATAACCACCTAAGTTCACAAAAGCATTCCTCATGGGGTTCGGCCATACACCATGGCCGAACCCATGATCTTTCATTTTTACCCATATTTACTTCTTTTGCCATTATTTCCATCACCTTATGTTTAGGTCCAAAAACATAGGTTCATGACTAAACATCTTATGCACAAGTAATCCATCAACATAAAAACCCATAATCAAATCCTTTCATCTCCTATCATAATCATTCATCTAAACATGATAGGTCCATGAATGACCCCTTAAACTGGTTCATGGGTTCGGCCATACACATGGCCGAACCTATGGTCCTTTGTTTCCATCCTACCATGTTCAAATCACCTTTTAAAACCATTAATACTTCTCCATGGTTTTCATGCTTAAAAACCCTTTTAAAATCAATAACTTCCCTTCATGGGGTTCGGCCATACAACATGGCCGAACCCTATGGTTCCTCATTTCCTTTTAAAAAGAATCATACATCTATGGTTTGATCCTTTGATGGTTCTCATACATACATCCATTTAGACCCTTTAAAACCTTTTAAAAATTATTAACATACTTCTATGATTTTCATCCTTCAAATCCATTAAAATTAACTAATATCATTCCATGGGGTTTGGCCATACAACATGGCCGAACCCTATGGTTCATCATCTTCTCTTAAAATCATTTAGACCCATATAAATTCCTTAATACCTTTTCATGGGGTTCGGCCATACAACATGGCCGAACCCTATGGTTCATCATAGAGTCTTTAGCCATAATAAGAATTAGGGTTCGGCCATTCCATGTCCTTGGCCACCTTTTCTTACTTATGCAAACTTATTCATGTACTTACCGATTCCGCGACTCCTCCGATTTCTTTCACTCCTTCTTTCTCCTTTCCTTCCTTAGCCTCTTCTTCATTCCTTTCTGATCCTTGGCCGAGATTGATCTTGATAAAATCTCTTGGAGTGGTTCGGCCAAGAGGTATAGATTTGAGAGAGGGAGAAAGAGAGAAGATTTAAGCTAACAACTCTAAGTGTTCTCCCTTTGTCTTGAGAGGGGTCGGCTTTGTATGAGAGGGAGAGGGTGAGATTAAAATTCTCTAAGTGTTCTTGTCTTGAGAGGGGGATCGGCCAAGAGAGCTTGAGAGAGTGAATTGAAACCAAAGTCCTTTCCTTGGTTAATGAGGGTCGGCCAAAGGTGGTGTCCTTTGGTGATACCCCTTTGTAACTCCCATGCCCTTTCACCTCCCTCCTTAATGATCCATTTGGAGGTTTCATGCATGAGATGAAACACTCCCACCGTTAGGCTCTTGGGTTTCCATCTTGAGATGGAACCCCCCCATGCTTCCAACGTGTGCTATGGTTATGCCTTGAGTAACCTCCACAACCTTTCACCTCCTCATTAATGACCATTTGGAGTTTCATCCCATGAGATGAAACTCCCATGTCTCCAACTTGTAGTCTTGACTTGGGTCTCATGAGATGCATCTCTCCACCTTCCCACTCCACTCACTTGAGATCAAAATCCCATTAACTTCCATTCAACTCATTTAACTCAACTCACCTTTTTAATTCAACTCACTTAAAATCAATTCAATTACTTGATTCCATTTTCAACTTAATTCAGCCCAATTTAATTAAGGTTGAACTCACTTGGTGGTCAACCAAGTCAACCACGACCCATTGAGTCCCAATTAGGCATTTTGACCCAATTGACAATTTTGACCCAATTAACAATCTTGACCCAATTAAGTAAATCTTACCCATTTATTTCAATTGAAATCATATCCACAATCCGTTGAGTCTTAATTGGCAATTGACCCAACACCTTACCCATCTAAGGTCCATATCATTTAATTCACAAATTAAATGAGCAATTTTCATATATATATAACTTGAAAATACGGGGTGTTACATAACTCTTGATCCAGCCCAGTTAGAAGTCTTTGAGATTAGTTTACAAAAAAAAAAAATCAGTAGCGTTCCGGGCCCACTTCGGGTCGAGACGTTACAGCTTGGTATCAGAGCTTTGGCTCAAACTCTAGGACTGTGATGGGTTACAACATAGTTAGAACCTCTTTTTGGATTAGAATTGTAATTATTGACATTTCCTATTTTTGTGATACAGATATGTCAAACAATGTAGAGTATACCGAGATATGGGACAAGGGGACCCCTAGTTGCCTCATAGATTTGGTTTCAGCTACTAGTAACTCTAGCATACCGAACTATAATGTTGGGGTTGTACCTAATGAGAACGTCAAAGTAGTGCCGAATGAAAATATCGGAGTGGTTCCAGCCTTTGTACCAAATGAGAATGTGGGAGATGTCCCGGGCATAGAAGAATCCGTAGGAGAAATAGGCTCACCAGAGTATACACCAGCTACCCCAATTGCTGAGGATATGATGGTGTATATTTGTGGGTTTTGCAATCAGGAGGGGCACAGTTACCTCCACTGTCCATATCCTATTAACGTGATATGCTCGGTTTGCGGATACCATGGGCATGGGAAGGAAATGACTAACTGTCCTTACATCGGAGGAGCGGGATTAGTACCCTGCCTAACCTGCGGAGTGTTAGGACACATGTCGGCAACATGTCTGATAACTTCAATTTCAATTTTAATGATGATGCAGGATCCTCTACGGAAAATTAGGCGAGAGATGGCAAGAAAGGGTTGGGAAAGAAGGGAAATTTTGTAAGGGTTTTTCAGTTGTGCGTTTAAGTGTATGTTTTGTTGTATGAGGGGCTTCCCAACCCCACCAATCTATGTAAATATAATAAAATCTTCAAGTTTGCTAATGAATTGTGCAACTTTTATGATCTGTCTTGATAACCTCTTCATCTTAATTAATTAAGCAATATTTACGAATGAAAATGACAGGAAGATGTCAGGACCAAATGGAAACAATTGTCGAGGGAGGAGGATGGGTCCTCTACCCTGTGACATACCCAATGAAACCATACGCGCAGCGATGGAGGCTTTCCAATGGATTATCGAGAACATGCAACGCCCTCCTGTTAGGACACAGGAAGAAAGAGCCACTTCGGCTCTAAAGGAATTCAAGAGACTGAACCCGATGAGTTTCTCGGGAATCAAGGACCCCAGTGCGGCGAGAAACTGGCTCACTCAGATCGGCCGGATCCTAAACACCTTGGCCATTGCCAACGATTTATGGGTAACTTTGGCAACATATCAATTGGAGGGAAGCGCTTATGAATGGTGGGAGGCCAAGAGTATGGTTCGTAATCACGAACCTATGACTTGGGAGGAGTTCTCAGCAGTTTTCCTTCCCGATACTTCCCCAAGACTGTCCAGGACGCGAGGAAGAGAGAATTTCTCAACATTCAACAAGGTTCCGACACAATGGCACAGTATGCCATGAGGTTCATCGATCTTATGCAATTTGTACCATGGATAGCGACAAACGAGGCCGAGAAAATCCAACATTTCGAGAATGGACTTCAACCCTTCCTTCAACGTCAAGTGGCCGGATTAACCTTTAACACCTTGGAGGAAATAATAGATCGTGCTTCAAAGGTGGAGGCAGTGGATTCCATCAATAGGAGTGCCGGAAGTTCCTAGAAACCTTCCTCCAATAAAAGAGCCAGATTCAATCAGAAGAGGCCATTCTTCAAGAAGAGTCAGCCTGCTACAGGACAGTCGAGTCAGCCTGACGCACGATAGCGAGTGTGTTATACCTGCAATCAGCCTGGGCATACATCTAAGAATTGCCCAACAGGAAGGGAAAGGGCATGTTATCATTGCAAGCAGACTGGGCACATGCTTAGGGATTGTCCCTATCTCGGCAAAGCCGCACCTTCGTAAAGCACGGGGCCATCTTATTCTGTTGCACAATCATCTGTTGGCAGAGGTTCTCAGCAAACCTCTAGAGGCTCGGTGGCTCCTAGGAATGGACCACCACAGAACGGATAAGAGAGAGGACAAAGACGTCCTCAGACCACCGAGGGGAGAGTCTACATAATTGGGGCTCAGAAGGAGGAACCGATGGAGAATATATGTAATGGAAGGTACACTTACTCTTTTCAGTCATTTCGCACGAGTACTTTTTGATACCGGTGTTTCGCATTCCTTTATTTCTAAATCTTGTTGTGATAGATTGGACATGCAACTGGTAGAAATAGCTTACCCACTAATGGTAGTGTCACCCTTGGGAAAAAGAGCTTTGGTAAACCAAAGATGCAAGTCATGCATTTTGAGAATTTGTGGTGTAGACCTGTCCTATGACTTTCTGATTTTAGAAATGACGGACTTTGACATCATCCTTGGCATGGACTGGTTGTCAATTGACAAAATTTTGATTGATTGTTCTCAAAGGAGAATTTTTGGGGCCTCCGCAACCAGTGAACGGTTTATGGAGAGTTAATACCCTATGAGAAGATGAGAGTCAATTTCTCTGGCCTTAGAGCGTATCTGGATAGTGTGGTGGCAAGCAAGGATGGGAAGATGTAGGTGGTGTAGTATCTTGCACCTCGGGTGGTGTGTGAGTTTATGGATGTGTTTCCTGTCGGCTACCTCCACGCCGAGAGATATAGTTTATCATCGACATACAGCCAGGAACATCTCCTATTTCCATGGCACCTTACCGGATTGCGCCAGCTGAACAGAAAGAGCTAGCTACACAGGTAGATGAACTCCTTAGACTCGATTTTATTTGTTTGAGCAATTCGCCTTGGGGCGCGCCTGCTCTATTTGTGAAAAGGAAAGATGGATCGATGAGAATGTGTATAGATTACCGAAGACTCAACCAGGTAACTATCAAGAATAAGTATTCTACCAAGAATAGACGATCTTTTGATCTATTAAGAGGATCAAAATGTTTCACCAAAATCGATCTGAGGTCGGGTTATCATCAGCTGCGGATTCGAGAAAAAGATATTCCTAAAATTGTTTTCAGGACGTAGTATGGCTTATATGAATTCGTAGTGATGCCTTTTTGTCTGACTAACGCACCAACCATGTTTATGAACTTGATGAATCGCGTTTTTCGGCCATACTTAAGAGAATTCGTGATACTCTTTATCGACGATATCTTGATCTTTCGTCATCTGAGGAGGAGCATGAGCATCATCTACACATTGTTCTTCAGACTCTTAGAGATCACAAACTATACGCTAAGCTGAGCAAGTGTGAGTTTTGGAAAACTCAAGTTCAGTTCCTTGGACACGTGGTGTCTATAAAAGGGATCTCAGTAGATCTAGCAAAGGTGGAAACAGTGAAGAATTGGGAAAGTCCCAAGAACGTGTTTGAAATTAGAAGCTTTTGACAATGACCCTATTGACAAGAAAGAACGTTAAGTTCGAATGGAACGATGCTTGTGAAAAAGCATTTCAGGAGTTAAAGGAGAAATTGACCACTTCTCCGTTTTTATAATACCCGAACAAGGACGAGGTTATGACGTATACTGCGATGCATCTAAATCCGGTTTGGGATGTGTTTTGATGCAAGAAGGAAAGGTGGTAACTTATGGTTCCAGACAGCCAAATGGGCATGAGCAAAATTACCCAACTCACGATTTGGAATTAGCAGTTGTTGTCTTCTCGTTAAAACTTTGGAGACATTACTTGTATGGTGAGAAATCCAATGTGTTTTCTGATCACCATAGTCTCAAGTACATATTTTCTCAGAAGGACCTGAATATGAGGCAGCGGAGATGGATGGAAGTCTTGTTTGATTATGATCTGGAGTTAATCAAGCGGAACAGGTCGACAAGGATCCACAATCTGGTTCTACAGCCCGAGATAATCGGATTGGTGATGGAAGGACAACAGAACGATCTAAAAGCAAAAGAGTTGATGATTCAGCTTTCAAGAGGAACAACCCTGGAGGATTGGAAGATCAAAACTGATGGAGGTCTGACTTTTAAGAACAGACTTTTCGTACCAAAGTCGGGTGAATATAGAAGAAAGGTATTCGATTATTTTCATCATTCTTGTTTTGCAATACATCCTGGTGGTACAATGATATATCACGACTTACGACGGCTATTTTGGTGGAAAGGTATGAAACGAGAGCTAGCAGATTTCGTATCTAAGTGTCTAACCTGTCAACAAATTAAAGCGGAACATCAACGACCTGGTGGAAAGACACAACCCCTTGAAGTAGCTAAATGGAAAAGAGAGCACATCACCATGGACTTTGTGACTAGATTCCCAAGGTCTTCCAAGAATAACGACGCTATCTAGGTAATAGTTAATCGATTGACAAAGTCAGCTCATTTTCTGCCAGTTAAAAAGATAGATTCTTTGACTACTCTGAGTAGATTGTATGTAAAAGAGATAGTCAGATTGCATGGAGTACCTGTATCTATTGTATCTGATTGAGACCCTACGTTTGTGTCAAGATTTTGGCAGGGATTACAGGAAGAATTGGGGACTAAGTTATGCTTTAGCACTGCTTTTCACCCTCAGACGGATGGTCAATTAGAAAGAACCATTCAAACCTTGGAGGATATGCTAAGGGCATGTATCATGGATATGCAAGGAAGTTGGGAAGACCACTTAGCATTGATTGAATTCGTTTACAACAACAGCTATCACTCCAGCATACAGATGGCACCATACGACGCTTTGTATGGTAGACCTTGCAGGTCACCTCTTTATTGGACAGAAGTGGGAGACAAAGCACTTTTAGGATTGGATCTACTGCGTGAGACGTCTGAACAAGTTGAACTAATTAGACAACGTCTCAAAACAGCCCAAAGCAGACAGAAGTGTTATGCTGACAAAAAGCAGAGACCTTTGGAATTTGCAGTCAGTGACCGAGTGTTCTTACGTGTGGCACCATCACAACATACAACACGTGACGTGGGAACCAGAGTCAACGATGCGGAAGATATACCCTTGTCTGTTTACGGGATAAAAAGGTGTGAGTTTTATTTTTAAATTTCTGGACGAAATTTCTTTAAAGGGGGTAGGAATTAATACCCTGACCCGATTTAAGCATAACCAGTATGATAAATCATATTTTAACCGGTTAATCTTAAAGATTATGATTAAGGCTTTGCGAAAAGCCTAGGTTTGGCCCATTCAGAGCTTGAAAGCTTGATGATCAAAGTCGTCTAGTTGGAAGGGCAAAATAATAATTTATCATTTATTGATATTATTTACTATTTATATAATTGTTTGATTATTGTTGAATAATATTGATTTCCTTAATCAAAGATTTTAATTTATAAATACAGTATTCTATTATTTCCAAAAAATGTTATTTAAAACTACCCGAAAAGGGCCCGAGAGAGAAGAAATAAATATTTTAAGACGATTTCAAAAGTAAGAAAATTTTAAGAAAAATGTGTGATGTAAGACTTTAATATAATGGTGTAGTTTATTTCTTCAAAACTTGAAAATAAAGGATTTAAACTCTTTTATTAAATACAAGTTAAATTAAGTAAATAGTGTCAAAATATGGATTTTGTTTAAATCTATGATTTTTAATGAATTTTAAATCTCCAAAAGTTTATGATGAGTAGAGTTTATAAAACCCAACATTTTTGTTAGGTTGGATTAAATTGATTAAGTCATTTAAATCATATTTTCAGTTAAAATCTAATTAGCACCAAAACTGGACTTACTTGTAAAACCTGCTGGAATGACTTATCTGCAAATTATTTTTACTGTTTCTACTGTTACCGCTGGTACGTGGCCAACAACTTGCGTCGCCCCCATGCAGACGCCCGTGGGCTGCCGGTGAGGTGTCTTTCACCTGGCCTGGCTAGAGGATTTATAAATTCTACCATCCTCCCAGCTGGATTCACCCAGATAGAAATCTAGCCTCTGTGAAAATCAAACCATTTGCCTCTCTGTTCCTTTCAAAATTTTTACCATAGCTTGAAAGAGGAAGATTTTATAAATTTTGGATTTTCGACCCAAGAGCTAAAGGTAACCTTTGTGTTCCTTTTTTAAATTCTAACCCATCTAGAATCAAACGGAAGTAAAATTGATCAAGTTTTGACTGTTTTATTTGGATTCAAAGATTTAAGGAAATATTGAATTTTCATGTATCCCGCTGGTTTTCTTATTAAAATCGGATGTTTTAAATCAGTGTTAATGTTTTAATTTGTTTCTGTTGTCAAGAGGGCTCACTAAGGAGTCTGTCTGACTGGTTAGATGTGAAAAACGAACCTAGAAAATCCATTGTTTGTAGATTCGTATTTCACTTGGCCGTTGCCGTTACTGTCTGCTGCTGCAGACAGAGGAAGAAGAAGACTGTCGGAAGGTCCGAGAGTTGGGCTTCGAACGTTTTGAAGCCAACACCCTCGGAAGTTCCGAGCTTCAGTTCGGGGTTGCGAAGTGTCCAGAGGCTAACTGTTTCTCCCGCCTCTGTTGAAAGGATATTCCGAGTCTGCTCGGAAGTTCTGAGCTTTCCTCGGCAGGGTCCGAGACACACCCTCACTCATTTCTCTGTTTTGCCGATTTCAGTTCGGAAGCACCCTTGGAAGTTCTGAGGGACATAACCATGTTTGGAAGGTTTTGTAGACCAGCTTTAGGCAGTGGCTCAGAAGGTCCGAAGCCATAGTACCTGGTTCAGAGGCATGTTCAGAGGAACCCAGTTTTGGTATGTAAATCTCGGTTTAATTTAAGGTTTCATGTTTTAGACCCTAAGTTTTAATGTGATGTTTATATCCCTTTTTTATAACAAAAAATGATACTAACCCCTTTCTCTTGGTACTATGGTGTATATACTTATTGTATTCACTTCTAGGCCGATACTCTTTATCTGTAGCTGACTCAGCCTGATAGCTATCTGTAGTTGAGTGATTTCTTTTGCCGCTTGGCAGAAAAGAAGGGTTCGGGCACTGAGTGACCTCTAGGCCTAACTCGTTATAAGAGTAGTGGCCTGAGCACCTTATACCTCTAGGCCTAATTCAATACGTCAACCTGATCATGTCCAAAAGAGAATATGAGAAGTGGCCTGAGCACCTTATACCTCTAGGCCTAATTCAATACGTCAACCTGATCATGTCCAAAAGAGAATATGAGAAGTGACATGAGCACCCTATTATATGTTGCTGATTATTGTAACTTAAAAGGGTTAGTAACCAAATAGGAGACTCAGTTCCATTTCCCTTGGAGATTTCTGGAAAATAGAATATAAAGATTTGAAATACTATGAGTATGTATTGCCTTGTGTGCTATGACTGATTATTAATTGTTTATATGTTTGTGTGTTTGACAGATACTTCGATATCATACTTTTTCGGTGAGAAGACTTAAGACTGCAGTAAGAGTAAATCAGGTTAAAAAGAAGATCTAGTGCAATGAGTGGTTTCAAGGATCTGTTTTGATGAACCCACTCATATGCATAGTCATGATGCACTAATGTGAAGAGTGCATACGGATATTTATGATGTTGATCATATATGATGATGCTTATGTACTGTGATGATATTAATACTGCTTCCACGTACCCTTAACTACTGAACTATTACCGGCCTTGTGCGTGTCGGTTTACATCTACTAGACCAAGTGGGTCAGTTGTTGACCTCGGGTGTGTCAGTACATGTTTTGGGTGGGCCGGAGTTGTACTTGCAAGAATTGTATTTTGATTGTGTTGGGACTTAATATTAATGGTCTCAGCGTAGTATCTAGGTGTTACGGTGGATGTCAGCAGTTATGGAATGATGTTGAGATTTTGGCAAGATAAAATTATTATTTTAATAATATGGATTTTGGTTAACCTGATATTTAATAAATTGCATTGTTATGTTCTTTCACTGGGCTAGCTAGCTCACACAACTCACATTTCAAGAGATATACATGAGGAGGAGGAATCTTCGTATCAAGCTTAGGAAGGATAAGTTGTTGCATTGCTTTGGGATTCCCACAGATGGGAACTTGTTATTGATGTTTGGTTCTTTGGAACCATATTTTTTTGTATATAAGTACCGTATGTTGTAATTATGTTTTGCCTTGTATAAACCACTATGTGACCGCAGTTACTCTGATTTGTATAAAAATTATTCCGTTAATGGAAATATTTGATTATATGATTTGTGTTGCACGTGGGTAGATTTATGGTGTGTGTGGGAGTCCACATGTTAAGAACATGTGTGGCTTCTACTTCTGGGCCTAACTCTTGATCCAGCCTAATTAGAAGTCTTTGAAATTAGTTTACAAAAAAACAATCAGTAGCATTCGGGGCCCACTTCGGGTCGGGGTGTTACAGGATAAGTTTGACTTATAGTAATTTTCTTCCTTTGTTTTTGCATTCCGCTCTAATACCAACTAAAATGACTCGCCTTTTTTCCATTGATTAAGTCAAAGTAATTTTTTTTTATATACGAAAAAAAGACAGATACATCACGATGCGAGCCGAGTTCAAGTCCGAAGACCAAACCCTCGACTCGCACAATTCTAGCACACACGTTGGTCAACCCACCAAATATTTATGTGTGTACTAGCATAACACTTGTGAAATAAAATGTGCGGAAATAATACTTGCGGAATTATAATATCAAATATTTCAATAGGCAGGATGGAAATTACTTAACCGTATAAGTTAAAACGTCAAACCAAATCCAAAATAAAAGTTATCTAAATTATTACATCATTGAATCCTATGAAATTACATAGTGTTATCAAACTGTCCAAAATAAGAACTATGAGGTTTCGAAGCATCTCCGGATCCATCTCATCATCGAGCATGATTATTACTAGGTCTAGCTTCTTCTCCTTTTGTAATGCCCCTCCCTTTTTCACTCGATGAAAATCAGAGTATATATATATATATATTTTTTTTTATAAATAGAGAGTGAGAGAGAGCTGTAACGCCCCGCCCGTTTTCACTCGCCGAAAATCGGAGTCTATTTATTTATTTTGAAATAAAGAGTGAGAGAGAGCGGGACGCCACGACGCGAGTTAAGTCCGAGCTTCCAAAGCCCAGCCCATAACTGGCCAATCATACGTGTTCTTGGACTAAGTCCACTAAAACGGTTCACACGCATTAAGGCTATACTTGCAGAATAAACGTAATGTGGAATTAATGAAAGATTGTGTTACTAACCCTATCCATTTTTAAGCAAGGAAGCCATCACAAATAATTAACTTAAGTTCAAATGTCCAAAAATATAACCAAACCATAGCAAGATAGTTCTAAGTTATTACAGTCCCAAAATGCGAATAACTCAAAATACATTGTCCGAAAATAAAACTTAAATAAAGTAAGTCTAAATTATCCAAGCTCCTAAGCTTGGCTCCTTTCCCGTCCTTCATTCCGTCCATTCATTGTATGATCATCTAAGGTAGAAGTAGGGTGTTAATCAACGCGCCCAATAGTTATTCCGAGTAGGGTGAAATAGATGGATTAGTATAAAAACAGAATAGATACATAATATCAAAATCATGCTAAGTCAATGCCATGCCATGGATGTCATATGCCATGATTTCCCACCCATCAACCATATCTCAAACACAGATAATCCTCTTGATGAACAAGTCACATCAAGGTATTCATTGTCATGACTCCCCACGTATGCTTTATCGGTCCAACCGAATGGAGCGTGGACTCCTCTTTCATTTCAAACATCATATACCATTTCTTAATCGAATCAGTGCTGATCTCTCCCCACGTCTGTTTATCGGATACCCGAATGGAGTGTGGACTCCCCTCATTTGTTCCCTCCCATGCCATGCATGAGATGTGAGTGCAAACATGCTATTTCATATTAAACATAATAGCATTGAAATTACATCCTTAAAACACAAGCATTTGATACCAAAATAGATTATCAAAACGTGGAATTAAAAACCATTACATATACATAGTCCAAGGTTTTCAACAAGGTAGGAATCCTACCCAAGTCCGATCTACTGTCCTTATCTTGTTTCGCACGTACAGTCGCTAACCGTCACGTGAAAGCGAGTCACGTCTCTTGACCTTATCAATTTAAATCATACATATTTATCGATGTAAAAATCAATTTTTTATTTCAATTGCATTTACACATCATAATCCTTAAACCGGTTAAGACCCCCATTGGGGTTCGGCCATAGGATGTGTTCATGTCCACCAAGACTCATCAGTGGGGTTCGGCCATACAACATGGCCAAATCTCACTCTTTGGTTTTGACTCCCTTCCTTTAATCCTTATTTTATTTTAAATACCGCGGGTCCACCATCATTTTTTTTCTTTTTATTTCTTAATTTGATAATCCATAGTTAAGCATTTAACTTTTTAAACATACCTAGATCCATAAAATCATCCATGGAGTTCGGCCATACAACATGGCCGAAACCATGGTTCTTCCTCTTCATTTTTCTTTCCATCTTATATCACCTTGAGGACGAGTTTTTCTTAAAAATTTACATCCAACATATTTTAGGTCACTTGATGGGGTTCGGCCATACAACATGGCCGAACCTCATCTAGTCTCTCTTTGAGTCCTCAAATGATTCTTATATAAAAAAACTAGGGTTCGGCCATGCAAGAGGCCGAACCTTGTTCTTTGATTATTTTCCCTTAATCTTAGTATTACAACATAATTTTGAATATCCTTCCACATTTGTTTCAACCATTTAACCATTGTCCTCATCATCATCCATTAATCATGTATAACCATAGTCCTCATCATCACAACTCATTTGTACAACTTATCTTACCCACCAACAAGGTTAGGGTCTTGTCATTTTTCAATCTCTAAAACCATTTTTCGGAATTTGAACAATACTTTATTTTTATGTCCATCTCATTGCTATTCCTTGAATGGATTTTTACATTCTATGGCCCATAACACTTTGGCCATTCTTTTTAATCCGAAATGGAACCCCATGGTTTCGGCTATTCCATAGCTGAAACCATGGTTCCCTTAGCTTCTTTTAACATTAAACTCTCGTTGAATATTACATACTTTTCCCGCGTCTCCTCCGTTTCTTTAGGTCTGATTCTGCTCCTCCGTTTTTCTCCTTCCTTAGTCCTTGTTCTTCCTCTAGAGCCGAAATGGGAGAGAGAGAGAGAGAGAGATGATGCTAATCTCTTGAATGTAAGGGATGGATTTCGGCCACAATTGTGGAGTGTCCCTTGAGCTAATATCTTTTATGTGAAAGACCAGCCTTTCCTTAGTGCTCTAAGTGTAGCAATGGAGAGGAAGAGAGATAGAGAAGAGAAGAAGATCTCTAATTTTGGTAGAGGTGTATTCGACCAAGGAGTGTAGAGAGGGAGAGGGATTGAGATGAAAAACTCCTAAGGGAGGGTTCGGCCAAAGAGGTGTGGGTTGAGAGGGGGAGAGAGGGAGAGGATGAGATGAAAATCTCTAACTCTTTTGTCTAAGGGAAAGGATCGGCCCTAGGGTTTGGAATGAGCCCTTTGTATCTTGCCCTAGCCTCCCAACCACCCTCTTTACATCTTGGTCTTTCCCATATGTCCCTTGGTTAACCAAGGAGACACATGGCTTACACTTGGAGCCTTCTCCCCACTCCCAACGGTTTTGACTAGGGTTTTTCTCCCATGAGGTGGAAACCCTCCACCTCCCTTTGACTCATTTCAAATGGGAGTCTCTTCACATCCCTTTCAACTCAACTCACTTTAAATGAAATTCATTGCCCTAACTCAAGCACTTGAACTCATCCATGCAACTCAATACTTAAATTTATTTCTTAATTAAATAGTTACTTAATTCAACTCACTTCACTTAACCCACTTGAACTCATCCATGAACTCACCCATGGTTGACCAAGTCAACCATGGTAGCCGACCCTACATGTGACCTTAGACCACTCGCCACCTCACTTGATGAGGTGGATTTGGGTCCCTTTTGGCTATGCCACCTCCATGTCACCTCATACACTTGCCATATCACTTGATGAGGTGGATCCCATGCCTTAGATCTTAATTGGGTACATGACCCGATTAAATCAATTCCTTACCCATTTACCTTAAACATCAATTCATCTTGACTCATTGGGACCCAATTGGGTATTTGACCCAATTAACTACATTTACCCAATTAATTAGAATCAACTCTATCCATGATCCGTTGGACATAATTGGGCCATTGCCCCAATTCTTATCCATCTATAAATCTTAAATTTAACAATTAAAATAGATAATACCCAATATAATAATTGCATTGAAAATTTGGGATGTTACAAGAGCGGGTAAACGTCATGACGCGAGTTAAGTCTGGGTTCCCAAAACCGACCCTTAACTGGCCAACGATACGTGTGCGTGGGCCAGGTCCACTAAAACAGTTCACACGCTTTGCATTTAACTGCGGAATTATTTTATGAATAAAATTTGCTATCCTTATCAATGATATTAATAAGCAAGGAAGCCAATCACTATTAAATTAACTGAAACTTAAATATCCAAAATGTCATCAAACCATAGCAAAATAAATCTAAGTTATTATGATCCCAAAATTATCAATTATCTCAATACTTCATTCCAAAATCAAGCTAAGTAATATAAGAATGAATCTGCCCAAGCTCCTATGCTTGACTCCCATCATGTCCCAAATCCTTGTCGTTTCCTGTTCCATCATCTAAAGGGTAGAAGTAAAGCGCTAGTCAACACGCTCAGTAGAATTTCCAAATAGAGTTATGTACACATAGGATCAATATCAAATCAGGATAAGTACATCATAACAACACTATAAAACATCTCATCGTAATAAAAACAACGCATGATAATCATATCCAAATTATGCTAATGCATGTGTCATGTCATGGGTGTCATATGCCAATGATCCCCAACCCAATCTCTATATCCAATCACAATACAAATTATATCAATAGTTTCCTTGATAAAATAAAACCATATCAAGGTGTTCCCTTGGCCATTTACATCCGTAGTGTTTTGTAACGGCACCACCAGGTCACTGTTATACCTCCCCACGTGTGTTAATCGGAATTACCGATAGAGCGTTGACTCCTCCCTCTGCGCAGGATTTTTGGACTGGTTACCCCGGAGCTCTTTGGCCCAATTTATGCCGTACCCCTATCTAGCAATCTCGGACAAGGCCAAAATATCAATGGTTCACATAGCTTCTTTCAAGCTAGTTTTCAAGCCCCAAGTCATGTTCGGACAACTCATAACTTGGTTTGTTGTCCCATGTACTCCCTCCCATGTCATGCATGAGATCATGAATGCAATAATGCCATTTCATTTCAAATCACATGTTACCATAAAAAAAAACAGTTCATAATCATGTATATTTATTTAATCAAAGTAAGTCATCATGTTTCAAAATACAAATCAACAACACAAATATATATATAAGATCCACTTGTATTTCAATGAGGTAGGAATCCTACCCACATCCAATTTACTGTCTTTTTCTTGTTTCGCATGAACAATTGCTAACTGTCGCGTGAAAGCGAATCACACCTCTTTACTTTATCAATTCAATCACATACATATATCAATTTGATTTTTCCTCTTAATTTAATTACTCCTCGCATCCTACCAGATAAACAAAAATATCAGAAAAATATTCAAACTTTTAAATTCAGTCGACTGAATCCCTTATTCAGTCGACTGGATCACATCCAGTTACTGTTCTCTGCCTTACCGCAAACTTTCAATAAACTGAAATACATATTCAGTCGGCTGAAACCCAACTCAATACTGTTATTCCTTGACTCGCTAACCTTTCAGTCGGCTGAATCATATATTCAGTCGGCTGAAACACGCCTGATCCTTTTACTTATTCGATACGTCTATGTTCAGTCGACTGAATTACAAGATTCAGTCAGCTGAAACTCCCAGAAATTGTTTTCTGTTTTGGCCAATTCCAGTTCAGTCGATTGAATCCCAGATTCAGTTGACTGACTATTTGTCAGTCTCTTTTGTTTGATTATTTGACTAGACCCTTCTTCATGGAATTCACTCCTAATCTTATTTAAACATAAATAATATTATTCACATAACCCTTAGAGAGTTTATTCTACCCTCTAGCCAAAGCTAGAGTCTTTTCATAATCTTTTCCATTATTGGTTGATAATCTAGATTCGGATATCATCTTTCCTTTTCATTTCAAGCCACTAATCAATCCTTGAATGGATTCTCAAGTTTCATGACCCTATAACTGTTTGGTCATTCCTTTCAAGAAATCTGGAACCCATAGGTTCGACCATATCATGACCAAATCTATGGTTCACCCTTAATCTTAATCCTACATTGTTCTTAAATTTAAAACATACATTTCCCGTCTCCTTCTTTCTTTCGCT
Source organism: Chimonanthus salicifolius (assembly GCA_013350335.1). Lineage (NCBI taxonomy): Eukaryota > Viridiplantae > Streptophyta > Magnoliopsida > Laurales > Calycanthaceae > Chimonanthus > Chimonanthus salicifolius. The sequence goes on along the minus strand of CM023533.1, from coordinate 53,283,378 downwards.
CTTTCTTTCGCTCTGTCTTTCGTCCTTAATCCTTCTCCTTCCTTGGTGCTTCTCTGATCCTCGAAGTGTAGAGATAGAATCGAGAGAGAGAGAGAAGAGGAAAGGAAACCAATCTTTTGTTTCAAAGTGTGGGAGCTGGCCAAGGGGTGTGGTGTGCCCCTTTGTATACCAGCCCAAACCTTTCAACCACCCTCATTATGATTTGTCCAAACCATGGAGTCTCTTGGTATAACCAAGGAGACCCTTGGCTAAAACCAAGGCATCCCTTTGATTTCCAACGTGTGTACCTTGAGTTCCATCCATTGAGATGAAAACCCTCCATCCCCCACTCAACTCACCTTGAGATGGAAGTCTCCTCAACTTCCATCTTAACTCATCCCCAACTCAAGCATTATTTAACTCACTTGAACTCATTCATACAATTAGAGTAGGAATTCCACCTCACTTAATCGGCTGGGAATTTCACTCACCACTGTAGAATAGGAATTCCACCTATCCATTTGGTTGGAAATTCCACCCACTATTGTGCCAGAGACGACGCTCAAGAGTTTTTATAGTGGTTTCGGAGCAAATCCCCCTTAATCCACTTTCGAGACAAAGATTTTAAAGTAAAATTAAAACCAAAAAGCACTTGCCTTTGTAGCTCTATCTCTTGATGTGTGCTTCTTCAAGATCCACCCAATGTGTACTGATGTTTCGCCTTTTAGCCGTCGTAAAACGATCACAATCTAGGCGATAAGGAAACTAGTTTTACCAAAGATTTCCTAGTTTATTATCATTTCCTCTCTCTATCACAAACACAATTCATATGATTGGTTGTATTAGAATCCCCAAGTGTAAGCACGAGAAAGAGAGAGAGAGAGAGAGTGATCCTTTTGTTGGCCCTTTTTAAGCTCACTGATAATGATGAGGGTCCAACTGGTTTTTACAAAGGATGCCAATTGGTTGCATGAAGATCGATTTATATAGAGAAGGCAACTAGTTGCAGCAACGGTAATGTACCGACAAGTCGGACGCACCAAAGGGTCGGTGACTAGAAATGTTACCGTTCAACAACCCGACCGTTGCGCATTAATGCACTCCCAACTGTAATATCATTTCCCAATCGACATGTCGATGTAGCCAATGGGTCGACAGTCATGGCACCAAGAGGGCGGTCCATACGAGGGGCTGGGTCTGGGCCAACACCATGCTGACAATAGTTTCAAGTCTAAAAAGCTGTCCTACCCAGGACGACCAGTCGCCCTTTACTGAGGGGTCTGTCCTTGTATACTCGATCGGTCTTGAATTACCGATATCTCTGTTTTCTCGAGAGCCCACCTGAAATCTAAGATCCGGAATTCATAAATCTTATCAAAGAGTTGTTGACCATGAGGGGTCGTTTCAGCCCTACACTGAGGGGTCGGTGCATACGAGACTCTCGATCAGAGACTTCCTAAAATGACAGTTCTATGATCCAGAAACTATGTCAATCTGGTCGACCAGTCTTTGACCATGATGGGTCGATACTGTCTCCACCGAGGGGTCGGTAAAAATGATTGGTCGAGCTGACAGTGAAACCAAGTACATATTTCCAACTTGGGTTCCAATTCACTGTCAAGCTTCCTCTCTAGGCCTTTTGTGATTTTACCATTTGTTCAACTAAGCCTAGGGATGGTCCTCTCTAAGCTGTGAGTACCACCTATAGTCATCTATGGCCATAATACCTATTTTGTGATTGCCATAAGATGAGCTTCAATCCGGTGGAGCATGATTTTCACTCTTGATCACTTTGGGTTTTCAAGCTTCTAGCTAGTGTTTCTTCCTGAGTCATGAAATTGACAAACTAAGGACTCGGCCAAGCCGAAACACTAACAGAAACTATCCTAATCAACCCATCTTTCCGTTCTTGCTCCTGACCTTGCCCCTATTCTCTAGAAGAATCAGACATGGAGAGGTTGTTGTTTTAGGGACACATCCTCACCCTGTGATCGTATTGATGACAAGCCTAACATCCGTAGATCCCATTGCCCCTTAGAGAAAGGACAATTTCCTCTAGCATGACCCATAATCTTTCCATTTGCACATTCTCGATTTGGTGGGTGAGAAGAGTAGTCCTTGGTTTGCCCCGGTTGCGTACAAATCTCACATAGTGCCGGTCTAGAAGGTCCAACAACGCTAGTCATTGATTGTGGAATAGGTTTCCACACTGGAGTTTTGGATTGACAGTCAGAGGAAGAAATCATCAGTACTTCAGGTGGAGGTGGCGTTTCTGGAGTATACTCCAAAGAGTCTGGGTCTTAATCTGACGAGGTCTCAATTAGGTTAGCTCTCTTCTGGATGCTTGGCTCAATGTGGTTAATTGGGGGTTGAAATCTTTCGAAACCAGGGTCACGATAATCATCGATCAACCTATTATGGTTTGTCACCCCTTCCATCATGATTAAAGCAGAGGTTATCCAATCCACCACTAGCTCTGTTGCTGCTCTAATATACTCTGGGTTTCCTTTGAGAGCTTCATTCTCACTGCGGCGATTTGGTGTACCAGACATAGCTATTTTGAAAATCAAATATCAATTCACAAAGAAATAACATGATACCAACTCACAAAGAAATATACAACATATGCACAAAGTCTGATAATTCAATCACAAAGCAGAATGATATCACCAAAAGCCCTATTTCAATATGGGGTTTCCAACTAATGTAGGCCGGTAGAATAAAGAATACCCAACCTCGAACAATAGCGAAAGCTTGAATTTGTTTTAACAAAACTCAGCCGGATTTGTTTATAGTTTGCCAAAGATGATCAACTGGCCAAACAGATGTGTTGGCAGACAGGGGGCTCATAGAAGTGCCACTTCCTGCTCTCAAACTGGGTCGAAACTAAAAGGAACTTACAGATAATCTACAGCTTGGTTCTAAAAAATGGCCAACAAATTGGAGTGTAGATTCACCTTTCCACTTGCCTGAATCCAATTGCAGCAACGCTGCTAATATGGTTCTCTACACTGCAGAGTCTCAAACAGACACTAATGTAGTCTGACGAGTCTTACCTTCAACCAAAACTGGTTGGAAAAAAATTGGCTTGCAGCACTCAATCTTGACAGCATGTTGCAGAACACGATCTTAAACAACCATAGTTGTTAAGATGAAATAACTCAATTTAATTATTCAAAAATCTCCCTTCACATCGCTGATTACATGGGATTTTATAGAAGAAAGAAAAATAAACAATAAAACTAATGGAAGCCGACCCTTCCCATACATGCCAAATTCGAAACTTATTCTAATCCTAGACCTACTGCTATTAAACCATATCTTCTTAATAAAGGACAAGACCTAAGTTTGAAATAAATCTAAAACTACCCACGTAACTTACAACCATCTGTAACAATTCCTAATTTGGTGCCTACCATTTGAGGTATCCAGACGGTGGTCAAATTAATGTCATAAGCTTGGTAGAATTTTTCACAAGTGTGGGCTTGATATGTTGGGCCAAGGCTTGATGAACTTGGACTTGGCTTGACTTCTCGACTTGATTAAGTACACTATCCATCTTCAAATTTCCACTTGGATACCCGCCCAGATCGAAGACATAACTTTCATCATTCGACTCGAACCCCGAACCTGTAAAATTGCTTCCTCACCCACCTAGATCAAAATAAAAATTTTGTCTACGACTTCGGATGCCTGTATCATATTCTCTCTTAGAGAAAACTCATCCTCGAGTTTAGGAGGTTCACAACTGAAGGGTGCGATCTTCTCATAGTCCTGTCTCCTAGGCCTCCATGACTTGACATCATTCGGTGTAACCATTCTATGTGGAATTGGTGCAATACAATATGTCACCTTGAGACCTGTTAGTACCCCGGCTTTGCCAAGTCCCTAAGTTTGTCAATTTCATGACTCGGAAAGAAGCACTTGCTAGAAGCTTGAAGACTCAAGGTGATCAAGATTGAAGATCATGCTCCGCCGAATTAAAGCTCATCATTATGGCAATCACAAACAGGTATTTGGCCATAAATGACTTTAGGTGATACCCACACCTTCGGAGGACTATTCCTAGGCTTAGTTGAACAAATGATAAAATCATAAAAAGCCTAGAGATGAAGCTTAACAGTGAATTGAAAGAGAACTTGGAAATATAAATTAAGTTCACTATCAGCTTGACCAGTCATTCTCACCGACACCTCGGTGGAGGCAGGGTCGACCCATTGTGATCAATGATTGGTCGGCTAGATGGACAAAGGTTCTGGATCATAGAACTGTCATTCTGGGTATGCCTCTGGTCGAGAGTCCCGTATGCACCGACCCCTCGGTGATAAACTTAACGACCCCTTGTGGTCAACGACTCGTCTATGATAACCTATGAGTTCTAGAACCTAGAACTCATGTGGACTCTCGAGAAAACAGACATCTCGGTAATTCAAGACCGGTCAAGAGTACCAGGACAAACACCTCGATAAAAGGCAACATGTCGTTCTTGGTAAGACTAATTTTTGGACTTAAAACTCTGTCAGCATGATGTTGCCCCAAACTGAGCCTCTCGTATGGACCGACCTCTCGGTGCTATGACTGTCGACCTATCAGTAACACAGACATGTCGGTCAGATATAAGTTGTGCCGTTGAAAGTACATTTAATGCTCAACGGTCGAGTAGTTGAACGGTAATATTTTAATCACCGACCCCTCGGTGCGCCCGACCTGTTGGCACTAGACTATCCTGAAAAACTGGTTGCGTTCTTTATAAATACCAATCTTTATACAACCAGCTGATATCCTTTTGAAAAAAAAAAACGTTGAGACTCTTATTATTACTATTGAGCTTATATAAGGACCAACAAAAGGATCACTCTCTCTTGAGCTTGTACTTAGAGTATCCAACACGACCAATCTTGTTGATTGAGTTTGTGAAAAGAGAGAGGCAAAACCAATTTCCTAGAGGACTCCAGGATACTTGTGATTACCTAACACGGAGGTAGATCTTCGTCATCAAAGAACGACAAGTGGGAGGATCTTTGAGAAGCACACATCATCCAGAAAGAGCTATAAAGGCAAGTGCTTCTTGGTTTTAATTTTATTTAAAATCTTTATCCAGTAAAAATGGATTAAAGAGGCTTGACTTCGGAACCACTATAAAAAATCTAGAGCGTCGTCTCCTGCACACGTGGTGGGTGGAATTCCCAGCCAATTCAAATAAGTGGAATTCCTATTTTGCATGTGGTGGGTGAAATTCCCAGTCAAATGATTGAGATGGAATTTCTACTGTAAATATGAGGGTGTAAGTCCCCACTTAGTGGATTTGATAGTCCTAACAGTGGATGTACGTTGGACTAACTGAACCACTATAAATTTGGTCTTATGGTGTTTGATCATTGTATGTTTGTGTTTTAGTATTTTAGCACTTTTCTCAACACACATCACTTTGTATTTGATTATCTTTATTTATACATTGTACACGAACAATGATAATCAAGCAATATGCAGAGGGTTCTAAACTTAGTGTGATCATTTAAGTAATTAAAAATAATTTATCAGACTAAACAAATCTCTTGATTAATATTGTCATTCCGCTGCGCTTAAACTTTAAAATATCAAGAAATTTGTGAACCCCATGGAAACTTGGATTGACCTATTCACCCCTCCCCTCTCTCTCTAGGGTCAATCGTGTTCTAATACCAAATGAGAACTCTCAAGACCTAATAAAAGTGATTGAACAGTAGGTGTGGAGGAGTTTCTCATATAATTTTCCCAAATAGGGTCAACATTTGGTCGGTCAGTGTGTTTTGAGTCCACAAGATGCCACTCATGGATCCCCAATGTACGAATCTGTACAGACTATTCTCTATCGCCTGTGTCTATTGCATCGTCCGATTGTTTCTCACTAGACTGTGGCTCAAGATGGTAACTGGGTGTCTCAAGTTCCTACTTTAAGATGGAACTTGCTTCAAACTATTGGATACATCCCTCTATTACACCTGTATTTGTCGTAGCTTCATGAACTGCTAGGATTGGTGGGATACTGGGTGTAGCCAACTGGTTCATGTGTTTTTCCCACATTGGATCAACATAAGGTCTCTCCTCGCCTAATGTTTCTATGGGATAAACATCACAAAACACAAAATTCATCAATGTCCTCAACTTCTGTGCCACTGTGTTGCATGTCAGCCACTAAAGGTTCACAAATATGAACTAAATGTTCCTGCACGGTTTCCAAGAGTAGCACACTCATGGAGTCGTCTCCACGACATCATCGATCTCTTCCACACCAGAGGAATCTGAGTCACTTGCTTCGGCTTGTGCAGTTGTGTCTAATTCATCAGCAAAACAAACAGTTCGTTGCCTCCTCTCAGGCTGTCTGACTGTATGTATTGCCTTATGACTGTGATAGGAGAATATTTCATTTGAACTTTCTTCTGAAGTTTTATCTGAGCTTTCTTCAAAAGCTGAATATTTGAAGTACCTGGACCTTGCCGATGGAGAACTGATAGGGTGTTGGTTCTATAGAGCCGCAAGTTCTCTCTGTGGACAAGCATCTGCTTCTAATACCTGCTCTATATGCCTGTCACGGTCTCTAGAGTATTCAATTCTATCATCTTCTGGAGCGCGTCTTACATGATGACTCTAACCGGAAGGGAACAAATCACCATTCCCGGTTTGTCGGCTACGAAGACAGTCACACCTTGCCATAACTATCCCTTGATCGATATATGGGTCTCAAATGACTCTGAAGCTCTGATACCATTTTGATGTACGCTGGTAGAATAAAAGATACCCAACCTCGAATGATAGCGGAAGCTTGAATACGTTGCAACAAAACTCAGTCGGATCTGTCTATAATTTGTGAAAAAGATCCAAACCAAAGATGATCAACTGGCCAAACTGACGTGTTGGCAGACAGGGGGCTGATAGAAGTGTCGCTTCCTGCTCTCAAACTGGGTCGAAACCAAAAAAAACTTCCAGACAATCTGCAGCTTCATTCTAAAAGATGGCCATCAAACTAGGGTGTAGATTCACCTTTCCACTTGCCTGAATTCAATTGCAACAACGCTGCTGATATGGTTCTCTACACTGCAGAGTTCTCACACAGGCACGACTATAATCTGGCGAGTCTTGCCTTCAACCAAAATTGGTTGGAAAAAAAAAATGCAAATTGCTACAGCACTTAATCTTCACAACGTGATGCATAACACGATCTTAAACAAACAAGCACAATTGTTGAGAAGAAATAACTCAATTTTATTATTCAAAAATCTCCCTTCACAATGCTGATTACATGGGAATTTATAGAAGAAAGAAAAATAAACAAGGAAACTAATGGGAGCCGACCTTCCGATACATGCCAAATTCGAAACTTATTCTAATCCTAGACCTACTGCTATTAAAACATTCGGTGCTACCTTTTGAGGTGTCCAGATAGTGGTCAAATTAGTGTCGTAAGCTTGGTAGGACTTTTCACATGTGTGGGCCTGATATTTTGGGCCAAGGCTTTTGATGAACATGGACTTGACTTGACTTCTCGACTTCATTAAACCCACTATCCATCTTCAAATTTCCACTCGGATACTCGCCTGGATCGAACACATAATTTTCATCATTTGACTTGGGCCCTGGACCTGTCAAATTCCTTGCGCACCCACATAGATCAAAATAAAAATTTTGTCTACGTTTTCGGATGCCTACATCACCAACACCCAACTGTTACTAATGAACACTAAGCTATTCTTTGCACCCACTAAGTTGTGTACTAAGTTGTCTCTAGCTATCTCCAGACATGTAATTCCCTACATAGTCAGAGGTAGTTGGATCTAACGCTCTGATACAATGCTATTACGCCCCACCCCGTCTGAGCCCAAGAGGCGACTGGTATTTTTTTTTTTCTAACATTGTACGTTCATTTTAGCGGAAGTCTCACATACTCTAGGCACTCAAAAGTTTAGATACAACATTCGACAGACTCGAATCCAACCATCACATTGCCGGTTAAGTTCTCAGCCAATTGGAGGGTCACAATGGTCCCGCTTAAGCCCCAGATCCATGGACAGAACCGACCTAGACACCGCATTATGAAGGATACATCATTAGTCAAAATGCACTCTAAAATTTTTATTTTCATTTTTCTAAAGCCCATAAGAAAATGTCACACATGCTCCTTCATGTGGACTCAAACATGTACCATAATACTCACCATCAACTAATAACACATACCCATTAAAATTGTACATAAGAAATGAAGTAGTTTATTAAATGTCTATTATGCGTCAACCGGACACAAATAAAGGTTTATTACATCACAAGAGTTTGTACAAGCGATTTAAAAACAAAGCATAATATTCCCATCAATGGGGAAAATATAGAGAGGTCTTCATTCCTTTCTACTGCTGAGGTTCATCCAAGCCTTCCTCATCCAGGTTCGTTGCGACGCAAGGGATGCGAGCTAAACATTCCAGTGAAGAGAGTACGATAGATAATAAAACATATTATCATTTATAAACATGTTATCACTAAACATTTTATACACTAAAAATCATGCAATTTTTTTATGAGATCAGTGTCTAACGTTGTTACTGATAATGCATGCTCTTTCTTCCTCAAAACAATACCTCTGTCAATCGACATCTGCAGTACACTCAGGCTGCGAATATGTCCTGCACAAGCGATCTTGTAATCGGTTCAAGTGCTACACCCAGTACATATGTACACCCTACACTGCAGTTATTCACAACCCAGTGTTGCACCTAGCGTATGAGGTAATTTGATATGCACAATACATCAATCAAAGCATACCATCCCGTTCAACCCATCAATATCTCTCACATAATCATGATAAATTCTCACACAGCTAACATGAATTCCTGAGCCCACCCGTGTGGAATCACACTACACAATAAATCAGCAATCGTATTAGCTATACTATGCTGAAAATAAACTCATTTCAAATCACCCACAAATCGGGGTGTTAAATTGCAGTATGTAATGACTGAAATTCGAAACACAATTAAAGAGAACTTTATATGTCTCTTTTACCATCATTGTTGATCATGTACGTCTGCCATTTCATTTACCATTTACTGTGTGAATGCATTAGCTCTGCAATACATCGTTATATACACAAAATACACAAGTACACGCATTCCAATCGAAACCTCGGGTTGGAATAGATCTATCATAATATCTCCATCTTGTTAACCAATTAGCCATTTGGCACATAACTGGGTTCCATACTCCATTTTAAGATGACTAGGCCTCGGTATACCACACACTCTCATGTTTACGTTTCACATATAGAAATGCATTTCATCCCATTACGTGTGAACAATGTATGTATCGCGTTTTGGTCTCGTTCACATCTTTTCCGTCAATATACTAGCCATTGGCCCCCATTTATTGTCGTAGAACGAATGATATAGAATAAGAGGTTTTAAATGCAAATATGCAATGCATGTTAAAGCAAATAGTGTGGTTGAATCTCCTCACCGTAAATTGGCGAGAGTTTTGAGTGAACAATAAAAAATGATTAAAACTGAGTATACATACACGGTACAATTAATGTGACATGATTACAAACTGTCCTTTATATTTTTCATCTTTTTAATAGTAAAAATACCCAACGGTAAAACTGAGTATACATACACTCTAGAATAGGCTTCCGATTGATAGTAAAAATACTCAACGTGTAACTCAGTTATTCCAAGCTTCTAGGATTAGACTAGAGGTTTTGGATTCACCAGATACACAAGGCTTGCGGGGGGCTTTGTGTATCCGTGGAATTAGTCTCACCTTCAACGTAGGGGTGGGGATACACATGTTATCAAAAAAAATATATATAAGGTTAAAAATTCCTAGATAACTGATAAAATCAGGAGGCTAAATTGCCACGTGGGCATCTATACTTCAACAATGTCATCCATGGCAGACCCAACAAAAGAATAACCTAGATCATTTCAACAGGCAGTTATCAAAGCCTCATTCATAAACAGATCAAGCAGTGGATCAACCACAATGAAACAAAAAGCCTCTTTATCATGCTTCTATTTGCACCTGGTTGTTTATGTACAACAGAAACAGATAGCCAACCTGTCTCTATATATTTGTGGTTCTTCCGCTCCTGAGAAACATGCACCCTTTCAATCCATGTAAAATCATATAATCTGTTCCTGCAATCTCTTCTCGGCAGCTAATCCAGCAGCAACAGCAGGAGGTAAATGTCTGAGACTTCCCACCAGATTATTGCCACTATAAGGTGGCCCAGCAGATGTCTTGGGGGAAAAGAGGGACTCAACATCATTGAGTGTTAGAACTAGCTGATCCTGATTTTTGGTGTTTCCACTGATGGTCGGATTGGCAGTCTTGCTTCTATTCAACTTGTAGATGCTCTCCTCCACAGTATCCTTTACCTGCTTTCAGTAAAAGTGAATGCAAATTAATTAATTATAATATCAAAGAAGCCACAATTGTTCTCTCATTTGCTTTTTTCTTTATGAAAATGAAAAAAACTTATTGAAGGACAAACAACTAGAGGTGTATCAATATCGAATAAGGCAATGTATTACAGTAATACAACTGAGATTAGCTTGTACCATATGCACCTAATGTAGGCAAAAATCCTTTCAGGTTCAGAAATAACTGCTCTGACCAACTTTTCATAGGATGAAAGCAGCACCGCGTGATGTCACGGGTCGAGACTCCGTGACCAGACGAAGACAGGCGAAGGCTGCCATCGGTGACAAAATTATGCACAAGGGATGGCCGAAGTCGAAGAACAGATGTTTTAGACACGTGGACATTTCCGGAATGCTCGAGAGAAGTCCGGAATGCAGAAGAAGAATCCAGAATGTCACGGAAGGTTCAAGAAGACTCTATAAGGTGCTTGAGAATTATGAAATTCTCTAGAAGATTGTAGAAAAATGTAGAATTGTATAAGTTTTTCTAGAATTCTAGAGTTGTGTAGAATAGTGTAGAATAGTTTGGAGTCTTGTAGAATGGTGTGGAACATTCTAGAGTTGTGTGGAATGTTGTAGAAGCTTATGGAAGTTGTAGAGTATAGAGAGAGTCTAATATGGTGTAGGAGTGTAGGAGAGGGTAGAAAGTTAATGTAGTGTACGATTGTGACACTTGGCACAATCCTAACCACTCATGCTCCACGGCCTCACCTATAAAAGGAGGTGAGTACCTCATTTGCATAGCAACCTCCACATAGAGCTTGAGAGAGGAGTCAAGCTAGAGAGGAGTGGTGAACTTGGGAAAGAGTAGAGCTCCACAAGGTGTTGCGAAGCTAGTGAAGAGTTCTAGCCTAGTGGGTCAGTGCTTGCAAAAGTGTCCAAGCATTATATCATTTGCGTTCAATTCAAGTAAGTACATTCTTGGTGTCCCATCTCTTCCTCAATTTCGTGTGCAAGTGTGTGTGGGGTTTGTCTTGATCTCATTGGTCCAAAGAATGACCATATTAGTGGTAAGGTTGACTCGCTTGACGATGGACCACTTGAGCGACTGCCGCACAGGCTAAAACAAGGAAGGATTCGCCTAGTCCTGTGACAAGTTGGTATCAGGCAACGATTTCATCTCATCCCCGAGTTTCTTCTCATCCTTGAATCTACCCTCTCGTGTAAGATTTCATCTTGGACTCCACTTTGTTTCTATTGCCCCTTCCTCTAGTTCCATCAAGATTCATCTCGGGTTTGACTACAGGAGGGTCCCAGTTGTCCAGGATTTTTCAAAAATACTCCAGGAACGACTACAATACCGTATTTTTGGGATTTTCCCTCTCACTCGATCCATACCATAATATCAATTTGGTGCATCTAGGGTTTCAGTTAAAGATGGGGCTCGTTTTACTACTTTTTCAGATCTACAACAAAGACGCCTCAAACCCCATTTTCTGCAAGCTTTCTGCTAGATTTGGTTTTGTAGCCCTTGAATTCAAATACTCTATCTTCAGTGTCGCCCCACTAAAGTGATTTCGTATGGTTGACTTAGGATTTTAGTTAACAGCGGGGCTCACTTGGCCTCTTCTTTAGATATGTTGTAGTGACGTCGAGAGGCCTTTTTTTTCAAAGATTTGGCTCAATCTGCTCCTGTACACCTCATCTCAGGCTGGGATTTCACTGCTACAGTTGTCCCTAATGGTTTTTTCAATCCCATTGGATGGCTCTTGGTTCTGTTATTCGTGGGGCCCACTTTTATCGGATTTTGCAGACACCATGCACTTACTGCAGAAGAACCCTTTTTTTTTTTTACATTGTATATGGCATTCTCTAGACCTACTTCTCCTAGAGATGATGTTATTCAAGTGTTTTGGCAAGAATTTAATTCCTTGCAATGAGACAAGATGCAACTAAAGAGCCTTCAATCCTCTAGTTATGCCCAAACTTCTATTGCTCAATCAAGTACTATCTCATATGTTTTTCAGATCTCATCCGGCAGACCTTAAATTATTGTTCTGGGGATACCGATCACATGTCAGGTATGACTTATCTTTTTTCTTCTCTTAATTCTCTTTCTCTTGAACTTGTTAAACTTGTTGATGGGACCCTTACCTCCATCAATAGTAAAGTGACTATTCCTATATTTTTTACTCTTGATGTATCTTCCGTTCTTTATGTTCTCCGATTGTCTAATAATCTTTTATCTGTCAGTTCACTTACTAAGGTCCTAAATTGTTCTGTGACATGTTTCCATTCTCATTGTTTTATTCAGGATTTGGACACAAAAACGATGACTGGGGGTGGCTGTGAATAAAAGGGTATGTACTTCTTTGATCCACAAATTGGCCTAGAACATGTTGCTTGTTCTACTAGGCATCAGGATACTTGTCTTTGGCATTGTCAGTGTGGTCATTCATCCAATACCAGTGTTAAAGCATTTGCAACCTTCTTTGAAAATTGATAATTTTGTCTATGAAAGTTGCGAGTATGGAAAGCAACATCAACCCACCTGTTCTCGGTCTTCCAATCATTCATCTTCCCATTTTCACTCCTTAATACATTCTGATGTTTGGATGTCACCTGTTGTTTCTTCAATAGGATTTCGTTATTTTGTTACAATCATAGATGATTACTCTCGAATAACTTGGGTTTATTTGATGAAACATAAATTTGAGGTCTTTGATCATTTTCACACTATACAAAAATTTGTGTTTTTCTTAAAAGGGCTCATTGCACACATTTTCTTTTGAAGGGAACTTAACCCAGTCAACAGATCCGTGGTGATCAAGCGTCTAAGAGAATTCAAGGGTCAAGATGAATGGAGGAAGATTTTGGGAGAATTTAGCAAGTTAAAACCGTGTGGAAGCCCAAAATTAAGAGGATAATCACTCAATGGCGAATTTGGAAGGAAAGTTTTTGACAGTCTTAGCATTTTGGCCATAACGTTTCACTCTGATGTCCAATTAATGTGATTCTTTTTGTGTTGGAAAGAAGATTTCAAGCTCTACAACTTTGTATTTCATGAAAATTTCACGAATCAAACGTTTTCTAGATCAAAATTGAGCTGAAAGTGGACGCATGGTTGGAAACCGAGAATTAGCAACTCTACCTTCCCAATTTGTCTTTGTTTCCTTTCTTTCCTATTAGTCTTAGGTTATATTAGGCGAGAGGAGCACGAAAATTGTATCATCCAATCATCCACCTCATCTTTCAATAGTCTCTCTTCTTTTCTCTTTTATTCTTCTTCTTTAGTTTTGAGTTTATAATTGTAATGGCTTTCTAAGTGTCAAGCTAAGGCTAGGGGTGAAACTTTTAATGGGGGTATGCATTTTTTTTTTTATCCTTTAATATTTTTTAATGCAAGATCTTTCTAATTGATTGTTTGATACGATTTAGAAAAGTTTTTGTTCTGTAAAATCCCTTGATTTATTGTTCACTACGGGTACAATGAATGCTTGGAATTCCCTGCGAATGAAATTAGTTTTGCAAGTTTTGATCAATCAACCACACACCATAGTTGGCAGTGTGTGACCCACTACACGGCACAATTGACAGTGTGGGACCCACCTATGGACTTAGTTGACCAGAATCATCCCTGTTTCAAAAGTTGACTTAAAAAATATTGCAAGATATGGAATTTATTGTAATTGATTATTCTTTTTTTTTTTTTTTCCCTTTTTCAGCCATCATAATTGACTCCTTGCAATCTATTTATACATGTACTCTTTTTTTATTTTACACACAATACAATTCAGAGAAGAATTCTTCTCCATATTTTCTACACGAGGGATTTTGAGGCTACAAGACATAAAGACCAAGCTGTTTTGCATTTTGAATTTAACGTGGATTGTTATGATGTGGAATATTATGTATGAAACCATGTCATTTGACATTTATGTATTCTTGGGACTGTAATATGTGGACTTGGGACTCTATGTTGATATTTGAGAAATCTAAGTATAAATAGAATGGGGAATGACTTAGAAAGGGAAGATTTTTATGGGATGTTAAATCATGAGTATAATTGATCGCCACGAGGTCCCATTTTTAGGGGAGATTGCCGAAATTTCGGTATGATTTTCGAGGACCCGAGAGGACGTAGGATTGATATCAAACCTTAAGCTCGTTGTTCCTTGGGCCATGAGTATGTGAGATGAAACTCTGACAAGAGCATAGGGTTGACTTTGGAGTCGTATGAGGAAGGATGACAGAGTTGGGACGGGGTTGAGTTAGAAGAAAGAAACTTTGGTAGTATTCTATGGAGACTCCTTCCCTGGAACAGGAAATTGTGTGTTTGATTGTTGTGCTGGGTTTTATGCCCGATGTGATGCCTGTTTGATTCGAAACCCTAAGTGTGATTTGGCCGATGAGTGTTGAGTTAGTACCTCAAACGGGGTGTCCAAGGTAATGTTCCAGTATGATCTGGAACATGAAGATCAAACTCTCGTGGACTGCGAGTGGAAAGGTATTGAAATGGTTGGCAGAGGCTTGAAACTGATTGGGGCCTGGGAAAGTTGTGAGGAAAGGATCAATCTTAGAGAGTAGAGGACTCCAAAATCCCTTTGGGACAGTATGCAAACCACTTGAGGAGGTGTAGATGGCCCTGTCTTCCTGGGGAGTGGGAGTGAGACCAATAGGCCCAAGAGTCCTGTGGATGGCGTTGGAGGGACCGAGTGGTGGTGCGCTGGCAAGATACAGCCCATTGGATACAAGTGAGGGGTGAGGTCGTCATTGATCCCACGTCAAAGGAAAACTAAGGGGACATGTGTGTATGGCATTGGGAGGGAGTACATGGTACTTCAACCGAGGACGGCTGTAGACCTAGAGGAATGCCCCAGGAATGTGACTTTCGATCCTAACTAGGAGATTGCTGAGGCCAGCTTGTTGGTTAGGGAAGTAGCTAAGACAAGACACTGACGTCTTCTGGAGACAGTTTGGAATGGCCAAGGATATTCCCTAGAAATGAGTCCAATTTAATTCACTAGCTCTAAGAGTCCTGAGCAAAAGACTCTAGATGAGGGGAATTGAGAAAGATTAGTGACACCTCTAAAATTGTCCATGAGGACGAGTTTGTAACACCCCACCCACCTGGGGGTGTGAGAATTGTCCCACATCGCCCAGGAGGTGGGCATGGTGGGTGTTAATAAGAGGGGAGCACCCCCTTCTCAACATGAGGCCTTTTGGGCCTGGCCAAGTGGGCCGGGTCCAAGAACAAAACCATGCGGGTCCGTGGGGCCTAAAACAGACAATGTCATGTAGGGAGTCGGGTCGTCACAGAGTTGGGCATGGAGAAACGGTGAGTAGTGTGAATGGGGCTCGAAGTGGATGTAAAGCCGATCAATGGGGCCCTGAATGGCAGGATATAGGTGGAAGTGAATTGTCTGGAGTAGAAGGAACAAATTCCCTGGGCCCTTGGACTTACTTCAGTGCAGTACACCTGAATGGAGCGGGACGACTCCATGGCATGGCTAGTGTCGAGATGTAGTGTGGGCCGTGGATGGAAGTGGTTTTAACTTCCTGCCCAAGCTACCGATCTCAAAAAAGAGGCTTCACATATCCAAAAATGAAATCAATAGGAAATTATGGGATAATGAATCACCCACTTTTAGAAATAAAAGTGCTACATTGATCTATTCAATTATTTAAGGATAAGATGGACAAAAGCTCATAGTAAATAGGTAAGCAATCAGTACTAAACCCTAAAGGTAGTGGGTTTGAGTACAGTAAAATCCCTATAAAATAATACTCTTGGGACCAAGAGAAATTATTATCTTAGCGGGGTTATTGATTTGTCGATAAATGAATAATGTATTAATTTATCGATAAATGAATATTTATGAATTAGAAAGTATTATGTTTCTAATACTTGTACATGTATGGCTTATAAATCCAAAAACAATGGATGTGGTCAAAAGTTAATACATAGAAGACCAAGAGATTCTAAAAAAAAAAGAGATGGCAGTTGTGTTTTTACCAACTGTTTCTCCAAAAGAAGCCTTTCAAGCAGTAGCAACCTTAAATAACTACTTGTTACAATATGAAAAAAAATATACCAGAGGTGGTGTATGCATTGCAAAAAATTAAGGATGAGGTTGAGCTCAGTTTAGGTACAAAGAAAAGGCAGACAACTTTAGATGCATATTTTAAGAAAGAGTTGAATTGAGAAGATAGAAGTTGTCAAGTAAAAAGTTTCTCAATACTGTATTATAAATTTTTGTTTGCTATTTTTTTACGTATTTCATCAATTATTAATTTATATTTCGTTGGGCCCTTAGGGATTTCTAAAAAATTATTATCTTATGCATTTCGCGAGGTTATTAATTTAGTACACTGGCCTGAGTTGGGACCAGAAGATTTTATTATTTAAGCGAGGTTATTAATTTATCGAGGTTTAATTTATCGAGGTTTTATTGTAACTTCAATTAAAGAGCAACAAATGAAAAATTCCAACCAATGCAAGGTGAAATCCATCTAGCATTTGAGTTGAACCAAGTTCAATTTCAGGATGCACTGGAATAAGCCCCATTCTATATAGCAGTCAAATAATGGATGGTGGACTAAGAAGCACCGATACGGGTACGCGTATCGGATACGACAAGTATCCGATACGAGGATACGACAAATTTTGAAAAACTAGGATACAGGTGCAGCGGGATACGTCGAATTAAAATAAAAAAATAAATAAATAAATAAATATATATATATATATTCGGCAAATTTTGAAAAACTAGTTCGGTTTTTGGGGTTTTAGTTTCTTTTATTTTATTTTTTGAGTGGAGTTAAAAGATAAGTTATATTTCCATATATTTAGTTATTTACCTTTTTATTAGTCACATTAACATTATGAAATTAAATTATAATTTGTCTATATGGGGGAGACTAGGCTTCGAGTCTAGTCTTTTTCCTATGTGATCTGGATAAGCACCCATCCTAAGAAGTATATCAGTCCTAACGTAGGGGAAGCGGTGTGGGTTTAAAGGGAACTCAGTCAAACTGGTCAACTCGGTCAAATCTGCTCAAAGATGGATGCGTCCCACGACTAATGGTGTTAGACTTTAGTAAAAGGTGGTGATTAAAAGAAAAGATGAGGGTAAGAATGGAACGAGAAAAATAATGGGTAGGTGGATAAAAAGTAAAAAGATTAAGGGTATTTTGGGAATGGAGAAGTCAAGGGGGACATGAAAAGACAACTCAAATGGAAAGATGGTGTAATGGTTGTTTGAAACAATGGCAAAGGTTGGAAGGATAAAGTGAGAAGAAATAAAAAGGAGGTAAAGTAAATGGAAAAGGACTGGCTGTTGTTTAGGAAGGTGAAAGGAGATGGGCACGGCAGAACAGAGGCTAAGAAGGGTCGTACCTGCTAAGCACAGTTGCAGGAGAAGATGAAGGGAGGAAGAGGATGGCGATGGAATGGGGAGAAACTGGAAGAGGTACGCAGAGAAGGTGATGGCAGCAGCAGCTGTAGTCGAAGAAAAAGGTCCTGTGTGCCGTATTCCGTGTTTCCCCGTATCCCGCCGTAGCTGTACGTGTCTGATGTCGTATCCGATCCGTATCTGTATTTAAAATATATTTTATTTAATTAGATACGTATCCGACACGTATCCGAACCGTATCTGGCCGTATCCGTGTCGGATACGTACCGGACACGGATACTCGAAGGGTGGTGGCGTATCTGTGCTTCATAGATGGTGGAAAATGATATGCAAAAAGAGGATGGAAAAACAGCAAAGAAATTCACATACAATTAACAAGTGAACAAATGTTATCTTCTGATATAGCAAATAAATGATGGATGATGGAAAATAGATATGTAAAAAGAGGACACAGAAACAGCAACGAAATTCACATACAATGAACCGATGAACAAATGTTGTTTTTTCCTGTCCAATTCGGTGGACCCTGTTGACTGCTTGAGCTTCTGCAGCTGGATTTAGCAATGGTTCTACAAGAACTACATGTTGTGCTTCAAGAATATTAAGACCATTGGCACCATGTTGGATTAATAGCAATAACACTTGAATGGGTTTCTGGTCAGGCTGTTGCTCTTGTATCTTCCCTTTCCTCTCTTTACCACATCTATGTCCTTTGAATTGTGTAATCGCAGCATTTGATTTCCTGCAGTGTCAATTTTGCATATCCGGTTAGAATCAAGTCTTTCGGATCATCCAAGCAAATTATAGTTTAGCAATTTCACAAGATGCAGAGTTCCATCCATATAGGGACCACTTGTCAGTGGCAAAGGCCATTGAAACCCTTCGTAGTGGGTGATGCTACCAGAACCTCACATATGGAAGTTCCAAAGACCAATTTTTGGCCCACTTTCAATTGAATGTGTTCAGCTACTGTAGTTACTTTTCTTGCCTGTCTATTTGCGTGTCATAATTGAAGGATAAGGATCCTATCCTACCATTGTTATTCTACAATGATGACAAATGAATAGAATGACCAGAAATGTTTTGGGGTTGCCATTTGCATTTGTGGAAGCACAAATGAGAAAAATTCAATTAAAGGGAACTCACTAATAGGCCTTGAAATGGCACATGTAAGATCTGCATCAATCATGAAAAGGCCCATGTTTTATGCACCTTAGCTCCAAAATTAGGTTGCACTGCTCATCAGTGAGTCAAATGTATGAAAAAAGGTGGACAATTAAATAATGATAGGCCATATTGAATATTAAATGTCTCATTGGTATATTAACCAATTGAAGGGGCCATGACACATGAAAGATGGGACCTGATGAGTGGCACCAATCTTGCAAATGTGGCACACTGGGCCATGTGAATGAGAGCCATCACTAGGAGACCACATAGATACCCATAATTGGAGCTCCAGATTATCAAAAGTTGAGTTCATTCAACATTGTTTGATGTAGGACACAGGATAGGGGTTACCCTAAATGCCTAATGTGGTTATGAAAAGATCAAAATGTCTCCTAAATCTAATATGGGCTAAAATTAATCAATCAATTAATACTAACAATGTAAGAATATAAGTTCAACACAAATAATCACATGAAATTCTTGGAAATCTAATGTAAATAATAATAGAATTTACCGAAGCCAAAGTGATGCTCAAGATGGGGATCTCCTAAAATTCCGGGTCCGTCGTGATCCACTGTGTAGCCTATCTTCAGATGAGGCTAGATCTGGTTGTTAGGCAGTAAATAGGTGGATCTATGGGCTAAGGACGGTGGTGTGGAAGGCTTGAGAGGTTTAAGAAAGGTATGACAAGGCTAGATGGGTTAGAAAAAAAGGTGGCAGGGGTCAGTTTTGGGTCAAAAGAGGAAAATGACAAGGCCAAAAGGCCCCTAATGGCTAGCGGCAGGGCTGAAAGGCTTTGTGGGTGATGGCTACAATGGGTATTGAGATTTGAAGCGGTGAAGATGGCCTTAGGGGGCCTAAAGGAGGTGGCGGAAGTAGGGGAGGGCCTAACAGAGGTAGCAAAGAGAGATATGGGATAGTGATGGGATCGGTGAAGGCTAAGGGAAGACATCTGCGGACTGGAAGAAGGGTTGAGGTGGCTCTATGGGGCTTGGGATGGCCTGCGATGGCAGTACGGGGCTTGGTAAGGGCTTAGGAATTCCATGGAAAGGTGGCGGAAACAGTTTGGGCCAGAAGGGGGGGTTAACGATAGCAGTGAGGGGATGGGATTCACGGCAAGGGGAAAAAAAAAATAAAGGAAAATAGAGAGAAGAAAAAGATAGAGATACCTGATCTTGGAGGGCTTCTCATCGCCAAACTTAATTTCTCACCAAGGCTTCATGCGCATGGTGCACAAAGAATTTCTTTCATTCCATTATTCAATGTCATTAACCATAATGAGGCTTACACAAGTATTTATAATAACTCAAAACAAGAAAAGTCCAAAATACCCCTAATTACAAGAATGATTAAAATATCCTCAAATAAACTAAAAAAATACATCAAGTCAAATAAAAAAAAAAAAAAAAAATAAGAAACCAAAGCTCCAAAATGCTCCGCATCATAAGTTGTGGATAATCTATGGCCTTCAGTATTTTGGACACAAATGTATCAATAGCATTAACTACTCTAGCAAACTTTGGGGCAAAAACAAAATTCGATGGGAGAGAAGGAATCTTTGGTGGAAAGGGCAGCATCTAACATTAAGAGGAAACAAAGGACAAACAAAATGTATCTAATGCCTCATATGGGGACATGCAGATTGAGCTATAACAAACCAACAAGCTAACCAAAATAAGAGAAAAGGAGAGAAGTGAGTCTATTAGTATGATGCTGATTCAGCTATGAAGAATTGCGAGTGCACTTCTGTAAGATAAAAGCAAGTCAAAAGCATGATCAAGTCAACAGAGAAAAATTTGATTCAGAGCAGAATTGCATTCAAAGATAAAAGAACTGGTATTTTCAACTAGTCGATCCCGATTTAAAAAATGTTCTAGTTGAATGAAGTAGTAAGTGAGTAGTTCAAGTATTTTTAGAGCTATAAATCTTTTAAGTTTTTTTCTGAAAAGAAAATTGGGCCCTTCAATCAATGAGACACAGGGCTTTAACAGAACAAGACTATGGCTGTCCTAAACCAGCTTGCACAATGAGGAAACAATCTGATTGCAGTGCTTGGCCTGCCCACCAACCAGGTGTGAATCTTGATGCTGCTTAAAAAAATTGATCCAAGTGAGACCAACTTGTCACAACTTCAGATGGGCAAGGGCCAAGGTTCATCCCAATTAGTAAAGCCTGAGGACTGAGTGAAATGGAATGGAATGGGCTAGACCCATGTCCATGCAGCCCATTCCATTCTGTTCTCATTTATTCCTAAAATCAAATGGACCCTGTATTTCGGATAACTCAGGTTTTGAACAGCCAAAGGCCTGTGTACTACAATTCAAAACAATTGTGTCCTGTTTCACCTGGCCCACTTACAACTCATGAAGCACATCAAACAATAAATCAAAGTGGTGAAAATTTGCAACGAGACTGGAAAAATATGTACCTTCCTCCTTTCATCCGAACATAGGCAATACTATTTACTTCCAAAGCATGTTCCAACACATCAAGAACGTCATTCCAGCTTGAAAAGACAAGTACTTTTGCTTCTGGCTCAGTTGATTTTATCCAAAGGATTCTCCTTGTGATTGCTTCAATCTTGAAGAAATGAAACATGAGATTCCTTTGCAGCAAAACATAATTACAAAATAAATAGATTCTCCCTTATGTCACATGGACATGGAAATACAACTCAAATAAACACTCAGAAAAGAATTAAAAAAAATATGCAGAGGTAATATACTGACACTCTGGACAGGATTAAGTCCCAAATATTTTATTTCAATCTCTCTTTTCCTAACTTTAACATTCTATCATAAAGTGTGGCCATTACAGACAGCAAGGTTAAGTCTTTTTTTTTTGAAATGGCTAGTGAACTTCATAGAAAGACAACTATTACATACTTTTTTTTTAGCAATAAGAAGATGAATAATTCATTAATATAAAGAAACATGTTACAAATACATAAGGGGTCTAAGAGGCTTAAACCGAAAGGAGAAAGAATAAACATAAAAGACAAACAAAGAGTTGAGGACTCCACAATAAGATAGAATCAAATCCCCATAATCAAGGAAATTAGGGATTTATACTCAGGATTGGATGTCTCTTTTGTCCAAATGAGTCGTACAACAAATGGGTTTGCAAATTTCTTTGCTAAAAATGGAGTTAATAATTCAGAATTAGAGGCGTTCTTTCTCTTAACAAGGCGGTGCTCAAACAGGTTTCTAGCATATCTTTTTGACAATTTCTATTTTTTAGCATCTTATGTTTTTTTTCCCTGGTCTAACTCTTCTAGACCACTCTCATTTGATGTACAGATCCTTTTTTGTATTTTTATCTCTTTATTAATTAAATCTTCTCTGTTACCACTCAAAAAAGATTTAAAAAAAACCATTGGCCGATCATCTAATCTACACGAAGGAGACCTCATGGCCTGAACAAAACACCTTAATCTCCCTGACCACTGAGATCAATTTCGAAGGAGGCTTTTTCCTCCCCTTGGCCCATTTCATCCCATTCGCCTATCCCTTTCTATGATTAATTTGCCCTAACCGAAGGAGGTCCATAGAGTCAAAGCTCTCCTAATAGCTAGAAGTTCGGCCTAATTAGAATCTCTCACACCCACTAATTCTGAGAAGACTAGGGAAGAAGTACCAGTTGAGTTATGTAAAACCCGTACTATCCCAACTGGCTCTAGTTTTCCCCTAGCTAGAGATTCATATATGGGTTATTACCAATGAAGCGCGGGTACGCATATCGGATACGACACGTATCCGATACGGGGACACTGCAAATTTTGAAAAACTAGGATACGGGTGAGGCGGGATACGCCGAATTAAAAATATTATATATATATATTAAATTCAAACATTTACAAAAAAAATCATAAATTCTACTATGAGATAAAAATAGTCAACATTTCAACAAATACTAAATTACTAAATACATGATAATACATGTTATTACTTATTACAAAATCTGATTGAAGGTTTCAATCTCTTCATTTCCTTCACCGGCATCAGTAAAAACATCATCCTCCATATATGGTTCATCAATAGACAAACTTGCAACCTCTAAAACTTCAGCTCCGTCAAATGGATCCCACTGATCTCCCCCAATGTCCCACATCCTATTTGGTCCTTTTACATAGTCTTCATTCTTCCTTGACAAAAGACGAAGATTTGTATGTATGAATACCAAATCTTCAGCCCTTTTAAGATGTATCTTGTTTCTTTTCATGGAGTGGATGAATGAGTAGGTGCTCCAATTCCTCTCACAACACGATGATGAACATGGTTGTACAAAAGCTTAAGAGCCATCGTTTGCAGTCTTGGTATATAAGCTCCATAGGTCATCCACCATGTTTTTGGATCCAAGTCCCATCTGTCTTGTAAACAATCAAAGGACCCAAATACATCAGTAGCTCCTGAAAACCTTACATATTCTGTCAGAACAGCTTTCCTCTCATTCACATCAGAGAAATACCTCCTCAAACATTTGTTTCTCTCATCAGATATCTCTTCATCCCTATGTGGTACAACCCTATTCAGAGCTTGAGCAAGTCATTCACTACTATAGTACCTATAGGTTAGAAAAGCATAACATTAGTTTGTAAAATATGAAGTTCAACATCTAAAAAAATAATCGAAATAGATAAATTACCCTGGATTTAAAGAATGAGCCATGCAATGTAGTGGTGTGCAACTTTTAGTCCATCGATCAATGAGTACGTCATACACCACATCATAAAAAGTAGACTGCTTATCTAGCTCCTTCAACTCATGGCCATATATCGCCGCCTTCACTTGCTCTATTATTGAATCCCACATATCATAAACCATACAAAGAATCAGCTTATCTGTGTTGCACAACAGGAGTATCTCATAGATTGGGCGTGTAAAAGAAAGAATATAGTCAACCTTGTCCCACCATAAATAATTTAAAACCATCTCTTTCAAAGCTTGAGCTGTTCCAACATCACCCTCCCTGTAGGCACTCCATTCCTCACTAATGACCATGTTCTGAAGGCCACGCTTGATAAGCTTCAATCTCGTTAACATCACAACGGTAGAAGCAAATTGTGTCTCGGCCACAACAAGCAATTTCAATGGTACAAAGGAAATGAAAATAGCCAATATCATAAGATGATTCATAATGAAGTTGCGAATAAAACATGCATCATCTAAAACTTGACTAATCCAATGGCATTCAACAAAAAATTCTCATTCCTTTTTGTATTTTTGCTGCACATATTTTTTAGTGCAAGATTTAATGTGTGCACCACACAAGGAGTCCAAAATATGTGAGGGTAATGACCTTCAACAAGTAACCCCGCTGCCTTACATACAGGAGCATTATCTGTCACAATTTGCACCACATTCTCTGACCGAACCTCACGAATTGTGTCTATCATCAATTTGGCAATGTAGTGCTTATCTTTATACTCTTTTGACCCATCAACAACTTTCAAGAAAGTGGGGCTCTCTCAGATGTAACCATGAAATTGATTAACATCCTCCTTTGTGCATCACTCCACTCATCACTAACTAGGCTCATCCCTTTCTCATGCCACATTCCTTTGATTGGTTGGAGCAACCTTTCAATGTTTGCCCTCTCATTTTGTAAAAGTGTGGTTCTTAAAGCATTATAACCAGGAGGAACATACCCAGGGATTTGATTGTTGGCAGAAAAAGTATATGAACTAAAATAATATGGATTTCTAGCAAAGTGAAATGGCAAACCACTAGAATAAAACATTCTAGCAATTTCACTTGTGAGCCGATCTCTAGCATCATTTTTAAATGCTTTGTCCAAAGCACTTGTACCTCCAACTCGTCTTTTTTCCCCCTCACTAGTTGATGTTGAGGTCATATAAGTTGCAATGGAACGATTGGGTAAGGGTACATTTTTTGGTCTATACTACTCTTCAGCCTCAGAAACAACTTTGAAGAGTTCCCTTAAATATTCTTTAGTCACAGAAGAGCGCATTTGAATCCCTTTACCAATTTGCCTCAATAGATGAGCCTTAACCCTAGAGTATGAACCGTTGAAATCCTTATTACAGAAATTACACTTCCACTTCCTATTTCCACCTCCAAGAGCCGGATCTCTACTATGCAATATTGTAACATATGACCAAAGAGGACAATGGTCATCCATAGCCTCTGAAGAACAAAATCTACATGTAGATGTAGCACTACTAGATGAACCACACCTACTACTACCACTGCCCTCAACACCAGTAGCCATTTCTATTCACAAACAGGCAGAACGACAAACATAGACAAGAAAAAAACAAAAACAAAATGTCAATAGTTTGTAAACTAATATGTCAAATATACAGCAATTCAACAAACTAGGGTCACATTGCCAACCAAGGCCAATTAGTGCATTAAAGGGTATGGATTGAGGTCAGCAAACTAGTGTTTTTATTTAATAAATGGGCTAAGCTTAGATTGAGAATAGAATACATAGTTGCATTTGAATAATTCATAGCAGGATTTGAATTTGGAATTATATTGAATCAAAGATGTATTTGAATAATTCATAGCTGTATGTTGAGGTATCCTCTTCTGCTAAGGATATTTAAGAATAATTCAAGGTCCAACCTCCACCAAATTACAAATTACTTGTGTATAAAACCCATCTATAGCATATATTATTAATTAAATTAAATAAACTCACCCCCCTTCCATTCACATTTCTCCTTTACATGTCAACCCCTTTGCTTGCTTTTCTACTCCAACAAAAAACAAAGTATACCAAACCTAACCTACATATTGTTGACCTCTCTAGTCACCTTATGCTTTTAAATCTATACAGATGCATAAAATTAAAATTATACTCACTAAATTCAAGTTAGAAATCTCTTTTTTCTAGGTTTAGCGCATTTGAGAGGTTAACAAATCTTCTTTTAAGTGGGGAGAAGATGGATGCAAATGTAACTTGACACTTGGGTATCATGTAATTATATTTTTATTTTTTAAATCTTTTAGAGTTCAGTAAAAAATTAATAAGTGGAATTATTTTTTATTTAATGGGCTATTAGTGGTCCAAATTTCATGTTTAAATTCAAAGTTCAGGCATTTGATCTTGGTGGTTGAAATAACAAGGTATTCTTTTAAAGATATTTAGTTATTTTGACCATTAAAATTGACTCAGATTTGACTTTTAGATTGAAATTTGATCTATTTATACTTAATGAAATGAACTTTCGATCTCAAATTTTTTTCTTAGCAATTTACAATTGAAAAAGGAAAAAGACTGAATTTACAACTCACATGGCATGATGATTAAATTCTCACGCAAGCATCAAAATAAGTGATTTTAAATAACATAACTATGATAACTTAGAGGGAAAAAGTTCTCTACTATAAATGTATATCTTAACAAAATGTCTAATATAGATTGAATTACAAAGATCTCATGACTCAATGTAATTCTAAAATGTAAGTAAACTATTCATGAAATTGATCTTGCTAGAATAAATTAGACAATGTAAATATCAGAATTATAAAAACAAGAAGAAGAAGAAAGAAGAAGAAGAAGAACAGAGGAAGAAGAAGAAGAGAAAGGAAGAAGAAGAAGAAGAAGAAGAAGAAGAAGAAGACAGAGAATAGAAGAAGAAGAAGAAGAAGAAGACAGAGAATAGAAGAAGAAGAAGAAGAAGAAGAAAAGCCTACCTGGATAAGACGGAGAAGCTGCAGAAGATGCGAAGGCTTGGAGAAGAGGAGAGTCGCAGCAGAGAGCGAGAGCAGAGGAGAGCCGGAGAAGCCGAGAGGGTAGGTGGAAGTGGGAGAGCTGGAGAGACCGAGAGGGTAGGTAGAAAGTGGAAAATATCGAAAGGAAGATAGGGTTTTTATTTTGTTTCGGTTCTTTTTTTTCGTTTTTTCCCCTCTTTTCTCTTTCTCACGAATGCGTATCCCGTGCCCTGTGTCCCGCCGTATCCCTCTGTATTTGTTGTCGTATCCTGCCACACATACGCGTATCCAGGGCGTATCCATAATTAAAATATTTTTTAATTAATTGGATATGTATCCGACACGTATCTGAACCGTATCCGGCCGTATCCGTGTCGGATATGCAGCAGACACCGGTACTCGAAGGGTTTCGAAGTATCCGTGCTTCATTAGTTATTACTCAATTTAATCATAACCTTAGAATCTGGCGGGGTGATAATATGGGACAATATATGTTTCGCTCGAAAAATGGTGAGTGGCGGCGAGATAGTTTCTCGGTGTTTGTGGGAAACATTCCAGAATGTGGAGCGAGGCATCTGGTTAGAGTATTTGGAGTTGCTGGTGTTGTTTTTGATAGCTTTGTGCCGTTTGATCAAAGAACTGGAAAACAAAAGAATTTTGCCTTTGTGCGATTCAAAATGGGGAGGGTAATGGACAATGCTATAAAGCTGTTGGATGGGAAGGTTTTTGAAGGCAAGAAATTGCAGGTAAACAAAGATCTTTTTGGGCCAGAGAATCGTCACTCTAGTGGATGAGGATCGGGGAGTTAACAAGACTAATGTGCAGAAGTCCGCTATTGGTCAGGGACAAAAGCCAAAGCCTATTCATCTTACGGTGTTTGATCCTAAACATCGTCTGTTACACGTCAATGAAGCTTTCATTGAGAAGAATATAGAAGTTCTAGACAGTACCTGGCTTTGGGTGGCCGGGAACTCACACTCCTCGGCGCAAGAAATTAAGGATTGGCTGTTGGAGGTGTGGATTTTCGACTTTAATGTAGGCTATCTTATTAGTTGTGTAACTGATTATAATTGATTAGGTGTCTATATTCTTTTCCTAATTTAGACCCTAGATTAGCTCTTATTCTTTTATAAAATCATGTACATATTCAGTGTAAAAAGATCAATACAATATACTAAGAGAAATTCTACATATCGAACCCAAGTTGTCCTGGTATGCTGGAATAAATCAGGACTCACCTTCTGATGATTCGGAGCTGAAATTCCGTTACTAGAAGTATGCAAGACCTAGAGGGGGGTGAATAGGTCTGATCCGATTTTATTTCCCTTTTTAATAATTTATCAATTTAACAATATATGTAGCGGAATAAACATGTGTGCAAGTGATAAACAAATGAATCAAACCATTAAAGCAAACCACACATGCACAACGATATATACTGGTTCGGTTCACCTGAACCTACATCGACTATTGGACTCACCCTCTCTAGGGCTATCCCAAATCCACTATGTATGGGAGTCACACCCAAACACTACAACCTAGTTTTGAAAGGTTCGACCGCCATCGTCTAATCCTTGACACCTATTTTTTAAGGTGGTTCAATCACACTGATCTAATCCACCGTACAATGACAAACAAGGTAAACAAAGAACACTTGCCTTGGGTCTTAACAATTCTTCAAAATGTGTGTTCTTCTTTTTGATGTTTCCGCGCCTCTTCCTTCACATCTGGTCCATTCTTCAATGAGCTTTGGCACAGCGGAACATGGATTCTAGGACAATAATTTTACTGATTTTTGGGTCCTAATAAATCAGTCATCATCTTCACCATAATTTAAGCATCGAATACGTTTTCATGTCCTTGCAAAGGATGATGAAGAAGAGAGGAAAAAGAGATGGGAAAGGTCTATGGTGACTATTTTTTATTTACCAATATTCAGCTCTGAATATTGAATTCAGCCAGCCTACATTTATAAGACTGTTTTGGAACAGTTAAGTCTGGAGGCCTCGAGATTTCCTTCCGAGGCCTCGAGCCTGTATTTGGTAATACAACTCAAGATTTTCCAGATTTCAAACCTTGATTTTAGTGATATTTAGACAAAGGCCAGCTCACCAAAACTCAACACAAATCTTCAGATTTGTATGTGATTGCAAATCACGATGTGGCTTATCTCATTTTCCATAATTTTATTTCATAAAATCAAATCATGAAGTGGCAATTAGAGTTTTCATAATCTTTTCAAATCAAGAGGAGCCTCTTGAGATTTTCCAGATTTGTTCATGAGTATGAGATGGCAAACTGATTTTTCATAATCTCATCAAATCCATAGGAGCCTTCTAGGATCTCCATATTTCCATAAGGTTTCCAATCATGATGAAGCATAGGATCTTTTGAAATCAAAAGAAGACTTTCCCTCTTTTCAGTTTGTCTTAACATATCTTGTAAGATATTTGGGTCAAGGGGCACATGGCCTTGCGGGCCCACGCTGAAAATATAGCTGTCATAATTTTCACTCAGATATAGACAGTCTTCGAAGCCTCGACAAAATGCTTGAGGCCTAAACTAAACATTTTTCATACTTCCAATTTATTAACCATTGATTTCTAGGATATTTATGCTTGACCTAAGGTCCACTATAGTCCACTTACCTGTGTGCCAATCACATGTTTGGTGTAGACTCTTCTATGCATGGTAGATCTTCTGACATCTTCACATTCTTATAAGGCAAGGTCCAACACACACGGTCATGTTTGGTCACGGAATTGACAATACATAGATTCGGTCAAACCGAGGCCCTAACAGGAGTTGCCCCAATTCTGCTGATGCTCCTAACAAGGATGTTACTTCTGCTTCTGATTTTAGGCTCACCAGTAAATAGATATCCCCTATTTGGCTGATTGAAGGGTCTGAAAAACCTTTTTCGATCAGAAATGATTAACAGCATCCTGAGATGAGTAATCGATCGGTGCGATGACGATAGCCTTGGACAGCGACCCCTTAAGCTCCTCTTCTTCTTGGGGTGGAATCATGAGATCAATTTCTGGGAGTTCCCTTGCTGATAGGGTTCTGTCGACAGCAACAGATGCTCTTGCTTGTCCAAAGTGATTCTTTCCCGATGTAGCCACCACCTTAGCCCACCTTCAGCCTCCCAGTTTAGGCTTTCATCAGCAAGGATTGCTGTTTTCTGTACCCGAGACATGTACCTTAGCTGGTAACACTGGAGCAGCAGATTTTGTTCTCAGCGGAGCAGCTCGCCTTGAGTTATCACCTCTTTTGAACAAGGCTGGATTCACCTGCAGACGTCATCACTCCAGTATGTGGCCATTCAGTTCTCGGGTAGCCTTTTCAGCTGAAGCTCCATTGTTCATCCTTACGAATGCAAATGTGTGGCCTGCAGTATCCTTCTTTGGGATGAAAGTATCATGTACTGTGCCCCATCGACTGAAGAGACCACGAAGCCCACTCTTAGAGACACTGGCAGGTTCCCCACGAAGAGCGTGATTGAAGAACTCTCCCTGCTACGCTGGTACCTCTTTCCCATTGGTTGCTGCCACCCCTCCTCGTCTACTGTCTCCCTTCTCCCCTCCTGGTTCCCTCGATGACCATCAGAATTCTGGTTGGTTCTCTCTCTCTCTCTCTCTCTCTCTCTCTCTCTCTCTCTCTCTCTCTCCCTTCTCCTTCCTGGTTCCCTCGATAACCATCAGAATTCTTATACTGTGAACTCTACCAATATCCCGTTTTAGCTTCTAATACTGCCATACTATTTTATTTTTTTAGCTGGTCCAAGACACACTTTTATTATAGCTTTTAAAATACTGTAATAGAAAGTAAACTGAACTTGATAGAGCCACGCACTTTTACAGAGGTTAATAGCAAGAACAATTTGTACAAAGAGAGGAATGTCAAACCTTTGTTCCATATGAACCTTTAACTTGAAGACAGATTTCAGATTTGTCATGATCTTGAAATTTGATTGGTATATCATGATCACCAGATTTGTTCTGTCTGTCATCTACGAATGCAATGTTCCCAAAATCAGTACGTTGTCGACATGTTGGGCAATGGACCCATTTTCCTTGAGACTTCCCATAACTAACTGTCAACTGCTCCGTCATTTCAACAAAACCTGCTAAGGATTAATTCATCAAATGGAAAATAATCATCAAAAACTGTTGTAAAAAATATCTCATATGAATACTTTCTTCCTACTTTTGTTTTTTTTACAACTAATAGAAGATTTTCTATAAGATTTAGCTTCATTCTTCCTTTTTCCTTCCTTCTAAAAAAGAATATCCCTTAAATGTAGGATCTGATGAATGTCCTTATTTTCTAAGAATCCTTTAGAAATATCTAATGGGAGAGGTAGATACTTAGGGTCGTAATTTTTACTTCTGGTCATAAGTTTAAACTAAAGAAAAAGTCCTTGAATATGTTCCTCTTTACAAGTTTATTTTCTTGTCTTCCAAATGTTTGAAGTGCATATTAGAGATGAAAGACTTTGATGAGTATGTAGTGAAGGAATTCACATTTTAATTAGGGAAGTTGTGCCTAGTTTTCTCCCATCTTGTGCCTGTCTAGACCAAGAAGTGCAGCCCATCCAATGCTTACCAGTAGTGTCGTCTTTCAATATATAATGACAAAAGTAGCAAGAATAGGCTACACAAAGGAAACGAAAAGGAAAACTAAATTGAGATGAAGAAACAGGGAAAAATAGAAGAAAAAGAACAAATGGAACGAATATAGGAAAAATATATAGCAAGCTAGAAAAAAAATGGAGACCAAAAAAGGGTCATTCCAATTTTCAAAAAAAATAGAAAATGCAGCATGTTAGGCTTGCATCACCCCCTTTTCCCACATCTCCATCAGCATGTCGTTCTGCATTTGTAAACATGCATGAAAGTGCTATAGAAGAGGATGTTGAAGATGCCACCCTGATCAATCTCATCGAGGCTAAAAAGTTATGACAACCTTTGTGATCGATTTGAGATCTTCTGCAGTAATCCCCACAATGTGTGGGTCCAGGTGCCTAAATGCACACACTCCAGCCACTAAGTATATTGGCAGGGGAACCTTTATCTTCAAGATAGTTGAATCCTAGTTGTGCTTTGAGAGAAAATTGAAGTAGAGAAGATTAGGGTCCTTAGTGAGCATTTGTTTTAATTTTGAAAAATAAAAATAAGAAATGAGCAGTGGAAGAAGAAGAATGGAGAGGGAGAGAGACAGAGAGCGAGAGAGGAATATCTGTAACACGGCAGCGTATCTTTTACCTCCTCTGCTATGTGAATCACCAAAACAGAAGGCCATATGTAGATTTTTTCCATCTGTCCCTGAACTTCTCAACGAGTTGTCTTAACACACAGATTCTTGTTCTAGACTTACTTTTTTTTTTTAAAGTAACCAACGTTTCATTGATTACAAGGAATTGCAATCTAAATGTCGTAAACAATGTTTTAAAACCCGACCCGTGGAACGACCGTCTTAGAGGAAGGATGGGTTAAATAGGGTTCAATCGGGTTGACCCATAGTCAAATCCCGGTCAAACCAGTGTCATTAATATAATATTATAAATAATATTAAATTATTAACTAAGGTTTAATTAATAAGTTGAAATAAAATTTTAATGTAAAAAATTATTTTATCAATATAATATTTTGTCGATATACATTTTAGTAGTTGAGAGCAATGTTTTAAAAACCGACTCATCTACCGAACCGTTTTATGGGAAAGTTGGGTTAAATAAACTCAGTCAAACCCGTACCAGTCATTATAATATGATAAATATATTAAACTATTAACTATTAAATAAGTATGAAACAAATTAATAGATAATAAAATATAAATAACTATAAAAAATAAAATATAAAATACAATGCACATAATAAAAGACAAGATTATATTTTCATAAAAAAATATTTTTGTTCCCACAAAAACAATTATAAATACCAAAACTTAATAATCCAACGTCTACGTTCCAATATCATCCTAAACAAAAAATATTTCATAATCTACGAAGTCATACATCTAATATTTAAATCCAAATTTAAATTTTATTTAAATTCAATCTTTTCTCAAAAATTGTAATGTGATCACGATATTTCATTTCACATTTGGTAGTTTGGAAATGAAAAGTTTAGTGATTGCTTAATGGGCTATGTTAGATGGTGAACTTCAAATATCTAAATGACTAGATAGATTACTGTGGAAGTATTAAATTATCCAAGAAGAAATTTAATTAAATTAATTTTTTTATATAAAATAAAAATTAAATTCTGATGGCTTGGAATCAGCACACCTTCCATCTTCTCAAAAGACAAAAAGAAAAAGAAAAGTTGAAGACTTATCATATTATTAATATAAAAAATATAATGTTTTGTCAATATCTATTTTAATCATTAAAAAATTTCAATCATTCAAAAAATATTTTAGTATAAATATTATTTGACTTTTATTAAGTTGTAATTTTATCTTTTATTAATATTTTTTTAATTTCTAACATTTTTAATGATTAACATCTTATCTTATTAAAAAAAGGTGAACTAAGCTAATCATGTTGGAGACTTTGGAAGTCACGTTTGAGACTAAAAATGAGGAAAAGAGAAGTATTTGACTGGAAATCATAAGGAGATAGGAGGAAATCATAAGGAAATTTAAAATATAAATAATGATGGGAGGATTTCCATTAAGGAGTATGTTATATTTTATATAAATAACCATAAGGTTTCCTAACTTTATTCGATGACTTAAATGATGAAAAGAAGAAAGTTAGAAACCCTTCTGTGACAAAACGAGAAGAAGAAGAGGCGGATGAAAAGAGGAAAGTTAGGAAACTCTAACTTCCATCGCTATGCAAGAAAGGGAGAAGAAGAAAATGCCACTACCGTTGCACTTAGAAGGATGAGAAGGGAAGCCATGGAGATTCCTCTGATCGTTTAGGTTAGATTTTTATTGCAAGCGAGATTTTTCTTCTTTCTTCTTCTCAAATTTTTTTAGAAACGGGTTTTACTTTCAACATGTCATGGGTTTATTACATAAACCGGGTTAAACCACGGGTGACAGCGGGTTTTTAACCCAGACGAGTTTTAAAATGACCCGACCTGTCATGTAGTCTGTCACGGTTGAACCGGCGATTCAACCGTGAATAGGGCCAAGTTTGACAACATTGGTCGTAAGTATTGAAAATAGTGTATTTTTCACATATTTTATTCAAGAGTGGACTTACAGATGACATTAGGTGCAATTGATTGTCACCTGGATTTGCTCATTGTATTCTATATATACATGTGTACTGCTTCTTCAATACAAGAAATACAATATAGATAATCAATCTCTCTCAGCTTTCATCTATTCTTTTCATTATTTTCTTTCCTTTCTACATTTTTCCTTTCAACATGGTATCAGTCAAGAACGATGACATTTGAATTCCTGTGTCTTCATCCCGCAGTTTTCTTCTCTCGACTTAACTCTCCTGCAACAGTCAACTCAAGAGTTTTTTTCCTCATTGGGTTCCTAGGGCAGTTCCATCTTCTATCCTTAGATCTGTTGATTGGTTGAAACATGAACCACATACCTCACTGTATCACATCATTTATTGTCCTAGGTTCCATCCCTTTGGTTGGTTTTAGGGTTCGTTCACAGGTGGGCGTTCCTTTGCCCTGTTTTGGTTTCATTCATAGGTGGAGGAACAAAACCCAGTTTTCTGCAAGAATTACCTGTTTTGGTTTAGTTCATAGGTGGCAGAACATAACCCAATTTTCTGCAAGATTTTCTTCGATCCGCTCCACCAAAGATCAAATCTTGATGAACATTTGCCACTGTAATCGCCCCTCACCCTACTGTATTTGTGTACATTTGACCTTGGGTTTCGGTCAGCGATGGGGACCATTTAGCTATTTTTCCAACACTGCTATAGGGACATCCGAAATAGTATTTTCTTGAAAAGCTTGGGCTTGATCTAGTTCTGTAGGTGTCTCGGCCTAAATCTTCACTACTACAGTCACATCTAGTGGCTCTCTCAATCCCACTGGATTGATCTTGGTTTCGTACTTTGTGGGGCCCACTTATCTCAGTTTTTGCAAACATTGTACCAAGTTTTGTATATTTCAAATTTGTTTTTTTGCAAAATGACATCTTCTATTTTTTTCTTATCTGATGGATATTATCTCTTCTGATTCCCATCATATTGGAAATATTACCATTGTATTTTTAAACGAGACCAATTACTTCCAATAGTCTCATTCGGCATAAATGTTCCTCAATGCCAAGCAGAAATCTGATTATATTGATAGTACTTCCATGTAAACCTGCTAAGGGTAGTCCCACATACATGGCATGGAAAGCCAACAACTCCTTGGTTCAATCCTAGCTCCTACATTCTAAGGACGAGCATGTTCATTGACTAATATATACCCTTCCCACTGCAAAAGATGTGTGGGATACGGTTAAAGTCTTGTATCCTAGTGATGATAACTCCATTCTATTTATGAACTATATCAGGTGGCTGCTCATCTTCGACAAGTAAGTTATTTCATATTCAATATTATTCTAAAATGCGGAGTTGTTGGTTAGAACTTGATCAGTTGAAGACCATCAAATTTGAGCATCTTGGAGATAACTTATTACATAGGAATATGTTGAGAACATCATACCTTTTAACTTATAGGCAGGTCTTAGCCTTGAGCTTATTCGAGCCTAGATTTTAAGCAAACCTCTTCCAACCTTGATTGAGGTCTATTCTACATTACTTCGGGATGAAATGCACTGTCTAGTTATGTCCTCTACTTTTGTCCCTACTAACTAATCGGCTCTTGCCTCTAAGGGGCCTTCCTCTCTCAAAGGGAAGGAACCGGTGATTGATATTCAGCGGGAAACCAAAGGACAAAAGAAAAAAGATACCTTCTTTTGCACATACTACAAGAGGGAAAATCACTATGTGGATTCATGCTAAGAACTTTATGATAGACCTCCTGAGCAGGCTAATCGCACTGATACCACTTCCACTACTGCTGAAGATGACACCAAAACAAGAGTATGTTGAATAATAGAATGAAAATAAGAAATAAAGGAAAAATAAGAGATGGAGAAGAATTCTTCTCTTTTCTGTATTGTATTTCGGTGTAATAAAAACTGTAGTTTTATACATGATTAAATAAATAAAAGGGAGCCAATCACATTGGCAGACAAGGAAAGGAATCATTTATATCTAATTACAACTAATTACAGGGATTTTAAAGGAAACTGCCTCTCTTTTTCTTCTTCCTCTTTCCTCTTTCTTCTTCTTCATCATCGTTGGCTCTCCGCTACCATTTCCCCTTTTCTCCTTCGTCTCTTCTCCGCCGCACCTCGGTTTATCGTTTTCATTTGTTCCTTGGCCAGCAATGCAAATGGGAAAACCCTAACTTAAGGTCGCATGTTGCCATCAACAATTCTCACACGAGGACTACTTGACCCTTTTTTCTTGCCGCACGAGGACTCTTCAGTCTTCACCCTTTTTTCTTGCCATCAGGCGTGTGTGATATTTTTCTTTTTTAATTTTTAGTTGTTTGCTATCTTTTTCTTTTTCTATTAAAAAATCTCTTTCTTTTTTTTCTTTTCAATCTTTTGTATACTTATATCTATTTTAAAAAATAAAGAGTTCTAATTTTTTTTAAAAATATTTGATAGATGTTAGTAAGGGTTATTTAACATTTTAAATTGCTATTGATTTATTATCTAGTACACTAACTCAGATTCAATTAAACAATTATTATTTCAAATAATACACTAACTATTTTAACATAACTATTATGTAAAATAGTACATATCTCAATTAAATAATTATTATTTAAAATAGCACACTAACTATTCTAACATATTTTCCATTAACTAGTCAGATATTTTAAAATATCTGGTGTCCCTCTTCTTATAACTCTATGTAACCAAACATTATTAATTCATAGTTTAATATCGCATGCACCATGTATTTCAATTTCATAGTTTAACTATATAATAAAAATTGTTTGAAATTATGCTAGATACTTTAAAAAATATGTCGGCTAAAGTAAATAGAACATTTTTGAAAAATCTATATAGTATCAAATTTTCATACCAATTAAACCAATATGTTATGAATAATTGAACAAAGCATCTTATTATTCTGTCATTTTATATGAAACTAAAGTATCAATAATAATTTTAGAAAAAATGTTATGAATCCTACGATTCACGATTCACACCCTTAGACCGATTCACGAGACGATTCGAGTTTGTAAAATTGATTGATACCATATGATTTTGCTCACTGTCAGGCAGATCGTCCAGTCTTTATCTACAGGCTCAACTATGTTCTCATGATTTTGGTGGTATATGTTGATGATATTGTCCTTACATGTAATAATGATGATGTCATTTCTACCTTCAAACATTATCTTCAGTGCATGTTTGATATTAAAGATATGGGGCCCCTTCGTTACTTTCTTGGAATAGAGGTTGCTCGGTCTTCTCAATAACTCTCCCTATCTCAACGGAAGTATGCCCTAGATCTCCTATAGGATGTTGAATATTCTGGATGCAAACCTGCTGATACTCCGTTGGATGCTAACACAAAGTTGTCAGCTTTAGAAGGGACTCTTCTTGATAACCCTGCCTTCTATAAGAAACTTGTGGGCAAACTCATTTATCCGGATTTATCTTATGTCGTTGGTGTCCTCATCCTATTCTTGCATGCCCCACGGGACACTCACCTACATGTTGTTTATCGTATTCTCTGGTATCTTCAGGGTCATCCTGGCCACAACTAGTTCTATGCACATCAACCAACGGGACACTCACCTACATGTTGTATATTGTATTCTCTAGTATCTTCAGGGTCATCTAGGCCACAACGTGTTCTATGCACATCAGCCGCGGGTCCGATTCGTGATTATTCAAATGCTAATTGGGTCGGGTCTTCTAATGATCGTTGTTCTACCACCGGCTATTTTGTCTTCTTTTGATCACATTTAGTTTCTTGGCGAAGAAAGAAGCAGCCTGTTGTTGCTCGATCTAGTGTTGAGGGCAAATTTCGTGTCATGGCCAATACTGCATCTAAGTTGTTGTGGTTTCAATAGTTTCTCACCGAATGAGGCTTTGCTCCTGCTGATCCACTCATCACGTTCTGTGACAATCAAGTAGCCATAAACATCGCCTCCAACCCCATCTTTCATGGGAGAACTAACCACATTGAAGTCGATTGTCACTTCCTTCTTCAGCATATTTCTGAAGATTGGTTATTTACCCCTTATCTACACTCCAAAGAACAACTTGCGGATATGTTGACAAAGACAGTTACTTAGAATCAACTAACTTTGGTTGTTAGCAAGCTGGGCTTACTGGACATCTTCAAACCAACTTAAGTGGGAGTGTTGTGGGACCCACTTCTGTGTTGTTGTGGGACCCACTTTTGCAACGTAGTTGTTAGTGCCCCGGCTTGCCGAGTCACCTGTTTGTCAAGTTCGGGACTTAAGTGAAGCAATGCCTTGAAGCGAGAAGCTCAAGATTCAAGATCTCAAGCGTTGGTTGAAGTGTAAAGACTCAACGAGTAAACGAAAATGACAATCATTGATGGTAAGTGACCATAGATGACCTTAGGTGGTACCCATACCTTAGGTGGACCTTGCCTAGGTTTAAAGATCACATCTGGATAATTAAGCAAGCCTAACATGTGTTTGACAATGAATTGGAACTCAACTTGAAAAATATGAATTCACTATCAGGGCAACACATCGTGTGGGGCGATCATTCGCCAAAGACATCACACGGCCAATCGTGGTCTTGTGATATGTCGTGTGGAAAGTCGGGGGTTCTGGTTTAACAAGACTGTCAAACCCATGTGGTCTCAGGACGATACAATCGGCATCCCACGATCAATCGTCTGGAAAATTGATGAATCAATTGTGTGAGCGATGTATCACTGAGACAGGACATAGGCTAGACCTAAACAAAGCCTGAAAATTTGATGTCATATGATCAATCGAGTGTGCGATCGATCGTGTGTACAGTGCATGAACAGATCGGCATCATGATCAATCGCCCTGGGCCTGGATGAGATTTGACACTAGAAATTACAGTCAGTCTCAGGCTGATACATTCGCCAACCCGCGATCCGTCGTCGAATACACTGGACGATCAGTCGTATGGCACTATCCATCATGAGGTTACTATTTTAGAGCCGTTACTGTGCATTAAATGCTCAACGGTAGGGTTGGTGGAAAGGAATTTAAACACGGACGATAACCCAAGGTTGGGTGAGTCTCAACAGTGGATGCACGTTGTTTAACCGAACCACGATAAATTCAGTCACCTTGATTGGCTCCTTGTGCATTATTTATGCATGTAATCTCCTTCAGTTTGATACATTCAATACAATACAGAGAAAGAATTCTTCTCCAATATTTTCTCTCTTTTTTCCTATTATTATTTTCTCTAGTCCCCCCCTTCCTCCTCCCTCCTAATCTGCCATAGATAGATTGATTGCCTAATGTCAAAAAGTTTTGCCTCATCCTTGCTCTTCTCAAGGGCCCTTTAGTAGCCCCATCCACATTAAATTCAAGAACTCCTTCTTGACCAAGAAAGGGTTTGCCATTTCTCTTGCAACCTTTCTAACACTTTGATCACACCAAACAAAATCATCTACACTAAACCCTCAAACGCCCTGCAACTCAAAAGCCAAAAGGTTAAAAGGAGCCTAGCCTCGCTAAAATTGTCCTTAACTCACCTTACTTTAAAATCAAAGATTCTAGTGTTCCTTTACTTCCAAATTACCATAAAAATAATCACAAGAATGAAACCAAATTGGTTCACTGAGGCATTTGATTATTGCCTTACCCATGGCCAATTATTTCCTCCCAAAATTTCACGCTATGATTCATAAATTTAAAACCTCGATATTTGGCACAATTTTGAATCTCTCCCTTGTTCTTATAAAATAGAACCATTGTACTTTCATGCCATCCTCATTGAATCTAAGAATTTGTGACAATGTAGCTAGCCATTTAATACCACATTTCATCCAACAAGATCCAAATTCTACGTGAATACCATTAGGTCCTAATGCTCTACCATTTTCATCTTAACTAAGGTCAAAGTTATTTCTGTTGCAAAAACCTTAGTTTACTAAACCTTCATTTGCTTATGCTAACATGTGTACTTCACTCATGTTTCATGTTTGAAGGATCTTCAATATAGTTTTCCCACCACTCTCTCATTTCCTTATCTTTGACTAAAACCCTTTGATTTTCATCATTAATACATCTTTCATGATCAAAGTCTCCAGTTCTCATCTCTCCACATTGTAAGCTTCTTTATTCCTTTCTCCCCTTCCTTGGTTCCTACATGACCACACAAATTGTCATAAGATCCATATTTGGTCTTGCGTGCAGCTATTTTAGGAACTCTATTTGCTATCTTATAACTTTTTAGTTCTTTGAGTTTCTTTGTTTTTAGACATTTCTTAAAAATCATAGCCCTTTTGTCAATGGCCCCTATACTCCAACAAATTGTTTCTTTACATGTCTGTCTTGTATTTACTTTAGATTTCCCTATTATATTTTTAGCTAATTGTTAATACAACCAGTCATACAATCCCAAATCCCATTTGCAGTCACATTCATGTCTTAAACCAAACTTCCTAATAATTTTTCTTCAAAGACATCTATCACTTTCCCTTCCAAGTCCCATCATCTAATTTTTGGATAATCTCTTATTCCATTGTTTGTTAATTTTCTTTTAACATAAATATTTAAGTAAAATAATCTATGCTACGTTGAAAGGCTTTCTGCTAGAACCACTTTACAATCTTTAGAAAAAGTTTTCATCTTCCTTCTCTTTACCAAGTGTTTATTAATTTATGTTATGAGGTTGATCCCGCTGTTTAGTCGATAGAATATGATGGACCTATCAGCATTCATTTTGATAATTTGGATGTATTTGACATTTCATCATGGAAAGAACATCTAAAGTTGAAAGTCATGGACACTTACATTTACAGCAAGTAACATGACCACATTGAAAAACCATCTTTTGTTTCGTGAGTTTTTCATGACAAATTGGGCAGGGCTCTTCATCAACATTGCCAGGACATTCAACTGTTGTATCAGGAAATGATGCTCCTAAGTTACTCGTATCCAGATGTACTGACGAAACATTGGGGCCATCAAGTTGGGTTTTCTGTTTGACCAATCCCTGGAACAAATTTCCTTTACAATAAGTCCCAAAAGTAATAAATTTTGCAAACAAAATATAAAAAATGAATAAAATAAATAAACACCAATGTAAAACGGCAACCAGATGCAATAAGAAAAAACACCTTTGGAACACCAGACCTTAGATAGAATAAGGATCAACAATCAAGACTTTATAAACATGAATAAAGTGAACATGCTAATAGACATCTCCAAATAATACTATACATGCATATATATACACCAATGTTGTGAAAATCGAATCGTATCGTAAATCGTTAATACATTTTGAATCGCAAATCGTGTATCGTAAATCGTAGAATCGTAAGATTCATAAGTGTTTTCCCTATAAAATATTTAATATATGAAATAACGTAAAATATATATAAAATGTAATAACATGAGCAATTCTCCAACTTTCTTTCAATAATAAGTGAATTCTATATAATTAGTTCATTGGAATTCAAATTTCAATACTCCAACTCCCAAAAGTATAAGACCAATATATAATCCAACTATACTGTGAGAAGTCAATAATGAACTAAAAAACCCTCAAAAAATCAAAAGGTCTTAAATGCTCATTAACTCAAGCCTTAAAAACCATTAAAACGAAATGTTTCATACTTTCACACTCCTAATAACCCCATAATTCTATTATTTATACGAATCGTAAGATTTGTTGATAGACGAATCG
Source organism: Chimonanthus salicifolius (assembly GCA_013350335.1). Taxonomy (NCBI): domain Eukaryota; kingdom Viridiplantae; phylum Streptophyta; class Magnoliopsida; order Laurales; family Calycanthaceae; genus Chimonanthus; species Chimonanthus salicifolius. The sequence continues at coordinate 53,241,858 of CM023533.1, read as the reverse complement.
TTCCTGTTATCATATCGTATAAATCGTAAGATACGAATCGTGTATCGTAAGATTTTAACAACCATGATATACACACACACACACACATTAAACATCACCTCAATCGGTAAACAAAATCATGTTTTTGAGGTCTAGAAGATTCAAATTTATCCAACTGGAGAAATTCAAGAAAATTGATGGGGTCCAATCAATTGGTAATGTAATTTAGAGTCGTATCAGACTGGTGAAGGATCCAATTCACAAGGAGTACGTGGATGTGATGGGGAAAGGGAATGATTGGGGTCATGATCGACCCCACATGGCTGAGACTACATGATGTTACATGCAGCCTTGAGGTTTTGTAACTCAAGCAATGAGTTTTCAGTCCCGGCATTTGCATGGAAGAACCCAGCCCCACCGAGAGTACAGGCTTTTTTGAGGTGCGTACTACAAAGAAAGACCCTTACCAGAGTACCATTACAAAGGAGGGGCTTACTCAACTCAGAAGATGACCTCCAATGCCCCTTATGCAGCCAAGCGGAGGAAGAAGCGGTCTATCTATTCGTAAAATGCCCCGTTGCGAACCAACTGTGGAAAATTTTCCTTAATCTCATGGGAATACCGTGGGTACTGGACAATACCTGTATCGAGGTTATGCGCTCATGGTCCATCTCAAGCCTGGACCCCGAAAGGAAAATGGCTTGGAATACAATTTCCACATCAATCCTCTGGACTATTTGGAAGGAGAGGAATGCAAGAACTTTTCAATGAAAGGAGCTGGGGGTGAGGAATTATTCCAGAAAGCCAAATGGAGATTGTGCACTTGGCTCTTGTCAAGGAAAGGCTTCATGGTATCCAAGATAATGGATTTATGTCAGTCATGGGAGGGTTCTATGATGGGACGCCCTAAAAAGACCAAGAAGCCAACCACCTAGGTACCACCACAATAGGGGTGTTTCAAATGCAATGTGGACGGGGCAGCTAGGGGAAAACCAGGACCGACATGAATTGACAAAGTCCTGCATGATCATAATGGAGAGCCTTTAGTTGTATTCCTAGAGTCGATTGACATAAGAGAATCGAACGAGCTAGAACTATTCAACATTAGGAAAGCCTTGATTATTACGAATTCCTTAGGGTTAGGTGAACTGGTTATCAAAAGTGACTTGGCAAATGCAATCAAATGGGTACCGGGAGTGAATAAACCCCCGTGGAAGTTGATAACAGTGGTTAAGGAGATCAAGACCATACTTAAGGGTCGAGAAATCTCGTTCATTAAAGTTAGCAGATCGGCCAATAGTGTTGCACACTTATTTGTAAAATAGGGAGTAGACTCAACAAGCCAAGGGGTTTACTATCTGTGACTCAGGGATAATGCCTTTGGTTGGAAACTTTCTCGTCATTATGTTTTTTGTTTTTGGACATATGTGATTATGGGGTGGATGACTTTGTACTTTCTTTTCTTTTCCTTGGGTTCATTACTCGTGAACCCATGTTTTCTCTTTTTCGTCCATGTACCTTCTTTCTTCTTTAACGAATTTTTCTGTAGCTGCATAAAAAAGAAGAAGGAATGGGTCTAAAAGACTAAAACCCAAAGCACGAGTAAACAAAAGAGGAAGAGATACATCCAAAGAACTAAAAGAAAAATACATCCGAATAGCATCCAAAAGCAAAAATGGAAGATAGTCGCTCCCCGTATCATCCAGTCACTGCCTCAAAGATAGAGAACCATGTTTGTTTATAGGGTTGAGTGAAAAGTAGCATGATAAATGGGGACAAGATTTTATGGTGGACATCGTGAGTTGTGCATATTATAAATAAAAACAGCCCATTCTTAAATGTGAAAATGATTAACTAAATTATAAATCCACCAAAGAATCTTGAAAACAAAAGAACACAATTATAAAGATGCACCTTCAGGTAACGAAGTTGCCCTTTGATGCGTGATAATGAAGACAAAGCAAGAAACTTCTCATTGGTAAAATCTACACTAGCTACAATCAGTTCTTCTGAACATAAAGCATCAATGGCAGAGGCATCATTCTCGCTCTCCCTTAGGCGCAAGCGTGAGGTCGCCATCTTAATCTCATCATGAGCACGCAGAATTTGGGCCTGAGCAATTGATAAGCTTCTTGCTTGGGCATACTCCTTGCGCATGGCCTTGAGCAAAAGAAGCACAAATGAGAATACCAATAAAACAGGGTTTTATTCATGCATTCTAGAAATAGGAAGAAATCTAGAATAAAGATCATTAAAAATTATTGCACCTGCACACATGGCTCTATGTTAAGAAAGCACATAGAATCAAAACTAGAACTACAGGAAATGGTCTAGTTGAAACCGAAAAGAACACAGGAATTACATGATCCAGCACCTCAGTGGTTTGCAACCTATTTCTGCTATCAGCAGTACAAATATACAAGCTTCTAAAGCATCAACTCTAATACACGTTGGAATGAAAGATACCCTGTGCACTAGTGTGCATGGCACTCCTAAATGGATCAACCTAAGCCCATTACTGGTTGATCACATGAGCAGTAATAAATCAATAGACATAGAGAAAATCAGCAATTCTATTTCAAAAAAGTAATGGTTACAAGAATGGAGTGGGTTTGAGAAAGACAAAAAACAGATGCCCAAAAACTTCTAACCTACCTATTTTGCATGATCACCAAACCATTTGTAACGACCCATCTCTTTAGCACAATATTTTCCGGTTTGGGCCCACACTAGCCCGAACGGCTTTGCATTGGCGTTGTTCCCAAAAGGCCTTATGCTAGAAGGATAGAAGTCCCAACTTACATACCTTAGCACATCAAGCTCTCTACGCGGTACGGGACTAAGAAACACGCCCTCTCTGGCCATTTTTCCTCTCCTATACACACCAAACAAAAAGGTATCACAATTCACTGATGACTCGGGAAAAATGCCTATTTTACCCCTGTAATTTAGATCGGTTAGCCCTTGAGGTGTGTTAAATAGAATAAATAAATGGAATTTCAAGTGTTACAGGTAAAAATAGAGATTTCAGAGAAAAAGAATTAAAATGGAAGAAAAGAGTAGGAAATTGGACAATGAATCTATTTTTGGAAAGTGTGTCAATTTACGACTAAAATTTGGAATTTATTGTAAATTACCATAATTCAAATCCATTTATGAGAATTTGGATTATGCTAATAATTTTGGAATTTTAATTTTAAATGTGGTAAATTCATAACATTTGCTGGAGATGAAGGTGGGCCCGTATTTCAAGTCCAAGCCCAATATAAGCCATAAAATTCGAATTTTGCAAGTGATGGAAAGAAGATGTGGAAAAAGATAGGGTGAAATTTGAATGGATTAGAATGCATAAGGGTGTGCCATGTGTCCAGGCTCAAGTTAGAACACTGATAAAATCATGTGGAGGAGAGAGAATTATGGAGAAAGTCTCTCCAAAACCTACCTTCCAAAATTCGTCCAAGCTTAATGAAGATTTGCAATTTTCGCACAAGGCATGTTCTATTTTGTGAAATTCGATCATGGTGGATTAGTTTAAGAAGGGAAGACTGGATTGGATTTGGATTCCAGAAAAGCAAGTTGAGTCAGAAGAGGAAAGTCCCTGCTAATCTAGAATTCAAATTTTATGGAGAAAATCTCTCCAATTTCCGCCCAGTGCTTTCCTGTTTCTTCTCTTCCACTTCCTCTCACTGCTTATAAATAGAGGAGCACTGCAGAAGAAAAATTCATTTCATTTAGCCAGTGCAAAGAGGATTCGACTAGAGCAGAGAGAAGAAGAGGCTGGGCATGTGGATCTGAAAAGCATCAAATTTCTAGTTTTTATTCTTATTTATAAATCGCCTTTTATTGTTTTGTAATTCCATATTCTGTAATTTATTTCATGAATGAAATTTTGAATTTTATTTTCCAATATTGAATTCGAATTGTGTTGATTCTATCTTCATTTAATTCTTGAAATTATTTTCATTAATTAAAAGCTTGGAGGTTTAAAGACCATAATATTAATCTTTGATTTATTGTGCTTTGATTTAATGGAGGTACATCTGATGCTTTGTGTAATACTCTGATCCGTTGTGAATGAAGTTATCCTAAGACAGTAAATGCTTACATTGTATTCACGAGAAGTTGAAGGGGAATTAATAAATTTGACTTTTCTGGTGATGTGCTTTGATGATAAATTTTTAGAAAGTAATGATTTCCTTTCAGATTGCTACTCTAAAATTGGAATTAAGATTTAAAATTTGTTTTGATTAGAATAAATTGAATCACTTGGTTGGTTAAACAATTCACATGTATATATTTATTAGAATTAGTTTAAGTTTATTTTCTTTTTATTAAATTCATCATTCTAAATTTGGAACTAGATTAAGGTTGAATTAACATTTTCTTAATTTGGCATTTTAAATTATTTTATTTGCATAATAATTTTTAATCAATTTAATTCAATCTAATTTTCCATTCTTCTAAATCAAAATTTTCCATTCATTTAGTTCCATGTGGGTTCGACTTCGATCTTGCACAACTCTATACTCCAATTTGATTCGTGCACTTGCGAATATTAATTAAAATTTCACAAGAAGTTTTTGGCGCCGTTGTCGGGGAACTATTGTAATTTGGAAAATTGGAAATTTAGATCTATGGAAAATTGAATTGTTTATGCCTTTAAAATAACTTAGAAATTCCAAGCTAAATCTCATTGTTTTAACTTTTCTACTAGTTATAACATTAGGAATTTTGCATTTAGATCTAGATTTCATGTAGGTTTTTTTGTTTTGCGTGTTTTGGTCTTCACCTAGGTTTTGAGTGTTGCAAGAATTTTAAATTGCATGCTAAAAATTGCAAAAAGCACTTAAGGAGCAAGGTAAGTGCCTAAACTACTTTCTTTAATTTTTAATTTTCCATGCATCATATAGGTTACTTTTTAGGTTGCCTTGCATTATTTTTGAAGAAAAAAAATCATAAATTCGTATTTTGCATTGTGCATCGAAGTTGTTAGTGCATGCATATTTAGTTAGTTTGTTTCATAATTGTTTTGCTTATTGTTTTGCATCTTGTGTGTTAGCTTTTAGGAATTGCATTCACAAAAATAAAATAAAAAAAGATAAAAAATGGTTCATGCATTAAAATTTTAAATCAATTAGGAACCATTGTCTTAGGGTCTTCATAGCTCATAGGACCCTCTTTTCATTTTTGTTAACCAATAGCTCATCTGGTGAAGCCTCTTCCATACTCACAATGTCGAGGAAAGTTCTGTCAAAAAAAGAGACATGTCTAAGGATTCTGGGTTTTAAGCGGGACCTTTGTGACCCCTCCAGTTTCTTGGGAACTTACCTAGCTGTGTCGTGGTCAAACCTGACCAAGTTGTCTAAAGGTTCTCCTACAAAGAGTAGGAGTTGTCTAGGAGTCTTAGGTATAATTTTTCTTTTTACAGTAGGTCATCCCGTGTTGTGCCTTTATGTGACAATGAGTGGTTGGAAGTGCGATTCGACCAATCGTTTGGTTAGAATTGAGTCTCCAGTTATCAAGTCTAGAGTCATTCAGCCCTGATCCAATGTGGCCGATAGGAGGGTCAGTGAGGTATTTTGAGTGATGCGGAGCATTTTGGAGCATATGATTCTATCGCTTTATTTTTATTACCTATTTGGTTTAATGTTTTTTTTTTTTTCTTGGAAGGTATTTTGTTTTATTTGACATTTAAGGGTATTTTCGTCATTCTGTTGGTGTGTTTATTATAAATACATTGTAATCCTCTTTAGGGCAATCACGATGAATAAAATAAAGATTGAGATTTTCGCAAACTACCTGTGCAAGGTGCGATTTTCAGAGGGAGTGATTCCTTGAGCGTGAGGCTTGGCGCGAGGCCATGGTGTGAGGCCATACTTCTTCTTCAAGTACTTCTTCTTTTGTTCTTCTCTCTTTCTTCTCCCCTCTTGCTGCCAGATTTTTCCTTAGACCAAGATTGGCCTAAATCTGCCCATCCAGCCTTGCCGTCCTTCCAAAACCCTTCCTTGGTTTTTCGCCATCACCCAGCCTTTCCCAATTGTGCCGCCACCACCCCCATACACTCCCCTTATCTTTCGTCACCCCCAAAACAGCCCAGATCTACCTTCCCTTGCTGTCCCACACCCAGATTTATCCCTCCCTACTGTTGTGTCCCTATAACTAGACTTTCCTACTTCGTCCTTAGCCTTTATTTCCTTGCTGTCCCTATTCACATCCACTAGAACCTGCTGCAACCCTCTAAGGTCATTAAGTTTGCATCGCCCCTCCCCTTCTCACCTTCTAAGCCCATCGTATACACCCTTAGGCCCCATCTCTATTTTCGTTTTGTGCTACAGTCCCCATTTCCGTTCGCTGAAGCCATTCTCCCTTAATTAGTCGTAACCCATAAAGCCTTTTCCCACATCACCGTAAGTCTCCTTTTCTCACTTCCTTTCCTTCGCATGGTTGCCCTAATTTAAGTTCCCCACGTGACTTAAACTCCTTTATTAAGTTACTCCCACACGTGTCTAACTTAACCCATACCCATTACCCATTTCCAGTGTTTGGATTATTATTGAATTAGTTACATTGAATTTTTGGATTTCCTGTTATTTGCAGTTTATCATATTATTTGATTGATAAATTGTTAATTTTAATTTCAATTTCAGCCCATTTTAGTTTTAGGGTGCATTATTTTCATCCCTTTTAATTTTTTAGAGACCACATTAGGCATTTAGGGTCACCCTATTAGTTGTCCTGCAGAGGAAAGTCCCTGTTAATCTATAAATCGAATTTTATGGAGAAAATCTCTCCAATTTTCGCCTAGTGCTTTCCTGTTTCTTCTCTTCCACCTCCTCTCACTGCTTATAAATAGAGGAGCACTGCAAAGGAAAAAATCAATTGATTTAGCCAGTGCAAATAGGATTCAACTGGAGCAGAGAGAAGAACAGGATGGGAAATGTGGATCTGAAAAGCTTCAAATTCCTGGTTTTTATTCTTATTTATAAATCTCCTTTTATTGTTTTGTAATTCCATATTCTATAATTTATTCCATGAATGAAATTTTGAATTTTATTTTCCAATATTGAATTCGAATTGTGTTGATTCTATCTTCATTTAATTCTTGAAATTATTTTAATTAATTAAAAGCTTGGAGGATTTAAAGACCATAATATTAATTTTTGATTGATTGTGCTTTGAGTTAATGGAGGTACATTTGAAGCTTTGTTTAATACTCTGATCAGTTGTGAACGAAGTTAACCTAAGACAGTAAATGCTTAGATTGTATTCATGATAAGTTGAAGGGGAATTAAAAAATTTGAGTTTAATGATGATGTGCTTTGATGATAAATTTTGAGAAAGCATTGAATTTCCTTTCAGATTACTACTCTAAAATTAGAATTAAAATTAAAAATTTGTTTAGAATGGATTAAATTGAATCTCTTCATTGGTTAATCAATACACATGTATATAATTATTAGAATTAGTTTTAAGTCTATTTTCTATTTATTAAATTCATCCTTGTTAATTTGGAACTAGATTAAGATTGAATTAATATATATATTTTTTTTAATTTGGCATGTTAAATTATTTTATTTGCATAATAATTTTAAATCAATTCAATTCAATCTAATTTTCCATTCTTCTAAATCAAAATTTTCCATCCATTTAGTTCCATGTGGGTTCGACTCCGCACTTGCATAACTCTATACTCTAATTTGATTCGTGCTCTTGCGAGTATTAATTAAAATTTCACAACATCCACCCCCTTAAGACTAGAGTCGTCCCCGACTCTGCCCACAACTACTGTTTGAGAGTTGCACCGTGCTCTGATATTATTTGTAACAATCCATCTGTCTAGCACAATATTGTCCGCTTAGGGCCTGCACGGCTTTGCATTGGTAAGTCAACCCAAGGTTGCTCCCAAAAGGCCTTGTTCTAGAAGGAGAGAAGTCCTAACTTATATACCTCAGCACCTCAAGATCTCCAGGCTGTATAAGACAGAGAAACACGCCCTCTCTAGCTACTTTTTCTCTCCTATATACACCCAACACAGAGGTATTACACCATTATTCCACCGGTAAAAAGTCGGATGACTCAACAGACACATTCTCTGGCTACTTCTACTCCAGAATGAGTCAAGGCTTACATTCAAGAGAAAATATAATTTAAGAGATGGGCAGATTTACATTGAAAGCAGGGTAAGATATCCACTGAAACCAAGATGAGTAATAAGTTGTCAAACCAGCGGAAGTTTGGATTGCATACAATGGGACCACTTTTGTTTGTTTTGAATTTTAGTTTTATTCGATATACTTTACCTTTGTTTTATCTTGTATTCTTAGGGTCTATATCTATTAGTCCCCTGCATACTCTTGTACTGAATTTTTCTTTAATATATTTCTCTATTGTCACCACTTAAAAAAAAAAAACAACCAAATTTGATAACCTGGAAGGCTTCCTTTTCCATAACTAAGCCAATGAAAACGGAAAATACTAATGTTACTCAAAAAATGGATTTATCTAGAGAATTTCTTAACCCAAGGAAAACGTAAGATGAAAAGAGAGCATAGAGACTAGAAAGGAAATTAAAAAACTGACCAATAACAATAAGAAACTAACTGAGAATTGAAAACCTCTCACAACTTCTTCAAAGCAAAGCAAAATGGCCTCACCATAAAGTACAATCTGTTCTTAACATCATCGTCATCAGCTTCTGAGTCCCATCTATCTGGTGACATGGAAGAAGAAGCTCACATGTTGCAACCTCAACGTTATAAAAGACAGGGGGAGCAAGGGAAGGTATGACGGCTTAAGAAAACAATATATGGTCTCAAACAGTCTTCTCGAGCATGGTTTGGTAAATTTAGCACAGCCTTGTTAAATTATAGTTTTGCACGATGTCAATCAGATCATTCCATTTTTTTTTTTTGGTTATAATTTTACAGCTTTATGTGGACGATATAGTCTTCATAGGGAAAAGTGAGTCCTCCATCAGTGGTTTGAAAGCCTACAACAAAAATCGGATGAGACGAATGGATACCTTCCATCATAAAAAAAAATAAAAAAAGATCTTTGCTTACTTCGTTATTTCTTGGGAATTGGAGTTAGCTCGATCCTCTAAGGACCTTGCTCTTTCCCAATGGAAATATGCTTTAGATCTTCATGATGCTGGATCTTCTAGATGCAAGCCTACAGATACACCATTAATGTTAATTCAAAAAAAATTGCATCTAATGGGATTCATCTTCCTGATCCTCGCTTTTACCAATAGTTGGTAGGCCAGCTTATTATCTTACCATCACCCTGCCTGACTTGGCCTATGTTATCAATGTCATCAGACAATTTATGCATGCTCCTACAGATGCATGCCATCATGCGGTCTTTCGCATTTTACGTTATCATAAGGCCCACCCTAGGGGTGGATTCTTTTATAGGAATTAATTTACGTTTAACATTCGCAGGTACTCTGACACTGATAGAGGTGGTTCTCTTGACGATCGACGATCTACCTTGGATTATTGTATTCTTTTAGGGTCACATTTGATTTCTTGGTAAAGCAAGAAAAAAATTGTTATTGCTCGTTCCAGTGCAGAGGCAGATTTCAGAGCCATGGCTTTCCTTCATCAGAGGCACTTGTCATGTTCTTTGACAATCAAGCTGCAATCAAGATTGCTTCAAATCCAATTTTCCATGAGCGTACAAAGCATATATAAATTGATTGTCATTTTCTTCGACATCATGTATCCTCTAGGAATATTGTCACACCATATTTGAAGTCTAAGCAACAATTAGCAGACATGAAGACTAAAGCCACTCTCATTCTGAACTTGATAATGTTTTCAGCAAGTTAGGCTTAATTGATATCTTTGCACCAACTTGAGAGGGAGTGTTGTAGATGTTAGATATGTGTATTTCATATTTTACATGTGTTTTTATTATAGTTGACTTGTGGTTGTCATAGATTGTAACGTGTTCTCTTTCCCTTTCCGCCACCTTGATTGGCTCCATGTACTCTATATATTCATGTATTATCTCCTATTAAAAATAAGCAACCCAATATACAAAGAATTTCTCTCTTTTCTTCCCTTCACTTCCTCTTTTTTCATTTTCCTTAAAACATGTTATACCCAACTTCCTCTTTGGTCCAAGTTTTGATCAAGAACCAACCGCCTCCTAATCATTGTACTTGTAATACCCCTGGTTTGAGTGGGTGAGTGTGAGGAGAGAAAAAGTCGACAGGCTTGGCCATGCCCTCTGTCCCACATCGCCTAGAGTCGAGAGTTGACAGTGGGATATATGTGGAGCTTCTCCTCCTTCTAGCACAAGGCCTTTTGAGAGAAACTTTGGGTTGGCTCGCCAATGCAAAGCCGTGTAGGCACGTTTAGGCCCAAAGCAGACAATATTGTGCTAGCAAGACGGGGCAGTTACAAATGGTATCAGAGCACGATTCAACTCTCGACTATGGGTTATGGGCAGAGTCGGGGACGGCTCTGGTATTAAAGGGGGTGGATTGTACTACCCCAAGGTTGAGTGGGCAAATGTGGGAGAGAAAAAGTCAACAAGCTTGGGTGTGCTCTCTATCCCACATCGCCTAGAGTGGAGAGTTGACAGAGGGATATATGTGGAGCTTCTCCTCCTTGCACAAGGCCTTTTGTAACACCCAACGATGTCCCACAGCGCCCAGCTCAGCTGGGTATGGAGGGATTATAAGAGGGCAGCCCCCTCTCCTTAGCACAAGGCCTTTTGGACCCAATGGTGAGACTTGGGCCCAAATGCAAATCCGTACAGGTTTTCGAGTCCAAAGCGGACAATATCAAGCTAGAGAGATGGGTCGTTACACCTTTTGGGAACAACTTTGGGTTAGCTCACCAATGCAAAGTCGTGTGGACCTGTTTAAGCCCTAAGCGAACAATATTGTGCTGGCAGGACAGGGCGTTACAGTACCGTCAAACTATGTATGTCTTTCGCTTCATGGAATCGTCTCATCTCTTGTGGGCTAATATAGAGTTCCGCCGAGGCAACGTGTAGTCTCTGAAGCCAGTCATATGCCTTCCCCAGGCTCGAGCTGCTATGAGAATCCATGTTGTCTAAGACTTTCTTCGCCTAGGAGAGGTTACCTGCTCCAATACTTGAAAAAAGGCAGCCTAGCGTGAGCCGCCTCCTCCAATAACCCCCTTCTTTTCCTCCTATCTTTCCTCAGTTCTTGTTTTGTCCCATTTCTTCTTGTTTTTTGGTTTCCATCCCTCCCATACACAATCACTTGCACCACAACCCTCCTACCTCCTACCCAACAACCATTAGAGCCTTGACCATATGGCCCTTGCCGTCGCACCCTCTCCCTTCATCCAAACAAAGCAAAACTTCTGGTCCTTTTGGTTACTCCTCTCCGATATAAAGGCATACCACACCTTTCCCCAGATAGTCAACACCTCCATCAACCATCTCCTTGACGCATCGTGTCATCTGGAAGTGACGCAGGACAAGACAAAAGGTGACCCTAAATGCCTAAATGCGATTTATGCAATAATAAGAAACTAAATGAGGCTGAAATTAAAATTAAAATTAATAATAACAATTAGAATAATAAAATCTACCACAAATAATCAATAAAATTCAGAGGATTCAATGTAAGTAATAAAATCACAATCCAAACCATGTCATAGCTCAAAGTAGAAGGCTCTCAAAACCAAAAGGATTATCAAATCACACAAACACATAAAACCAACATCAAATAAGATTAAATCTGATTTTAACAGCAGTGTGGGAGGTTAATGAGGTTAAGAAAAGGCCCAGTTTTGTGGGACAGCAGTAAGAGAGAGGGGAAAACAGGTTGAAAAGGCTAAGATGGGGACTGGAAGAACAGGACAGGTGTAAAGGAGGTTAAGAAAGGCTATGGGAAAACATGACAGCTGTAGTTTAGGGCTGTATGGAGGTTGGGACAGGTGGTAAAGGCTGTATGAGGCTTGAAAAGGGTCCAAAGGTTTGAGGGCAGCTGTATGGTGGACTGTTATGGTTTGGATGAAGAGGTTTAAAACAGTGAAAGGGTTAAAGGAGGCTAAGATAAGGGGTTCAGCAAATCTGGATGGAGTTAAAGGGTATACGATGAGTAGGAGAAGAGAAGAAGAGAGAGAAGAAGAAGAGAAGAGGAAGAGGAAGAGGATCAAGTACCTAGAAGGGAAACAGCTTCACGCCAAACTCTCGGATTCGCTCCAAGATAATCACGGTAGAGGATTTGCAGAGAAATTCTCAATCTTGATTTTATTTCATTGTAAAAACTGTCTTTGCCCAAAGGGCTACAAAGCCTTTTATGAATCACTTACTTTAAAATAAAATAAAGCAAAATTACCACACTACCCTTGCTTAAAATAAAACTAACTAAAACAAAAAATAGCAAGTAAAGAAAAAGGCAACCCTTGCTTAAAATAAAACTAACTAAATATAGCAATAAACAAAATAGAAACTAACTAAAACCAACCTCAAAGAAAATTAAGTACAACAACTACTAATTATAGAAAGCAACTACTAATTATGAAATCTGCAATGAATGCTCCGCATCAGAAAGATTTTCCACAAAAAGTGTGACGAACTCGGTGTTCAGTTGCCTCCTCTGATTCTTGCGAACCATGCCACCCTGCATCCTTGGCTCTCTAATTCTCACCCCATGTTTGCCTCCGCCCAGGTAAGCCCTCTGCCCTTGCTCTGCACTCACCCCAGCCATGTGTGCTTTGCTTGTTTGAGAACCTAAATTTCATGTGCTCTTCTATTGGTGTTTTAGTTTATGAGCTTCTTTTGCTTGTGGCTTTTTGTGTAGCTCTCATATGCAAGGCTTAATTTTGTTGTTGTACCTTATTTATTCCACTTAATTAATCCTCCTCCCCCCCCCCCCCCCCCCCCCCCCCCCCCCCCCCCCCCCCAAGCAAAAAAAAAAAAAAAGATACGTCCTAAAAGATTGATTTCTTGGAGGATACCAGGAGCATATTTCCATTGCGACAAAAAGAAGATACCTTAGATTTGCAAGCAACTTCAATGCCTAGAAAGTACCAAAGAAGGCCTAGATCTTTTATGTCAAACATTTTGCAAATGTTTTTTTTTTTTAAGGTGTTTATAGCAGCACCATCATTGCCTCTCAAGAAAATATCATCCACATAGACAACAAGAAATATAATAGATGATCCAATGCGATAAACAAACACAAAGTGGTCAGATTGACATTGATTGAAGCCATAATTTGAAAGTACATTGCTAATTTGTCAAACAAGGTACAAGGAGACTGCTTGAGTTCATAGAGAGCTTCCTTAAAGTCTGCAAACAAGTTCTTGCTACCACTTACAAGTAAATCCAAGAGGTGGCATCATATCGACCTCTATATGAAGATCTCCATGAAGAAACGCAAGAACATCCAATTGATGTCAAGGCTAATTTTGAGTGGTAGCAAAGGAGAGCAAGAAGCATACTGAGGTTATGTTTGGCGACAAGTGAGAAGGTCTTATGGTAGTAGTGTATGCCATATGTCAGAGTAAACTCTTTAGCCACTAATCAATCTTTGTATCAAGCAATACTATCGTCTGGATTATGTTTCACTGTGAAGACCCATTTGCATCCAACTGTATATCTACCAGCAGGTAAAGGAACCATTTCCCATGTCTAGCCTTTTCAAGAGCAGCCAATTCTTCCTCCATGGCAGCTCATCAAGACAAATGTTGAAGAGCAACATCAACTGATGAAGAACCAGCCTGCAACTAGGCAAGGATAGGATAGAATCGTCTGCAAAGAAGGCAAAGAAGGAAAAATAGGGATAAAAGGTAAAATACCTTGGAATAACTTTGATTCAATTCACAAATTTGTATGAGGGATGTCCCTCTGCTTACAACTATCGTATTTATAAGAAAACAAATAAATAAAAATAGAAAAGGACTCTTCAACAAACTAGGAAACTTCTTAATTATTCTAAAACGAAAAGAACACTTCTAATCTTATCTTAGACTCCAAAACCATCCAGGAAAGCCACCAACCTAGCTTCGGTAGAAGGACTCCGAAAATAAAATAATAAATAAAATGGGATTAAGCTCTACGAGTCCTACATCAGTCCCAGGGTTTTGAAAAGAACTCGTCCTCGAGTTGAAATCAGTAAAACCACAAGGCACCAAACAAAGATGAAGACCAAGGCTGTAGAAGCGAATGACGAAGCTTATAACTGCACAACTTGCAACATACGGACGATAAGAGCTTTCCTTTTGTAAGACAAAGAAGCGAAGGACCGCAAACGGGCTCAAACAGATGGTGAAGGGGTCGTCATATGGAACTGGAGGGATAACACGGTCTTGAGGGTTTGTCGGATGGAGGACAGTAGACGGATATGGGACGAATAACCATAGATGAATGCTTGGTATCTGTATTGGGATCAGGCTTAGGTAATGGAGATGGTTGGGTAATTTGCAGTGGTGATGGGGAAGGTGGTGAAGGTGTTGGTATTTGTGGTGGTGGTGCTGGTGGATCATCGATTGTGGTACCAGCAATACAACTATCTCTTTCTCCCACACGGGCATTGTCTGAGGGGTCACGATGTCTGGAGAAGCAGGCATTAACTCAGAGTCTGACTTTGGAGCAGTATGCACGAACGTTGAGGATGACTTTGGACTTGAATCTGGTTCAAAATCAGTAGTTGAAGGAGTAGGAGCATGAATTACCTCAGGTCACTCACGTTCTATTCTTATGGTCATTCGGAACGCATCTCTCAAAGTGAAGATATCGTGGAAGACGATGCAGTCATAGATCGCAGGATGGAGTCCTCCGAGAAATCTGGAGATAAGTTGAGACTCAGTCTCAGCGTGTCTCAAGGAGAGATAGTAGAATTGAACTACATAATCACGAACAGTCCGATCTCTTTACCAACAGTTTTGGTATTGCTCAAACATAAATTGCTTATAGTCGACTGAAAGGAATGATTATGTAGCAACTTTTTCATCAATGGCCATGATCTAATAGGAGGCTGTTTGTAATACCTGAGGTTGATTTGTAACTCTATCCACCATGCAGACACTTCACCTTTGAGACAATATGCCACGAAGTCTACTTTTTCTCGTTTCCTCAATCTTCGTATCAAAGAAGAAGCATTCGACTTTTATGAGCCAATCGAGGAAGTAGTCACTGCGCCATTGACCATAGAAATGTGGGACATAGTTCTTGTTGCTGTCACGTGAATAGGTACAATAGGAAGTCATAGTGAGACCACTTGATGTAGCAGAAGCATTGCGGCCTTAAAGTGCCTGGTCAAACTTCGTCAATACAGGTCAATCTGATCAAAGATGGGTCATTAAAAGGGGGAAAGTGTATCGGGTTGGACTTATTGGGGCAAGGCTGAATGGTTTTTTATTTTTATTTTTTTGAAGTAAGGAATTGGGGCACACGGGTGTAAAAAAAGGGGACGAGTAAGGGTTCGAAGTCACGAAGGACTTAGTTGGGTGCGAAAGAGAAAGGCGAACAGGGGATGTAGAAGGGCAGAGGTGCTGGTGGGTGAAAGAAGGAATCGCAGCAAGGAGGAGGAAAGCAACGACGGAAACTATGGAAAAGAGGAGAATCGAAGGGAAGAAGATGGAAGGTGAATGGAAGGCTGTGTACACCTTGGTTTGAGGAAGAGGACAGTAGTAAGAGGTGATGGCTAAGACGACGACTGTGGGAGGCGGAACTGGAGCACCACATGTGAGAGTGTCTTCTTCGTCTCTCTCTCGTTTTTTTTTTATTTTTTGGGAAAGGGGAGGGGATAAGATGGAAAGGGAAACCACGATCGTCCCTGATATGCAGGGACATGCTTTCGAATAAGAACGTCTCTGTATAACAGGGATACAGAGAACCCTTGGCTCTGATCCACTTGATGAAGAACCAACCTGCAACTAGGTAGGGATAGGATAGAATCATCTGCAACGAAGGCAGAGAAGGAAAAATAAAGATAAAAGGTAAAATACCTTGGAATAACTCTGAGTCAATTCATAAATTCGTATGAGGGATGTCCTTCGGCTTACATCTATCGTATTTACAAGAAAACAAAGTGATAAAAATAGAAAATGACTCCAAAACAAACTAGGAAACTTCTTAATTATTCTAAAACGAAAATAACACTTCTAATCTTATCTTAGACTCCAAAATCAAACAAGAAAGTCACCGACCTGGCTTCCTTACAAGGGCTCCGAAAATAAAATACTAAAATAATAAAATACTAAAATGGGATTAAGCTCTACGTGTCCTACATCATCAACTCTCTTAGGTATGGGAACAATATCTAGGACGCAAGAAAAGATCTGAATGAGGGAAAAAAAGGAGGAGTCATAACAGACATATTTGGCAATAGGATGATTTGTTTAAGAGCGCTTACTTTCAAGGCAATAGGTAGGTCTGGCTGAGATAAGGTTCCCACTGGAGAGACCACATCTGCCTTCAAAAGCCAACTCTCAATCAGGTATTGATCTTCTGTAGGAGTCATTATCTGAATTTCTGGCACTTTGTCAGAAGAGAAGTTGTTCTCCCTTTCAGAGCCCACCTTCTTCTCCAGGGTAAGGCTTTTGACAACCTCAACCCACGGGCGTTCACCAACACCTTGTCTAACTTTCTCCAATTAAACCCGGCCCAGTCTTGCCTTTTCCTTCAGTATACCAGTTCTATCAGTAGCTCTGGCCTTTACAGCTTGTTGGCTTTTTGATAGCTGAGTGACCCTGGGATTCACTTCTTGTTGGGTTCTTCTGAGTGGCGCTCCCCCTACTGAAGTGTGCCAGATTGACTTATAATCTCCTTCCTTCTAACACCAAGCAATTGAGCTCTCTGATGGCCCTTTCTGCCTGGCCACCTGAGCCGGTCCTAACAAAGTCAAAGGTCCTGCCAACATTGTCCTTCTTTGGCACAAAGGTGTCAAGCACCGAACCACACCTCTTGAAGAGTCCTTGCAGCAAGCTGTTGGTAGTAAGCTCCAGTACATTAGTGACGAAAAGAGTATCTGACGATCTCTCCCGGCCGCCATGCTACATCTTCCCTCTCTCCTCCTTCCACCCGTCCCCATCCACATCCTCTCGCCGCCCCAGATAGTCTGATGGCCTACCTTCAGCTTCCAGGTATGATTGTCCCTCTATCACACTCGCTCTCTCATCTCTCCTTCCTCTTCAGGTAATTCTGAAGTATCACTCCCGGTGGCTCCTTCTCTAGAGCTAGCAAGGGTGCAGGAGTGGAACCACCAAGGTCAAGAGGTGTTGTCCCTAATCATAGATTTAGGTTTGTCCCTTCCCAGAGAAACCTTGTACATACACTGTTTGATATGTCTAGTTTTGGAAGGGGGAGTTAGACCATTGCTAGAAGGGGTTAGTTTTAATAGAATACCGGAAGATCAGGTCTTTTGGCTAGAGAGAGAATTTGAGGAGGAGGAATAGTGGAGGCTTTACGGAGTGCCGAAGAGAATAAAGCCCTTGGGCCTGACGGGTTTAAATTAAGATTCTTAAAGAGCTGTTGGGGAATCCTCTGGGAAGATTTCCTTAGCTTCTTCAAGGAATTTACAGGAGATGAATTCTGAACAAGGAGATGAAGAATTCCCTAATTTCCTTGATTCCAAAAAGGAAGGGTCTTTAGAACTTTCTCACTATAGGCTTATAAGTGTAGTTCAGTGTGGTTATAAACTTCCAGCCTAAGTCCTAACTATAAGATTAAGGTTTGTCATAGGTATCATAATTGGAGAAACTCAAGGTGCATTTATTGAGAGGAGACAAATTTAGACGGAGTGCTTGATAGAAAATGAAATTATTCATGCTAGATGCAAGGACGGCTTGGGTGGTGTATATTTGAAGTTAGACATGGAAAAAAAACATATGATCACATAGATTGAGGTTTTGTGGACTACTTATTTAGGATGATGGGATTCGATCCGAAATAGAGGGGGTGGTTGAGGGCCTATGCAGAAGGGTCATCCTACTCCATTTTGGTGAACGGTTCACCAACCGATCCAATTACATTATCACTTGACTACCAACTAAACAAGAATTTATCATTCCTATATATATATGCATCTAAAAGTGTAAGTGTCCCGGTTCGTCCGAATCACCCATATTGTCAATTAAATGACTCAGTTGGACCTTGCCTTAGAAGAATGTGAAGATCTGCTATGCATGGAAGAATCTACACCGCATATATTATTGGCACATAAATAAGTGAACCTTATAAGACCTTAGGCTAAGCCAAATACCTTAGAAGTCAATTGTTTATAAACTGGAAAATTAGAATATAATTGACTTTCAGTCTCTGTCGAGCCCTCGTAGACAGTCTTTTACTGAATAATATTTGGACAGTTGTAACTCAGCTGACCTTGTGTCTTGTTGACTGAGTCTCTTACAGATTTAGGAAATTAAATATGTAATCCTTAATTGGGAGTTTATTATGAAAATAAGGTATATCCACATGTTGAAACTCCTAGTGCCACCTCACACAAAGTTGAATTGAACCGTTGGGGAGACTCATCTTGGATAGCTGTCATGTTCAACTATGGTAAGGCTCCTCAATCTGTATAATTGACAATCATCAATCTCTCTCTATGTAAATCCTTGATTGATGACTGAAATAAATGGATGGTCAATCATGCACAGGCGGCATCCTAATTGGCTGGTCATGAACTATTTGAAAAACAGAATAATCTATACAGTAGCTGTGTTGTCTTACCATATACCGCCAAGAGGCCTCATTAGAATCCTCGAGGCCTCGTGGACGTGACTGGCCACTAAAACAGGCAATGTCTTATTTATACCTTAGAGCTGTTTGAAATAAAACACACACAGAACCTTTTGAAAAAATAAGAGTGTGACCAGAGTTACCCACCTCATCTCACACCTTCTTCATCATCTTCTTAAAGAGATGTTTGGGTAATCAATACCCCAGTTCTGATGAAGTTTAAGGTGTTCTCTTATGACCATAAAACCAGTCATATATCTGTCCTAAAATTGTCATACCACTATGCCAATGATCAACTCTGGTGAATCGAATCTGAAGGTAGAAGGCGCGGAGACATCAACAAGAAGAACACACTTTATGAAAATTTGTTAAGGCCCAAGACAAGTGTTCTTTGTTTACTTTGTTTATCATTGTACGGTGGATTAGATCAGTGTGATTGAACCACCTTAAAAAATAGGTGTGAAGGATTAGACCAGGGCGGTCGAACCTTTCAAAACTAGGTTGTAATGTTTGGGGTGTGACTCCCATACATAGTGGATTTGGGATAGCCCTAGAGAGGACGAGTCCAACAGTGGATGTAGGTTCAGGTGAACTGAACCACTATATATCGTTATGTATGTGTAGTTTGCTTTAATGGTTTGATTCATTTATTTATCACTTGCACACACGTTTATTCTGTTGCACTTATTGTTAAATTGATTTATTTTAAAAAGGAAAATAAAATCAGATCAGACCTATTCACCCCCCCTATAGGTCTTGCATACTTCTAGTAACGGATTTTCAAAAAGCACATTAACAGTAATCATATCATCCACATCAGCATTATCAAAGTCACTATCCGTCAACAAAATCTATGAGTTAAAATAAAAAATGAAATTCTCATAAAAAAAGGACGCAAGGCCTTCAGTTTCTACGTCTGACATTCTTTTAGAACCTATCTCTACACCTACAATTCTACAAGAAACTTCTCCTCTTTCAAATATATATATATATATATATATATATATATATATATATATATATATATATATATATAAACTCATACCTCAAAAAGAAGAAGCTGCTTGGTAGCAAATGACATAGCCTCTCTTCCCAACAGTGTTCTCGAGTAACTCTTGATGACCCCAAGTGTGACCTCCAATTCAGAAGGTGATCTCGAAACCTGCTATCAGTTGGTTAAAGGCAATATTTCCAATATAAACAAGGCAATTTGGTAAAACACAGAAGGATTATCATATACCATATTCTCATTTTATCAATGTAGACATCTGCAATTTAAATTAATGGCAGTACAATCTTCAAATAAGATTTTGATGTTTATCAGGTACTCAAAATTAGACACAAATATAGCGGATTCTGAAATCATGGAAGCCAAATAAGACTAAACAATATGAAGGTATTGGAACTACAAAAAGAGAGATGTAAGTCAAGAATCCTAAAGTTTCTATTCATTCAGTAGTAAGCATGAGCTTTTCCATTTCTTTTTTACAGCCATTTAATCTGATTCTATTTTTCCTATCACAGCTCCACCTCAAAGCAAAACGTCACCTAGGAAAACAACTGCACGTGGAAGCAGCGTTGAATGGAAAGGTTTTCTTTTTATCTTTTTCTGTCTAAAATGAAATGGGATTAAGTTGTGACAATTGAAGGAATTCTTCTCAGACTAAATACAGAAAATAAGATGGACAAATGGATCTGTAATTGGCTTAGACCAGAAAAAAAAAAATATGAATACATAATCCCCATATATAAATGAAGAATAAAAGAAGTAAGAGCTTTTGCAATAAGTCATAGAAGACAATCAAATGAAACTCATGAAGATGAGAATGAGACCGATGGTTTAACAGCACAGATTCATACAATTACATGAAATACTAGAAAATACCACTACGTTAGCTCCAACATCCCGCTGCTGTTTGTTCGCTTCATTACCAACACTAGATGTAGAACTTCTTAAGTTGGATAAAGCCCCAAAAAAACGATTCAATGCAAACTTTCTCTTCTGCAAGTCAACTGCTTCTTCCGCTGATGTAACGATCCCTCCATTGTCTCCTTTCTTAAGACGAAAGAGCCTTGCCTCATATGCCTATACAAAAAAGGGTGACGGCAATGAGAAAATGATGATGATGAAGACAATGATAATGACAATGGTGACAATAAGAATACTTGCAGTAATAAAGCATAAATTTCCAGGATTGTAGGATATGAAAAATACAGCTTAGTCAAAGGATATACATGGCATTTCCAGACTTCAGTTTGAAAATGTGTGCCCATGTTTTCTACCAAACCATTAAGCTGATGAACCTCAAATGGATACACCAAGGTTGTCGAAATCTATTCGAATCGAATCGAGGGGTCTTACGACTCATGTCATATCAATTATCGAAATCCCTAAAAACTGTATGTTACAATCTCAACTTCCAAAAGATGGCAGCAAAGGCACCAATGCATAACAAAAGGATTATGTTCATGTTCTCAAGAGTCGAGGATCATATAATTCCACTTGAGGAGTTTACCTGAAATAACTCATCTACTTCACAATGAACACATAATGGACCGTCACAATTAGGTTGGCAATTTGGACAGTATCTCACACGCTCAACATCCTCATCCCTGGGTTTCTCCATTGTTTGGTCAATTTCCAAAAGTTTTTCAAGTAATGCCTTTCTCGATGCTTCTAGTGAATCTAGCCCAGTTTGGATGAGATACTTCAGACCACTTATGCTTTGAAACCTGGATTAAGCAAAAGAAACAATACATAATGACATTTAAAATATAAACAAAATGAAAACATAAATAGACAAATCTACCAACAGTTATTGCATATACTAATTTTAGAAATGATTTTAAGAATCTCTTGAGGATAAATTTTCAGCAGCAATAGAGAGCCTGACCCTAAGGAGAATGGATAAGAACAATGGCCCTAACAAGTGATCAATGGAACACATGATTGGATGGAATGTGTAAAGGGCAATAAGGGTGTGGATGTAGTTGTAGAAAATAATACTAGAAAAATAGAGAAGGAAGAGAAAGTATTGGAGAAGAATTATTCTCTTGTATTTTGAATGTGTCAATACTGTATGAGATTACAGGAATATATAATGAACAGGGAGCCAATTATGATGGCCAAATGTAGTCAAGAGTAATCAGTTACATCAATTACAAATCAATCACAATAAACTAAGAAAACTTTCCAGAATAAGATGATTCTGGTCAATTCTATGCAGATGTGGGTCCCACATGATCCACTCTCTTGAAATGGGTCCCACAACACTCCCCCTCAAATTGGTTCGAAGATATCAAGTAAACCCAGCTTGCTAACAACCAAAGTGAGTTTAGTCAGAGGAATTACCTTTATTAGCACATCTACAAGTTAATCTTTAGAATGCAGACATGGAGTAAATAGTCGGCCTTCAGAAATATGTTGATGAAGGAAGTGACAATTGACTTCAATATATTTAGTCCTCTCATGAAAGATTGGATTAGAAGCAATGTTGATGGCTGCCTGATTGTCACAGAACATGATAAGTGGATCAACAAGAGCAAAACAAACTCAGTGAAAAACTGTCGAAGCCACAACAACTTGGATGCAGTATTAGCCATGGCACAATATTCAGCCTCTGCACTAGACCGAACAACAACGGATTGCTACTTGCTCCGCCAGGAAACTAAATGTGACCCCAAGAAGACACAGTAGCAAGTGTGAGAACGACGATCATCATCAGACCCAGCCTAATCAGCATCAGAATAACCACTACGGACAAGTAGGCTGATGTGCATAGAACAAACTGCGGCCAAGATGAGCCTTAAGATACCGAAGAATACGAAACACAGCATGGAGGTGAGTGTGTCGTAGTTCATGCATGAACTGGCTAACACCACCAACGGCATAAGATAAATTTGTTCTCGCGATGGCCAGTTTGCCCATGAGTTTCTGATAGAAGGCCGGGTTATCAAGAAGAGTCCCTTCGGAGGCTAATAAATTGGTGTTGACATCCAATGTAATGACCCGGGGATTCGACTCCGTGGTCCGACATATTGTTCTCGGAATATTTTGAATGAAATTTGGAGATTTGAACTCAAATTGGAAATTGATGGGAAAATTGGGGATTAATTAACAAGATTAGGGAAATAATTAACAAATTAAATGAAATTAATGGTGATTAAATCAAATTAGAATTTAATTTCAAAATCATATGATGAAATGGAATTTAATTATGTGAGAATAAATGATGAGGTGTCAAGTGGGCCACATCGACAATGACATGGCAAAACCCGATGATGTGGCATGCCACATGGCAATTTCTCTTTTGGATTAGATGAAAAAGCAACACCACCACCCCACCTCTATCATTGACCAATGAATACCCAACACCACCACACTCCACCTTTACCCTTTGGCCAATACATGCCTTCCACTTCACCACCTTTACTTGTTGCTTTTTGACTAAAGCCAAAGGAAGAAAAAAAAAGGGGAGAAAAAGTTAGGGAACACTCTCTTCTCCTTCTCCTTTCTTCCATAGGTTCTACCCTCTCCCTCTTCCTCTCTTTGGTGCAAATCTCTCTTGAAAGCTTAGAGCTTGGAAAAAGGAAGGACGAACCTGGACACTTGGAAGTGGAAGGAAGGACTTGAAGACTTGGTTAGAGCTTGAACAAGTATGTTCCCTAACCCTCTTGGTTATTTGAATTAGATGTTAAAATGTTTCATCTCTTCATCTAAGTTCTTGCATCAAAGAAACTATGGAGAGAATCTAAGAAATGTAGTGAAATGAAGAGGTAATGGAAAGTAGTAGGAATTTTCATAAAATGGAGTCTTATATGAGAGTTCTACTTAAAATGCCTTGATATCTAGATATTTTCTTTTGGTGTGCTTTTTTCTATAACTATATTAGAATATTTGAAGGTCTTTTATTTACTACTTTTTGTAAGAAAAAGGGTTTAAGAAAATGATATCTTATGATAAACTTTAGAAAAAAAAATGATTCATGGTAAAACTGTCTATGAACCAGTCCCAAAGATGTAGTTGTATCCATCTCAAAATGATTTTCTGGGAATTTGTAACTATTTTTCAGTTCTTCTACTATGAGAGAGGTTTTCAAAAAGTATTTATTCAGAAAACTGTCTTTACATATCAGTCCCAAAGATAGACCTATAACCATCTTAAAATGATTTTCTGGATATTTGTGAATATTTTTAAAGTATTCTACTATCAAACAGCTTTCCAAAGAGTATTTACTCGAGTTATTCCGATTCCGGAAAAAACCCGAAATGATTTTTACAAAAACAGTGCGCAGTTTGTATTTCAAAACGAGAAAGGCTAGTTTTGGGCATCTTCACTAGATCTGAATCTTTATTTTCTAATAATGAGTACTTTATTCCTAAATTCTGATTCACTAAAGAATATATCAGTGACTTTAAATAATTTGGATTTTTATGAATCGAGTTTAAATGTAGTATTATGGGTAAAATGATCATTTTACCCTTGGTTAGAACAAAGCACACCCAAAATGACCTTAGGATGTGTGAGGGCAGTTTAAGTATTCTAAGACCCTAACTTCGTGTTATGATTGATGTTCTTGACATATACGAAACCGAACAAAGATCAGGGATTATCTCCGACGTCGTTCGTGCCGCTTCGAAATCATTTCTCCTCCACTAATCACCTTCGATCAGATAGGTTTTCCTACATCATTGAAGCACAATAGTTGTGACTTAAATATTGTATTTCAATTCAAAGTTTAAGAACTATTTTAAATGCTTTAGTTGGATTATGGAAATGATATGTATTTTCAACTATGAAGTATTTGGAACTTTTTTACATATGATTGAATGAATTTTGTCATCTTTAAGCATTCATGTACCTCATACATACTACATGGGGTGGTAATTGCATTTGACGACCAAGTATGAGCAGTCCGGACATACTTGGGTCTGTATAGGATGGGTATTACATAGGCCGAGACAGAGATGAGCGGTCCAGACATACTCTAATCTTGGGGATATAACTATTGATATGGATGAATAACTGTTGTGTATTTGGCCACGTCCATGGATCACATGAAATGGCATGAAATTGGGCGAAAAAGCTCCTGGGTCAGAATAAGTCCCGAAACCTGCGCAGGGGAGGAGGCAACATTCCACTGGTAGTCCCGGTTAAATTGTTGGTATAGGGAACATCACCCTGTCGATGCCACCGGAAATGCTGAGGGCATAATTGGCCAAGGATAACCATTGGGATGATTTGCATGGTTGATGCATGGAGCCTGGAAGGGCATTTATTCTTCATGGCACCCATGGCATGTTACAACATGATAAACATTGAAAGTGATTTGACTATGAGATTTCTATAATGAATTGAATTTGAGATTTGGGTTATGATATGAAATTGTTTTGAGAAAAGAACTATGTTATCACATGTGAGTTTCTAACTTAGAATTTTGAGATTGTACTCTACTTTACTATCACACTCCTTCGTGCACCCCTTTACTTGGAATTCCTACTTGGCGCGTTGACTAAACCCATAATATTTTTCCCCCTTTAGAGGTGAATGAGGCTCAAAGTAATGGAGGCGAGGCTAGACCAAGCGGCAGCCAAGCATGAGCAAGATTAGCACAAGGAGAAGCAGGAATAGAATAGTTTATTTTGGGCTTTGAAAGCAATGTAATTTGTAGGAGTAATGATCATGAGATTGTAATATTTTTATTTAACTCCTAGTGCATTGAACCTTGTATTTGACTCGTGGGAATCCTTACTTTTGCTTTGAGATGCAATTCTTTTATATTTATAAATGTATGCTTTAATGTTCCGCTGTTTGTTCTAGCACGTGTAAATGTTATTATGGATTTCAATCCATACACGTGCTAGTTTGGGCCAATCGAGAGTCGGGTCTTCGGACTCGGACACATGCTAGTTTGAAGACACTACAACTGCTACTGTAATGAAGCGTACTCCTATTTAGACAGACAAACGGTGTAATTAGTCGTAGCAGAAGAGATATCAGCGCGAGAAGAGATATCGGTGTGATGAGCTTGCTTAGGTGAAGGTCGACCCTAAAGCTTATAGCAGGAATCCACGTAATGATTATACATCTTGCAATATGTGTAAAACCGGGTAGCTTTCTTCTGCTGGCCTTTGATGTCCCTCTGGATGTCATTTATCTATTCCTTCCCACAGAGAGAAGGAGACCATGTTGAAGGAAGAGCGGAGGTGTCAACACGCACAGAAGCAAGAGAAGAGTCACGGTATAATAAAGCTGAAAGATAACATAACTTGGTATAGCAGTAGCTAAAAAAATGAAGATAAGGGGGCCTGCGAACATCGAAACCAAGATCAAGCCAGAGAGACGACGAGAAGCACTAAGGGCGACTGTAGTAGTGACCACACAACCGAGTTACACCGAGTAAAATTGAGATTTTAGACTAAATTTTAGAATGTTTGCGATCTTAACAAATAATGTTTGGTCATTATGAAGTATATAACGTGTGGGTATTTAATGTCTTTACACTTTTGTTGGGGTAGTTTCTACTATAATTAAATTTGACTACAACAAAGAGAAGAAGTCACTGACAAGTGATCAATTGCATGTTTGGTCATTATGAAGTACGTAACATGTGGGTAATGAATGTCTTTATATTGTTATTGTTTTACAACTTATTAGAATTTGATTCGATCATTTCTTGTTTTATATAATGTGTCCAGTGGCGGAGGTGATTGCGCTCCTTATGGGGTTGGTGATTGCGTTCAAGTATGCCTTTTTTCTATCTTTTTTTTTTTTTTTTTGCATTATGATAATGTGTTGATGATGGTAAATAGATTATTATGATGAAGGTTGTGATGAAGACGTTGAAACATGTTCCATTGTAAGCTTATGAAATTAGAAGAAATGATGGACATCACTACAGGTAAGGCTTGTGGATTATTGGTTTGAAATGTGTTGATGGTAATGGCTTACAATGATGATGGTTTTTAAGGATGTTAAGGATTAGGACGTTTCACTTTTAGCATAGTGAAAAAAGATGTAATATCAAAGGTCGTAATTATTTAAATAGTTCAAAATCTCAAAACTTGAGCTTCACTTGGTCATAGATTGAGTTGAGTTTGTTGATCAAGTCTGTTGATTTTTCAACTTTTACCAAGTTTTACCGAGTTTAATTGATTTTCTTAAGTTCTACAATGTTTTATGTTTTTTCGAGTCAATCGAGTTAGGCCAAGAACTATTGAGGTTTTGGACTAAATTTTAGAATGTTTGTGATCTTAACATATAATATTTGGTCAATATGAATTATGTAACGTGTCAATATTTAATGTCTTTACATTTTTGTTATGGTACTTTCTGATAGAATTTGATTGATTATTTCTTGTTTTTCTTTTGGGAGGGAGGGGGTGTAGGATAGATTTTGTGGTAAAGGGGGATATGAGACACAGCTACAACAAAAAGATGGACACGTAATCAATTAAATGTTTGTAACCACTACAACAAATCATCGACATCATTCATTATTGGTATGCATTTTTTTAGTTTTCGTATGTGTTTGCCTTTTTTAATTATGATAATTAAATGATGGTGATGATGTTAAATAGATGATTGCGATAAAGTCATTAACACAGTGGTTGAGCATGCCAGGTGGGCAGCTCCAATGCATGAGGCCAAGAGGGCAGTTGAGCATGCCAGGTGGGCAGCTCCAATGCATGAGGCCAAGAGGGCGGTTGAGCATGCCAGGTGGGCACCTCCAATGCATGAGGCTGAGATGTATATTGCACAGCAAATGGAACAAAAAGAAAAACTTGAGGCTGAGGTGTGTGTGACACGGCCAAAGAGGATCACTTCACCTTATGAATAGTATGGAAATTGAATTGTTTATTTATGTATTGTTCATGGATTTTTGTTAATACCATAATTCATTGTGCTGCTTGTGATTGAAGATTGTAATGGATATTGTTTTCTTTATGAGAATTGAATGATGGAAGTTGCATGTGAATGAGTGATTGGTGGAAGGCGGGTTATGAATGATACACCAGATATGAAGGTGGGGAATTGAGGTCACCATGGGGTGGGGTTGTGGGATGGTCTAGGTGCAGTGAGTCAATAGTCGGGGTCGGAAAGCACCAAGAAGGTTGGAGTAGTGGTGGATGCCAAAAAGGGTGGACTGGAACATTGGGGTCCACGCCCGGGGGCTACCGACAGGGACTAGATGAGGGCCATGACACGGAATGTGGTGGCTGGACTCAGATTGCATGAGAGACATTTTGAGGCTCCCTCCCCCACTTGTGGTGAGATTAGTGAAGAAATGGAGATGGTTAAGATGTGTCTATGCATATATTCTTGTATGATGTTGATGTTAATGTATTGGATGGAATGCACATGTATGTTTGATTATTATATGTTTATTTCTCTCATCAGTCACGTGCCGAGTTTTGGGCCGTGACTAGTATATTGAGATATTGATGATAGCATGTTTATGATATCATTGTATAAGGCATGGCATTCTCATATTCATGTATGTGTGTGAGTATGAGAGTGTGGAAGTGGATATGTGGTGCAATATGTGGGTAGGACTTATTGAGAGGCTGCTTGGACCTGGTGAGGGCGCGCTTTGGTCAGTGCCACAACATCAAATCGAGACCAAAAGAAAGGCAGCCGGTCATCCGACAGCAGATCGACAGCGAGAAAGCAACAAAAGTGGGCCCCACCGGCCACGAAAAAGAGCAGAAGCCGAGGTGATCGAAAGCACAGCCAAAGGTGACACCAAGAGAGGAGAGTTGAAGGCAAAAGAGCTCAGAAGCATGCAGATGCTGCGACAGAAAAAAAAATTAATGGCGGAGAAGTTCCGACAGCAGAAAGAACAGTGATGGTGGAAACGTCGAGGAGGCGGCCGAAACTGCTTGAAAAGCCTTCAGAAAATATAAATGGAGAAGGGAGAAGATGCTCCACTACAGCAAACCTCAAAAATCCGATCAACATGTCGCCGGATTCCGATGATGAACATCAACTCCGGCGAGAGGAATACTGAAAACGGACGAAGAACTTTTTGAACTCCAGTGATACAAAAGGCGGAAAGGAGATTGACCTGTTGGGGTAGGAAATACCTATTTCTAGGAGGGAGGGTTACTCTTATCAAGTGAGTCTTAATGAATCTCCCAATTTATTTATTTTCGCTCTTTAAAATGCCAAAGGGGTAGTGGAAAGATAGACCAAAAATTCAGGAAATTTTTATGGGGTCATAAGGATACAAAAAGGAAGGTTCATTTGGTGGCATGGTCGTAGGTTCTAAAACCTAATTCCAATGGGGTGGGGGTGGGGGTGGGGGTGGGGGGTGGGGGGGTTGGGGGGGGTGGGCGGTGTGTTTTGGCTTCCACTCCAATTGAGGAATCAAGCTTTGTTGTGCAAATGGGGCTGGCGATTTGAGAGAGAGAAGAAGGCCTTGTGGGTTGGAGTTCTGAAAGCTAGGTATGGTTTGGCAGAAAATAGTGTCTGGTGTTAGTCAATGTCTAAAATAGTCCTAGAGGGAGGGTGAATAGGATTATAGTGGAATTTTAAATTTCTTAAAAACATGGTCAATTTAATTTTGACACTTCAAAACAAGTGTTTAAAATACTCATTTCGACATTCTAAAAATTTCAAAGAGTTTAATAAACTACAAATCGAATGTGATCTGAGTTTGCTAATTTTCGGAATACGGGGTATCTTAAAAATCGGGGCTTTTAGATAAAAGCATATGTAAAATACATGTTTCGAGGAATACTCATGAAATTTTGAAAATACCACTGAATAGCGTACTCAAAAGCTTAATATGTGTGTGAATTTCAAGGTCTGAATATATCAGAAGAGTGGTCTTTCACACTCAAGAGGTTTACAAGACACTATTAATGATTTTATATATAAAACAAAAGACATTTAAGTAATATCTAAAATGCCATCTGAACTTTGTCTGGCTGGATCATTAAGCAAACGAGCTCTGATTGGGTCACATAATCCCTTTTCGGGAAGCTCTTTCCGTACCCTATCATATTAACCGGTCAAAAGCCGAGTTAATAATTCTAAAAAAAATTGTCATTTTTCTAATTTAAGGGTCGGGTTATTATAGTCTTACAAGAGGCCCCACAAAAAATTTGTTCATTGAAGGTACCAAAGAGGAAGTCCATGAGCCAGAAATTGGGGCTTTGATGAGGAATGTGAAGGCAATGAGAAAAGCCTAGGATGTGTTAGGAAATCTCCTACCATCTTGAGGAGAGTGAGGTTTCGAGGTGGAGGACAATGATGAATGAAATAATTTTCTGAGAATGTTGAACTTGGAATTCCGATGAAGGGACTGAAGGTGTGAAGCCACTTAGGGAGTGTTTCCCATTCTATGTTTTTATTTTTTCCTCAAAATGATTCATCTAGTGACAGTTTACTACTTGAGGATGTGTTGCCTGATACAGAACTTGATGTGAAGCTACGTTCATGGAGACAAAAGCTTGTTGCATGCATTTGGCTTCTGTTGTATAAACAAAGATGTATTACTTTTGTCTACAGTTTTCCAAAAACAAAAATCAGCAGAGTTGCATGGGGAGCCTCGTACATTAGAGAAATAATCTCTTTTGAGTAGCAATTGTGCTGGTTCTCTCATAGAGACATTAGAACATTTTTCAGCAAAATTTTATACATGACATTTCCATGAGATGTAAAGGACTGCTTCTGAATTTTGTAAGAAATGGAATCCTCGAAGAACAAGAGGAGGGAAAAACTATTTTTGTCTTTTGTCATCAATGACATTTCTCTTTTTCTTCCTTATACTTGATGTTTACATCAAATTTGTTATTATCTTTTGATTTCAGAATTTTTAAGATTGTCATAATTCTTGAGACGTGACCCATTAATGCTAAATTTTAGTCCTGAAACTCCATTTGTCTTAAGCCTTACTTCTTTTTTTTTCCCTTAAAAAGACAAAATTCTTAAAATGGTTAAGAGAATTTACATTGATTATTGGGTTGATTTCCTAAGCTAATTGCAGTTCAGAATCCAATGGACTCTCGCGGATTATTCTAAGGTACAGTAGTGTGGGACTATGACATGACTTCAGACTTTTACAATTTTTGTCTACGTGGTATTTCTTATTTGCATATGACTGGAATGGTGCTTTAAAATTTTATTGACTTAGGAATTTCTTTTGTTTATCTCAGCTCATTGGGTTTAGAATATTAAGTTAGTCGAACATCATTTTTGGTATCAAGAGCGTAGGTTTAGCTTAGGATTTTCAACTTTGCATCTAGAAATAGAATTTCCACCATTGTTTGCATTGCATTACTACTTGGGTCATTTTAGAATTGTGCATGTTTACACGTAGTGGTCGAGAGTACTAACACAACATGGACTCCGCATAATTTATCAATATTTTAGAAGACCGAAATGCTCATCTAACCAACATGGAAACCAAAATAGAGGAGCAGATGACCGCCACCAATACCCGTTTAGATAAACTAGAGTATGTCCTCTTTCGAGATAATTCTAGGGGAGATGGTGAGGGTACTTATTAGACTAATGCGTAGTAGGGGAAGTGGTGGTCCCCAAAACAATCATGTTTTTCAAGATCCTCCTAATCCTGATTTTGAAATCCTGAAAACCGTTAAATTTGAGACCCCGATCTATGATGATCGACTTGAACCAAAGGCCTGCAATGACTGTTTGCATGACATGGACCATTATTTCGAATGGTATAACATGTCTGAAGGGAGTCGTGTTAGGTTCGCAAAGATGAAGTTGGTGGGCCAAGCCAAACTCTATTGGACCAATGTAAAGCGCCAACTTGAAAGAACTCGTTGTGATCCTATTGGTTATTGGGATGACATGAAGGAAAAATTGAAAGATAAGTATCTCCCTTTGACATATAGAGAGAGATTACTAGACCAATGGTAATCGCTTCGTCATGGAAGCATGTCAGTCGTCGATTACTTTTCTAAGTTTGATGAGTACATGATGAGATGCAATGGAAGGAATGGCCCTTTAGTGACCCTTGCTTAATTTAGGATGCGCTTCCGTCAAGAGATATAAAAAGAATTGATTTCCTACAATGTGAGCACCTTGGAGGATGTTTACCAAATGGTGAAAGAATTGGAGTGTTACGTGAGACAGCAAGTCATTAGGCGTTTCGACTCCTGCGGTTTTGATTTGCATCCCACTTCCTCGACAGAGAGGCCCGCCTTTGGGGTCAACAACGTAAGGGTAAGTCAAATTATCTACCCAATGCTATGATTGACAAATGAAAATAGTGTGTGGTGAGAGATCTAAAGGAATTTGCCAAACAAGATGCTACAAGTGTCAAGGTGTTGGATGTTACACCTCACAGTGTCTTACAAGAGACCCCACAAAAAATCTTTTGATTGAAGGTAGTGAGGAGGAAGATCAAAGAGATTGGGAAGAGGAAGACCATGAGCCAAAAATTGGGGCTAGTTATGAGGATTGTGAAGGCAATGAGAAAAGCGTAGGATGTGTTCGGAATCTCGTACCATCTTAAGGAGAGTGAGGTTTCAAGTGGAGGACAGTGATGAATAAAATGATTTTCTGAGAATATTGGACATGGAATTCCAATGAAGGGACTGATGGTGTGATGCCACTTAGGGAGTGATTCCCATTCTATCTCTTTTCTTTTTTCCTCCAAATGTTTCATTTAGTGACATGCATCAACAAATCTTCTCAAATAATTTATGTAATGGAAATGAGAGATAAGGCACAATCACATAAAACAAGAAGAGATGAGAAGAGATGGAAGAATGTGACATAAGGTACGTGGTTCGACAACCTTGCCTACATCCACGCCTCAAGTACACCACTTGAAGATTACACTAAGTTCAAACAAATTACAACCCTTTTAGTCTCTTTCATGAGTAGAGACATTACCGTTACAACCTTGATCTCTTTTAGAGGTAGAGATCGAACCAAAGACTCACATACACCAAGAAAACACTTTTCTTGGATTTTTTTAGGGTTACACCAATCCTTTACAAATTTCCCAACAAATGATAGAAAGTAGTTATTTTGATAATTTACCAAGAACACTAGCCTCTTGTTGCTTGAAGTAACTTTGGCTTGTTCTTGAATGCCTTTCTCCCACTTGGATCTAGTTGATGTCTAGATGCTCCAATGAAGGCCAAACCAGAGATTAGGAGAAGAGGTTTAGGAACGATAGAAGGTTTTCCTATGAGGAGAATCTATCCCTAAGGGTTTTCTCAAGTACACATTCAAGGTTGAGCCTAAGATGCTCAAGGATTTGCCTATGAGTGCTTTGAATATGTTTGAGAATAAGTTTTAGAGCTTTGATGGTCTAACTACGGAGTTTTAAAGCTCAACCAAAGGTTGAGATACTTAGAGAAGTGTCGGAGAAAATTTGGCTCAAAATGATCAACCTTTGCCTCTCAAATGTACTTTGTATATATAGACAAAAGCTCTCCCACGCAATGGACTTCAGAACCAATCTGGGTAAGTTTCGGAACTTCCAAAGTCCCATCAGTCATATTTGACCTCCAAAGGCTAGTTTGACCCCAACGGCTATATTTTGATCAACAAAGATAAGTCTCAAAACCTTCATGGCCTGGTTCGAAACTTCAGAAGTAAGTTCTGAAGTATAGCTCAGAACCAGAGAGATCTCTGGATTTCGGAACCAAATTACAAAACAAGTTCAGCAACATATGGAATGGTCTTCGGAACAAAGGAGTACCAAGCTCGGAACTCCGAGACAGATTCAGAAGAAAAAGCTTGGAATGAACAACAAAGAGACTGATAAGTCTCAGATCTTCGAAACCACTCTTTGGAATTTCTGAGGTACATGCTTGGAACTTTCGAGAGCCACATCTTCGGAACACCCTAGAGTTCATTTGGGAACTTCCCAGGGCCTTGGCTTAGAACAACCCGGAGTCCATCTCGAAACTTCCGTAGATGAACAGTGTCATCTTACGACGGCCCAGTAACGTTCAAAAAATCACCCATTAAGTATGTGATTTGTAGTTGGGTGAATTTGAACATGACGGAGAGCTTTTTGAGTGCTCTTAGCAGTCAAGGAGATTTAACCATAAGAACATTTTCATGACTGTAAGAACACACTCAAGATGAAGACAAAAGTTTCTCCAAAGGGCAAGGATAACTTAGAAATCTAGTTTAGAGTGAGTCAGTTTTAAACCAAAGGATTTTATGGTTTCTAGGTCAGTCCTAAAGTTCAGTATACCTGTTTTAGTTGGCATTCATGGAGTTCGTCCGATTTCGGTGCGTTGCCTTCCATCTTCATTGCTTCTAGAGTTTCAAGCTTGATTTGCCTTTTGTTAGTCTTCCAGAGGCAAGGTTCAGGACACAAACCGACTCAGTTACAATTCGGTCACAGAATTGACAACTCAAGACTCAGTAAGACTCAAACACAGAATTAACAACTCAATCAGACTCATAGGGGCAGATTTAACTTTTAGCCCAACACCTGAAATTTAGGAGATAATGTGGAGACAAGTGGTTATACAGTAGTTAAGGCCTAGTGGAAATTGAGTCAAGGTAGAGGAGTGGCGGGGAGCATGTATAGTGGAAAAACTAGACTCTTGGTAGGGAAAGGTGATAGAACAAGTTTCTGGTCAGATCTGTGGTTAGAGGATGGGCCTTTAAAGATAATATACCCAAGGCTATACAAGATTTCAAGGAACAAAAGAGCATTAATAAAGGATTGTTACAAACTGGAGGGTACTGAGATCGCATGAAACCTTGATTTTCGTCGGGAACTTCACTCTTTTGAAGTTGGGAGTAGGGTTGATCTTCTAGCTCAGCTATGGGAGTTTCCTTTGTCATTGGAGGATGAGGACGAACTTATTTGGACGGGCAACTGTTCAGTTGCCTACTCTGTCAAGTCAGTGGTGGAATTGGTGCTTTAACTTCAATTTAATGATAAAACTTCCACCAGCATCGTTTGGAAAAGGGTTGCGCCTCCAAGGGTATAGATCTTCGAGTGGTGTGTTTTAAAAGGGAGGGTGTTGACTAGAATAGAGTTGAAGAGGAGAGGGATGCTACGAACTAAAGAAGATCTTTTATGTCCCTTATGTGCTTTAGAGGAGGATGATTTAGATCACCAGTTTGGTAATTGTCCAGTTGCTCGGAGTCTATGGATGAACTTCGCCAAACTTCTAGATGTACTGTGGGTTTTGGATAAAACCTGTGTGGGGGATAAAACCTGTGTGGGGTGTGTAGACTCATGGTTATCGTTGGGCTTGTAACCTAGGAAGAAATTGGCTTGGAATACGATCCTGGATGTAGTTTTATGGTCACTTTAGAAAGAGAGAAACTCTAGAATCTATAAAGCTAAATCATTGGATGTTAATCATCTCTTTCAGATAGTAAAGTGGAAACTCTGTGTTTGGCTCCTTTCTAGCACCGAGTTTAAGGGTCTGCAACCATTGGAAAGGGTGTATGAGCAGTTATAGTTGGAAAGGGAGATCAGAAGAGAGTCTCATTGGATTAGGGTGTTATGAAGTTTAATGTGGAAGGGGGCTCCAAGGGGGAAACCAGGAGCGGTGGTAATACAAGTATTAAGGAATCGTGTGGGCCTAACAATAATTATGTTTAATGACCCGGTTGGTATTAGAGATTCAAACGAGGTGGAAAATCTTAGCATTAGGAGAGCCTTGGCCATATGGAAACTCCACGGCCAAGGTAAATTTGTGATTGAAGGGGATTCGGCAAATGCATTCAAATGGGCTAAGGGACAAAGGCGTCCCCCTTGGAGATTGATCACTACACTTAGGGAGATTAGAGCCTTGGTGACAGGCTTGATGCATCTTTCGTTCATATTAACCCTGCAGCTAATGGCATGGAAGACTACTTTGCCAAGCTGGAAGTTGATAACCACTTCTCAGGAGTCTTCTTCCTTTGATATTAGAGGACACACATTTGATTGCATATCGGAATGAGGGGATGTTTGACAGAAGCTATTTTATTTGTATTTCATGCATGTTCTTTATATATGTTTTCATTTTTCTTTTTGTTCTTTTATTTTTAAGGTCTATCACTTCTAGACATATCTTATATTGATGTACTTGTACTTTTTCTATTATGACTGAATTGTCTTTGTTACTGCTCAAAAAAAAAAAAAAAAAAATCCAATTTCAACTAATGAGATAACAACTTGGTAAACTTTCCCAAATTGGGTTCCACAACATTATTTTCATGAACAAAAAAATAAGAAGTATGTTATTGACAATGAAATCTCTAACCGAGAAGAAATCCTTGTTTTGGAGTTGTTTACAGCTCCAGAGACAGCTTCATCAATCTTTCGTATGAGCTCATTTGACGAGTCTTTGTCCTGCTTGATGAGATCAAGGGCATGCAACCACCAAATTGCTTGTTCACCTTGATATTTGGAAAATGCTTCGCAGATCTTGAAAAACAGAAAAGCAACATGGAAGCATTAAAAACTGTTTCACAATAAATTGCGCAAGGCAAAGTATGAAAACAGATTATCAAATTAGAATTCGAAGATTATAATTGCCTATCAATCTACCGATGGAATTTAACTAAAAATGATTCTATAGCAGATCCCCTATGCACCAGACTGCATAGGGGATCCTTCGTTATCTTAAAAATGAAATTGTCTTAAAGCACAACAGGATAACACGATTTGTAGTGGATAAATATGTTAAGTAGTAGACAAAAATCTTCACAAAAGGAAGATGCAATCCATAAATTTGCATATTGATATTAGGTCCATGGTAGAATGGTTCTTGTATGCTCCTTCCCAATTGACCAGGTTAGGGCCACTTTTACATGAATTTTGAAATTACATAAAATCTTTCAGAGACCTTAGCATTATTTAAGTTTAGAAGTTCGAAGTTTCATGTTCATCATGTTGGGGCTTAGAAAATTAATCATCTACTGGAATTCAAGAGATTTGATCCCCATGTTGCATGTGTACAAGTGCAAGTGTCAAGCCTCAACAAACCCAAAAAAAAGGAGTCCCCATATTTAAATAAATTTAAACTTATTTTAAATGAAATCAAGGTGTAAAAATAACAATAATTGAAAATAATGTACTAAAACTTTGAACAATTAAGTTGAAAACATATACACATTTTAACCAGATTTCAAAAGAGAGGTAATAATTTTATGAGCTTGGAAAACAATGTCAAAAAGTACAAGAAGTCCTGCACAAAGAGTCCAATATAGGCACATCACACATTTTGAAGACACGGCTTGTTCCACTTATAGAGAGATTCCCTTGCAACTAGTCCATGGATTTGAATTAATCTTTCAAATTCAACTAGACGATCCCACATTTTATCAAAAACTAGTAGGTAAACTTATGTATCTCACCAATACTAGGCTAGATTTATCCTATGATGTTGGAGTGGTCAGTCAATTTATGCATGCCCGTGTGAAGCCCATTTTCAAGCTATTTTTCAGATCCTTCGTTATCTTAAGGCTCACCAAGACAAGGATTATTCTATAAACACCAATCTCAAATGGCCATTCAGAGTTACTCAGATTATTGTGAAAATCGAATTGTACTGTAAAATCTCTATACATCTTGAATCACAAATTGTATATCATAAACCGCAGAATCGTAAGATTCATGTGTTTTCCCTCTAAAATATTTAATATATGAAATTAAGTAAAATATATCTAAAAGGTAATATAATATGAGCAATTCTCCAACTTTCTTTTAATATTAAGTGAATATTATATAATTAGTTCATTTGAGCTCAAATTTCAATACTCCAACTCCAAAAAGTATAAGACTGGTATGTAATCCAAGTATAATGTGAAAAGTCAATAATGAAATAAAAAGCACCCAAAAATTCGAAATGGCTTAAATACCCAACAACTTAAGCCTTAAAAACCATCAAAACAATAGGTTTCATGCTTCCATATCCCTAGTAACCCCATAATTTTGTTACTTTTAGGAATCGTAAGATTTGTTAATAGATCGAATCGTTTCTCTTATCATATCGTACAAATCGTAAGATACAAATCGTATATCGTAAGATTTTAACAACAATAACTCAGATGTTGATTAGGTTGGCTCTCCTAATGATTGTCGTTCGACCATAGGATATTGTGTTTTCTTGGGATTTCATCTGGTCTCTTGGCTTAGCAATAAACAGACTGTCGTTGTCCGTTCTAATGCAGAGGCTGAATATCGTGCCAAGGCCAATACAGCCTGTGAATTACTATGGCTCCAACAATTTCTAGCCGACTTGGGTTTTGCCTCCTCTGAACCATTACTGATTTTCTATGATAATTAGGCCACCATCAACATTGCGTCCCACCTGTGTTCCATGAGCGCACAAAGCATATAGAAGTTGATTGTCACTTTCTTCGTCATCATGTTTTTGCGGGTCAGATTCTCACTCCTTATTTGCAATTCAAGGATGAACTTGCAGATATGCTCGCCAAGGCCATGTCTTGATCATAACTTGTTACTGTCTTAAGCAAGCTAGGCTTAATCGATATCTCCGTACCAGCTTGAGGGGGAGTGTTGTAAATATTGTTGTAATTGTAGTAAGTTCACACATGTGCATTTGACATTTAGATTATATTGATTGCAATTGATCGTAACCGATCTTCCTTTTCTTTTTTGCTCGCCTTGATTGGCTCTCTGTATTCTATATATACGTGTATCATTTTTTTATTAGACACAAGGAATACAACATAGGGAATTCATCTCTCTTCTCTTCCCTTCTCTTCCACTATTTTCATCCATTTTCCTATTTTCCTTATAACAGAGTTTATATGCTCTAGTAGAATTATCTACATCAGAATATAAAGTGCAATAAGTATCCCAATTAAGTGTAGGTAGAAGGTGCACAGTCTTCCCAATTCTATCTATGCGAAAATTGAATCATATAGCTTTAGACTTTCCATTCCATAGATATGGGATTATAGGGATGTAGTTCTATGAAGTCCTATCAATATACTCCAAATTTTGCTTGCTCTAATTAACATCTGAAAGTCCCAATTGTCCATGGTGCTAGAACAACATAATTGACCCTAGAAGGGGGGTGAATAGATCAATCCCATTTTTCATGGTGTTTACAAATTTCTTGATTGTTTTAAGTGCAGCGGAACATTAATCAAGAGATTTGTTTAGTGTGATAGATTGTTAATGAATTCTTTGAACATTCACACAAAGGTTAAACACCATAAGAGCAATTTAAAGTGGTTCGGTTAGCCAACTTACATCCACTGTTTGGACTCGCTCAAACTTGAGATATCTCCAAATCCACTAAGTGGGGACTTACACCCTCACAATTAGAGTAGGAATCTCACTTCACTCAATCGGCTGAGAATTTCACCCACCACTGTCGAATAGGACTTCCACCTATCCATTTGGCTGGGAATTCCACCCACCACTGTGCGGGAGACAACGCTCTAGATTTTTTATAGTGGTTCCGGAACCAAACTTCCTTAATCCACTTTCGGAACAAATATTTTAAAATAAAATTAAAACCAAGAAGCACTTGCCTTTGAAGCTCTTTCTCCCGATGTGTGCTTCTTCAAGATCCACCCCATGTATGCCAGTGCTGACGCTCCTCATTGCAGCCGTTGTAGAGCAATCACAATCCAGGGTAACAAGGAAACTGGTTTACCAAGCTTTCCTAATTTACGGTCCTTCTCTTTTCCTCCTTTGCAAACTCAATCAATTGATTGGTTGTTTATGGCTTTTCTCTCTTTCTCACTTACAAACTCAATCAACAGATTGGCTGTTTATAATTTTATCCCTCCTCACTCTCACACAACTTAATTCATCTGATTGGTTGTATTTGATTCCACAAGTGTACGCAAGAGAGAGAGAGTGATCCTTCTGTTGGCCCTTGTATAAGCTCACTGATAATGATGATGGTCCAACTGATCTTGCCGAAAGATACCAACTGGTTGCATAAAGATTGGTTTATATAGAGAAGGCAACCAGTTGCAGCAACGGTAATGTACCGACAGGTCGGGCGCACTGAGAGGTCGGTGACTAGAAATGTTACCGTTCAACAACCCGACCGTTGTGCAATAATGCAGTCCCAACGGTAATATTCTTTCTTGGTCGACAATAATGGTACCAATAGGTCGGTCCATACGAGAGGCTCGATCTAGAGCAATACCATGCTAACAGAGTTTCATGTCCCGAAACTTGTCATACCCAGAACGACCTATCGCCCTTTACCAAGGGGTCGATCCTGGCTACTCTCAATCGGTTTTGAACTACCGATATGTCTGTTTTCTTGAGAGCCCACAAGAGTTCTAAGTTCCAGGACTTCAAAATCTTATCGAATAGTCGTTGACCACGATGGGTCGTTTCAGCCTTTCACCTAGGGGTCGGTGCATACGAGACTCTCGATCAAACGCTTACCCAGAATGACAGTTCATTGATCCAGAACCTATGTCAATCTGGCCGACCAGTCTTTGACCATGATGGGTCGATCCTGTCTCCACCGAGGGGTTGGTGAGAACGACTGGTCGAGCTGATAGATAAACCATATACATATTTCCAAGTTGGGTTCCAATTCACTGTCAAGCTTCCTCTCTAGGCTTTTTATGATTTAACCACTTGTTCCACTAAGCCTAGGGATAGTCCTCTCTAAGGTGTAGGTACCACCAAAAGTCATATATGACCATAATACATGTTTTGTGATTGCCATAACGATGAACTTCAATCCGGTGGAGCATGATTTTTACTCTTGATCACTTGGAGTCTTCAAGCTTCTAGCAAGTGCTTCTTTCCGAATCATGGAATTGACAAACATAGGGATTTGGCCAAGCCGAGGCACTAACAACATCCAAGGAGCTTGAGGCCACAATAAGTAAATCGTCGCATATTGGAGATTTTATCACAATAAAATTTGGATGGTCCATCCAAATCTAACATATTGAGTGCAAAACAATGCTAAAGGATGATGTGCACAAGCAAAGTGCTTGAACCCAAGTTTCAAGTCAAATAACTTTTATCAATAGGCCAACACCAGAGGGATGGGTCCCACCAGAAAAGATAATAAAAGACCAAGAAAATGGCTCAAAATGCTAGATTTTTATTGTTTTGTCAAAACAGATAACGTCCCTAAGGTAGGCTCAAGTAGGCCCCACATGCTATAGATGACTAAACCAACCACATCAATTGATGGCCCACTACAAACAAGGTCATATTGGGTTCCAACGAAAAAGTCTCAGCCATTTGGTGGATCTAGGATTTTGACAAAATCTATTTTTGGGTTATTCATATTTGCAAAGATAAGGTTTGTCTAACCTCTTGGAGCAAAAAAACAGTGAGAAACGAGGTGAGATGATCCATGAGGAGAAGACAATCCATCAAAGATGATCTGTCAAGCAACAGGTGTGGATTGTATTGTCTCTAATACCATGTTGAAAAGAAAATCAGTGAAAAAGAGAAGGAATAGTGATGCAGGACAGGGGATGGGGTTTGAGATTGGACACCAAATTAAAGAACCCTAAAATGCCTAACGCAACCCAATTTGGAGAAAGCTCTGATATGTCCTAATTCTAAATGAGCTGAAATTAATCATCAAACTAATATTGCAAATTCAAAATAAAAATTCACCAGATATAATCAAAGTAATTCTTGGAGATCTAATGTAGACAATTATATAATAACCCAAACATAATTACAAGTCAAAGTAGGAGGCCCTCAAAACAAAGAGGCTTACCAGGTCTTGCATGTATGTAGATCTATCACCAAACGGGACTGATTTGGGTTGTTTGGTAATGAGATGGTGATTAAAACAAAATATGGCAGCAGTACAAGGGTCATTAGGGATAACGGAAGTGGCAAAAGGCTTAGGAAAGGGTTGGACAGGCTAAGATCGGGGCTAGAAATGCGGGACAGATATAAGAAAGAATACTAGAATGCTCTTACCAGAGAATGTAGAAAGGAGAAAGAAGAAGATAGGGAAGTGCTCCCATTGGCTTCACACCAAATCCTCAAGGGGACAAATCTTCACACCATGCGCATGATCATGGGCTGGGGTTTTACAAAGCTTTCATTATTCTTCATTCATTCCGAAAATGCTCCATACAAGACATTAATAAGAAAACAAAAACAAGGGGCCGGCAGCTCCTTGTTGACTTCCTAATGCCTTAGGGAAACCACTAATAAAAGAGCTTAAAAGACATAAATTCCCCCCATTACAATAATTCAAAAATGACATATTTTCCCTCATATAAAAAAAAAAAAAAAAAAAAGCCTAAATAGAGAAGATTAAGCATAAAATCCAATAGAAAATGCTCCCGCATCAAATAGCTTTGAAGGGATGAAACTACACAAGGAAATATACATTACAATAGAGTCCTACAACAATGAGTTTGAAACAGTTGTGCATTTAGGAAACACTAAAAACTGAACATGGCTAAAGTTGTATGCATGTAAAAGCCATCTTACTGGTTCAGAGCTTCAAGACTGTTATGTGGTTGAAGGGGACTTTTTAACAAGAAAAGTTTAGATGAGATGAGGGTGTTGTTGGGTGATGTTTCGATATTTAAGGAAGAGGATGATGAGTGTATCTAGACCAGTGACTCATAGGCCTTATACACAGTTAAGGCAGGGGTTAAATTAGCTCCTAGCGGGATTGCCACTGAATCTAGTCCCAGTCTCTTGGCATGGTTAAGGGCGGAACTCTAAGGGTTCATACTTTTGTGTGGTCCACTCTAAAAAGGAAAATACTTTCTAGAGTGGAACAAATTCGTGGAGGGATGTTGAACACAAGTGATGATCTATCATGTGTTCATCGTGGCTATCAAGAGGATGTAGACCACTTGTTTGAGAGGTGTTTGGTAGCGAAAAGTATTTAGTCTAAGTTTGCCAATTTGATGAGTGTTTCTTGGGTCAATAATTCTTGCATTGGAGTAGTGGAGAGTTGGAATATTAAGAATCTCAGGTCCAAAAAGAAAGTAGAATGGAAGACTACTCCGGCAGCTATCCTGTGATCTGTTTGGGAGGAAAGGAACTTTAAGGATGTTTTAGAACAAAGCTAGTGAGGTAAGCGAAGTCTTTGAAACGACTAAGTGGAGATTATGTGATTGGTTGGCAGCAAGCAAGGAATTTAGGGGGTGCTCTATGATGGGCATCTTGGGGGGTTGTTTGAGCGGTCAATCTAGGGTGGAGAGTGGTAGGGTGGTTTGGTCTCGTCTTCCAACTGGTGTTTCCAAATTCCATGTGGATGGAGCAAGAAGGGGTAAACTAGAGCCATCAGGGATAGGAGGGATCTTGCGGAATTCGGTTGGTACTACTACCCTCTTTTTCTCGGAGTTAGTAGGTCTAGAGATTGAAATGAAGTAGAGCTACTAGAGATTAGGAGAGTCTTGTCTCTATGGGTGAGTTTTGGTTAGGGGAAGCTAATAATAGAGGGGGAATTTGGCAAACGATAAAGTGGTCTAGGGTTGTAAACGTCCTCCTTGGAAATTGGTTTCCGGCATTGTCCTTGGGTCAGGATGCATCCTTCGTGCATGTCAGAAAGGTTAGCAAGCAGCATGACAGACTTCTTAGCTAAAATTAGAGTTGATAGGGGAGTATGATAGTGCTTTCTTCTACTGATTGTAAGGGTATTAGAAGTTTGGTTGTTTAGAGAAACATCCTGGTTTTATTTGGTTTCTTTATTTGCTTCTTTTGAGTACCTCAAGGATCTCTCTTATAATTTTCTTTGCTACTTGTGGGTTTATGGGTATAAGCCTTCTATACTCGTGATTTTCTTGCATCTTTCTTTATTAATATATTTGTTTCTATTATTGTTCAGAAAAAA
Source organism: Chimonanthus salicifolius (assembly GCA_013350335.1). NCBI lineage: Eukaryota > Viridiplantae > Streptophyta > Magnoliopsida > Laurales > Calycanthaceae > Chimonanthus > Chimonanthus salicifolius. Next base: position 53,198,463 of record CM023533.1, on the reverse strand, counting down.
ATAATCTAAAACAGCAGCAAAAAGTTCCCTTAAAGAAAACACGTCAGATACTCTAGTACTGTACAAATTAAACAGGATACGCACCTGCACATATGAATTGCTAAACTCCTGCTGAGCCAAGGACAACTTGGAAATGAACACAGATAAATACCTCTGTTCAATATTTTTACAAGCCTCTCTCAAACAACCTTTGCTAAAGGACTTAAATAATGCCTTTGACAGATCATATGTCACATCTTTGCTCCTAATATTGACAGCTGTTGATATATCTGAGGTGAAATTACATGATTGCTCACCGTTCTCCAAATGTATGTCATCAAAGCTTACAACAGAATAACTGTCCTTGCTGATCTTTTGTCTCTTTGCCAAATGCTGATCAGACTCACCACATTCAAACATTTCAGATTTCATCTGAGTAGGGTTTTGAGATGCTAGTTCTCCCATTGATGGAGATTGTTGTGAATGTTCTGAGGCAGTTGGGAGTAACTCAGCCAAATTATGATGAATATGAAGGTTCAACAATGGGTCCAATCGAAAATCATTGCAGTTCTCTTCAGCTAATGCCAGTGCTTCTCTATACAAAGATACTGCCCGTGGAAGGTCCTGCTCAATTGCAGCTATTCCTGCTAGCCCATTCAATGCAACAACTAATCTCCTAAGAGCTTCCTCTCCTTCTATCTTGGCTTTACCAACAAGAACCTACACATGATATCCATCCATCTGAGAATTGAAACATGAGTAGAGAGAAACGAATTTGAAACCAAGAATTTCCACAACCATGGGCTGACTCAGCAAAACAAGCACTAACAATCTTTTTAACCTAATTACTTCTTTTGCTTCACCCCTGATCTTTCTAAACGGTATTACACAATATGAACGATCCAAAAGACGGTACTTGGATAATCAGTGATCTTGTTGAGATCTAAAAAATTAAAGAATGATATTTTCTGTCATATGATTCATTAATGCCTCAGTTCAACATTTTATACATGAATTTTACTGTTCATGATAAAAGAGAAACAAGACAAATCTCAGCAAGTGACCTTCTGGGGTGTAGCAAATGAAGGTTAAGCCAAATCAGATTTCAAAGTAAAATTTCATATACAAGATAGAAGGCACCATTGAGTGGAATTCACATAAATAAATAGGAAATTACCAAGCTCTAACATTGAGCTTACTTCTAATATTTCATCCATAGTCATTGGAGTTTGTTGCAAGGACCGCAATCCAGAGCTCCCAACTTGAGGATGACAACATGCTTGACGAAGCTTTAACAGTGAGTGCAGCAACTTTGCAGCCTCACCATGAGCAAGAAAAGGCTCATGTAAAGCATCAAAGCCTGCGAAGAAGTCAGCATAATGCCAATCACAGAACCTATAATAGGCCTTCCTAGATGTTTAAAAAAACATAAGAGCCAAGAAAATTATGAATACCGGACAGAGAGTTCCTTTTGTTAATATCGTCCTTAATACTTTTAATAACTTCACGTGCGCGTGTGACACAACTTTCATGTTGCCGATGATAGAAGTGTGCCTCAATCGGCGAGAAAGTGAGCCAAGATATGCATTCCTCTTGTGGAGGCAACTGTAGTTCATCTGAAACAAGCACTTTGGATGAACGCCACATGATTTGTTTAAAAAACTTGTGTGTAAATTCCATAGCACCCATGTATCTTCTCTGAAATGACAACAAAAGAATGTTGCAACATATAAGGGGTCCATGTATGCTGCTAAGGATAGGTCATAAGTAAAAAGGAAACGGAAAGTGCAGACCTAAAATAGTAGAAGATTTTATTAGCAAGGAATTGACAAATACAGTCGTAACATTTAAAATTCAGGTTTCAAGTACAGTATAGACTAAGCTACCCAAACATTCTAAAGAATTCATGGAGAACAATAGGTTGGGCAAAACAGTATCTGGATTCCCAGTACAGATACATGAATGCAGCATCAATGGAAATGTTCTAAGAATTCTACATAGAAGAAATGCAGATAGAGATCTAATGTACCATTTTATGCATGCAAAGGGTAAACATGAACATAGGACATGACAAAAGCATAAAAGCCTGAAGAGATCCACTCTATTGTTTCTCCCACAATGCACACTGAGATATTCAAGTTACACATGCACCTTACAAACAAGAGGAGGAACCAATTTGCCCAATATGTGAGACAGAGGAGGAAGAAGTTGACCACCTTTTTATGGGCTGCCCATTGGCCCGAAACCTCTAGAATTACTTTGCAAGTCTTTTTAAGGTACCCTGGGTGTTTGATAGAACCTATGTTGGGTCTTTGGAATCATGGGTTATCTCAAGGCTTACTCCAAGGTTAAAACTTGAATGGAACACTATCCCAACAGCTATCCTATGGACCATTTGGAATGAAAGAAACTCCAAAATCTTTGAATGCAAATCAACAGATATGAATGAACTCTTCCAAAAAGCAAAATGGAGACTTTGTGTGTGGCTTCTTTCAAACAAAGAGTTTAGCAGACTTTATCATCTTGGGAGGAATGTATGAAGGGGTTCAAGAGGAAAATGAAGCTCAAAGAACAATGGAGACCTTCAGAACAGAATGTCATGAAATTCAATATAGATGGGGCAGCAAGAGGGAGGCCGGGGCCTGCTAAGATAGGCGAAATGTTTAGGAATCATGAGGGGACCACATCCATTATGTTCAATGAGTCTGTGGGAACTAGACTCCAATGAGGCGTAAATCCTTAGGAATGCTTAGGAATCATGAGGGGACCACATCCATTGTGTTCAATGAGTCGGTGGGAACTAGAGACTCCAATGAGGCAGAAATCCTTAGCATTAAGAGAGCTTTGAATATCTGGAATATGTATGGGCAAGTTAAACTTATTATTGACGGAGATTCGGCAAATGCAATTAAGTGGGCAAAGGGTTAAAGAAGTCTGCCATGGAAATTGATCACCATGGTTAGGGAGGTTAAGGAGTTGGCTTTAGGGAGGGATGTATCCTTTGTCAAAATCATTAGAACAGCGAATGGAATGGCATATTATTTTGCCAAGTTTGGAGCCACCGACCTTTATTTTGAAGTTTTCCTCCTATGAGTTTGGAGAACTTCTTGCTTGAACTTTTATTGTATTTTCAAATTTTTCTTCTTGTTCTTGCTTTTCCTCTTCTTGTTTGGGTCTAATTCATTTAGACCCTTTCTTTCTTTTCATCTTTGTAGTTTGTACTCTTCTCTTTTTAATATAATTTTATTGGTTACTGGTCAAAAAAATAAATACATAAACTAACTGGGCCCACATGTGATGGGTCCACCGTGTCCTATATCAATCCCCCGGTCTTAAAAAAGAACTCATCCTCGAGTTAAATTCAAGCAAAATAACTGCAACGTTGCCATAGCAAGGGAGACAGTCGCAAGATACCAAACAGAGGTGAAGAGCAATTCCGAAGATGCGAATGGCGAAGCTTGTAACAGCACAACTTGCAACACACAGAAGATGAGAGTTATCTACCTTTGGGACAACTGAAGCAATAAATGCACAAGGGCGAGGCCAAATCAATCCGTACAAGGCGTCTTCAAATTGTACCTGAGGGATGACATAGTCTTGATGGATGGGAAGGATAGCACGAGGTGCCAAAGATAGGACAGGAAGCGGGCAAGATAATGTACGAATTACTATGGAGAGAATCGAAATCTGATTTTGGTACGGGAGAGGGTTGGGTAATCGGTCGTGGTACCCGTGGTGGTGGTTGCGGTGGTGGTGGTTGTGGTGGTGGTTGTGGGGGTGTTGGTGGTGGAGGTTGAGGTGGAGGGGTCTGGTGGACTTGCTTTGAATGCTCCGAGTTTTCGTTCACCTCCTTCGTGTCTCTGTCTCTTTTGTCGTGCAATATTTCTTTTATTTCTTGCAACAAAATTTAAAAGTCAGATCGCAATTCAGATATAAATTCTTTTTAACTCAGATCTAATCTCAGCTCTAGTTAGATACTCGTGACCACTATGGGTCACAATTGAGTCCATTTGATGCAGCTGGTTGAATCGATTCGGGGTTTGGAAATAACTAGGTGACTCAGGCGAATGGGAACAGAAAGGAACTGAGTGGTAGTTATAGGGCTCATTAAAAGGGTTAAATGGGTATGAGCGAGCTTAGATGAGAAGTAGAGTATGACTGGGTAAATGGTTCAATGGGTGGGTGAGGTTGGGACCAAGGGTAAGACATGGAGATGGGGTTAGTCAAAGTGGGCAATGGTCAAATGGATCCACAAAAGGCAATAGTGACAAGGGGATAGTGGGGAAATAAGGTGGGATTTAATGTGGGGTGAAGGCCACAGTCAAAAGAAATAAGGTTAATATTGTTGGGTGTTGAAATAAAATAAAAGAAGATTGGGAAAAGAGGGAGTTTGGAACGATTGACTAAATGGAGAGAAGGTGCGGCAACATAGGATGGGTAGCGATGGGAGTCAAGCGAGGCAAGAAAGGGAGCGATGGCTAGGCATGCAAAGGGTTGCTGGCGAAAAGGAAGTGGATGGACAGCGGAAGCTTGGACGAGATCTAGGTTTGGGCTGGCTGGCGGAAGGGCAGGTGATAGAAGATGGGTTATGGCTGGGACAGTTGGGTTCAACAATAGCAAGGATGGGTGAAGGCTGGTAGAGGTTGGTTTCCTTTTTTTGTTGTTGTTTGGACTGTCGTTTGGGTTCTGCAATGGGAACAAAGGGCAAGGTTGGAATGGGTTTTTTTTTCGTTTTGTTTTGAAGGGAGGGGTAACCAGACCTGGGACGGTGGAGATGTAGAAGGGCAACAACGGGCGAGGTAGTGGAAGAGATGCAGACGGCAGCAATGCTGGGTTTTAGAAACCTGTCTTTCTTCTTCTTTTTTTTCTTTTTTTTTAATACGATGAACCAAGACCAAGATCATCCCTGATAACGCAGGGACCTATCTCCGAGGATCGTGTCTGTATGACAGAGATAAAGAGAACCTGTTCTGGATACCAATTGATGCGGGATCAATGCTCAACGGCAAAGTGATCCAGCAAAATCTGGAATCCCAAGTCTTCGTCGAGACTGGGAAGGATAGAAACACCTGCACCTATAGCAGGAAGAAGAAAGATAAAAAAAAAGGAAGAGATAAAATAAATTCTAATTTGCATTCATATTCCATCGGTGAGTAGTTGCTCTCTCTACAACTATACTGCTGTATATATAAAAAATCATCCAAGCTAATAATAGCATCCTAATCCTAAACTACTCAGAATACCTATTACATTAGGATATTAATTAAACAGGAAACTAACTAAATATAGAATTCTAATCTAATTAAGAAAGGGGCAGATAAAAAATAACAATAATTAAATTAAATAAACTAACTGGGCCCACGTGTGATGGGTCCAGCCGTGTCCTACATCAAAAAGAACCCCAGAAAATGTGTTGATGATGTCTCCAAGTTATTCAAAGCTACAAAAGGCATAGTGATGTGGGATAGACGCTCATGACAGAACAATCCAGCAAAATCAGGGATCCCAAGTCTTCACCAAGATCGGAAGAAGGGATAAAAGCCTGCAGCTATGACAGGAGAAGAAGAAAGAAAAAGAAAATAGATAAACCAACTTCTGAAATTTTACTTATTCCATCATGAATGAGAGTTGTATTCTCTCAGTTGACTGCATACCCATATATAAAAAACACAAAACAATTCGAATGGGAAGGGAATCCCAAACCAACTAGGACTTACTATCATTATTTGAGACTAACTAGGAAACCGACAAAAATAAAAAACTGCCAAGTTGGAAATAAATAAATAATAAAAATAGAAGTGGGGTCCACACGTGAGTAGTGCTTCCGTGTCCTACTTCACATAGGCTAGTTGGATAGGTTGGAGTAGAAAATGGTAAGTTCTTATGCAATCCTTGGAGCATTGTAACATCACGTGACTAGCCTTATACTACAAATAACGAGGGAAAAAATCATAAGCAAGTACTACCAAAATAACATAAATCAATGTAGTATTAGAACAAATTGATAAGATGAAGTACGAATTATGCATCATCAACTGAAGAAAGCAATATTTATGACAACTGTTCATTAAAAATCATTAAATCTTGCACTTATATTAAAGAATGTGTAAGAAATCACTCTTAAATAAACCCCATTTATGCTTTAGAAGCTAGTGATAACATCCATGGATAGAATTCGTAGAAATGCAATCATGCAAATAGTCCTAATACCTCATACGGATCTCTGATAATATCCACCCACCACCTACGGACATCAAAAGGACTGGCACCAAGGAACCGCAGAAGTCCAAACAAATCATCAAGCCGACGCTGTATGGGAGTTCCAGTGATACACCAGCGATGATGAGCACGTAATCGTAGTGCCATTTCTGTTGCTGCAGCTGTATTACTCTCGACCATTTGAGCCTCATCCAAACAAATGCGCCACCAAAATATTCTTGTAAGGAGAGTTGGAACAACTGGGTACCTAGAAGATCCGATTCAATCTTATAATGGAACATTTAATACCAGAAATATAACATTCAGTTCCAAATTTGTCCCTCATCAAAAACCATAGACTCATTAAAAATAATCATATTCCACGTTAGACATGTTCGATATAGCATGACTTGAATGAAATGCAGATAAAGGCTTAGCAAAGAAAGGAAGCATTTTTTAGTTTTTTTTTGAAAAGTAAGGAAGCATTATTTTTTTGTTTTCTAGAAATGGAAGTGAAGCACTATATCCATCATGACATTAAGACCAAAATCATCTCTCAAAAGGCATTAAGAAAGAAAATCTTCAATCCTATTTAGGGGAGAATTGTCTAATGATTTCGATTCTCTACTAAGGATATGTTTCATTTTCCTATGAAAACTAATTCTCATGCATGTTTGTGTGGAATTGGTCTAGTAGGAAATTAATTTCACACATGGAAGAAGAAACCTCCTTCCACACATTCTTCTTTCCTCATTCCTTGTGGAAAGGTATGAAAAGGGGGAATGTAAAGCATGATTCTACCCCACCATTTGATGCTTTGGCCCAACCGCTCAACCAATCAAATCCTGATACACCAACCAAACCCAACCCAACTAGAACAGAAACTTGACCAAACCCAACTCGACTTCACCGAAACTCAACTCGAAAAACTTGCCCAAACCCAACACAATCACCTGCTATAACCCAAACCTAACCACCATCCTGTCCGAAAAATTGTTCAATCCTGACCCATTTACTAGATGGAATAACCTAATCCAAGCCAACTTAAACAAGTAGAGAGAGAGAGATAAAATTTAGAAACTGACCCAAGACAATCAGCTCTCAATTTGATCATGGAATGGAATGGATAGTGGTGCCTGTTGGTGTTTTACAATGCTTTAGAAGTGATTGAACATAGTACATGTCTATTTTGAAACATGTCCATGGGTCACATATACATTTATGGGCATTAGTAAGGCCACCTGCTCCAAATTTGTGAATGCCATGAAATGCATGTGGTTGGTTTTTGCAACATTGGAGATTTCTCCAACCTTTATTCAACTTTGGAAATTTAGGATTACAAGACTCTTTTGGTCTCATTAGAAGAGATTGAGATAAGTAAATAGGAGGATATCAAAATATGGACATGGTATCCTTCAAGGGAGTTACTTTTAAGGCTTGTATTAAAGTGGTGCTTTCGATGATATGGAGATCTAAAGTGGTGCTGAGGGTTCAAGCTTTCTGTTGGTGTTTGGAGAGAGGGAAGGTGCTAATGAGATGTATTTGAGAAGGGACAAAGATGGTTGGAGGAGGAAGACACGCATTCTATGAGGAGAGAAGGAAGATATCGACCATTCTTTATTGGATGTCCTCTCTCGAGGTGCGGGGACACGCTATCTTTGATGGATTGTTGATGGGTTATGCCAAGGTCAATAAATGTGGCTTTAAGAAACTGGAAGCATGGACCCCCTACAATGGAAGAGGAGGGTTAATATGGTTGGTCATTTTGGCGGCGGTTATTTAGTTCTTCTACAAGGAAAGGAATGCAAGGATTTTAGAAACGAAAGAAGGCAGAAAAGAAGGTGTTTTTAGTGGCATGACTAGATTTTATCAGGAAGGATGCTGACTAGTAAAGTTAAAAGGGTTTTGTACTCAACGATTTTTTATGAAGTAGGAAGGCATGCTTGATTGGCAGGGTGGCTTAAAAAAGGTGACTCGGAATCCACCTCCAGAAGGCTGTCCCAAGTTCAACGTTGATGATGAAGCAAGTGATAAACTAGACCAACAGGGATTGGTGTATTGCACCAGGTGGGATTTGGATGTTCTTTTCAAAAGAGTTGGGTCAAAAGGATTCAAAAGTCGTGGAATTATGGGTGATACATCAGGATTTAAAGAAATGGGGGGAACATGGGGCAAGGGAATTGATGGTGGAGGCAAATTCTAAGAGGATTAGGGTTGCCTTATTTAGAAAGTATTGATAGCTGCTAAACAAAGGGAAATATTTACCTATTTTTGTTTTATTTTCCCTAAATGTCATTGTATATCAATTTATTTGGAATTAATTAATGATGAAAGATAACAGAGAATTTCCTCAAATTATACCTTCAGTCGGAGGTTGGTTTCTCCTCAAGTTGAAACCAAAGTTGGACGCTTGATTTTGCTTCGAAGAAAAATCCCTATCCCCCATTTTCTCCATTTTCTCTATTTTATTTCATTTTTCATTCTTCTTCCATTAAGGTTTATACTATTTAGGTATCAGAGCCGAGTCACCGTTCCTTAAAAAATAAAAAACTCTCTGCGTTCCTGTTCGAGATCGAGAGATTGAAAGCAACCCTTGACAGAGATTGAAAGCAACTTGAATGAATGTAACACTGTAAAGGAAAAAAAAAAATTGCACACTGTAAAGAAAAAAACTGCAAACTGGCAAGTAGTTAGGTCTCAGATAATGAGAAAATGGGCCCACAGGCAAAAAAATGATCAGATAACAAGGACGGAATACTTGCTTAAAAATGGGAATGGTTTAGTGGGGTTCCAAAGGAAACTAACCAAAGCCCAAAAAATGTATGGCTGAGAGGAGATTAGTCTGTCATTTTTTCCAGTTTTAGGAAACAATAGAACAGAAGAAAAGACTGACCTTTATATGTCAAAAACTAATGGAAAAATCACTATAATTTCACCATCAAAGCAAAGCATCAAACTTAATTAGAGATATGTGATGCAAGAACGTGGGCATTGCTATTCAAACTGTCACACAGTTGCAATAACATTGAAGAAGAGGACTGCCACTATAAACTGAAGAAACCGAGAAATCTGAAATGCTCTGCATTCCATGTGAAACTAGAGCATTCTGAGAAAAGTTGAAAACAAAAGAGAAGAGATGGGACAAAGGGAGAGCCAAGTGATTAATTTGAGATTCCCACTCTTGAAATGATTCCATTTTCATATATAGATGCAAGTTTCAACTAAACCCCAAATGTAGGGGGGGCATAAGCCAGGAGTGTCCCACATGGAGAAAAAATGGCCAGGCTGTGGAGCTGGGCATGTTCTCCCATTGTCCCACATTGCCTAGAGCTTGATATGGCTTCCTCCTTCTGGCACAAGGCCTCTTGGGAGCACTCTTTGGGTCTGCTCGCCAGAAACAAAGTCGAACGGGCCCAAAGCGAACAATATTATGCTGAAGGGTCGGGCGTTACAAATAATATCAGAGCACGGTTCAACACTCGAACTGAGGGTGTGGGTGTACAATGTGTGGTCCAGCGGATGGAGCCGAAGAAGGCTCTGTTCTTAAGGGGGTGGATTATGATACCCCGCCACAAAGCAGGGCCCATAAGCCAAGAGCGTCCCACGTGGAGAAAAAATCACTAGGTTGTAGTGCTGGGCATGTTCTCCCATTGTCCCACATTGCCTAGAGCTTCAAAGCGCCTCTGGTATATAAGCTTGTGGCTTCCTCCTACTAGCACAAGGCCTTTTGGGAGCATTCCTTGGGTCTACTCGCCAAAAACAAAGTCGTGCGAGCGTACAATATTGTGCTGGAGGGTCGGAGCGTTACAGTCTCTCCTTTAATGTATCCATAATCCCACTAAACCTTTCAACCTCCACACACACCTAACCTCAATCCTCCACAAACCAACTAAGCCTACCCCAACATTCTTCCCATAACACTATTTTTTATCATCAACCTTATTATTGTGCATGCAAACAGTTGTAATTGGGTAGCAAAGGATAGCTAAGTCTATCGGGTCTAAAAGACTTAAACCCAAGACAAAAGTAACGAAAGAGAGAAATACATCCAAAGAACGAAAATAAAAATACATCCGAATAGCATCCAAAAAGCAAAAATGGAAGACAGTTGCTCCCGTTATCATCCAGTCACTGCCTCAAACATAGAAAACACCTACAGTTGAGGAGTCTACCCCACTCTTAGAAGAAGTCTGCAACTTCATTAGCAGATCTACCGACTAGAGCGAAGGAGATCACATGACCCGAACCCACAACAGTGATCAGATTCCAAGGAAGCCGCTTCAACCCATTAGCCAACCAGATTTCATTTGTTGAGTCCCTTGAATGACTAGTTTCCCTTGCTCGTCTGAGTTCCATATGGTCAAGGCTCTCCTAATGCTAAGAGGTTCTGCCTCCTTTGAGTCTCTTTGCCCTACCGTCTCGAAGACGACCATGGATATTTTGCCGTTATGATCACAAAGAACACCACCTATTCTTGCCAATCCCGGTTTTCCCCTTGCTTGCCCCCATCAACATTGAATTTATAGACGCCTAGCTGTGGACGAGAGCAGATAACGACGGTTTTCATCTTTCTTGGACTTCTACTCAAAATGACCCTCTAAGAAGTTTAAACATCAAAAGTTTTAAAAACTTTCTTTAAAATATTTTTTCTTCTACCAATAGAAGTTTTAAAATCTATTCTCTCTAAGTAAAAATTAAAAATTATTTAATGTATTTTTAATACAATTTATTTTATATTATGATGCTTACATAAGCTCCTTTATGATATTGATGCAGGACAAACTATAGGGTGAGCCTAAATGCCTAAATTTGTTCCCTAAATATTAGGAGGGATGAAAATAATGAACCCTAAGACTAATATAGATTGTAGATGAAAGGATAGGCTCACGCCAAGCTTCACGCCAAAAGGAATCACTCCAAATCACTCGCACAAGGTTTTCGAAAAAATCTCAAACTTTTTCTTTTCATTCAATCGTATATCTCTGCCTCAGAGAGGCTACAAGGCTTTAAAGGCTTTTAACTTACAAAAAATAAAACAAATAACAATTACTAAAAATACCCCAACTAAATAAAGTAAATAAAAAAAATAGAAGCTATGGAAACAAAGCATGGAAAGCACGAAAATAGTATAGAGTAGAGATCGCATGGATATGCTCCGCATCAAACTCCCCATCTGAAAAAAAACTCGACCTCGAGTTCAAACAGATAAGAAGACAAAAATCAACCCACGCACGCATCTTCCCAGTGTGGGTCTTCAAAGTGCAAACACGCGCATGTGAGGTCTTCAAATGTCAACCAGGCAGAACATCATCAGGCCACAATAAGAACACTGGATCAACTCTCCTCCGCCATCGATGGTATACTCGGAAACCAAAGTGAAGGTCACGAGCAACTCTGGGTGTCGACAGCAGAAAAGTGTGAACAGTATACTCCTACGATGAAACAAGGCTCCGATATCTCTCTAGTAGATTCGGAGCAAGTCATTCAGGCTCTCTCGAGGTCAACCAAGTGGCACCAGTCATGGACTTGGTATTCCGCATCATAGGATATAGTTGGTGTCCTTCTGTAGTGATGGAAACATCTTCCTCTACCAGGGTAAATTCTATCTTTTCTCTTCTGGGAAACAAGGAAGGCAAAAAAGGACAGACCGGTGAAGGATGCATAGGTGGGACAAGGTGAGGCAGATGTGGGGTGAGACTAGTGGGTAAAACCACTAGATCATGGACAGATGCATAGAATGCGATCTGAGATGGGTCGGGAATGTCAGGCTGTGGGTTGGGGTCATGCTGATGTGGAGTGAGGCTTGAAGGTGAAGGTGTTGGTTCTGGATTGGGTGTGAGGTCTACCACATTATTATCCACATCAATTTCCTTGGACTCACATTGAGAATCTACAGCAAACTCATATTTTTCATCGCATCCATTAATGTGATTTTTAATTTCAGCGTGCGATTCATGAATATATGGTGCAGATGCATGTACAGACACAAATAGACTAGGTGATACTGACACCGGAATAGGATCTGTGGATGTGGATGGTATGGGGACACACCTAACTTCCTTAACCTGAGTGGGCCACTCACGAGCAAGATGCCCATAGCCTCGGCAATGACAGCAAAATGTCCATAAACCTAACTTGGTTTCCATACGAGTTAAGCAGGCACTTATATCGTCTAAGACCTTGGTCAACGATGTGAAGTCCATATTGGGTTGATACTCTCGACCACTACGTGTGGGCATGCACAGACACACGTGCTAGGGTACCACTACTCGCAGATATAGGACAGATTAAATACAATGACCTAAATCTATATGCAATGAATGAAAGAAATAAGGTGATGCAAGAATTTTCGCTTTTTTTTTTAATTAATTAATTTTTTTTTAAATGCGACCCAAGACCTGGAAAGTTAGGAAACTCTCCTAAACTAGGCTCTGATACCAATTTGATGCAGGACAAACTATAGGGTGACCCTAAATGCCTAAATTTGGTCCTTAAATATTAGGAGGGATGAAAATAATGAACCCTAAGACTAATATGGGTTGTCGATGAAATGATAGCCTCACGCCAAAAGGAATCGCTCCAAAGCACTCGCACAAGGTTTGTGAAAAAATCTCAAACTTTTTCTTTTCATTCAATCCTATATCTCTGCCTCAGAGAGGATACAAGGCTTTATAGACTTTTATCTTACTAAAAATACAACAAATAACAATTACTAAAAATACCCCAACTAAATGAAGTAAATAAAAAAATAGAAACTATGGAAACAAAGCATGGAAAGCACGGAAATAGTATATAGTAGAGATCGCATGGCTATGCACCGCATTAGATATGCTTATAAACATACTCAACTGCCTTTAGTCTCGGTGAAACTAACACTAGGACCTCCATAGTTACAATGACTCTCAGTTCCTATTTCACTTTTTCAACATATTTTACAAATTCTGAAATTTATGTAAAGGTTTTAAATAATAGTTAAATTGACAACATTTTTTCCTTTACTCTAAATCTGTGTAGTGTATATATGGAACTTTTAACCTTTGGTCTTTGAATTTTTGTTTTCATTTCAATTCTATTCTTTACATTTGGATTCTTTTATAAATTGTTCATTCCCACAATTTTCATTCCATTTTTTTAATCTCTTTTTCTTTTTTATCTTTTAATAGCAAATTTACAAAGTTTTTACACCTTTCCATATCATATTAATTTTTTTTTTTTTTTGAAAGATCTTTCTATATCATATTATATTTAGCTTTTTTACATATTATATCATATTTATTTATTTATTTAAATTTATATATTTCTTTTAATTGTTACCCCATGAATAGCACAGGTTATATCTCCCCTCCCCCCCCCGGCCGCACGGCCCCCCGGCCCAATAATATAATAAAATAAATAAAGATAAAGAGGAAAGTAAAAAGTTTTGAAAGGTTTCAATTCAGAATGCTACACACATGGAGCATTTTGTAGTAGTTAAAAATGGGTGTCAAGGAGAAGCATTGAAGTATATATATAGCACATAACAAATTGGTCCTCAAATTTAAATTTTGAACTGCTGATATGAGCACCGCTCATCACTTGGCCACAGAAAGCAGCCCTGATGGCCTATAATATTATTCTCCATAAGTCATAACTGCACGGATTGAAAACTAGCCATCTTGAATGAAATTGATATATAGCTTTTTTTCAAGATGGCAACATGACTCAAGCCTACAACATATGTGGTTACAATTAAATGAATGGCATTGATAACAAGAAGTAAATGAATGTTGAAAAGGCACCTCTTCTGGAATCTCATTATGCGACGATCACCATCATGCCTATCAGAATCATGTGATAGGTCATCTTTCAGTATATCATATGTTGTTAAGACAATGTCAGCACCAGCAAGCTCATCCATATCCATTCTCGAAGTGGTTGATGGGTTTAAGTTCCTTATACCTTCATAAACACAAATTTTGATAGAACCTGGTTTCGTATGGCTATACACACACAAGTCAGCTTCACCAACCAACATTGACATAAAAAACACAAGAATCCAAATCCAGTAACACTGTAACACATTATTCCAAAACAGGATATCTTTACTGCTCAACTGATAAGAATGAGAACTTTACAACACAAGTCTTCATGCTAACAATGATAATTGTACCATGTTAAAAAAGATATGTGAGAGAGAGAGAGAGAGAGAGGAGATGGAATTAGACATCAGAAAAAATATTAGTTCAAGAATCAAGATGTAAATGTTCTCAGATTGGAAGTGTTTCATCTCAAATACAAAGCAAATATAAAACCAACAGTGAACAAAGAAATTCAAACGTTCTCAGATGGGGACACTCGAGGTGCGTTTGTGGAAGGTGGATCATTCATGGCTTGAGGAAGGATAAGAGGGAGGGTGTGTTGATTGGCAGTTTGATGATTACTTATTAGGCAGGATGGAGTTTGGATCCACTTGGAGAAAATGGATAAGGATGTACATGGAGGGATCGTCTTATCAATTCTCATGAATGGTAGGTCGATTGAAAGCATTTATGCTTCTTGAGGTCTTAGGCAGGGAGATCCCCTATCCCCTTTCATCTTTAAAATGATGGCTGAAGCGCTGAGTAGACTGATGAGAAAAGGGAGAGAGTTGGGTATTATTGAGGGTTTGTCGGTGACCCAAAGTGGCCCGATTATCTCGCATCTGCAGTTTCCGGATGACACACTCTTGTTCTATGAGACCTAAAGGGAGGAATTGTTGGGTGAATGCTATCAGGTGGGTGGAAGGAAGCAAAAGACCGCCTAGGACATTTCTATCAGTGTTTGGGGAAAACAGAGCACTATGTTCGTCAATGGATGCTTCCTTCCAGCGAGTAAACTATGGGTGGACAAGGAACATGATTTTGTTGTATTTTGCTAAACAGCATACATTGTATTTCTGGATTGTTTTCTGAGAAGTTGTTGAGGTGTTCCTTGGGTTTTTGTTTTATGGGAATTTCTAAGGGGTTTATTGTCGTGTTTCTTTGTTTTTTAGGTGGCTGGGTATAAGACTTTTATACCTTGTATTTTGTACCTTCTTTTAAAAAAAAAATTTATTTTTGTCGTGATTGCTCAAAAAAAAATGGTGATGCAGACTCTGATAACCTAAGGGACTCTGACACCGGAATGAGATCTACAGGTTCTCTAGGCTTGCAACCATGCATGACTTCAAAGGGACTCATGCCTATAGACTTATTGACAAAATCAACTGGACAACTCAAAGGATGTTCTAGGACAGCACTATCCAAGTCCAGGTCAGATTTCAGAATTTCAAAGGTGAATGATTTAGGAAGAGTAGGCAGAATCATAGGCCCCACATTTTCAAGCTCAAGATTGTTAATGACAGTTGGAATTCCTATGTTTTCTTGTGACACCTCTGAGATTAGAAAAGTTTCCACTTCTGACAACGGTGAAGACATTTCTTCTTTTGGTTCCTCTACTATGGTATTAGCAGGTTCAACAGACATGCTATCTGAAGCGTCTAATGCCTCCACGACTTCCCTCTTTGAAGAGGTATTCTTGGATTGTACAGGGCTAAGTTTTATTCTTTTTCCCTTGCACTCAAAGGAACACGTGTTTGAGTGACCGAACAGTGTCACGTCATGGTCAAACAACCAAGGACGACCCAAAATGATGTGTCCTACGCCCATGGGGATCACATCACAACATACAGTGTCCTTATAGGAGAGGATCTGAATGGGTATGGGATTCCACTGAGTGAAGAGAATTGAAGTGTCGTTGACCACGCAACTCAATGTGGATTAGGATAAGGCTCAAGCTTCAAACCTAATCGAGTAACCGTGTTGGTGGACACGACATTTGCACAACTCCCACTATCCACAATCAATTTGCAAGATTTCTCGCTGCACTTGATGTAGGTGTTGAAAATGGTTGTGCGCCTCCAATCTTCTGACGGTTGGAATCGGACAAAGGCACATCTAACCAATGCAAGAGTTTTTGCCTCGATCTCCTTATCAACTTCGTCATCACTTGGAGGATCTACTCCCTCAAATTGCGCTTCTTCGCCAACTTCATGGCAATCTCTTCAATGGGCAGTTCTCCCAACAAAAGAGCTCGTTCTTGATTCCTGGTCTTGGCGGCATAGTCACGAGCGATATGCCCATAACCCTGACAGTAATAACACTATGGACCACTCCAGGAAGAGCTTGCACCAGAGGCTCCCTTAACACTTGCATCCTTGTTCTTGGATGGAGCGTTGGTGGTTTGTCTGGGTTGACTCACCGTACTCTGCTGAGATCCATGCGGATTGGGCTTGAAATTGGTACCACGGGAGTCAAATTGCCTTGGAGGATTCGGTTTCAAGTACTTCTCGAAATCTTGCACATATTGGCAAGCTTCCTCCAAGGTTCCCACCTGATGCTACATGAGCTCTTGCTAGAATTCAGAACGAAGACCTAGTCTAAACCTAGAGAGGGTTTAGCATGGTTCTTCACCTAACTCGCACCGCATAAAGAACTCATCAAACTTCGCGATGTACTCATCAATGGTCCGGTTACCCTAATGTAGTGAATTCCACTGGTCAATGAGTCTTTGCCTATACTTGAGGCGGATATACTTCTTTAAATATTCTTTCGTCTCATCCCAAGTCAAGTTGAGAGGATCGTCTCCTAGTCTCTGATTTTCTGTTCCACAGTGGTCTAGAAAAGTCGGGCTTGTCCCACCAACTTCATTTTGGTGAAAAGAACCCTACGAGCTTCCAACATGTCATGCCACCATGGATCCAAATCTCGGCCGATATACATTGTATCAACCGTATGAATCAACTCTCAGCCGATATCACCGAGATTTGGACCGAATTATCGGTCTTGATATCAGCCGAGATTCAATAGTATCGGTAATATTGCCTAATATTTTTTTTTTTTTGCGAAAAATGGTAATGGTGTTAGCTTTTATTTGCCAAAAATAATATCGGTAGTACTGCCTATTATTTACGTGCAACTCAACTTTGAATTACCTGTTATTCCTTGATTTCCTCCCACCGTTGGTGACAACTTACAGATAAGTATTTCCATATTTTATCACACAATTTAATTGGAAATTGTACATATGGTAAGGCCATTGGTTTTTATACGGTAAGCAGAACTATAAAGTGTTTATATGGTAATAACTTTTATCATTTAAATTCAAACACCTTTAAAAACGCCTCTAAACGGTAAAACGTGTTTGACCTTAACAAAAAAATGCCTATATACGGTAATATTGTTGCATTATTTCCTTCTTATAAAATTATTATTATATATAATTAGGTGACATAAGTAAAGAAATATATGGGTAGAGTGTGGATATAATTTCAAGTTTATTGAATCATCCCACCTCATCAAATAGAAATATAATTTTATATATATTCTATTCATAATTTAAACAATACTTCTAGCCTCTCAATTTTTTTTATTCTTATACCTTTTTTATCTCATTAAACTATTCATTGGAAATTATTTCTATAATTTTTTCTCATTCATCTACTTTTTTTGTAATTTTTCACCATTTTATTACTAATTATATAAATTCACGATATTGTACCTTCAAAATTATATTAGAAGATGTACATGTCTGATATTTTATGAAAAAATTACATATTCAATGAGCACATAATTATCTGTATTTTCTGTAATTTTTTTAAAAATTTTTCAAAAAATAAAAAAAAATAAAAAAAAAACGCTATGGAGAGAGAAACTATTCGGCCGAATTTTTGACCCCTGCATGCCACCCAAAGTAGTAGTCCATGTCCGACAACCAATATATGAAAACCTTAGGATCTAGACGTCCATCAAAGCTAGGGGCTTCTATACGAACGTTCTTCAAAACACGTTCATCATTGTTGTTGGGTTCCCGATGCCTAGGTGGCTGGTACCTAACACGATCGACTCTTTGAACCACACAGCCTTCATTCCTAGGTCTGAGATTCCTATCGTCTTCATGAATTGATTCATTGTCATCGTTCCTAGGGGTTTCTAGGACTTCAACTCTAGTCCTAATGGCGGCCAAATCATTACGGATTCCCTCTAATTGGGCAGCAAACTGGGCAGTCAACTGGGCGATTGCCTGATTAAACCGGGGGTGGTGGGGGGTGGTGGAGGGTTGTTCTCCTGACATTTTGCTAGATGGTTCGGACCATTTCTGATAGGTGACTCCACTCCTAGTTGTCATGCACAGATACACGCACTAGTATTCATCTAGACTCACTAATATAGGGATAGACTCTTGATATTTTATGACCTAATTCTATATGCAATGAATGTAATGATGTAAAAAAAAAATCTTTAAATAATAAAAAATGTAATTTTTTTATAACCCAAGACCGTGGATGTTTAAAGAAACAACCCGACCTTGCAACTGATACCAAATTTGATGCAAGACAGGGGATAGAGTAACCCTAAATGCCTAATGAAATTATGAGATGACTAAATTGATGAACTAAATCTAATATGGGGCTGAAATTAGTCAATTAATCAATATGGAGAAATTAAATAATATAAATAAGCTACAAACAATCATGGGAGTCTCGGAAATTTAATGTAAACAAGCCTAGTTACCAAACATGGCGGGATCCCTCAAAACAAAGGAAATTGTTAATTCCCACAAATGTATTAGATCTATCACCGAAAGGGAATTAGTTCATGGTATTTGACAATAATAAGTGGCTTTCTTATGATATCCAGGCAGAATATGGGGGTAAAGGGATTAAAAATGGCACAAGGAATTAAAGAAAAGATAAAGGTTAAGGACATATGGGGCCCAAGGGGGTCACAACGTATAAGGGGCTTACAAGGGACGGACGACTTGAGCAGGGGTTCTAAGCTTATTAACGGAAGAAAGGGGAGGGAGTAAGGGGGTCAGGAAAAGGAGTATTGGGGTTTCGTGTGGCCGCGGCAGAGAGGGAGGCCTGGCAATAACAACAGTAATGGCTAGGGAAGGAGGCGACAAAGGGAAGGAGGGTTTGGGAGGGAAACGACTGCAGTGGGAGGGTTTTTAAGGGTCACGGAAATCACAAATAAGGGTCACGGCTGCAAGGGTTAAGTTCTGGTAACGGCAGAAAAGGGATGGAAGTTTTGGAGCAGCGGCAAAGCCTGCGGTTTGGCTCCAGATGGCCAAAAGAAAAGAAAAGGGAAGAAGAAAATAGAGAAGAGGAAAAAGAAGAGGCACTGGGAAGAAAAAGCTTCACAATCCCTTCGATTCCACCAAGGCTTGGATTCCACCAAGACTACCGTCACACGCAGATGTTTGCGAAAATTCTCACAAATTTATTTCATTCATTCGGTATCTTGCCTCAAAGAGGCTCCAACTTATAAAAAACAAAACAATTACTAAACTACCTTTCCTCTAAAAATAAACTAAACACATACTAAAAAAATAACATGGAAGCAAAGGTATGGATGATGCGCCGCATCACCATCACTACACATCCTACCCCACATCTCATTAGGATTTGAAATTGAGATAACTCTCGAAAATATTTAGAAAGTATAATTTCCCATATGGTTTTAATAAGGTATTTAGAAGATAATTTCCCATATGGTTTTAATTAAGTATCTCACAGCATATTCAATCAATTAGAAAAAATAATAAAAGCATGAAAATGGGCCTACCGAATGATTTCAGCATGCCATTGTGGTAGGATAGGAGCAGGGCAGACAATAAGAGTTGCACCACTAGTTATTGTGGAGTCAGTGGCTTGGATAAGTTCAGAGCATGATGAACATATATAATTTCCATCCATTACAACTAAACTGGTAGCACTTCTCTTTTTTAAGCGATTATGTGGCTTAACATCTTGAACCATTTTGCAGCCTTTTCTCCTGGAAGCTCTTTTGAATTCTGAAGACCTCCCTCTAGGTGAGTAGCCAACACAATCTGCATGTTGCCAAGCATCACAAACATCGCATTGTACCCATAACCCTTTGTACTTGGGGCTTTCAGTCAAAGCACCACAGACACACTCAACACGTTCTCGTTTCAACCTTTTCATATTGGTTCCAGGTCTCCCAATATCTCTCCCCTCATCATCAGTGAGAACAACATTGTCTCGTGATAATTTACGATGAACAAAGATGCAAGCAAGCAGCTCAACAGTTTTTCCAAGACCCATTTCATCTGCA
This sequence comes from Chimonanthus salicifolius, assembly GCA_013350335.1. Classification (NCBI taxonomy): domain Eukaryota; kingdom Viridiplantae; phylum Streptophyta; class Magnoliopsida; order Laurales; family Calycanthaceae; genus Chimonanthus; species Chimonanthus salicifolius. Next base: position 53,178,154 of record CM023533.1, on the reverse strand, counting down.
GTCAAGAAATCAAGTTATAAAATAAAAACTAAAAAGACTACATACACCAAAGCACAAATAAACACCAAAGCACAAATAAAGCATAGGTGAGACACCAGCACACCACGGATGTGGTAAACACATGAACCATATATATACATAAGATAATGTCAGACTTGAAATGATACAGATATCTGACCTATTCATAAGTAACAACAATAATAGGCTAGAAGCATGAAATAGTTCATGCTCATTAAGACATTAATCAATACAAGTAACACGGATGCTTACCAGCGAGAATCCCACCAGAAACATAGGATAAGGAGGATTCTGGTTGCAATGAAACATTTCCGCTGAAACGAGATGCAGACAAATGAATAAATGAGATAAGAGAAACAGAGTGAGATAATTAACAGAAGAATATGTGTCGCATTAATAATAAATCCAGCAATCAGCCTATATCTAGTACAAACTTCATCCTGGATTCCAAATGACGCCTTATACCTGGGAATAATGAAAGAAACTACATATGGAAAGAGACTAAAAACAATTCCACATGTATCACTAGAAGAAGGAAAGCAAGAAGAGAGACAAAAGCAAGAGTTTTTTTCACTAAGCATTGGCGTAAAATGGCCTTCACTATATAACTCACTTCTTGCAAAAGTTTTAACATTGTCCTTCAAGATAGGCATGAGGCATTGGTATCTAGGTCAAGCACAGTGTATTGCCCAAGGCTTAGTTTCAAGATCTGGGCTAGGAAGGCCGAACCTATCCTGACCTCAGCCCACTGATAGTCCTCTTTGGTATACTTGTAGAGTTCTGTTGCCAAGATAAAAGAATTTGTAGACCACAGTCAACTATCCAACGGATTTCATGTGGCTATAAAACAAAACAAGTACCATTTTCAATATTAAAGACTCAAATTCCACCACCGTTGTGCCATGAATAATTTCTGCAGTGCAGCATGAAGGAAAGCTATTTACTGAACAGAATGAGGTTCACAGTTCTGTTTGAACATCAGATTATTTAGTTGTATAACCGATGTCTGAAAAGATACTAATATTTAAATAATCAAAAAAAAAAACTCTTGCCTGAATGGATTGTAGAACATTTGTGAATGCATGTCAAGGAAATCCACAGGTACACAAATAGGATTAATAAACTGATTTTGCCTCCTATAAACTGGAGCTTTGAAAGTTCCTTTCTCTCGCTGAACCATCCAACAAGCTGCACGACGTTGGTATGGTCTTAGCTGTGGAAGCAAGTCAGGAATTTCATCTTCAAGCATTGGCTCTCCTCTGTCAGAAAGAAATTACAAATCATAGGATAAAGAGCACTGAAAACTACTGTTCCCAACAAATGCAAACAAAATGACAATAACTAAACTTGTTCATCAACTTAGAACCGTTGACTATGGCTTGTAATGGCATACCATGTCCAATATTCAGATTTATAATAAAGCTGCCTCAAGGCAACAGCCAAAAAGTAGTTCTTTCTAAGAGAGAATACTCAGTATAACAGTCAAGAACATCTAACTATATAGTGTTTGCTCAGGTTAAGTGATGACAATGCTGAGCTAGAAGGAGTTCAGATATCCAAATTGGCAACATTATGGGATCCCTACAGTAAGCAGCCCATGGATATCCAGTCACCAAGTAACAAAACCCCAGCCATAAAATTGTGGGCCTTTCTCTCTAAGAAACTGCAAACTGCAATTGAGAAGCAATTAACAGACTAAAACTCACTTAGATGGCTTTATGGCTTCATAGAATCCTGCAGCATCAAATCTGACATGTTTCCCTGAACCAAAGACAACTGTTTCAGAGTATTTATTGACTTCCTCAATCTTTGGTTTGCTAATTCCATATTTAGCCTCCTGGGCTGTAACTTCTGGCCGCAACCAGGCCATGACATTTATCATACTCTTTTTCCATGGTTGCCTGGTGTTTTCAGAGAGTGACTCACAAGCATCAAAAGCAGCTTCCAGTATCTCTACCCTCAATCTAAAAGACGGAAAACTTTCTGAAACCCAAAACCCTGAAACTGGCCTCAACATAAGAAGCTTCTGAGACACCAAGTGAACAAGCCCAGAGACACCCTCATCAGTTCCATCGAAATTCCCTGAAAACATTACATCCAGTGTCTCTGTATCCTCCATATCATGGGCTCTGAGAACTATGAACTCTAAAAAAATATTATCTGCAGATATCACAGGCCAATGGCCTAACCTAAAAGACTGTTCCTCCAATGTATGCATTTTAAGACGAAGAGAAATTTTCGATTCTCGATAACAATCCTCTAACAATTTATAATCAGAAAATCCATTTGCAAATCTGATGTTCGTGAGAAGCACTTCAGCAATGTCCAAATGCCTATCCACATCCCATTGAGTACTGTTGATTTCAACAAAAAATGGTTTTCCGCTATATACTTCTTTCCTGCCACTGTCATCAATGGGTTCTGAACGTTCAATATTTTCTGTCTTTCTTCCTGCATCAGTATTATCAGGGGCACTCAAATTTCCAATTATACCCCCTGACCTATTTGGACGGCTTTGCTTCCTTCTACCCATTGCTGCAAATGAAGAACATACTATAAGGTTCAAAAATCAAATGGTATCTCCAGTTCAAAAAATGTTTGAAAGTATAAAATCTGAAGCACAAGTTCCTAATTCAAGTATCAAACTAATCAGTCTTCAGACTTCAATGCATCATCTGATAGCATGATGTCCACAGTAATATCTCAATCTGAAGAAAACACAAATTCAGTAATACATACCAAAATAAAGCAAGGTTCAAGTTGAAACTGCTAACCATCCACTCCAAAAGCAGTTGAAAGGGCACAGAAAACTAGAACTGCAGTGAACAATATTTAGTTCTACCTGATGTTTTTACAAGGAAACTGAAACACATTGGATACAGATTTGGTAGAGAATCATATGCTCTGTTGAGAATCCTCAGGACATTAGGACTTATTATTATAAGTAATGTTCAAAAGTGCTTGACAAATGGCACAAGGTTGCCAACACGAAAGTATTGTTATGTATCATATAGTTGTGTAATTAAGGGATAAAGTGTAGAGTAGAAAACTAAACATATAAAAACCCAAAAAGGAGGAACTAAAATTTAAAACTACAGTCCGAACCAGCCATAAAATACTTCATAACATGTCAAAGTTGTAGGGAAGCATACACAAATCATTCAAACTATAACTACGATCTTCAATGGCCAACTCAATGCATGCTCAAACTGGGCTGGCCAACCTTAAATAGATGAGCGAACCTAACATGATTAATATTTTACCCAACTTGACCTGTACCCAATCTAAGCATATAATATGGTAACCGAGTAACCTATCTAGTGGATCTAATTTTAAGACAATATATTACAGCCAAAACATTACCATTACTAAAAATGATAAAAATAGCTTAATTTCTTTTGAATCTAAAACATCTAACTATAATTGTTGTCCTACACTAGTAGACAATTTATATCAATATGACATTGGATAGGTAGCATGTACGTGTTGAACATAGGTGGGACCCACAACTGAACAAGATCAGGGCATTCACATGGGGCACATTTTAGGGAAAAAAATATATTTACATGAAAGCTTCCCACACTAGAAGATGCTTAGCTTACAAATTTACATGAGGGGGAAGGGGGGGGGAAATGATCAACAAAAACTAATTAATGAAAAAATTAAATGAAAATTAATAGATTTTCCAAACAGAATCCAAAAACCTCAAATAAGTAAATTTTCACTGATGACGTCCGTAACAGATGAATAACTGAAACGACAAGTCTGAAGGCCATCACACAAAGAAAAGCAAACAATCTTTTCTCGAAATTCCATACAAATGCAACAAAACAAGAAGTGGGTCTGCGCTATTCAGTTTCTAAGAAACTTCCAAAACGCAACGCGATATGAAATTAAATGCCCGAACCCAAAAGCTTCAGAAACCCATACGTGACATTGTCCAAATTACAGCGAAAGATTATGACTGTTTGGAAAAAAAAATTCAAAACCGAGTAGAAATCCAACAAAGCATGAAAGAAAGATTGGGATTGAATCGAGTTCATGGCAATTGACGGAGAGAGAGAGGAAGAGAGTTTTACATGCATGCTAACCTGACCAGAAAGAAATGGAATGACTTTGAAGTTGGGTTCTATTACGTGTTCCAATCCATCGATGAGCGAGCGGAGAGAGGGAGCGACACTAGGGCCTTCCCTACGCTTTTGAGTGCACAGGACTTCGAATATCGGCTGTTGTTTGGTAATTCTAAAGCGAGAAAAGATAGTTCTGTCATTTCAATGATGAAGGTATCAAGCGTAAAGCATAACGCTCCTCTTTCTCCGTTTGTTAAATGAAAGCGGTTTATGAAGATAATTAGAAATATGATTTAAAAATTATATTTATTTTTTAATAGAATAGAATAGAATATTTATTAATAAATAAATAGATTTTTCTCTATCACTAAGTGATGCAGCCATCAAATCCGACAAAGACTCGATTGAAGATGCGTGGTTCAATTAGAATTGATGGAAGAAAGTGAAGGTCTCAAATGCAACCTGATGAACCTAATTATATCATATTGGAAGCTCATTTGAGCAAGTTATGGGCAAGAGCTCATTTAGAACTGTTTTGAACATCCAAAGCCCATGAAATGAAGCCCATTGACAGAGTGGAAGTAACGATGCAACCCAATTTAGTAGATCATTAGGGCAGGTAGATTAATTTAAACGGCTAGATAGTAAATTTCTAATTTGTCTGTTATTTGTTGAATAAATTTGGTGAAAAATAAATTTTGGAAAATACACCTGGAAAATTAAAAAATGGTTTCCCTCTCCTCAAGTAGAAATTTGTATTTTATCCGCCTTTGAATTAAATAAATTTCAAATTTATTGGAAATTTATTTTGAGATACAAAAAATTATTATATTGTAGTTTTGGCAATTGATCCCCTAAATTTTGAAATTTCCCATTTTAATTGAGTTTTATAAATTTGAATGTAGTGGGAGTAATTGAAATTAAAATACTCAATTTGAAAACAAAAATTCAATTTTTGAAGTATATGGAAAATTTAATTGGGTGGAAATTTAATTGATTGTGTGATGTTCGTGACATTTGATTTTCAAGCACACTACAAAATTTTAGAATTGACTAGTGAACCCCTTTCTGCACATTAAGTTTGATATTTAGAAAAATAAGTTTAGAGAATTTGAATAAAAGTGCAAAGTTCTAAATTGTCAAAATAATTGGATGCCAAAATAAAATAAATTATTTGGGCTATGTTAATTCAAATTTTTTTTGATCTTGGGACCCACATGGTTTGGTGAATTTATCTCTACTGCCCTTTGTACACGTTGGAAATTGTTGATCCCATTCCACACAATTTTTTTTGTTAACAATTACAATTCCATTCATTTTCGAAAAATTGGAGTCTTCATCTCTAGACTTACACGTTTTCTATTTATGGAGAGGGCAAGTTTCGAAGCCCTATGGCCAAAGGTCCTATTCGAATTTGGCATTCTAAATTGGTTGAGATTTTTAGATAAAAATAACACTCCTTTGTTCACTAACAAAATACGTTGGATGCCTTGCACAATTCACCTTGAGCGCATGGAGTAGAGGAAAGATGGGTAAATTCCATTTTTTTATCTCAAAAACCAATTTTAGAAAATCTAAACTTAGCAAGGAAGCTAAGTTGGAAACTACTATAACCTCCTATTGCTTGGTCTAATCCCTACCTAAATTTTGGAGACTTGGCCGACTCCTCCTGCTTAAAACAAATACCCATGCGCCTATCCTATTAGACACCCATCGAGTTTTGCAAACTTCTTCAAGGGTTGATCGATTCTTCTCAAGTCTTCTACTTTCTCTTCCATCTTCAAGATATGGTTATTCTTTTTCCTCAAGTTTAATTCCGATGTTCTTCCTCTTCTTTTCTCTTCTCTCCTCTAAAAAATTCAAACCTACCGTTGCTGAGGAATTTTGTGAGAAATTCGAACAAAGGGAGAGAGAGAAAAACCAATTTTGAGAGACTGTTTTGATTCTTCTCCTTCTTTGTAACTTTACCATTGATTTAGAACTGCCATGTTCGACCATGAATAATTAGGTTTTGATTTGTAAAAAAATTCTATACCATAGGTTTGACTCAGAGAAATGGTAATTCTGTGGAAAGTTGCAAAACTCGAATTTCAAACCTAGACTTGATCTTTTTGCGCGCTCTCGCAAGAAAAATCATAACTAAGGGTTCCTGAACCCCTTTTTCAATGAAATTTATATTTATGGAAACTAGACAGAGAGATTTATCCACAATATAAATTTGGGAGCTATTGAGTGAGTATTTATATCTCAAATTGGGAGCTATTGAGTGAGTATTTATATCTCAAATCAGGTCTAAAAGATAGACCAAATTTTTAGTCTAAGTCTATAAGACAATACTGCAGTGGTTCACCATATATTTTTTATCTAGACTTGTAGCCCTAATTTTGATGTGAAATTTGGTGGGTGAAAAATCTAATAAAGAGACCTACCTGTGGTAAAAATTTGAGAACCATTGAGTAATAATTGATACCCGAAATTCGGTCCGTAAGATAGACAAAATTTCTGGTTGGGATTTGTAGCCCAGTTTTACAACAGTCCCTTAAGTAATTCATAACTTGGTCTATAGGTATCAAAACGATGCAAAATTTATATCTCTCTTAAGAATAAAAAGTGTATTGTCTCCAATAAAAAATTTAGGAGGAAATAAATCAATTTGATGGGTTAAATTAGGTCTGCAAACAAAAATCTCATTTAAGCACGGCAGTCTGAATGGTAGTGTAACAGTTGGATTAAAATGGTTATAACTCGGACTAAGAAGCTTTGTTTGGGCCAAATAAAATATTTTAGGAATCTTCATTCAGAGACCTATCTACTATAAAAATATGGGACCCTAATAAAATTTGTGTTGTTCCTAGAAAATTTTGCAAGAAAGACTGATTTTTGCACTGTTCTGTATTCCTTAAAATTTAGACAAATTGTGGAAAACTTGGTGTTTTGGGTCCGTAATTATTGGGACAGAACCCTATTAGTCTAACTGACACATCTAATTTTGATGGTTTGAATAATTTATTTTAAGTGGTTTGGAACTCAAAACAAACTGCAGCAAGTTTGAGACTTGAAGCTAGCAGGTAAAAGCTTGGATTTTGATGTTGTGTGCCTTGCAAATCTTGGGTGAGGAAAGAAATTCCGATACATGTTGTTTCTTTGTTTGTTAATCCTTGTGAGGAAAATGATTACCCTACATGTTAATTGCTTATTGAAAAGTGAATGTTTGGATTGGCTGCTAGAGTTAGGGTTTAATAAAAGACTGAGACTTATTTATTTAATGGGTAAGTTTCCGATGCAAGCTCACGTAGTGTAAGGGAAATATCATATTTTAGGCTAAATGTTAAAGGATGTGAGCACCTCAGGCCACCTAGATATTTTGTTGATTACTCATTTACTTTGTTGAAAAACCCAATCTAAGTATTCTAGAATTGATTTTGATTTATGGAATTTTCGGTTGTATGTGTTGGAGAATTATTCATGCTTGAGATTATGTGAAATTTGGTGTGTATCATATTGAGTCTGTGGGGCTGATTTGCATGAATATTTTGTATGGATGCCTTAATTGAACATTCATGTGTAGTTGAATTTGTTATTTGTTGAGAACATGCTATATAGAATTGGAATTTTTCTATATTATGAGCATGTATTTGATATTGTTGAATGCATGTCATGGCATTCATGCATGAGATAAATTGTTGTGTTTTCATGCATGAGCATCCACTTTTGGGTGGGTGGTGAGAGTTGATCGTTGGGTCACAACCATTTTGATGCAGTTTTGTGTGGGGGTCTCCAACCATGTTTGTGCAAATTCTTGTGTGGGCCTTTGATTGTTATTGTTGCCCTTTGTGGGAGGTCTTGACCTTGGAACACATCCTTTAGGGTCTTCGAACTGGGGGATTGTGATTCCTGTAACACATCTTTTAGGGTCTTCAGATTGGGAGATTGTGCTTTGTCATTGATAGGTTTGATTATATGTGACCTTTGGAGCACAACCTTTAGGGTCTTTGGACTAGGAAATTGTGATTCGCCATTGATTGGTCATGTGCACATGTGCTATGTTATTCGAATTGTTGTTGACATGCATGGGATTGGGACATGCATCATATTAGTACATTGTTGCATATCATGCATTCTATATTGCATAACTTGATTTGACTTGGGATGAACTTTAAATGCCTAGATATATTGAAGTTATCTATTTAGAACATTGTATGATTTGTTTTCTTCAGTAGGCATGGACCTCATTCCCTTATTTTAGGAAATCCATTGGAGATAGAATCTGGTGGGGTTCAAAGGAAGACTCAAGAAATTCTTTGAGTGACTAGATTGGAAGCTTAGTTATTTATGAAGTTTTTGGACCTTTCATTTGAGATTTAGTTTATGTAAGACACAATAAATGACAATTTGAATTTGGATTTAGGTAGATTTTAAGTATTTGATTTTACCTTGGTGGCTAGATGAAGCCTTTGAATTTAATTTTGTTGGAGTTTGGTTATTTTGTGGCTTCTTAGTTATGGGGTATGTGAATGTTGAGATTAATATACTTATACCTTAGTTTTGTGTGAATTGATACCCTAACACATCTATACCATGCTAAACAAAGAATCTAGCATGGGAAGGTATGTCTTGGACCATGGTAAATTGTTATTGAATTGCCTTTTGCAACTTTTTTTAAACATTGATGGCCACGTGAATATGTAATACCTTGACCCTAAATTAAGCTTGATTGTGTGATTATGAGATCATTTCTCTCTTGCACCTTCTTTCATAGGTATATCTTGGTGCATTTGAAAATGTTTTTGCAAGTTTTATTGAATATGGCATAGCATGAGCTTTTACCCTTGTTGCATATTTTGGAATGCCATATTCTTTTCATACTTCATTTCTATGCTTCCTATTGGTATATAAAATGTGAAATGAATGTATGTTTTGTGTGCTCTTGGTTCTCATTCCCATATTCTTGTTATTGGTAAATTTTATGAAGAATGATTTCGGTTCACAAAGCGCCAAGTTTTTTCTACACCTAAGAATGCATTATCAAATGACATCACACATGGGCTATGTTGATTAAATTGGTAAATTAAAAAGCCCAAGGTTATTGGATGGTTTGGATCAAAATTTCAAGTTGGACTTATAAAAGGTATATTGATCCAAAATCCGATCAATTTGTGCAAGTGTTAGTAACTTGATTTGAAATATCAAATGGCACAAATTGGTGTGTGAATGCATTCATTGGCATTCAAAGGTTGATTTGCAAAACTTGTTGTCTTATGAACTTACAAGCATCACAAGCACGCACTCTCCATCCCTCAATTTGCAAATTTTATACGGATGCGGTTATGTTATTTCCATTTGTCTTATAATGCTCTATCGTGGAAACTCATTTTGAACATTGAAAATATGTTTGGAGAAATGTTTAAATAAGGAAAATTATCCTTCTCCAAAAATTGTGTTCCTACACCCATGTTGTGGCTTTCAACTATTAACGGTGAATCTTAATACCAAAAGGATTTTGGTGGTGAAAGACAACATGGTTATGTGGCCCAAATGTTAATGGACTTGGTGCATTAGCTCTCAGAATATAGAGGAAATGAGAGCATGCCTTGGAAAATTTAAGGGAAGAAACAAGACTCCATCTTCCAAGTGCATAATGGATTTCCAAGGATAGGATGCTTGTTCATTCATATAGACTCTTTATTGGTGTATGTTTTTGATGAATGAACATATTTCTTGTTTGATGCAATTGTGTCATATTGATAAATGTTCTTGCATCATCTTATCTGTCATGAACTATGTGCTCTATTGATGTATATTTTATTTAGTTCATGTTGTTGTCACTCATAACCACTTTTCGTGGAGAATTTCTTGTATGAATGATTCTCTCCTCTTTGCATGCATAAGTTGTTTTTCAAAATTGGTATAATCTTTGAAAATGCATGTGCCCCTCCTTCTCCATCTCCAGTCCAACATTTGGGACTTGCTGAAGCACATTGAATTTGGTATTTAGTGCTTAAGTCCCTTTGTCAATTTATGACAAAAATGGGGAGAAATTTTAGAAGCTTTGAATAAGCTTAGAAGGAGAAAGGTTAAAGATCTTAAGGGAGGAGATCTTTAAAGGAGGAAAATCTATGATTAAGGGAGAGATTAATCATTGATTTTAGAGGAATTTAGTCAATTAGTTATGGGGGAGCACTATGTGCTTTGTGGACTAACATTTGAGGGGGAGATCTATGCTTCCACCTTGTTTGCATTGTTTGTGTGTACAGGTATATTGTAAAGAATCACATCAGAGATTGCAAGTAGACCAAGATGAAGAAAACATCTTGAAGCATAGAGTCTAGGTTTTGTCATTTGAATATGTACTTGTAATTGGTGTAATATTTTTATTCAAATGAGTATACTGGGTTGGGTTAAGTCATCGAGTTTATATTCATTAGCTTCTAAGTTTTTGTCATGGAAATTGATAAAGGGGGAGATTGTTAGTGCTCAGGCTTGCCGAGTCACCTATTTGTCAATTTCATGACTTAGGTAAAGCATTGCCTTAGAAGATTGAATCAAGTGCTCAAGATGGAAGATCAAGTTGAGGATTCATCATCACCAGGTGTATGGTAATGACACAAAGGTAATTGGCCATAGATGACTTTAGGTGGAATTTACACCTTAGGATGACCTTGTCTAGGCTTAGTAATCACATATGATAATCTTAATAAACCTAGTGGATGTTTGACATAAAACCAGAGGCAATGGTGTAATATCCCACCCCAAAAAAAGTCCCACATTGCTAGTTGCATTCAAAAATTTCCTGGTATATAAGTGGTGGCCTTCCTCCTTCTAGCATGAGGCCTTTTAGGAGGAACAGTGGATTGGCTCACCAATTGAAAGATGTACGGGCCGTGTGTGAGGCCTAAAGAGGACAATATCATGCTAGCGGGACTGGTCGTTACAAATGGAATTATGCTCAAACCATTGAATTTGCTATCATGACGACACATCGTGTCAACAATTTTTCTTTTCTCCAGTGACAGAGGACGATCAAACGTGGTATCGCGATGCATCGTCCAGGAAATCGATGGTTCTGGTTGGAATGATTTGTCAAGCATGAGTTGTCTCAGGACACGATCAATCGTAAATACGATAAATCATTGAGATAGGGCTGATCAATCGGGCATATGATCTATCGCTGAGAGTCTGGCATGATCAAACACTGTCAAAACAGTTCAGGCTTAGGATGATACAATCGTCTGGCAGTGACCCATCGTGTGGTATATAACATGATACATCGGGCGCACAACCCATCGCTAGATACAGGGTCGAGACATCGTCTCCACTACCCATCGCCCTGGGGTTGGTTGAAGTTTCTTTTGACACACACTGTCAAAACAGGTTAGCCTCAGGCCGATACAATCGCCAACCTACTATCAATCGCCCATGGATGCTCACGATCAATCGCGAGGCACGATCAATCGTGGGTGACCGTTTTCTATCCGTTGGAAAACATTTAATGTGCAATGATCACTTTACAATGACAAATTTGGAGTCACGATCAATTGCCGTTGTAAGTTTGGGAAAATTTATGGTTGCCTATATAAACTCCTTATTTTGGAGAAATGGGTTGGAGCTTTTAACAGAGGAAAATCATAAGGCATTCCCATATATCCCAAGCCTCTCCGAACTCCTCTCTAAACACTACTTGGTGAATCATATAAATCCAATCATCTTGATTGAGATTGAGAGAGAGAGAGAGAGGGAAAGAAAAAACCATCTAAGATATCATTGGCATATCTTAATTCCTAAAACCTCCCAAGAATTGTGATTCCACATACTCGGAGCATCTTCGTCACCGAACGACATCACATTGGGAGATTGAGTCAAGGAGCGCATCATCTACTCAAGAGAGCTTTCAAAAGGAAAGTGCTTCTTAGTGTTTGATTTAATTTTAAATCACCTTCATTGTACAGTGGAGTAGATCAAGGTGATCGAACCACTCTAAGAAATAAAGGGATAAAACGTAGACTGGGGTTAGGTCAAACAATTCAAAACCTTAGGGATTGGTTGAAATTCCCAATCAATTGGATATGTGGAAGTCCTATTCTATTTATGAGGGTGTAATTCTCCACATAGTGTATTGGGATAACCCTTTAGAGGGTGAGTCCAATAGTAGATGTAGCAGAGTTTACTCCGAATCATTATAAATCTGGTCTTATGGTGTTAGAGCTATTTGCGTGATTGTTTTTGTTATTTGAGTACTCTATTGATCACACAACACATCTTCTTGATTAAGGTTGTTAATTCCTCTGCAAACATTTTAATTGATCAAGAAATTTGTAAAGACCACAAAAATCGGTAATTGCCCTATTCATCCTCTTCTAGGGTTAATCTTGAATCGGGTTCTAGCACACTGGGAACTATCACATTCTCTATTCGTGATGGCCTAATTCCCCACATAGTGAATTTGAGATAGCCCAAGGTTGGGTGAGTCCATCAGTAGATGTAGGAGGAATTTACTCCGAACCACTTTACATCTGGTGTATTTGTTTTTGCATGTCTGATTGATTATTAATCTTGTACACTCTTGATTCATACACTTGATTAATCTTATAATTTTGCTGCATATATAGTTGAGCAATCGAGAAATTTTAAAAGGCCATTAAATTTGAAGATTTCCATATTCACCCCCCCCCCCCCCCCCTCTCTCTCGGGTCAATCGTGTTCTATCACCAGGAAGTTTCAATTGGTATCAAAGCTTTGTGCTCTTTGTAAATGATTTAATCATCCGAGTTGATCCAAGCTAGAACATCATGTCTATGGGTGAAAGTCCTGTCATTTCCAAGCCTCCATACTTTGATGGAACAAACAATGCATCATGGAACGCTAAAATGAAAAACTTATTTATTTCCATTGATGGAGCCTTTTGGGAATCGGTAGAGAAAGGGTGGAAGGAACCCATGGAAGAGAAAACTGATGATGAGGCATCTACTTCCAAGACTTTAGTGTCCAAAGAATTTTCCACTTGGACCCCTAATGAAAAAGCAATGTACACCGCTAATGATAGAGCCCTGAATGCTATAAATTGTGTTGTGTCCACCAATGAATACAAAAGAATTATGACATATGAAATTGCATAAGAAGCATGGGATGTTCTTGAGAGAACCCATGAATGTAACTCAATAGTTAAGAGGTCAAGACTTCAAATTCTCCAAAATCAATTTGATATAATCAAGATGCAAGAGAATGAAGTCTTTATGGATTTTTACTCTAAATTGAGTGACATTGTCAACTCAATGTGGTCTCTTGGTGAGAAAATCCCCAAGGATAAGGTGTGCACTAAAATTGCTAGAAATCTTGCAGAAAGATTTAAACCTAAAGTGGTGGCTATGGAGGAACATAGAAATGTCGCACTAATGAGTGTTGATGATTAAGTTGTTCACTCCAAACCTATGAGTTACATTTTGAACAACCAAAGGAGAAAGAAATTGCCTTGAAATATTCCTTGAAAACAGAGAAATCAAAGGAAAAAGAAATAGAATCAGAAATGAATGTGATTCAAGTGAAAAAATGGCATTATTTGCCAAAAAGTTTTTGAAAAAGTTTAACAAAATGAATAAAATGAGGAGATTTAAGAAAGGTGAAACAAGTGAAAAACATTCTAAAAATCATGAACCTCATAGAGAAAAAGATAAGAGAAAGCCCAATGAACAAAGTTGTTTCAATTGCGGTGGCTGAGGACACTTTGCTAATGAATGTCCATTGAAAAAATTGAAAAAGCCATGAATATGACTTATGAAAACACATTTGAATTTGAGAGTGATTTCGACAAAGAAACCCAAGAAAAGGTTGAACCATCCAAGGGTTTCATAGCCTCGATAGTGGGTGATGTTGAAACACCCGAATTGAAACGGGGGATGATGATGAAGATGAAGATCTTCAAGAATCCTACAATGCGTTGTACCTTGAGAGTGAGAAATTGGCTAAAAAACTTGATAAGGTAAAAAGTGAAAATACAAACCTCTCTAGCCAATTTGAAAATTTGAAAAATGAAAAAACTCTCCTCTCTACAAATTTAATAGTCTCCAATGATGAAATCTTAAAATTAAAAGAGAGTGAGAAAGCTTTTCAAGATGAAATAGTGATTCATGGAAATGATGTCGAAAATTTGTGGGACATCAAGAAACAACTTGAAGAGGAAGTAATGTCTTGAATTAAAATAATTGAAAAATCAGAAAGAGAAGTTTCAAGATAAATTTACTCATGGAGAAGAAAAATTGGAAAAATTGCTTAATTTGGTTAAAAGATATGGTGATAGATCAGGACTTGGTTCATGAATGTCAACCAAAGGACCTATAAATCATACGGTGTTTGTTAAAGGAATGGTCTTTCACCCTCCAAAGGGTAAATGTTTTTATTGTTATAAGATTGGGCATTATAAGATGGAATGCAATCTTAGGAAGGACACTTGAATGGTCAAACCTTGAACAACCCACCTAAAGCTAAGGTAAAAATGCACAATCAACCTAATCCGAAGGCTAAAACACACAAACCTCCAAGGAAGGTGGATCAAATGCAAAACTTTTTTTTAAGATAATTGGATGAAGTCTTAAAGGAGTTAAGGAATCCAAGGTTGAGACCTCAAAGATATTATCATAGAAGTGTATGAATCACCAACCTCAACCATTTGGGTAACTAAAAGATAGACCATCACTCATGTGTTGCCTTGGTCTTAGACTCATTTGTATATCTTAAGACCATTGCAATTGAACATCACAAGAGGCCTATGTGAGTTCAAATAGCTGATGTGCTATGACATGAAACATTTTGGAAATTACAAGCTTTGACTATATTCTTCCTAGCTATAGTAGTAATCGTGCTTGGAAACCCATATACTAATGTACATTTGAATTTCAAAGTCCCACATTTCAGTTCCAATGTGTTAAACATAATGCTTGGTTTAAACATGTGAAATGTGTATTGTGTGTTGACTTGTGTTCTTGGTTTTCATATTCAATGTACTTAGTATGCACATGTGAAACTTGAATTGAATGTTTGCAAGATGTTTTTGTGGCATATTTGTTCTTTATCAATATGAATACAACTTGTGTATGCCATGTGTTTTGAAAATCTAAGGTGTAGATGTTTCAAAATGAGAAATGCTTTAAAATGGGAAAATTCAGCTCTGTCATGTCGACACATTGACATAACCGATGTATTGTCGACATCGAGCCATCAACATCGTCGATGTATAGAGCGTGCAAAGAAGGTTAAGTTAAAACCCTTTGCTGTGAAAACCTGTTTCAGTGGAAACAATTTGGATTCTTCTGTGCGATGGTTCCTCTTTTTCCTCCTTACCCCTCGGTTCTCTAGACCCCTCGAGTCGACGTCTCAGATCGATTTCTTCGTTAAACTTGTGGATTTTTGTTCCTCTAGCGTGTGGCACCCATCCTCTCACGGATTTGAGTGATTTCTTTGCTTGGGTAAGATCTAGTTTTTCCCCATTTCATTTTTCATTTGAAATTTGTTTGGGAAATCAAGAAATCATGCCTAGATCAAAGAATCCCGTGTCTTATGAGACTCTTGTGAATGAGGATATTCCGGAAGACACCTCTCCTCCTCCCAAAAGGCCGACAACTCTCTGCGGGAAGAAAGTTGCTCAAAAGCCTAGGGCTTCTACTTTATCTTTTGAGGACACCCCTTATGGAGCTGTACCATTTGAAAGACCTCCTAAACTTAGGGTATCTAGCCTGGATCCTCCTCCCATCCTCAACCACAACCTCAACTAGAAATTGTAGATGAAGAAGATGTGAGAGAGGAAAAAGAAAATATGGGAGAAGAAGGAGATGAGGGAGAAGAAGGAAATGAGGGAGATGAAAGTGATGAGCATGATGATGATGATGATGCTGTCAGGGAGGACCCTCCTGAAACCACTTGTCAGGTATGCCTATTTCAAGGACCTGGACATTGAGAGGAAGAGTTGTGCCGAAGACCTAGATAAGTGTAAAGCTCTACGCCACCTAAAGAGGATGGGTTGGGAAAATATGGTGGATTGGGTGGTAAGATGTATCCCTCACTGGCAATGAGGATGTAATGTTCTATAAAGGATTACCCTTCCAAGAACCACATTAGGATTGAGTTCCAAAATGAAGAGATTGTAATCATCAAACGAGCTTGTCTCGGAGCTCATTGGCATTCCTATTTTCAAGAGAGGATTCATCACTACCCTTCCTAAAAACCAATTCCACTGGAGGAAATGAACAAGTTTACAAGAAAACTCTGTGGAAGGGACGTAGAATTGGCTTAAAGGTGGTGTAGCAACCCGACCCAAATTAGCAAGATTGGACCCAATTAGAATTTTCGGGTGCATTTTTAATCGAGTGTTGTCTCTGTTTGCGTGAATATCTATTTGAAATTGTTTGAATTTAATAATTGATCTAAAAAAATCCAATTTTGACCCAGATTCTAAAAATAACAAGTGTCTATTTTGGAAACTTTCCAAATTTAGAAATTTCATTTATTTGTTATCGGGGTCCGCAGCTGTTTGAAAGATTTATTAGAACATAATTCAAATTTTGATTTTGAATTTCAATTTGGATTTTTTTTTTTTAAATATGTTTTTTGTAGTTCCAAATTATTTTATATTTAGAGAGGTTAAAACATTATTTTGACCAATTGAAGCTCTATGTTGAAACAAAATTTCAATTTCTGTAAAATTCAATTTCTGTTGAATAGAATTTTGTGGGCCACGGTCCCACACAAACTTTCTATTTTTTTAAAAAAAAAGGAAGTTAAAGAAAAAGAGGTGAAATCCCACGCTCCAATTCGTTGGAGAGGAAGAGAGAAAAAAAAATCCAGTTGCTAAAAAACATTGGGAGCAATTATAATTAGCATAGGGAGTATTTTTAGAAAAAAAAAAAAGAGAAAAAGGAAAGGAGGGAAGTATGGTTGACTACCCCTTGTAAATAAAACAAGGGATTTGTGTATTGCATATTGCAATACACGAATTTGAGGCTTTTTGTTTTCTCTCTTTTTTGCACCCGACTTGGAGCATTGGACTTTGGGGATTTTCCGTTGGTTTCTCTCTAGTTTTTGGCTTGGATCTCCATCTTTTCTAAGAGGTATGGTCAGATTTTCCATGAATCTTGTTTAGTTTTCTTGATTTTTCCATCTCTTTTCTCTTTGGTTTTCCCTCTCAAACCTTGATTAGATCTCCATTGTTTTTATTGATGAAATTCGAACATGGAGATGAGAGAAAGAAAAAAAAGGACTGATTTTAGGATTTTAATAAATTGGAAAACAAATTCAAATAATTCGTTTGGAGTTTTAAGGAAAATCGGGTAAACCCATTATGCAGTTCCAATCTGCGCAACTTGAGCTAAAAATTCCATAACTCAGGCATCCGAAAGAATTTTTCGACGAAACCAAGTTCGTTGGAAGACAGACTTCTAGATCTAACGACTTTAGGGTTTTGAATTAATATTAATTTGCAAAGATGCCTCAGATTGGATCTCAAATTTGGACCAAATTTTAGATTGGAATTTTTTGGCAGTTTTACCTTAATTTATTGTTTGATTTTTTTTTATTTTTCTGTTTATCATATTTCTTTGATATTTTTCATGGGTTTAGTATATAAAAAAAATAGATTTTTTTTTGTCAAATTTTAATGAGTTTAAGTACCCCAATTAATTACTGCAAATTGTGCATAATTCAGATTTGCAGTTTGGGGGCAGTTTTGTAGACCCAATTTCCAAAGATCATAACCCGATCTCTGAGTATCAAAACGATGCAAAATTTTATGTCCATTATGATTAGAACAAGGAGACCTATCTCCATTAAAATTCCCAAAAGTAAATCCAAAGTGGCGAAGGGTGAAAATCAGTTTGTAACCCAGATCTCTCAGACAGACTGCAATCTGTTTGGTCACGGGGTTGTCTGGGTAAAATGATCATAACTTGGGATAGGAATGTCACCTTGGGACACACGAGATATCATTGAGATCATAAGTTAGAGATATATCTACTGATGGAATATGGGAATTAATTAGTCAATGCACTGTTTCCAAAAAATTCATTAAGATGATCGAATTCTTCCCTATAGGAATTTCCTGGAAAAGTACGTAAAATTTGAAAAACTTGGATTTTTGAATCTATATTTGCTGGACCAAAACCCTATGATCTTAAGAGATGGAATATTTTAATATAAAATAATAGGGAATGAATTCCTAAGTGGTTTTGGAATTTTTAAATAATTGTAGAGATTTGGATTGAGTGTTGATGACTTAAAGCTTGGATTTTTTTGTGTAATTTTACTTTGCAACTGGAGGTGAGGGATTCAAATACTTTCATGTGTATTGTTATTGCTAAATTCCTATGAGATTATGATTTGTGATTTGTGTGTTGGAATGTATAAATGCTGGGTTTAGAACAAGATGATTGAGATTTATTTGATTTAACGGGTAAAGTCCTGTGAATCTCACAGAATGTATGGGGGAAATTTATTTTTGGCTACGTGTTTAAGTCAGTGAGTGACTCAGTTAGCTTGGACTGGTGTTCGTACCCGTTACCTTGTTGGAAAACCCATGATATGCATTCAAAAGCTGATTTGGAATAGGTTTATGCTATGTTTGGAAATTTGTAGTTTATTGTTGGACCATGTTATGTCATATGTTGTTGAACCTTAATTATTACATAAGTTCTTTTGGAATTATATGTGTTTGGGATTATAATTTAGAATTGTTAATTATTGAGATTTTTTGGTTCGTTATGGCATATTTTTATATTGTTAAATCTTCATATTTATTGGTCATGACATTCATGTATGGATTATTATTGTTATCAGGCATGAGTATCCACATTTTAGGTGGGTACTGGAGATCTGGGCTATGTGCCTTTGTTATTTTGTATTGGTGACTTTTGAGTTAGAGACCAACAGAGGAACATTTGGGACAGATTGTTCCTTGGACTGCTGGGGATCGGTTTGGTCATGCCTTTGGATGTTTCGTTAATGACTAGAGGAGATGAGCCTCTACGACCATCAACTTAAGCTGTCTATGTAAGGACCTGGATTTTTGTATGTAATTTCTCTTTAAATGAATGAAATGAATGATGCGATTTTTGGTCCAAAAATGATATGAAAAAAATGTGGTTGATGTACATATCGACTTTGGTCGATGTATATTATTGTTGTACATATCGACCACAACCTTATGTTGGGAATGCCTAGAGGCTTAAGTCGAGATCTAACAACTGTAGGTGTCCCATCACCCACCTGCCACATCTACCACAGAATTGGAGGACCAAAGGTGACAATCTTCAAGTCCACAACTTTCGTGGCGGTAGTCAGTAGAGCTAGCATTGTAGAACAAGAACTGATGGACTCGGCTAAGTACATAGAAAACAGAAGGAGCAAGAGCAGGGGAAACTCCTATCGACCTCGCAAGAAATTTCGTCCCAACTCCAGTAAGCCTTCAGCTTCTACAACATCTACTAGTGGACATGACCCCAATCATCCTTCAGCCCCAGCACCTATAGGACAGACACCAGGGGTGGCATCACATGTTTTCAGTGTGGACAAACATGACACATGAAGAGAGACTGTCCACAGCTCTGCAAGTCACCACAAACACGGGACTTAGTCAGGACGACCACAGTTACAGATGTCTCGAGCTCAGACTCAGTCAGGACGACCACATCGTCCATTAACTTCAGGAATATTGTATTCGTTAGTCCCCACACCTGAGACAGCAGATCACTCTGTGATCCAAGGTATGGCAGTTATTGGTAGTTCTTATGCAGTAGCATTGTTTGATTCTGGAGCATCGCATTCATTTTTGTTTGGACACATCCCTTGGTTTGTTTTGCGCTTCCATTGACACCTAACTAGCCAATTTCAAATTCAAGTTCGATTATCTGGTTCTGGACATGATAGACTTTGATGTGATATTTGGCATGGATTGGTTGGCCACATTCCAAGCATGTATTGATTGTTATCGCTAGAGGGTAACCTTCTGATCACCAAATGGACAAGGACTTGTAGTCTATGGGAACAAGCTGAAAATTCCAATGTATGGTAGATCTCATGACGAGGTAATACAAGTTTTGCTAAATAGTATCATATTAGGAAAGTCACCTGTACCCACATTGCCTGCAGTAGTGGAAGACTTTGCAAATGTCTTTTCGACAGAACTACCTGGCTTACCCCCAAAGCGGGAGATTTACTTTGAGATTAAATTGCTTCCTGGCGCTGAACCCGTGTCACTCCCCCATTATCGGATGGCACCGGCAGAGATGTCAGGGTTAAAGAAAGAGATTGATGTTCTACTTCGATTGGGATTCATCTGACACAACACTTCATCGTGGGGAGCACCGGCATTGTTTGTAAAAAAGAAAGATGACTCTCTGCAAATGTACATGGATTATAGAATGTTAAACCAGCTCACCATCAAGAACAAATATCCTCTACCCCGAATCGATGACTTGTTTGCTCAACTTAGGGGATCCAGCCATTTTTCTAAGATAGATCTCATGTTAGGGTACTAGCAGATCAAAGTCAAAGACTGAGGATATAGAAAAGATGGCCTTTAGAACTAGTTATGGACTATATGAATATGCGGTGATGCCTTTTGGACTAACAAATGCACCGTTAATGTTTATGGATTTGATGAATCGGATCTTCCGCCCATACTTGGATAAGTTTGTAATTGTTTTCATTGATGACATTCTCATTTACTCCACAAGTATGGAAGAGCATGCAGAACACTTGCGGATTGTACTGAACACTTTGAAAAATAACAAGCAGTTTGCCAAAGCTAGCAAGTGTGAATTTTGGATGTCCGAAGTAAACTTCTTAGGGTATATTGTGACAGCAGAAGGGATAACAGTGGACCCAACAAAGGTAACGGCATTAAGAGATTGGAAAGCTCCAAAGAATGTCACGAAAATGCGAAATTTCCTTGGGTTGGTAGGATATTATCGCAAGTTCATTATGGGCTTCTCAAAGATTGTAGCCCCACTCACACCGATTGACTTAAAAGGGAGTCAAGTTCAAATGGACAAATCTGTGCAACAGAAAGTTTGAAGAGCTAAAAGAAAGATCATAACAGCTCCTACCTTAATCATCCCAGAGCGAGGCAAAAGATATGAAGTGTACTGTGATGTGTCAGGTGAATACTTGGGTGCTCTTTTACCCAAGATACACATGTAGTGGCTTACAGTTCCCGACAATTGAAAATCCACAAGCGGAATTATCCTATCTGTTGATGTTTTAAATTTGTAAATCTCGCAAGCGCACGAACCATCTATAATGATTGAGTGCCAGGTTGAATCCAAAGGAAAATCTCAAAATATATGAATTAAAATTAAATTTGTGTTCCTTTAAAAAGAATTATTTTCAAGAAGTAGAACATTTATATGAGTCATGTATCTAACTTGGAAAATCAGCAAATAAGATGTGTGAATTAATTGTCCTTGAATTAAAATGATGAATTAAATGATAATTTTAATCATAGTCAAAATTACAAATTATAAGATTAAAATACCACATCTCCAATCTTTAATTGAATGAATTTTGAGAGAGAGTGTAAATGCAAAGAATTAAAAGAATAACATGAATTAAAGAATTTAAAAAAAATAAAACATATAAGATTTAGGTTAGAACAAAAATTATACAACAAACAGAGAATCTAACATGATTAAAAGACAAAAAATTAAATTGCAAGAAAATAAATGACTGAAAATAAAAGTGCATTAACGTAAAGTTAGGTTGTTTGGAATAAACCGTTCATCGCCCAAAATGTGTAAACAAATACAAAATCTAGATCTGGAATTCGCATAAAGATCTGAAATGCAATTCATACTCACTAATAAAGAAAGATTCACAACTTTTAATTTAATTAATTAAACGTTAGTAATCAAGATTCAACATTTACAATCAAGATCCAAACTATTGCATTTGCTCATGTTTAATTAAATAAACAAAAGTTGCAAACTTGAAATTAAAAACAAAATAATCACAAAAGAATTCTAGAACTTGGATGTTTCAGGGTTCTAAAGGGATGATTTGTATTTATTTCATGGAAGAATTTAGTACATACACTTACAAATTAAATAAATGAAAAACAACATAAAAATGAAATTTACAACTCTCACTTTGTAAATTCGAATGGTGCTCCTGTTTTCTTGTCTTTTGCTCCAGCCTTGGTCCTCTCAAGCTCCAGGTCAAATTCGAATTTGACCTCTTGGATAATGGGGTATTTATAGGTTTCAAAAGGAAATTGATGGCTTGAATTAAATCAAGGTCTAAGTTGGGAAATCAAAGGACTGGATTGGATTTAATTAGGAATGGGTGATGGAGTGTTAAGTTTGGATTTTAGGGTTTCACAAGGAGGATCACACGAATTTGGTGTGACTTATCTTGGTGGCTAAGTCAAGTTGGAGGGAAGATAGGAGATTTGGTGAAAAAATAGGATTTGGATTGGCAATGGGAAATTCGAATTTGGCTATGCGGGATTAGGGTTTTTGCAATGAGATGATGAATGAATGGATGAGATTTGAAGATGGGATGATTGAATGGTGGAGATGGAAGGTAGTGATGTGGAGAGTTGACTTCATGAAATTCAAATGGAGGGATGGAGTTGTGCAAAATCGTGTATGACATGGAAGATTGGGATGATGAGATGTATTGGAATCTTAGGAGTGTATCTAGATCGTTTTTGGTCTAAGTGCATGGAGAGGTTTTAGATAACAAAAATCATGGGGATGATGATGTGTAAAATGCGCATGGAGGCTAGCTTAAGGTTCAAGATGTGTGAACTTAGGGTTTAATGAGTGGATGGCTAAGATTAAATGGGGTTAAGATCTAATAGTTCTAAGGTATTTGGGTAGAAATAATTATAGGAAGTGGGTGATGGTTGATGGAGGGTTTGGATTCAAAGGTTGATCCTAGGTGATTAATGGAATGTATGACCTAAATTTAAGATGATGTCTGTATGTGATGGATGGATGTGGAGGCTCTAGGGTTTCTAAGAGATGAATGAAGGGATGTGATTAGATGACCTAATATCTAATGGTTAAGATGGTTAATGCATGAAATGAATGTATGGATTAGTGTGTGATACATGGATGGATACTAATCTAAGGTTAAGATGATCATGATGACGATGGATGACCTAGATCCAATGATAGATGAATGGATGGGTTAGATTTAATGGTGGATCTACAGTTTGGCCTAATTGAGTATGTGAGATAGAAGGTTAAGATCTAAGATAGAAGTTGGATGGTGTGGATGTGAAGTTGGGTTATGGGTTTTTGGTTATGGATACATGGGTTGGACTTAGGTGAATTTGAATGTGGATCCATAGAGTTCATTGGACTTGGGCTTTGGATTTGGATCTAAACCTCAACTCAGGCCCATTTGAATTGGATTTGAGAGCTTGGGCCTTAGTTGGACTGAGCTTGCACATTGGCCTGGTCCAATGTTAGAATGTGTATGGACTTGTATGTGGCTTGACCCATTGAAGCTTTGTGGAGCAATACTTGGCCTATTCGAATTGAGTTGTAGCCCAATGACTTGAAATTCAGGCTTTGACACTTGGGTTGCAACTTCTATCATCTAGAATTAAATAATTATTCAGCCACTTTAAAATCTAAAAATTATTAATTAATCTTAGACTCTCATAAATGGATCCAGATTAATTAATTTACATGAAATTCCTAGAAAGTGACATAAAATAATTACAATAATCCTAGTTCTTCATTGTAAAGCTCTAAACTTGCATTTTGTCCGCTGAATTAGCTTGGTTTTCCTGAACTTCCTATTTTTATCTACAAAACTAGAAAATGACATTAAACGCATCAATATACACAGAATTGAGATCTAACTGATCCAATAATGGGTAAAAATGTAATATTTCAGTGTTCAACACTATCAATGACCTTGAATTGACAGCAGTAGTATCGCTCTTAAAAGTCGGCGACACTATCTCTACCGAGAAAGATTTGAGGTATACTCTGACCACAAGAGTCTCAAATACGTGTTTGATCAGAAGGACCTCACTATGAGATAGAGAAGATGGATGGGGTACCTCCAAGATTATGACTTTGCCCTTCACTATCATCTGGGCAAAGCAAACAAGGTCGTGGATGCACTTAGTCGTATGACTCGTGGGACCGTAGCGAATCTGATTATGCAAAAATGGAAAATGCTGTCAATAATTGAGAATTTGAATTTGCATATGATGGCAGAGGACACGTGTATAACTTAATCGTGCACTCTACCATGACATCGAAGATTGAACAAGCACAAAGGTTAGATCCCGAAGTGACAGAGATATGAGCCAAATTAACTGTAGGAGAGATAGTGCAAGACTGGCAGATGCAGCCTGGACAAGGTCTTGTGTTCAGAGGCAGAATCTGTGTACCGAAAGACTACAGGGAAGAACTTCTAACGGAAGCCCATAAATCCAAATTGTCCATACACTTTGGAAGTACTAAAATGTACCAAGATCTTAAGAGACAATATTGGTGGTGTGGACTCAAGAAAGATGTGGAAGATTTTGTATACAGGTGTTTGACATGTCAGAGAGTCAAATTGGAACATCGAAAGCCACCTGGTCTGTAACGCCCGCCCCTTTTTACCGTAAAATCAGAGTACATTTTTTTTTAAATAAAAGTGACAAAGGGCGCGGACATCACGACGCGAGTTAAGTCCGAGCTTCTAAAGCCCAGCCCTTAACTGGCTGACCCTACGTGTGCGTGGAATGAAGTCCACGGAGAATGGTTCACACGTAGAAGTATGCATCGGGGAACATTTAAACCAATTACGGAAAATTATAAAAGAGCCTAACCTACAAATTCTTAGATAGCAGGGAAGTTACATTCATTCAATCACCAAACATCCTTAAAATCATAATGTCCAAAATATAGTAAGTAATCTAAATTATTACATTTCCGACAAGTTAAACTACTTCAAATACACATTTCTCAAAATAACTTAAATAAAATAATTAGTCCACCTTCCCAAGCTCTTAAGCTTGGCTCCCGTCCCATCCTTCTGCTCCGGCATTTCCTGCGTCATCAGCTAGGGTAGAAGTAGGGCGTTAGACCACGCGCCCAGTAGGACTCCGAGTAGGGCTAACACATGGATTAGTGATAACAAAGCATATAGATAATACATAACGAAAAGTCATAGAATGAATGTCATGTCATGGGTGTCTGTGCTATGAATCCCACCCATCATCCTTACTATCCCGATGCCATATCCCCCTTGACGGTAAGGCCTCGTCAAGGTGTAACCACAAATACAATATCCCCCTTGATGGAAGAACCATCATCAAGGTATAACAATAAATACAACATCCCCCTTGACGATAAGGCCTCGTCAAGGTGTAACCACAAATCCAATATCCCCTTTGATGGAAGAACCATCATCAAGGTATAACAATAAATACAACATCCCCCTTGACGGTAAGGCATCGTCAAGGTACAATAATACATATGTGAAATATCCCCATGCTTGTTTATCGGTCGCCCCGACGGAGCATGGACTCCGGTTTCATTTCATCCTTCCCCTGTCATATGCCTCCTATGCCATGCATGAGATGTAGATGCCATATGCCATGTAATATATGAAATTCAATAGTAATAAAACCCATCTTAAAACAATTACAAGATTTCCAACTAAATCAAAGGGAAACCATCCCACAATATTTAATCCAAAACCCATCATAAGCATTCACATAATTTCCAAAATAATTTAAAGGAAAACATCACAAGATGTATAATCCAAAACTCATCTTAAAGACAACTACATGTTTTCCAAAATAAATTAAAGAAAACATCACCCAATCCATGGCTTACAAAAATGTAGGAATCCTACCGAATACCGACTCGTATCCTTTTTCGTTTTCCGTTCGATAAACCCGGTTGCCGATCGCGCACCGCCTGCGAAGTCCAGTACCTTATTACACATTCATCATTAGTCCATGTTTTAACCATTTCTAAGCCCATATGAAATACCGGTCACTATTTAGGTTTTGTGGGTCCCATATCATTTATTTAACCTTTTAATCCCATAAGTCTTAAAATTCGGCCACCCTAGGCTTTATCAATCATTTATAAGGTTATTACATTAGATCCCCTAAGTCCATGATCAATTTCCATGGAATTCTTTAATTTGGCCACTAATTACGGTTTTGCCACTACCCCTTTTACATAAACAATTACTCATTCATTCATGCCTACCTAAGCCCAAAATTGATCCACAACTTAGGTCCATTAATGATCCCTAACCATGTTACAAGATCATTAAAAATCAACCCTTAACTTAGCCTCATTTCCATTGATTTAACACATGCATAATTCCAAATTTGGCCTATAACATGACCTAACATTGGGTCATGGGTTCGGCCATACACCATGGCCGAATCCATGATGCCTATTTCCCATTTTTTCTTGGGTCCATTTACATCATTTAGATCCACCAATAATCCTTCTTTGAGGGTTTTAAATCATGCATCTAAACCATATTCTTAACCCCATTTGAATCATCATTTCATCACCATAGGGTTCAAGGTTCACTTCATCCATGCCTTTCAAGGCTATACACCTCTTTGCATTTTCATCATAACACCATTTTTAAAACTTTCCCACATTCATTCATTTACTAAAATTCATTAGTTAAAAATCCTCATTGCCTTCCATTTTTCAAACCCTAATAAATCATACATTACTTACCATGGGGTTTGGCCATGTTACATGGCCGAACCCTATGGTCCTTGACTCAAAAAAAATTGCATATACCTCTATGTTTGATCACATTAAGCATGTACTATCCTTAGTCCCTTTTATTTTTCCTTAACCCTAATTTTTCTCCATTAGGGTTTTACCCACTTTCTATTCCTTAAACCCTAACTAATTAAACCAGACACCTAATCACCCAATTCCATGCTCAATTTAATAAATTACACAATGCACATACTACATTTACTTATTTATTTTCCCTAACCCTAATTCATCCATTTAGGGTTTCCTCCATCTTCCACCCTCTCATTTGATGGGTTTAACATCCATGGCATAAATTTATGTAACCACCATTAAATTCTACAAAAATAAATTTCAAATCTTAAACCCTAAAAATCCAAAATTTCTTGTTTAAGAAATACTCACAATCCGTCGTCTCCTCCGACTTCCGCCGCTCCCGTCGGTTTCCTTAGTCTCCTCTCTCCTTCCTCTTGATCTTTAATAGGTCAAGAGGCTTGATCAATGGTGGCAACCCCCAACCTTAGGATCAGCCAAGTTAGGGTTTAAATTGAGAGAGAGAAGAGGATGGAGATGGGAAAAATGTCTCAAGATCTTTACCTTGAGATGGTGGTCCAACCTTTTCTTCCTCTCCTTGAGCTCTTCTCTTTTCTTTCTTAATTTTCTTCTCCTCTTTTCCTTGCTAGTGTGGAACGGCAATGGAAGAATGGGAGAGATGGAGAGAGTGAGTTGGGTAAAATGAAAAGGATAAGGTGTAAACCCATATTTATCTCTTTGGTTATTTAACCTTCACTTTAAATTAACTCTCTCCACCCACCCACAAGATATTTATATTGCTTTATGGCTTATGACTCCACCCCCCTAAGTCCCAACGTGTTTTATTTTTTGAGTTTGGGATGAGTTGATTTGGTTTTCACCTTTTGACCCCACTTTGACTACCTCATTTGGATAATTTTAATCATTTAATATTTAGATATTTTGGTTACTTTAATTCTCATTTACTTAAATTACCTTATACATCCACCCATGGTTGACCAATTCAACCATGGTGGTTGGCCCCACCAAACCTTGGGTCCACACGCCACCTCACTTGGTGAGGTGGAGGTGGGTCCCACTTGGCCACATCACCTTGGTTTAATTGCAAATAACTTAGGTAATTTAAATTTCATTCCATTCATTCTAAATGACTCACCATTGGGCCCATGGCCCAATTACACTTTCATCTTACCCATTTACCTTAGAGCTTAACCATCTTGACCCATTGGGTCCCAAATGGGTATTTGACCCAATTTGACCATTCTTGACCCATTTAACCCTATTGCCCCTTTAAATGAATTTAAATCAACTCCATAATCCATTGGGCCATACTTGGGCCTTTGCCCAAACTTTGGCCCATTTACCATTTATTCCACCAATTTTTCAATTTTCATCATGAAAATAAATAATATCCACATTTATATTAATTTAAAAATTCCGGGCCACTACAATACAATCCTCTTTTAAAATTTTCGTCCCGAAAATTCGAGCGAAGTAGGGGTTCAAATCATCTTATACAAAGAGCTCCGGATGAGCGGCACTCATCTCTGGCTCCAGTTCCCAGGTGGTTTCTTCACTTCCATGTCGTTCCCATACCACCTTGACGAACTGAATGGCACGGTTCCGCAACACCTTTTGTTCGTTCCCGATCACTCTGATCGGTTTCTCCACATACATCACGTCGCTTTGTACATCGACGTCTTGTACGTTCAACACCTGTGAAGGATCAGGGTTGTATTTCCTCAACATGGACACATGAAACACATCATGTAAAGAGGATAACTGCGGAGGGAGCTCCAACTGATAAGCTACCCCCACCTCAAATTCGAGGAACTTTCTCCTCTTGTCGGCGTAACTCTTCTGTCGGCTTTGTGCAGTGAGCAGATGTTGCCATATCAATTTAATCTGCGCTGTAATTTCTGCAACCAACTCCGGTCCAATCAGCGCAGGCTCACCAACTTCTGTCCAACACACTGGTGATCTACATGGCCTGCCGTATAAGGCCTCGAACGGAGCCATCTGGAGGCTTGCCTAGTAACTATTATTGTAAGAGAACTCCACCAATGGCAAATGATCCTCCCATTCACCCTTGAAATCCAGTACACATGCTCTCAGCATATCCTCCAATATCTGTATTGTCCTTTCCGACTGTCCATTAGTCTATGGGTGGAATGTTGTGCTGGTCAACACGTCGGTCCCCTAGCCGATTGCACGCTCTGCCATACTCTGTTAGTGAATCGGCCATCTCTGTCGGACACAATATTCCGGGGTATACCATGTAGTCTGATAATATTTCGGATGTACCGTCGACCCATATTGCATCGTTGCCCCTTGATGACCTTAGCAGCCCTGTTACAAAGTCCATGGCTACATGTTCCCATCTCCACTCCGACACTGGTAAGGGTTTGAGTAACCCTAGTGGCTCCTGATGCCCCCACCTTGACCTGCTGACAAGTTAGGCAGCGAGCATAACCTCTGCCACATCTCTCTTGAGTCCATGCCACCAATTGTGCCTCTTAAGATCAGGTACATCTTCGGCGCTGTCCGGATGGGTAGAGAGCTTGGTTTGGTGTGCCTCAACCAACAACTCCCTTCTGTAGCTCTTAGGTACCAACGTCCTACCTCGGAACACAAGACCCTATCCCGGTCGTAACTCAAATTCCAATACTACCTCACATGCAGATATCTTGGTCCAGATCTCCTCCATTTCTGGGTCTATTCGTTGTTCCCGTTCAATTGTGTTAAATATCTCTTAATTACCTCAATATCACTCATATCGACCTATGAGTTCCATTCTTACAGAAATTACTCTGTCTCATATTATCTATTTTCCTTATGAACCCATTTGCGATTTTATGTAGCTTAATGTATTCTATTTCACTTTATTTGTTACCAAGACATTTCCCATACGTACTCCTTCAATATGTTCTTTCGTCTACTCTCTGTGTGAGTTAGTCTGCCAGTACGAGCCTATGCTCAAGTCCATTGTTGATTCCATTTTAACTAGGTTTCTAGCTTCACCCTCCTGGAATTCCATCGGCCAACTACAGAGTCAGGTGATCAGTCTCACTCGGCAGTCGCCTATAGCTTCCCATTCAAGTTTCACTAGACTCTTAACCTTTCCCTTAGGTCTATCTCTCAAAAGCAATCATACCTTTATTTGTATATAAGTCACTATGTGACTAACCCTTTTTGTTCATAACTACTACAATACCAATACCCGACATCAATCCAAGTCATATAGATACTAATTTCCTACCCTTCTGGATTATTCCACATATTCATAGATTCCATAAAAACAGTGATATATCTAAGCTTACTTAGATTATGTCAAATAGTGCCCATTCACCACTAAAATATTCACAAGTATTACCAATTTCACCAACCACCAAATTCCACCCTACATGCCTACGTTATCAATGGTTACCACATCATACGGTTCATATTCCTTCATTAGCAGGCCACGTAGAATTGAAATCACACACAATCTTCGAATAACACAATTCATGTGTAACCAGATCTTTCACCTCCATTCACATCAAGCAACAACTTGAGGTAACATAAGAAATAACACATTAATAAGATCTAGTGATTCAACCTAATTATGATTAGGTTACCCTAACCCATTTACAACATACACCTAGAGATTTTGAAATAACAATCCTACTCATCCAAAGCAAGTCATCCCAATACATTTGAAGGCCATCCATGACCATCCATAAATTCCTAAAATTTGGAATTATCCATCAGGCCCACCTGGGTTTCCAACCAAATGCATTAACATATCACGACCTCTTCCTGCATACTACATATTCACAATTCACTGTATTTTATCAACTCATCATCATACACATAGTCTGTAACACATCCTTGTTCCTCAATGACTATTCATTGCATACCACCAATTATCAAAGTAACATCATATAAACTCATTGCAACGATTGATAATTCACAATTTAGTAACATCATAGGGAATCCTCATGCAATCACTAAATAAAATATTTTCATAAGTTCATGGTCCATCATTCATTCATGCTTTTTAAGGCCATAAACCCATTTCAAGGCCTATCATCACTCGTTCATAATCTACACAACACATTGGGAGAATGCAATTGCATTATACATACAAGATTTTCTTTTTCATACAATATATTAGTTTTTGCAAGCTAGACCTTTCACATTCTCCTCATAATATCATCTTCTCACGAGTTTCATGTGGTAAGTTAACCCATGCATTTCGGGCTCTTTCAAGTACATTGTTTATCCAACATCTCTCAAATGGCACTTTGTTCACATGAGAACCTCTTATACCCCTTTACAAAGCGTTTACATCATCACCCATTATATGTCATAACATAATCTCTTCACTTGGTCATGACAAATTATCAAACCATGGGTTATCACCAATATAAAAACCATTTCTAAAAGCCATTGTACCATCCCCCAAGTATACCCATTCATCACATTAACAAATACTCCCCACCCTTTTTATTCACATTTACCTTACTCATAAGCATATGCAACATATACCCCACATCAAAAGTTCATGCCTCTTATCCTCATTTGATGCATGCAGTTCATCATTGTACATTTTTTTTTTTTTTACATACTCTTTCCTCACTTAATTAGTATGATCATAACTATTAATCTTTCCACATTTCATCACCTCATACACTCAACAACAAGAATTTAACACATGTATCTTAACATGCACTCACAATACAAGCATGCTTGTGCAATTTAATATCACACTTATTTCCTTCATTTAAAACCCCAAAATCATTAATTATTTTCCAATATAAGGACGGTTAGTCCTCTCTTTCCCGTGTCCATGTAGTCCACAAATCGGGTATACCACTTCAAGAGGGTAGGGACAATATGTGCAATTGTGCCCAACCTGGTTACACAACTCGCACATATAACTGGGTTCCAATTCCCCTACCGACTATCTTATCATCAGAAAGTCTTCCACATTCTCTTCAGAAAGAGATGTTAAATCCTCTTCATCTTCCTCGGGAGGTCCCTCCTGCATGTCCATGCTAACTTCTATGCTGGAAGCAGACACCAAGTCTATGAGACAGTTATGGGTTCCCTTATCCCATAATTCCGTACAGTCCCCTTCATTTGACATACCTGTATTCATAGAATACAATAGAACCCAAAAATCATCAACTGCAATTTCCAATAAAACCAATCTCAGTTTTGGGGAATTTCTTATGTATATCACAATGTATTTGGTTTGGGGAAAGTTGCCAAATAAGCACACTTGTTTTTCCTTTGTTTCTGGTGGGGAATCTCTAAATTGCTATTGTCTGTTGTTCAAATTGGGGATACCGGGGAAGTACATCCTACTTTACTATGTCTAATAAATCTAGTACTGTTTCATCAATTTGGGGGAAAACCTAGATGTTTTCTCATTTCTGGGGAAGTAAACCCTATCTTGCTATGCTTCAATAAATCTCTCCTAGAATGAATCTTTCTTCCCTTGCTATCATTTATTTCCGTCAATTGTTGCTCTCAGATTAAACACTTCCGTTTGAGTCAATCGAAGTAAATTAACCCGGCCCCCGTGCAGCGGACTCCGAAGAGTCGGTCGGTTGGGATTCTTAGCCGTCAGTGAGACGTGCAACCGTCTTAAATCTTACTTCGAGAGATTCATTCTTCCGAATTCGCTCTGATACCAACTGTAACGCCCGCCCCTTTTTACCGTAAAATCAGAGTACATTTTCTTTTAAATAAAAGTGACAAAGGGCGCGGACATCACGACGCGAGTTAAGTCCGAGCTTCTAAAGCCCAGCCCTTAACTGGCCGACCCTACGTGTGCGTGGAATGAAGTCCACGGAGAATGGTTCACACGTAGAAGTATGCATCGGGGAACATTTGAACCAATTGCGGAAAATTATAAAAGAGCCTAACCTACAAATTCTTAGATAGCAGGGAAGTTACATTCATTCAATCACCAAACATCCTTAAAATCATAATGTCCAAAATATAGTAAGTAATCTAAATTATTACATTTCCGACAAGTTAAACTACTTCAAATACACATTTCTCAAAATAACTTAAATAAAATAATTAGTCCACCTTCCCAAGCTCTTAAGCTTGGCTCCCGTCCCATCCTTCTGCTCCGGCATTTCCTGCGTCATCAGCTAGGGTAGAAGTAGGGCGTTAGACCACGCGCCCAGTAGGACTCCGAGTAGGGCTAACACATGGATTAGTGATAACAAAGCATATAGATAATACATAACGAAAAGTCATAGAATGAATGTCATGTCATGGGTGTCTGTGCTATGAATCCCACCCATCATCCTTACTATCCCGATGCCATATCCCCCTTGACGGTAAGGCCTCGTCAAGGTGTAACCACAAATACAATATCCCCCTTGATGGAAGAACCATCATCAAGGTATAACAATAAATACAACATTCCCCTTGACGATAAGGCCTCGTCAAGGTGTAACCACAAATCCAATATCCCCCTTGATGGAAGTACCATCATCAAGGTATAACAATAAATACAACATCCCCCTTGACGGTAAAGCATCGTCAAGGTACAATAATACATATGTGAAATATCCCCATGCTTGTTTATCGGTCGCCCCGACGGAGCATGGACTCCGGTTTCATTTCATCCTTCCCCTGTCATATGCCTCCCATGCCATGCATGAGATGTAGATGCCATATGCCATGTAATATATGAAATTCAATAGTAATAAAACCCATCTTAAAACAATTACAAGATTTCCAACTAAATCAAAGGGAAACCATCCCACAATATTTAATCCAAAACCCATCATAAGCATTCACATAATTTCCAAAATAATTTAAAGGAAAACATCACAAGATGTATAATCCAAAACTCATCTTAAAGACAACTACATGTTTTCCAAAATAAATTAAAGAAAACATCACCCAATCCATGGCTTACAAAAATGTAGGAATCCTACCGAATACCGACTCGTATCCTTTTTCGTTTTCCGTTCGATAAACCCGGTTGCCGATCGCGCACCGCCTGCGAAGTCCAGTACCTTATTACACATTCATCATTAGTCCATGTTTTAACCATTTCTAAGCCCATATGAAATACCGGTCACTATTTAGGTTTTGTGGGTCCCATATCATTTATTTAACCTTTTAATCCCATAAGTCTTAAAATTCGGCCACCCTAGGCTTTATCAATCATTTATAAGGTTATTACATTAGATCCCCTAAGTCCATGATCAATTTCCATGGAATTCTTTAATTTGGCCACTAATTACGGTTTTGCCACTACCCCTTTTACATAAACAATTACTCATTCATTCATGCCTACCTAAGCCCAAAATTGATCCACAACTTAGGTCCATTAATGATCCCTAACCATGTTACAAGATCATTAAAAATCAACCCTTAACTTAGCCTCATTTCCATTGATTTAACACATGCATAATTCCAAATTTGGCCTATAACATGACCTAACATTGGGTCATGGGTTCGGCCATACACCATGGCCGAATCCATGATGCCTATTTCCCATTTTTTCTTGGGTCCATTTACATCATTTAGATCCACCAATAATCCTTCTTTGAGGGTTTTAAATCATGCATCTAAACCATATTCTTAACCCCATTTGAATCATCATTTCATCACCATAGGGTTCAAGGTTCACTTCATCCATGCCTTTCAAGGCTATACACCTCTTTGCATTTTCATCATAACACCATTTTTAAAACTTTCCCACATTCATTCATTTACTAAAATTCATTAGTTAAAAATCCTCATTGCCTTCCATTTTTCAAACCCTAATAAATCATACATTACTTACCATGGGGTTTGGCCATGTTACATGGCCGAACCCTATGGTCCTTGACTCAAAAAAAATTGCATATACCTCTATGTTTGATCACATTAAGCATGTACTATCCTTAGTCCCTTTTATTTTTCCTTAACCCTAATTTTTCTCCATTAGGGTTTTACCCACTTTCTATTCCTTAAACCCTAACTAATTAAACCAGACACCTAATCACCCAATTCCATGCTCAATTTAATAAATTACACAATGCACATACTACATTTACTTATTTATTTTCCCTAACCCTAATTCATCCATTTAGGGTTTCCTCCATCTTCCACCCTCTCATTTGATGGGTTTAACATCCATGGCATAAATTTATGTAACCACCATTAAATTCTACAAAAATAAATTTCAAATCTTAAACCCTAAAAATCCAAAATTTCTTGTTTAAGAAATACTCACAATCCGTCGTCTCCTCCGACTTCCGCCGCTCCCGTCGGTTTCCTTAGCCTCCTCTCTCCTTCCTCTTGATCTTTAATAGGTCAAGAGGCTTGATCAATGGTGGCAACCCCCAACCTTAGGATCAGCCAAGTTAGGGTTTAAATTGAGAGAGAGAAGAGGATGGAGATGGGAAAAATGTCTCAAGATCTTTACCTTGAGATGGTGGTCCAACCTTTTCTTCCTCTCCTTGAGCTCTTCTCTTTTCTTTCTTAATTTTCTTCTCCTCTTTTCCTTGCTAGTGTGGAACGGCAATGGAAGAATGGGAGAGATGGAGAGAGTGAGTTGAGGGTAAAATGAAAAGGATAAGGTGTAAACCCATATTTATCTCTTTGGTTATTTAACCTTCACTTTACATTAACTCTCTCCACCCACCCACAAGATATTTATATTGCTTTATGGCTTATGACTCCACCCCCCTAAGTCCCAACGTGTTTTATTTTTTGAGTTTGGGATGAGTTGATTTGGTTTTCACCTTTTGACCCCACTTTGACTACCTCATTTGGATAATTTTAATCATTTAATATTTAGATATTTTGGTTACTTTAATTCTCATTTACTTAAATTACCTTATACATCCACCCATGGTTGACCAATTCAACCATGGTGGTTGGCCCCACCAAACCTTGGGTCCACACGCCACCTCACTTGGTGAGGTGGAGGTGGGTCCCACTTGGCCACATCACCTTGGTTTAATTGCAAATAACTTAGGTAATTTAAATTTCATTCCATTCATTCTAAATGACTCACCATTGGGCCCATGGCCCAATTACACTTTCATCTTACCCATTTACCTTAGAGCTTAACCATCTTGACCCATTGGCTCCCAAATGGGTATTTGACCCAATTTGACCATTCTTGACCCATTTAACCCTCATTGCCCCTTTAAATGAATTTAAATCAACTCCATAATCCATTGGGCCATACTTGGGCCTTTGCCCAAACTTTGGCCCATTTACCATTTATTCCACCAATTTTTCAATTTTCATCATGAAAATAAATAATATCCACATTTATATTAATTTAAAAATTCCGGGCCACTACATGGTCTACGTAAACCTCTTTCTATACCCGAGTGGAAATGGGAGCACATTGCAATGGACTTCATGATCGGATTGCCTAGATCTTCAAAGGGCGATGATGGCATATGGGTCATAATTGACCGTTTCACAAAATTAAAGAACTTTATGCCTATCAAGATGACAGATTCAGCTGAGACATTGGGCAAGCGGTACATTAAGAACATTGTCAAATTACATGGGATACCCAGGAATATTGTGTCCGATCGTGACGGCAGATTCACAAGTAGGGTATGGCAGAGTTTGCAAACAGCCATGGGCACGAATTTACTGTATAGCACAACATTCCATCCTCAGACGGACGGACAATCAGAGAGAACCATATAAACATTGGAAGATATGCTGAGAGCTTGTATGCTAAACTTCCAGGGCAGTTGGGAGGATTACTTTCCAATAGTGGAGTTTTCATACAACAACAGTTACCAGGCGAGCCTTCAGATAGCTCCATTTGAAGCATTGTATGGTCGCCCCTGTAGATCCCCAGTTTGTTGGACCGAGGCAAAAGAGGCCACACTTATTGGACCAGATTTGGTCGCGGAAACAACAAAACAGCTCAATGTCATTCATCAACACCTGTTGACTGCTCAAAGCCGACAGAAGAGCTATGCAGATAAGAGGAGAAGGCCTTTGACATTTGAGGTGGGAGACCAAGTGTTCCTAAAGGTCTCGCCATGTAAGGGCTATATGCGGTTTGGAAAGAAGGGAAAAATATCTCCAAGATTTGTTGGAGCGTTCCTTATCATTAAAAAGATTAGCGAAGTTACGTATCACATAGAACTTCCTGCACAGTTGTCAAGCATGCGCGATGCATTTCATGTCTGAATGTTGTGAAAATACAATCATGATCAGTCGCATGTCTTGGATATACGAGAGCTAGATGTTCAGAGCGACGTATCTGTAATGGCCTGAAATTTTTAAATCAATAAATATGTGGTTATTATTTATTTTTAATGGTGGAAATGGGAAATTTGATGGAATAAATGGTAAATGGACCAAAATTTGGACAAAGGCCCAACTAGGGCCCAATGGATTATGGATTGGATTTAAGTTTACTTAAAGGGTCAATGGTGGTCAATTGGGCCAAGGATGGTCAAATTGGGCCCAATACCCAATTGGGACCCAATGGATCAAGATGATGTAAGCTTTAAGGTAAATGGGTAAGATGAAAATGTAATTTGGCCATGGGCCCAATGGTGATCCAATTAGAATGAATTGAATGGGTCTAAATTACCTAAGTTAATTTGAAGTTGACCTAGGTGACATGGTCCAATGGGACCCCCCTCCACCTCACCAAGTGAGGTGGCGTGTGGACCCAAGGTTTGGTGGGGCCGACCACCATGGTTGAATTGGTCAACCATGTGTGGATTACTTAGAGGGAATTTAATGGAAATAAATTAAGTAGAAAATAAATAAACCTAAGTAATTATCTAGTTAATTAATTAAATAAAATAAACAAAAGGTGGTCAAATGGTCAAAGAAGACCAAAAGCCATCTATCTTAACACCCAAAAACGTTGGGTGGTGGTTATCCCCAACCACCACCATAAAGTAAGATAAAAATCTAAGGTGGGTTGGTGGGAGGAAATAAATGGTTAAAGCATGGACTAATTGCTAATTTGTAATAAGGTACCGGACATCGCAAGCGGTACGCGGATCGGCGACTGGGTTTATCGGGCGAAAACGAAAGAAAGAACGCTAGTTGGTATTTGGTAGGATTCCTACCTTTTTGTAAGCCATGGATTGAGTGATGGTTTCTTTGAATTATTTTGGAAATTATATGGTTTGTTTTTAAGATGGGTTTGGATTTTGGTATTATGTGATGAGTTTCCTTTGATTTATTTTGATAATCATGGGATTGTTTTAAGATGGGTTTTATGACTATGATTTACATATATATTATGTTGTTGAGGTATTTTTGGTAATTTAAATGAATGTATCATCCTTGCTATCTCAAATTTGTAAGACAGTCTTTATTGTAATTCCGCACGTAGTTTAATATTCCGCGAGCTACTTCTACGTGTGAACCATTCTCCGTGGACTTTGTTCCACACACACGTAGGGTTGGCCAGTTAAGGGCTGGGCTTTAGAAGTTCGGACTTAACTCGCGTTGTGACGTCCGCGCCCTTTGTCACTCTTTATTTCAAAAAAAAAAAAAAATAGACTCTGATATTTCGGTGAAAAGGGGCGGGCGTTACAGTATCCTACGTCGAGGGGCCTATCAGAATCATAGATGCCGGACAGAAGGTACTGAGGAACAAAGTGATCCCTTTCGTCAAAGTGGTTTGGGAACGAAGCGGAAAAGAAGAACCCACTTGGGAAATGGAATCGGAAATGAGGGCAGCATCTCACCCTGACTTGTTTGCTTAAATTTCATTTTTTTGAACCCAACATTTGTCTAATTTTCGGGATGAAAATTCCAAAAGGTTGTAGCATTGTATGGACCCGAAGTTTTAACTCCCTATTTTGTATGTAATTTCTCTTTAAATGAATGAAATAAATGATGAGATTTTTGGTCAAAAAATCATATGAATAAAAATATGGTAAATGTATGAAAGTTCCATTTGGTGCTAGAACACCATTGAACTGAGAGGGGGGGAGGAGGGGGAATCAGTCAATCTAAAATTCGTCGGTCTTTATAAAATTTCTTGATTGATTCATTAAATGCAACGGTACCAATCAAATATGCGTGTGTGTTATCAAATGTGTTTAAGCAATCAACACAAGAAATTATTTCTAACACCACAATCACAAGGACGCAAGATATAGAGTGGATCGGTTCGCCAACCTACATCCACTGTTAGGACTAGCTCAACCTTGAACTTTCCCCAAAGTCACTAAGTGGGGACTTACACCCTCACAATTAAAGTATGAATTCCACCTCACTCAATTGGCTGAGAATTCGACCCACCACTGTGCTAGAGACGACGCTCTAGAGTTTTTTTTTTCTAGTGGTTCCAAAGCCAATCCTCTTTAATCCACTCTCGGGATAAAAGTTTTAAATAAAAATTAAAACCAAGAAGCACTTGCCTTGAAGCTCTTTCTCGAAGATGTGTGCTTCTCAAAGATCCACCCAATGTGTGCTGACGTTCGGCCTGAATAAATACCTTAACTTAAAATGTCCAAAAGTAAAGTCCAAACCATAGCAAGTAATCTAAATTATTACAATCCAACAAGCTAGTTACTCAAATTACATTTCCATAAATAAAACTTAAGTAAGTAAAGCTCCCCCAAGCTCCTACGCTTGACTCCGGTCACGTCCTTCACTTCCTCCATTTCCTGCGTCATCGTCTAAGATAGAAGTAGGGCGTAAGACAACGCGCCCAGTAGGTACTCCGAGTAGGGTCAACACATGGATTAGTATAAACAAAACACATAGATATAAGTATATCAAAACCATGCAAGTAAATGCCATGCCCTATATGCCATGAGTCCCACCCATCATCCATATCATCATTACATCATGTCCCTCTTGATGGAAAATGCACATCAAGATACCCTCCGCAAATGCCTTACGGACGCCCCGACGGAGTGTGGATCTCTGGTTTCATTTCAAACATGCATCCATTGGAATCAGTGTGGATTCCACCCCACGGTTGCTTTATCGGAAATCCGAATGGAGCGTGGACTTCTTTCAATTGATCCATCCCATGTCATGCATGAGATGCAAGTGTAAACATGCTATGTAATAATACAAATCATACATTAAAATCCCATCATTAAGACATACCATTTGATACCAAAATAATTCAAGTAAGACATTCATATACACATAATCTATGGCGTTCAATGAGGTAGGAATCCTACCAATGACCAACTAAGGTGTCCTTGCGTTTTCGTTCGAAAACCGCTCACTGATCGTACACCGCTTGTGAGGTCCCGTTACCTTATTACATATGAACAAGTCAAACCCATGTCCCATTTGATTTTTAATCATGCTTAAGTCCACAAAATACCTTAGTGGGGTTCACCTACTTGGTTTTGGGTCCCTTTTTAATCCTTAAATCTTTTTAATCATGTGGGTCAAAGATCAGCTATCCTTTGATTCATTAATCCAAACACACATAAGTTCATCATTTGCCATTAATAAAACCCTAAGTCCACAAAAACATCCTCCATGGTGTTCGGCCATACACCATGGCCGAACCCATGGTCCTTCCATTTTCACCATATTTACCTCTTTGCCATCATTCTTTCCATAGCTAATCACTCCTTTATTTATACATATTTAGGTCCATAACTGATCCATAAACATGGATCCATAATTGATTCATTAATCATGACATGAAATCCTAACAAATACATCCATTCCTTAGCTTGATAATCCATTCATTTTAAACATGCAAAGATCCATAGATTACCCATTAAAATGGTTCATGGGGTTTGGCCATATAACATGGCCGAACCCATGATGTCATTTTTCCTCCTTTTCCTTAAATCATCTACCACATTAGATCCATAATCCAAGTCCCTCCATGGGGGGGTTTAATCATACATTTAGGTTCATCATTTTAGATCAACATTTACCACATTTACAACCTATTAAAATTACCAACATTCCCCATTATCTTCATGGTCCAAAAACATATAAGTCCATCAATATCTCTCCATGGGGTTTGGTCATACAACATGGCCAAACCCATGGTCCATGGTTCTTCACCATTTACAATATCTGAGACCATTAAAATCATTAACATTCATCTATGATTTTCATCCTTTAAAACCCATTAAAAATCATTAATACACCTCCATGGGGTTCGGCCATACACCATGGCCGAACCCTATGGTTCATCATCTTCTTTTAAAAATCCAATACCAATGGTTAGATCACTTGATGGGGTTCGGCCATACACCATGGCCGAACCTCATCCAATCCTTTTTTTGTCCTCATGATCCATATACATAGAAACCTAGGGTTTGGCCATGCAAGGGCCAAACCATGATCTTGATCATATACCTTATCTTAGACATGCATGAGGTCCTTTCCATATATCCATAACAATTAGGGTTCGGCCATGCAAGGTCAACCCATGATCCATGATCATAATCCTTATATGGTTCATGCAAGAGGTCCTTAGCCATATATACATAATGTCCTTAATATTCCATCATTTACATAGCCTATCTTACCCATTAGGGTTTGTCCATTTTCTATCTCATTTCTTGGATGGATTTTAAATCCATGGCCCATAATATTTTGGCTAACTCTCCAATCCAAAAATGGGATTCCATGGTTTCCTTTAACTCCTTCAAATTAGTAAAATCTTGCTAAGTGATACTTACCGATTCCTCGGCTCCTCCGATTTCTTTCACTCCTTCTTTCTCCTCCGATCTTCTCCTTAGTCTTTCTTCTTTCTTCCTTCTTGATCTTCGGCCTTGAGAGGGAGAGGGTCTAAGATGAAACCCCCAAGAAGATGGTTCGGCCTTGGTGAATGTTTGAGAGAGGGAGAGGAGGAGAGAATGGAAACCCTAAGTCCCTTTCTTTTGTCTTGTGAGAGAGGTCGGCCAAGCTTGAGATCCAAATTTCTCTAAGTCTTTTTTCTTCTTTCTCTTAGAGTGATGATCGGCCAAGAGAGGGAGAGGGAGAGAGTGAGATGAGAGGAATGAGATTCAAAAGCCTTTTTTCCCTCTTGTCTAGGGTTTGCTTGGGTTAGACTCCACCCTCATCAATGTGGACTCTTCCTCATGAGCCCATTGACCAAACAAAAGAGTGCATGCCCTCCACATGGCACATACCACTCCCATGTCCAACGGTTTTGGCTTGGTTTCCTTGGTGGTTTCCTTGGGTGGTTTGGTGGTTTCCATGAGATGGAACCACCACCTCTCTTTTGCCCAATACATGGTCTTGCATGTCCCCATTTTAAGCTTCTTGTCTTGCATACAACCCTTATGTCCATCGGTTTTGGCATTGGTTTCCTTGGGTGGTTTGGTGGTTTGGATGAGGTGGAACCACCACCTCTCCTTTGGCCAATGGATGGTCTAGCATGTCCTTCATTTAAGCTTCTTTTCTTAGCCAAGGGGGGTTCATGCCCTCCACATGGCATACCACTCTTCATCCCAACGGTTTTGGTTTTCTTGTTTCCTTGGGTGGTTTGGTGGTTTCCATGAGATGAAACCACCACCTCTCCTTTGGCCAATGGATGCCCTTCACCTAAGTTTTTGGTCTAGCCAAGGGGAAAGCATGCCCTCCACATGGCATACCACCCCTTATCCCCACGGTTTTGGTGGAGTGGTTTCCATGAGATGAAACCACCCACTTGACTCACTCCATCTTTTGGTCCTTTAGGTGACTCACTCCCCATTTGACTCACTCCATTTAATGTAACTCGACTCCAACTCAAGCATTGATTTAATATCTAACTTAGGTCATTATAATTAAATAATTTGATTCCACTCATTACACTTAATCTTCTTTAATTTAACTTTGACTCACCCATGGTTGATCAAGTCAACCATGGTGGTCAGCCCCACCTATGTCTTGGTCCACACGCCACCTCACTTGATGAGGTGGAGTTAAGCCCCACTTGGCTATGCCACTTGGATTTCCACTCCTACACTTGCCAATGAGATGGACCCCATGCCTTTGATCTTAATTGGGCCCATGACCCAATTAAATCCATTTCTTACCCATTTACCCTAATGTTCAATCCATCTTGACCCATTGGGTTCCAATTGGGCATTTGACCCAATTGACCATCATTGACCCAATTAAATAAAATCAAGTCTATCCATGGTCCATTGGACCATACTTGGGCCATTGCCCCAATTTGATCCATCTAACATCAATTTCATCAAAATTCTCAATTTCAACAATCAAAATAAATAATAGCCAATTTATTTCTTGATTTAAAAATTCGGGCTATTACATTGTCAGCAAATCAAGACAGAACATCAGAGGCCGCTAAGGCTGCTCAAACGTCTACCCGTGCCCGAATGGAAGTGGGAACACAATGCCATGGACTTTGTGACAGGGCTGCTGAGGTCTTCAAAGGGTAATGATACAATCTGGGTTATAGTCGACCGTCTGACAAAGTCTACACATTTTCTCCCTATCAAGATGACAGACTCGTCTGAGACTCTGGGACGGCGGTATATCAGAGACATCATCAAGTTACATGGTACATCCAGGAGTATTGTGTCTGACAGAGATGGCAGATTCACTGGCAGGGTGTGGCAGAGCATGCAGTCGGCTATGGGGACAAATTTGTTATGCAGCACAGCTTTCCATCCACAAACTGATGGTCAGTCAGAGTTAACAATAGAAGCATTGGAGGATATGATGAGAGCCTGCATGCTAGACTTCCAGAGCAGTTGGGAAGATCACCTACCACTGGTCGAGTTCTCATATAATAACAGTTACAAGGCAAGCCTCAAGATGGCTC
Source organism: Chimonanthus salicifolius (assembly GCA_013350335.1). Classification (NCBI taxonomy): domain Eukaryota; kingdom Viridiplantae; phylum Streptophyta; class Magnoliopsida; order Laurales; family Calycanthaceae; genus Chimonanthus; species Chimonanthus salicifolius. The sequence continues at coordinate 53,134,571 of CM023533.1, read as the reverse complement.
ATTAGAGGCATTGTATGGTAGACCCAGCAGATCCCCAGTGTGTTGGATAGAGGCCGGTGAGCCTGCTCTTATTAGATCTGATCTGGTTGCAGAGACCACGGAATAGATCAAGGTGATACGATAGCATCTGCTCACGGTACAGAGTCGTCAGAAGAGCTACGCTGACAGAAGAAGAAGACCTCTTGAGTTTGAAGTGGGAGACCTAGTATTCTTGAAGGTCTTGCCACGAAAGGGACACATGAGGTTTGGAAAGAAAGGGAAGTTGTCACCCAGATTAATGGGACCCTTCCCAATACATAAGAAGGTAGGGAAGTGGCCTATCGTCTGATACTCCCTTCACAGTTGTCAGGACTGCACAATGTATTCCATGTTTCCATGCTGAGGAAGTACAACCCTGCATCACACGTGCTAAATGTACAAGACTTAGAAGTGCAAAGCAATGTATCTTATGTCGAGAGGCCTGTCCGAGTAATTGATACTGAGCAAAGGGTGTTACGGAACAAAGCGATTCCGTTCGTCAAAGTGGTATAGGACCGACATGGTAATGAGGAAGCCACTTTGGAACTGGAGTCAGAAATGAGAGTAGCTCATCTTGAGCTATTTGTACGATTTGTTTGAAACCCTATTTTTTCCCAATTTTCGAGACGAAAATTCCAAAAGAGGGTAATATTATAACACCCCGGGTTTTTCTCAACTTATAAATTTATTGGATGGGCCCACTTGGATTGCAATTTTATTTATTAACAGAGAAATTTAATTAAATTTGAAATTAAAAAGTTGAAATGGACATAAGATGGGCAAGGAAATGGGCCAATTACCCAATTAAGACCCAATGTGTAACACCCCGGATTTTCAAGTTATCAATATTTATGGAATTTGCCATTCAAGTTATGAATTAATATATAAGGACCTTAGATGGGTAAGGTGTTGGGTCAATTGCCCAATTAAGACCCAATGGATGGTGTGTAACACCCCAATTTCTCAATGAAATGGAAAATTACCAAAATGCCCCTGAGTTGTTAAATTAATTATTTTGTGATGTGAATAAAGGAAATAGTGGGACCCATTGCTCAAATTAAAATCATATGAGCATATTATGAATGTTAAGTTTGACTGGTTGGGTAATTTTCATCATTTGGGTCAAAAATGGCTAAATGGGTCAAAGGGCCCAAATGGGACCTATCGGGTCTTATTGGATTATCTGACTGTTTTGTAAATTTAAATTAAATGGGGTTGAGCCTATTTGATTGGAAATCAAGTGGAGAAGAAATGGGTAGGCTTGATCCATGTGTGAAAACCATTTACAAATGACCAAAATTCCATAAATGGGTCATGTTGTCAAAAACGGGTCAAGAAGCTAAAAGTGGACCCAACGGGTTGAGTTGACTATTGTTGACCGTGTGAACCCTCAAGGGAGCTCAAACACGAGTCAAATCAGTTGAGTGGGACTGAGGAGAGTTGGAATTAAATCAAAAGGTGAGTTAACTCATGTGCATTAAATGAAATGCATTAAATGTGATGAGTTGGGTTGGAATAAAAATACCTTGAGTTGGGTGAGTCAAAATGGAAATTCAATGGACTGTAAATCATTGAGTCTAATGGGAATTTGAAGAGGTTGGCCCAGCTTTAACCACCCAAACAAGTCCCACACGTTGGGGACTTGTTTGGGGTGATTTCCATGATGTATTAAATGGGAATACATGGGATTGTGATGAGATGCTTGGGGATTTGAATGGCTGTATTGGTAGCTGCCAAGGGGTGCCTTGGATGGCACCCAATGCCCACCGTTTTGAGCAAGAAGTTATGAGGAATTGAGAGGTTTTTGGGGCTGAACTACAAAAGAACAACAAACACCCATGGTTGGCCGTTTTTGTCAAAGGAAACCCAATTGTTTCCATCTCTTTCTCCCTCTCTTCAATTGGTATTCTTGGCTGGAACAGCAGAGGCTTTTGGTACCAGATATTCAAGCATACAATCAGCAAGGAGTTAAGGAAACAAGGATTAAAAGTCAAGAGCAAAAGGCAAAGGAAAGTGGTAAGTTTTTCCCATTGATTAATGGTTAATAAAATGGGTAAAATAGGACATGATTTGGCCATGTGATGGTCAAATCTATCAAAGGGTTAAAATACGATTCCTTTATGCTCAATTAGATGGAAAGCATGGACATAGGGTTCGGCCACTTTGGATGGCCGAACCCCATGGAATTTTATGGTTAGTGTTGATGGTTTTGTAAGGATTAAACCATGCAAGAATAGGACCGATTTTAGAGGTCTAAGATACATGCTTTGGAAAGATTGAAAACATGGATTTGCATGTTATAATTTGGCCATACCATGGCCGAATTTGACAAGGGTCTAAACCATAGAAGAAGGTGTCAAAAAGAAATGAAATGAACCATTGGGTTCGGCCACTTTGGGTGGCCGAACCCCATGAAAAGAGTTGGTTAATGGTTATGGTTTTTGAAATTTAAAACCATCCATTTGGGGACTGTTTTTACATATTTTATTAAGATTTAAAATACATGCTTAAAGAGGGTTAAAACATGGGTTTGAATATCAGAAAAGGCTGAAGATATGTGGTCTAATCGGTGGAGTAAAATTGGAAAAGATGGACCATGGGGATCGGCCATCTTGGATGGCCGAATCCCATGATATGGTGTTGGTTTTTGGATGATTTCTTTGAGAGTTAAAACCTGATATTAATATACTGTTTATACATGTTTATATGAGGTTTAAAAACAGTAAACATAGCCATTGGGTTCGGCCACCATGGAGGGCCGAACCCCATGTAAAAGAATGTTGGTTTCATGTTGGAAAAACATGTAAACCATAGACTTTTTATGGACTGTTTTGGATGATTTCTTTGAGAGTTAAAACCTGATTTACTGTTTATACATGTTTATATGAGGTTTAAAAACAGTAAACATAGCCATTGGGTTCGGCCACTATGGAGGGCCGAACCCCATGCAAATGATGGTTGGTTTTAAGGTGTTTGAAACATGGGAACCATAGAACTTTGGTGGACTGTTTTGGGTTTTTATTTAAGAATCAAATACATGTTATAGAAGGGATGATAAACATGGATCTGAATGACAAGAAGACTGAAGTTAATATGGGTTTAAACAGTAGATTTAAATTGATATTATGGACCATTTGGATCGGCCATCTTGGAAGTAACCGGAGGCCACACTCCGTCGGGGCGTCCGAAAGACCACTGTGGGGTACCCTGATGATGAGAATCCCATCAGGAGGAATCCGGAGGCCACACTCCGTCGGGGCGTCCGAAAGACCACTGTGGGTTACCTTGACGATGAGAATCCCGTCAAGTGATGGCTGTGTTGAATGGTGATGGGTGGGACTCATTACATGCTCATTTCATACATAGCATGATTTTATGGAATTTTGTCTCACATTTATTATTATGATATTATTTGCATGTTTTAACTAACCATGTGGTAGCCCTATTCGGAAACACTACTGGGCGCGTTGATCTAACGCCCTATCTATATCCTTAGTGGATGATGCAGGGAAAGGAAAGAACGTGGTTGGAGAAGAGGACCAAGCACGGAAACTTGGCCGGTTTGAATGATTTTGAATGGACTATTCATGGATGTGTTATTTGAATTATGTGGACAATGTAATTTGGTAACTAGATTTGTTGGCATGTAATAAGTAGATAAGTAGATGCTATGGATTAGTTTATTTTGGATGGTTGGATTGAATAGTAGATTAATATTAGTTAGTAATTTTGGAGAATAAGATTATGTAATTTGCTATCTAATATTGAAAAAAAAAAATGGAATAGTCATAGGTTCTATTATAACCTCAGTTAGAATAAGACTAAGTTAATTCCGCAAGTTATATATATACCATGTGCGGATCAGTTTTATGGACTTAGTTCATACGCACATGGGCTTGGCCAGTTAAGGGTCGGATTTAGAGATCCGAACTTAACTCGCGTCGTGACACTCCGCCCCGATCACATGATTATTATATATAAAAAAAAAAAAAAAATAAACTCTGAAAATTAGAATGAAAAGGGCGGGGTGTTACATGGTGGACATGGTTCAATTGAATTAAATGGGTGAGATGTATTTAATTGGGTCAAAATTGGTAATTGGGTCAAAATGCCCAATTGGGACCAAATGGGTCGTGGTTGACTTGGTTGACCACCAAGTGAGTTCAAGCTTACTCAATTGGAGCTGATTTAAGTTGGAAATGGAATCAAGAATTTGGGTTGATTTTAAGTGAGTTAAATGAGTTGATTTTAAGTGCGTTCAATTAAAGAGGTGAGTTGAGTTAAATGAGTTGAATGGAAATTAATGGGACTTTGATCTCAAGTGAGTGGAGTGGGAAGGTGGAGAGATGCACCTCATGAGACCAAGTCAAGGTCACACGTTGGAGGGGGGAGTTTCATCTCATGCATGAAACTCCAAATGAATCATTAATAGGGAGATGAAAGGTTTTGGAGGTTACACAAGGCTTAACCTTAGTACACGTTGGAAACATGGGAGTCTCATTTCATAGAATGAAACTCCAAATTGTATCACTAATGGGAGGTGGATTGTTTTGTGGTTGTTACACAATCCAAGTCAAGCATACACGTTGGAATGGGAGTTTCATCTCATGGGATGAAACTCCAAAATGGAACATTAATGGGAGGTGAAGGGTTGTGGAGGTTACACAAACTTACACCAAGGCTTGCCCGTTGGAAGCATGGGAGTGTTTCATCTCAAGATGGAAACCCAAGAGCCAAACCGTTGGGAGTGTTTCATCTCAAGAATGAAACCTTCAAGTGGAGCACTAAGGAAGGAGATAAATGATAATGGGAGTTACACATTTCTTACCCAAGTTTACACCATTGGGACATGGGAGTTTCATCTCAAGGATGAAACCCCCAAATGAATCATCAATGGAGATGGATGGTTTGGTGTTGTTACACAATTCAAACCAAGGCTACATGATGGGAGATGGGAGTTTCATCTCATGGATGAAACCCCCAAATGGGTCATGAATGGAGGGGACGGTTTTGGTTGTTACACAAGGTAACCAAGGGGCAAAACGGTTGGGAGTTTCATCTCAAGGATGAAACACCCAATGTAGGTACCAATGAGTAAGTGATGAATTATGGGAGTTACAAAAGGGTACCACCCTTGGCCGATCACCTTCATTTGAGCAAAACAAGATTGGTTGTCATCTCACTCTCAAGCCCTCTCTTGGCTGACCACTCACAAGGACAAAAGAGAAAAGGACTTAGAGTTTACATCCCAAACTCCTCTCCCTCTCACTCAAGGCCGATCCTCTCTCAAACCCACATAATTTGGCCGAACTCTATCTCTCTCTCAAGCTCTCACTCTCGGCCAAAGGATTAAGAAGGACCAAAGGATTAAGAAGATGCTAAAGAAGAAGAAGATCCAAGGAACAAGTCGGAGCGAAAGAAAACCGGAGGAGTCGCTGAACTGGTAAGTACTTAATAGAATTTTGATTAAGTAAGATGGTCAAGGAAAGTAGTCCGCCATTTCATGGCCGAACCCTAGTCTTATTATGGAAAAGGACCTCTTGCATGGACCCTATAAGGATTATGATTATGGATCATGGGCTGGCCTAGCATGGCCAAACCCTAAGGTTAATATGCATGGATCACCAAGAACAAAAAGGGGTGGATGAGGTTTGGCCATGATGTATGGCCGAACCCCATCAAAGAATATAAATCTTGGTATATGATTTAAAAAGAAATTAATAAACCATAGGGTTCAGCCATGTTGTATGGCCGAACCCCATGGGAGTTTGTTAGTAATTGTAAATGGTTTTTGAAGGATGAAAACCATGGAAGGACATTAGTTAGTTTTAATGGTTTTGAAAGATGAAAATTATACATGTACATTAAGGTTTTTAAAAGGTTTTAAAGGAGGAAAATAAGGAAGGATGTTAATCAATTTAAATAATATCAAGGTGGTAAATGGTGAAAGAACCATGGACCATGGGTTCGGCCATGGGGTATGGCCGAACCCAATGGAAGAAAATTAAAGGATGTGTTATGAATTCTTGGGTGTATTTGATGAATCTAAAGTATATGATTAAGCCCCCATGGAGGGACTTGTTTATGAACTTAAGATTGTGAATTATTTAAAGAAGAAGATGGAGATAAGACATCATGGTTCGGCTATGGTGTATGGCCAAACCCCATGAGCCATTTGATAAACTATACAATGGGTCATTTAGGGTTATATGCATGTGTAAATGAATGGTTATCAAGTTATGGAATGGAGACATTTGTTAGGGATTTATTAAGGTTTTATGTCATGATTAGTGGACCATCTATGGATCTATGTTTATGCCAATTATGGACCTAGATATGTAAAAATGAAAGGAGAGTTTAGTCATGGAAAGAATAATGGCAAAAAGGTAAATATAGTTAAAATTGAAGGACCATGGGTTCGACCATGGTGTATAGCCGAACCCCATGGATTGTGTTATTGGATATGGATTAGTATAAGTGGCTTAGATGTATGAATGAATCATGGAAATGAAGGACCATGGGTTCGGCCATGGTGTATGGCCGAATCCCATGGGGAATGTTTGGTGGACTTAGGGCTTATGTATGTTAGGTTAATGAATTAAAAACGATATGATCTTGGACTTAAGTTAAAGGATCAAAAGAGGGACCAAAAATCAAGGGGGTGAGGTTCGGCCATGGTGTATGGCCGAACCCCACAAAGTGTGTTTATGGACTTGGACATTCTTGTAAATCAAATGAGGACTTTAGTTTGATTGGTTGACATGTTATAAGGTAACTGGACTTCACAAGGGGTGCACGATCGTGAACGGTTGCCGGATTAAACCTTAAGGACACTTTAGTTGTCTTTGGTAGGATTTCTACATCATTGAAACCATGGATATGTATTATGTACTTATGATAATTTTATTTCATTTTTATAAGTTATTTTGGTATCAATCAATATGTTTCAATTATGGAGTTTTAAATGCTATGATTTGTATTTCTACATATCATGTTGGCATTTGCATCTCATGCATGGCATGGGAGGGATGAAAGGTAACCGGAGATCCACACTCAGTCGGGGCGTCTGTAAAACATTCGTGGGGGATACCTTGATGAGGAGCTTTCCATCAAGAGGATGTTTTGTGATGGGTGGGACTCATTGCATATGATAGCATGGCATGGCATTGAATCGACATGATTATGATCTTTATTATCATGCAAGGTTTCTGGTTTTTATCTGTATGATTGAATATCTATTATCATACACTGTTTTGGATATGATGCTTTACAAGTATGATACGGTGTATTATATATGGATTTTATGTACTAACCCATGTGTTAGCCCTAATTGGAATACCTATTGGGCGCGTTGTCTAACGCCCTACTTCTACCCTAGTTGATGACACAGGGAATGAACGGAACGAGGAACGGGATCGGAGCCAAGCTTAGGAGCTTGGATGATTAAGTTATATTTTGTTTAAGTTACTCATGGATGATGTATTTGAGTAACTAGTAGTATGAAATGTAATAACGTAGATATATCTGCTATGGTTTGGATGGTTGATTTTGGATGTTTAACTTAAGGCAAATATTATTAAGTGTTGGACTACTTTGCTATCTATAATGGAATAAGATTGTTATCCTATTGTAATTCCGCATGTATGATTTATTCCGCATGTTTAACTTGATGTACGTGTGTACCATTTTAGTGGACTTGGTCTACGCACACGTATGGTTGGCTAGTTAAGGGTCGGGCTTTGGAAGCTCGGACTTAGCTCGCGTCATAGCTTCCCGCTCTCGCTCACTCTTTGTTTAAAAAAAATAGACTCTGATTTTCAGAAAGCGAGTGAAAAAGGGCGGGGCATTACACAATGGGTCATAGGTGATCTTAATTTAAAAATAATTGATGAATTAGATCACTATACATAAATTACATAATAAGAGGGGATAATGGAATTAAAAAAATAAAATAAAATGGTATATGGAAGCCAACTAAGCAAGGATGACACGTCATCAAGTGAGGTGGAAAGTAGAATTGAAGTGGCGTACAAGTGGAGGTGACACATCAAGTGACATGGCAAAAGTGGGACCCAAGTGCCATGTGGTTATTAAGTCACCACATGCATGGTCGACCATGGCATGGGTTGACTTGGTCAACCACTTTTAAATTTTGAATCTTGAATTAGGGTTTTCTTTTAAGAGGTCTTAAGTTGGGAAGATGAAAGGATAAGATGGAAGGCTAGGATTTCATCTAAGGAAAGATCTAGGGTAGAGATTAATAGTTGGGGAATCTTGTCTAGGTCCATTGTACCTAGACACTTGGGAACCCAAGGGTCTTCACCTCAAAAACAATGAAGCCACCCTTGGGAAACCAAGAGTCTCCTTGTTTAGAGCAAGTCATTATGAGGGGGTAGGAAAAGATTAGGGTTCTAATATAAAAACCCAAACCAAAGGGAACCCCAAGCCCCTTGGCCGACCCCGCCCCCCGCCCCCCCTTCCCTTCTCGAGCAAGCAAAAACTTCTCTCCACTCCTCTCCTCTTTCCCACCTCTACCTCCATACACTTGAAGATTTTGAAGAACAAAGAAAGGGGAAGAAGAACTAAGGAAGAAAAGAAAGATCAAAAGGAAAGAAGGAGATTGAAGAGCCAAAGAGGAGGAGCAACTCATTGAAGGAAAAGTCTAGCGAGATAAGGTATGTCTAGAATTAATAAAATCAATGGGGATTAATCTAAGGAAACCATAGGTTCGGCCATGGTGTGGCCGAACCCATGGGTTCCATGTTGTTTAGAATGAACGGCCAAAACTGTTATAAGGCTATGGAGTTGGAAATCCATCCAAAGGATGGTTATAGGTTGAAACAAAACAACCATGAGATTAATCCGGATCATCATGGATTCGGCCAAGATATGGTCAAATCCATAAGTCTAACATTTTAAGGGTTTTGATGAATCCTTGTTAAGAACTTGTAAGAGGGAGGAATAATCAAACATAAGGGATCATAGATTATGGCCGAACCCATGCTATGATTATGATTGGATGGATGGACTATGAAAAATAAAAAAATGCCTAAGGTAAAATGATATTGAAAACCATCAAGAGATGGGAAACGTTGTAAAGGAACATGTGATGATCAAAAGGATGAAAACCAACCATGATAGTTCGACTATGTTGTATGGCCGACCCTAACCTTGGCTAGTAGGTAGGAAATATATTGAGTAAGTATTGAATATGGAATCCATGTTTAAACATGATTAAAGATGGATTTCAAGGAGAAAAGAATCAAAGAACAAGGTTCGGCCTCTTGCATGGCCGAACCCTATTTTTTTATGGGGACCATTTAAGGACTATGATGTGTAAATGCGTTGAGAAATGAACATGGAACTTAGATGGAAATAGGGATGATGAAATTAAAATAGAAAATCAAACTAATATGTATGTTTGAATTTGATGAAGTAAAGAGGCTCACAAAGGGATCACGATTCGTTTCACACTACCATTAGCGCTATCCTTGGAAGACAAGAAATGATAGTATATCAGACATTGGTAGGATTCCTACCTCATTGAGAACACTATGGAGTATAATATGACACTTGTTTTATTCAAAATATGATGAATACATTGGCTAAATAAATTGTATATGATTATGAGTTGATTTTCAATGATATAATGTATTTTAAATGAAATGAAGTTCTTGCATATATTACCTCATGCATGGCATGGGAGGGAACACATATGACCAACAAGCCAAGTTCTGAGCGGTCCGGACAAGACTTGGGCTTGAGATTAGCTTATATGAAGCTATATGAACCATTGAGATTTGGCCGCATCCGGTTGATAAAAGAGTACGGCGTAATTGAGCCAAAGAGCTCCTATGTAGTTAGTCCTGAAACCCTACACAGAGGGAGGAGCCCACACTCCACCAACAATCCCGGTTAATTTGTGGATGGGTATACAGTGCCCTGGTGGTTGCTGCCTCAAACATTGTGGACATAATTGGCCAAGAAAAGCATTGATTGATTTACGATGTGATTGGGTATGGACATTGGGTGGGATTTCATTTGGCATTGACACCCATGACATGACACTTACGTTAGCATGATTATGATATGGACGTCATGCATTGTTTTATTACCTACAAGATTTTTTCACAAATATGCCATTAATGATGTATTAACCCTTGATTTATGATATTCTAATCTTATTCCAATGTGTACCCTAACCCTAATTGGAATACCTATAGGGCATGTTGACTAATGCCCTACTTCTACCCTATAGATATTGAAACAGGAAATGCTATGGAAAAGGACGTAGGACTGGAAGGGAGCCAAGCGTGACGGAAAAAGGATTAGTAGTAGCTTGGAAGATTGAAGTTTAATTTGCTTAGTTTTGATTTCAATGATGTATTCAGAGGACTTGCATTTTGGGTTGTAATAATTTAGACTATTTGGGACACTTTAGAACTTATTTGCTATGGTTTGATAATTTTTAGTTTTATTTAAATTTTATGGTGATTGGATTTCCTTGCCTAATGATGTTAAGAAAATGAATAGCATCTTATTCATATAAATTATTCCGCAAGTAATAAGATAAGCGTGTGTAAATATTTTAGTGGACTTAGTCCACGCACACGTAATAGTGGCCAATCAAGAGTCGGGTTTTGGAAACTCGGACTTGACTCGAGTCGTAATGGCCCGCCCTCTCTTACTTATTAAAATTATATATATATATATACTCTGATTTATGCAAGTAAAAAAGGGTGGGGTGGTACATTATATCCTGGCCTTATTACATGTGTCCGCAACATTTCTGGGGGCAACCGACAGGGTGCTGTTCAATATACTGACATTTAACCGGGACTAACCGGGGTAGTGTCAACCTCCCATACTCCTGCGCAGGTTTCGGGACTTCTTCTGACCCTAGAGCTCTTATGGCCCAATTCAATACCTATATTCTCTGAAACAATGGACACTGCCAATATACAATAGTTTGCTCAATTTCATCAATTTTCATCATCATTTCATATACAAGTCCAAAGCTTGGTTCTAACTAATATAAATCTCATCCCACGTGAGATGCATGAGGTTCATGAATGTATGATGCCAATTTCATTTTATTTGTGTATTCTCAATTCTTTCCAAAACACCACATCATGTGTTCAATTTCATTTCATATACATAGATAAATGCCCATATTTTCCAACACATAACATTCATAGGTTCCAAGGTAATTCACCACACGCTTTCAAGTATTCCAAGACATAATATTCACATGTTCAAAGGTAATTTAATCAAAACCACATTCTATTTGCATAATCTCATCTTTCCACAGTAAAACGTAGCATATGTTCAAATACCTTAATTGCTACATATCTCACAACATCATTTCCAGCAAACATAGTAACATAAGTTCGACAATAACATATCTCAACACATGATATCGTCTATCTCAAATCATCATAGTATCATAAGTCCAAACATATCTCAAGTATTTCATAAATTAAATGATATCATTTTCAAACATTACTTAAACATGTACATTACAACTCTTAGTGCTTCAACAAGGTAGGATCACCTATTTGATTGACGAAATTCAGTGAAGGGGTGGTTTACGAAATGGCACGTACAACACCTAAGTCACCCTCAAATCCTTCGACCATTTTCATGTATACCAAAATGTCATAATCAAGTCATCACACTTAACCCAATTAATTGTCCTTAATTTCCAAATCTAATTTTTGTTACTTTTCATTAATAAGGTCTTTGACTTGTTTAAATAGCAAGACCAAATTATTTTAAACAAGTTAAGTATCCTCCATGGGTCAGTCTTCGAACTGGCCTTTAGGCTGAAAAACAGTGCTACCTTGGCTGGTTTTTGGACAGCAACACATCCATACCTTTGCTGGTTTTTTGGACAGCAAAACATCCCTACAATGGCTGGAACAATCCTATTAAATCAAATCCAATGGTCTTAAGATTTTTACTGGAGGTCCAAATTTGGTTTCACTAATCCTTGATAAAATTTGACAGAAATTAGAGACTTATAGGCCAAGATAAAAATTCCCTATTGACCTGCTACAAAATTAGACCACAGATTTGGACTGTACGTCCAGTCCACATTGTAATCATGATTTGGGGCATTAGATTAGATTGTTTGGCCCCCAAATTTTATAGCAGGTAGATCTGTTTGTCTATATGAATTTAGATATAAAGTTTACAGCAATCCGATAAATAATCGTCTAGTTGTGATTTTTGAAAGATGCACTAGCCAGAAATATCTCAGATCTAGGTCTGGGTTTTAGTCTCAAGAACAGTCATCAGTAGAGGCATCAAAACTGATCCAATCCCTCTGAAATTTCTACTGGAATCGAATAATTAGAGACTTAGATATACATTTTTCTTAAAGAGGTGCAAAACTGTCTAAAAAATCTGGGCTAAAATTCAGGTGTGATTGACGATTTTTGTTCAGGTATCATCCATGCTTGGATGGCCATGAAATTTGGTTCACAGATAGTTCTAGGTGTCTATTTTGTTCGTGGAATTCTGGATCAAATAGGTATCTTAAATAAATTTATTTCTATTTCTGTTTCACATAGAATTGCTCAGCAGTTTAGGTCTGAAAATCAGTCCCAAAGATCCCCAATTTTCCAGATTTCCACATTCTTAATCAAATCTTTTACCAATTCAATTCCAAACTGATTCTAAGTCATTCTAAATCCCCATTGAAGCCATAACTCTAAGGTATAGAGAAACCAACCTGTTACGGAGCTTTTCCAAAGGATTTTTCCTCTAACTTTTCCAAAAACGAACTAAGGAAGAAGAATATGTAATTGCGGCAATTCCAAGCTTTGTTGCTACTGTTTCCTTTCTTCTCTTCACTGGTAGGATTCAGCCCAGGTGTTTGAGAGTTAGGGTAGTGAAGGAGATGAAGAAGAGAGGATCGGATGGGAGAGAGAGAGGATAAGAACCACATGCAGGATGGGTTTTCCACTCTTTCCAGTGCAAAGAATGGATCTGGTTTTGATTTTTCGGTGCTCCCATACCACTCCAACTCATGGAGTATGAGTTTTCCATTATCTCCAGCTGAAACCATCACAAGATGGGTTTTCCACTTGCAGCGCATAAAGGGGATCTAGTCTTGCTTTGAGTTTTTTTTTTAAGTGGAATAATCATGGGTGGATCAGCTAGTGGTTAGTTGCACATGGATCATGTAACACCCCGCCCTTTTCGCATCGAAATCAACGTCCGTTTTTTTTTTTTTTATAAATATCAGAGTAGTGAGCAAGAGCGGAATGTCACGACGCGAGTTAAGTCCGAACTTCCAAAGTTCGACCCTTAACTGGCCAACCCTATGTGTGCATGGACCAAGTCCAGGAAAACAGTTCACACATAGCAACACGATACACATGAGGAGTAAATCATCATTGCGGAATCATGATAACACTCATATTCAAACCATTTGCTAGCAAAGTACTTAGTCATAAATTCAAATCACATTATCCAAATAATTATCCAATTAACATCCAACCATAGCAAAATAACTAATCTATTACATTCCGAAAACTAGATACTCCAAATACAAGTCCATGAGTATCTTTATTCAAAAACATATAAAATAAATCATCTAAGCTCCTATGCCTGGCCTTCCTTGCGTTTCCTGTTTTCCTCAATTCCTGCATCATCCACTATAGGGTAGAAGTAGGGCGTTAGAATAACGCGCCCAGTAGGCATTCCAGTTAGGGCTAACACATGGGTTAGTACCAAAAATCCAGATATAACCAATATCAAAATCAGGGTTAATAATTCATAATGTACTCATAAAACATTGTGTCTAAATCAGGGTATGATAATAAATATCCAATCATACCGATAAAGCCAAAACCTTGCATGATAATAAAACAATAATCATGCTAAATCAATGCCATGCCATGCGATCATATGCAATGAGTCCCACCCATCGCAAACACATGGTATCCACCTGATGGAATTCTCATCATCAAGGTATGCCCCACAGTTGCCTTACAGACATCTCGACGGAGTGTGGGCTCCGGTTACACTGTATCCTCTTGATGGAATTCTCCTCATCAAGGTAATCCTCCTGGTGGGATTTTCATCACCAAGGCAGGCCCCACAGTTGCCTTACGGACTTCCTGATGGAGTGTGGGCTCCGGTTACCTGTCATCCCTCCCATGCCATGCATGAGATGCAAATGCCAACATGCTATGCAATAAAACAACTCATAGCATTTAAAATCACATATTTGAAACATATACATTTTGCAACATAAACATCATAAAGCAAGTAAAACAAAGTACATAAGCTCATGGTTTCCAAGAGGTGGAATCCTACCAAAGACCGTTACGTGTCCTTGCGTTTTCGTCCAAGATTCGCTCACCAATTGCGCACCACTTGCGAGATCCCGTTACCTTATAATATAACGTAAATCAAAACCAAGTCCTACTTGATTTTCAAATTCCAAATCCATAAACAAAACCCCATGGGGTTTGGCCATACACCATGGCCGAACCCATGGCTTACCACTTTCACAACTATTTACGAAAATGCCATTGTTCCCTCATTCATTTAAATTTACGATACTTAAACCTTGTATTAATTCTTTAACCAAATAAGTCCATTAAACACAACTCATGGGGTTCGGCCATGCACCATGGCCGAACCCATGACCCTCCACTTTGGCATGTAATTACCATTTTGCCACTAGCTTAGGTTTATGTTGTCTCATTAATCCAAACATCATATTAAATCCATACAATACATTCTACTTGATTCATGGGGTTCGGCCACACACCATGGCCGAACCCTATGACATCTTAGTTCCATCATAGGTCCATAAGATAAGCTTAACCTATAGAATTAATTCATGGGGTTCGGCCAAGCACCATAATCGAATCCTATGATGTCTAGGTTTCCCTTTTTAAATCCAGCCTTCCTTAATTAAACTCCACCTTCTATTATTAGAAGGTTTCCATAAATAAACTACACCTTTCCATAATTGGAAGGTTTCCATAAATCAAACTCCACTTTCCATAAATGGAGGGTTTCCATAATTAGCAACCACCTTCCATAATTGGAACCTTTCTAAATTTAGCACACACCTTCTATAGATCCAATAAAAATTGATCATCAAACCATAAAATATTTGGTGGGGTTCGGCCAAGTACCATGGCCGAACCTCACCCCTCCTTTTCATTACTTTTGATCAAGTCAATTTTGCCATAATGTAATCATGGTTCGGCCATGCCATGGCCGATCCACATTCCTATCCATGTCTCCATTAATCAATCATGAATCTTCCATTTAATCCATTCAAATTCATATATCATTTACACCAAACCATCTCCATGGTTTTCATTCTTAACAACCATCAATTAAATAAAATCTTTCCATGGGGTTCAGCCATGCACTATGGCTGAACCCTATGGTTCTCTCTCCATTTAAGATCATCAAATCATCTCCAATCTTTCTCATGGGGTTCGGCCAACCCCCATGGCCGGACCCTATGGTTCCTTTTGTTTCAAAATAAAATTATTTAAACAATTAGATACTAACCTCTTTTCAATTCCTTGTTCTTCTCCCACTTGATCTTTCTCTTCCAATCTTCTTTTCCTTTCCCTTTGCTGGCCGAACTACCTCTTGTTGATTGCCTTCTTCTTGCTCTTGATCTTACCGTGTGAGAGAATGAGAAATTGGGAGAGAGGAAAATAAAATTTGGCTATGGGTTGTAAACCTTGCCCCCTTGTCCTTCTCTCCTTTATATAAGCTCTCCTTGATCCAAATTGAGAATGTTCTTAAGATAGACTTACCCCCTTGGGGCCGTGCACCCCTTGTGTAATTTTAGTCATTGCATTAGATGCAATGCCGACCTCCCTTGCTTTAATTAGCCATGGCCAACTTCTCCTCCTTAGATTAGTAACCTTCCAATTGGCCAATGCTAAAATACATATAGCAATGTCGTGAGCCCTCCTTTTAATTTAGATATTTCCTTTATTTATTTAAAAAAAATATGTACACCCTTTTTAAAAGATCTCATGCGCATAAGCATATATTTTTACATCTAAATTCGGCCATGCATAATCTTGGATTGCATACTAAATTAATTTCAGCCCTATTTGATTTATTGAAACCAATCCTACCATTAATTGGGTCTTAATTGGGTCATGGCCCAATTTTTATCCACATAAGATCTAATCTAGAAATTCACTAGAAAAAAGGATAATTTTTATATAAAATAATAATTTGAAAATCCGAGGTATTACAATACAACCCTCTTTTTAAAATTTTCGTCCCGAAAATCGAGTGAAGTAGGGTTTTCAAACATTTACCCAAATAACTCAGGATGAGCCTTTCTCATTTCTGACTCGAGTTCCCATGTGGCTTCCTCAATGCCATGTCGATCCCATACCACTTTAACATGCTGGATCGCTCAATTCCGTAATACCCTTTGTTCTGTGTCCACCACTCGGACAGGCTTCTCGACGTATGTCACGTCGCTCTGGACCTCTATATCTTGAACATTCAGTACGTGAGACGGATCAGGATTGTACTTCCTCAACATTGATATATGGAACACATCGTGTAAAGATGCCAATTGTGATGGGAGTGCCAATTGATAAGCCACGTCCCCCATCCTTCTTATGATTGGGAATGGTCCCACATATCTTGGTGACAATTTCCCTTTCTTTCCAAATCTCATGTGTAACACCCTGGAATTTCAAAGTTATCAATTTATATGAAATTATTCATATTTACGGAATTGCCATTGTGATATAATTGATTTGAATTTAAATGGGTCAATGGTTCAATCAAGACCCAAAGGATGGTAGTTTTGTTTACAAAACAAATAAATGTATAAGATATACTTAAACGGGTCAAAAGTCATAATTGGGTCAAATTTTGTTAAATGGGTCAAAAATGAGCAAATTGGACCCAATGGGTCGTAGTTGACATATTTGACTATTTGGTGAGCTCAAAGCTTAATTGGGTTAAGATGAGTTAAATGTTTGAGTTGGGTTTGAGTTGAAATAAATGTTGGAGTTGAGTTGAGTGGAATTTATTAGTTGAGTTACATTAATGAATGAGTTGAGTTTTGGGTGAGTTAAATAAAAGAGTTGGATGAATAATTGTTTAAGTGAGTGTATGAGAGTGGAGTGGACTGGTGGTAGGTTTTAAACACAATGAACATTGGCTGCATGGGAGGTATTACCATGCATGTAACTCCCATTTAAGTGGTAAAGGAAATGGGAGTTACATTTTGAAAATACATGGAAGACGTTGGAGGTGGGAGTGTTATTTCAAATGCAAAGTGTTTACACGTTGGAAATGGTTAGAGTGCATTGGTTGGGTCTTCAAAAGACAACATTACATAGATTGATGGTTCATGCATGTAACTCCAAGGTTGGAGAACAAATGGGTAGCTGATTGGAGGAGTAACACATAAGAGATTACAGCATTTTAAATTCAAATTAGATATTAAATCAATGGGAGTAACAAAGTGTGTTCACACTTGGAAGAGGGGAGTTTTTATTCCAATGATAGAACTCCCACATGGGACGTTGATGAGGGCCAAATGGGGCTGATTGGAGCTGCTGTTTGTGGAGTTACACTTGAGAGTGGTGGCTGTTACATAAGCCAAAATTTAAAGGCAACCAACAAGGGACGGTGCAGCACATGGGAGTTACATTTCAAAATGAAACTCCCATGTGAGACCTTAAGGAGAGGGGAGGTTACATTAGTCCAACCACAAGAGACGTTGGTTGCTTGGGGTGTTTCATTTCATAGATGAAAACCCCCAAGTAACATAAAGAAGTTTGATTAAATTGAGGGAGTTACACAAGGGTAACCTTGGACTGTTTTTAATCAAACAAGGGATTTTCATTTTACTCTCTCTATCTCTCTTTCTTTCTTGGATTGTATTATCATCTCCCAAACACCAAGAACAGCAGCTGGTCACGAATTTTGTAATCAGTCTTGGGTTGTTTTCTTTCACCAAATCAAGAGCACACATTGAGCAAAGGACGGGGGGATCAAGGTTTCCCATCTAAAAGCCAATATTCTATCTATCTCTCTTTGCTGTCCTTGATTTTTCCAAACACCTAGAGCAACAACTGATTGTTTAAATCAGTCCTTGACCATCAAGGAATCAAGAAGAAGGAGAGGCTAAGAAAGGGAAAGGAATAAGTCGGAGTGAAGATCAATTGGAGGAGTCGCGGAAACGGTAGGTTTTTCGATAAACAATTTTTAAATCATGATCCGACCATTGGATGGCCAAATCTAACAAGGGTTAGATATTGGATGGAGGTACATGAACGAGATAAAAAGATGGACCATAGGGTTCGGCCCCATTGGATGGCCGAACCCCATGGAAATAATTGATTTATTTGGATGGTTTTTGGAAGTTAAAATCATACAAGTATGGGACTGTCTTTAGATGATAAAAGTGGATTAAGTTTGACGTTTTTAAAAGGACAAAAATCTTGTCAAAACATGGTAAATTTTATATGTCAAATGGGCCATTTTGTGGCCAAAAATCAGTAAGTAGGATAAGAAGATTTACATCAAGGAAACCTTGGGGTTCGGCCATGTGTATGGCCTAACCCCATGGACTGTTTTTTATGGTTATTTGGGTCAAGTGTAGGATGGATTTTTATGTAAACATAATGTGCTTTGATTTAAGAATAAACCAAGTTTATAAATGGATAAATGGATCTAAACCATAGGCCATGAGGTTCAGCCAATTGGGTGGGCCAAACCCCATGAAATGGTATGACATTTCATGGAAGTATTAAATGGTTTTGTGAGATTTTAAAGGATTTAAAATGAAGATAAGCTTACTGTTTTTTTTAGGTAACTATGGCTTGGCTGAACCATATTAATACTATGGTTAAATTATGGATTAAAACCATGGACAATGGTTGGATTAATTACACCAAGAACCATAGATATGGCCGAACCCCATGGACTGTTATGTGGATATTTGGATTGAGTTTTACAAAATGGAAATCATACAAAGTGATGGGCTTATTGGATGGTTTTGAAAGGTAAAAACATGATAATATTATACTGTTATCCTATGTCTAAATGAGACCAAAAACATATTTAAAAGGACCAAAACTATGGGGTTCTATGGCTAAGATAGGACATGGAAGTTTAAGTGGATTTTTGGGACTTAGACTAAGTTAGAATCACATGAATGAATGTTTAACTTGCTGTTATGTAAATAAGGTTTTGGGATTTCTAGAATGGTGTACAAGCCGTGATCGGAAGACGGTTCAAAGGAAGGGTCGAACAAAGTAAACAAGTGTAGGTTTCCTACTTTTATTGTAACCACTATTTCATATGCTGTTTTATGTTGATTTCAATAACTTATATGATTGTAAAGTTATGTTTCTAAATGACATGTTTGCATAGACATCTCATGCATGGCATGGGATGATGGTGTTGTAACCGGAGGCCACACTCCGTCGGGGCGTCCGAAAGACCACTGTGGGGTACCCTGATGATAGAATCCCATCAGGAGGAATCCGGAGGCCACACTCCGTCGGGGCGTCCGAAAGACCACTGTGGGTTACCTTGACGATGAGAATCCCGTCAAGTGATGTCTATGTTGAATGGTGATGGGTGGGACTCATTACATGTTCATTTCATACATAGCATGTTTTTATGGAATTTTGTCGCACATGTATTATTATTATATTATTTGCATGTTTTGACTAACCATATGGTAGCCCTATTCGGAAACACTACTGGGCGCGTTGATCTAACGCCCTATCTATATCCTTAGTGGATGATGCAGGGAAAGGGAAGAACGTGGATCGAGAAGAGGACCAAGTACGGAAACTTGGGCGGTTTGAATGATTGGAATGGATTATGAATGGACTATTTTATGGACTTGATATTTGATATATTTGGACAATGTAATTTGGTAATTATTTATGTTGGCTTGTAATAAGTAGTTAAGATAGATGCCATGGTTTGTTTTTTTGTTGGATGTTTTGATTAAACGATTAGTTAAGATTGATTAGTAATTTTGGAGAATAAGTTATGTACTTTGCTATCTAAGAATGGAAAATTGGATTAGTCATTGGTTCTATTATAACCTCAGTTAGATTTAGACTAAGTTAATTCCGCAAGTTATTTATGTACCATGTGCGGATCAGTTTTATGGACTTAGTTCATACGCACATGGGCTTGGCCAGTTAAGGGTCGGATTTAGAGATCCGAACTTAACT
Source organism: Chimonanthus salicifolius (assembly GCA_013350335.1). Taxonomy (NCBI): domain Eukaryota; kingdom Viridiplantae; phylum Streptophyta; class Magnoliopsida; order Laurales; family Calycanthaceae; genus Chimonanthus; species Chimonanthus salicifolius. The sequence continues at coordinate 53,114,325 of CM023533.1, read as the reverse complement.
CGCGTCGTGACACTCCGCCCCGATCACATGATTATTTTAAATATAAAAAAATAAACTCTGAAAATTGGAGTGAAAAGGGCGGGGTGTTACAGTTGGTATCAGAGCGAAACGGGAAGTTGAATCTTCCGAAGTAAGATTAAGACGGTTTCATGTCTCACTGACGGATAAGAATCCCAACTGACCGACTTTTCGGAGTCCGCTGACTAGGGGCCGGATTAATTTACTTCGTGGACTCAGACTGAACAAATCAATCTGAGAACAACAGTGAAAGATAGCAAAAGTACAGTATTATAATTGATCTATCAAACGTAGCAAAATAGGATATACATCCCCCAATACTCCCCAATTGAGAAAAACAAACATAGGGAATTTAGAGACTCTCCCCTCAAAAACAAATAGAAAACCAAGTTTGCTTATTTGGAAATCTCCCCAAAATTGTGAAAATACAAACTGTACGAGGAAACTAAGTCAATAATGTTTTTATGACTTAGGGAAATGGCTCCAAAGAAAAGGATCCCTCAGAACAAGAAAGGGAAGGAAAAGGTGTTGCAAATCATGCAACATGAGAAAGTGTTATCACAACACGAAAAATCTGTGCATGAGAAGGAGTCGTCTATACATGAGGAAGAGGTAACCCAACCTGATGAGGAGCGATCTGTTCATGAAAAGTCGCACAACGGGGAAGAAGCACGGCACTCTTGGAGGGAAGAAAAGGGGAGTGAGAATGCATCACGGAAGGAGGGAGAAGGGAACAGTGGTGTACATATACCACATGTGCCGCCTGAGCTTCAGGGCTTAGTCCAAGCAGTGGTAACCTCTGTACTCCAGCAACATATGAATGGGAGTGAAAGTTCCAGGGATGCCAGTGACCGGAGTATGGCACGAGAATTTCAACAACAGCGTCCTCCCTACTTCAAAGGGAAGGAAGGGGCTGTCGGAGCCGAGGATTGGCTGAAGAAGATCACTCAGATCTTAAAATTACTTAAGATCTCGAGTCATGCTGACAGGATTCTACTGGCTACTTCACAATTGATAGAAGATGCCGGTAAATGGTGGGAGGTGGTGGAGAAGCAAAGGGCACTCATACCAGTTAGGGAGAGGACGACCATGACATGGAATAAGTTTTCAGCAACCTTTCTGGAACACTACTTTCCGGAGGAGGAGAAGGAGCGACAGACGAAACTTTTTCTGTCCTTGGTACAGGGCTCTATGACGGTGGCAGAGTATCACCGTGAATTTCTCAGTTTATCCATTTATGCATTCTATATGGTGGACACAGAACTTCGCAAGGCAAGAAAGTTTGAGAGGGGTCTACGGCCAAACATCAGGGCCAAAGTGACCATATTTAAGTGCACCACATCGGCTGAGGTGGTCAACAAGGCCCCAATAGCAGAACAAGAGTTGAATGCAATGGTGCGGTTTGACAATCGTCGAGCTCCAAGTGGGAGGGGTGGGTTCCAGCCCAACAAGAGGTTCCGTCCGAACTTTAGTAGACCCTCACCATCTTCAGGGTCCACGGGGGGCTTTCGTCCCAATCAGTCCTCCCCATATGCATCAGTCACCCAGTCATTCAGAGGGGTGAACAACTATTTCCACTGTGATCAGCCGGGTCACTTCAAGAGAGACTGTCCAAAGCTCAATAAGCTCTCATATTCTAGAGGATCTTTCCGTCCACCAGCTAGGCCAGCTAACTCCCGAGGAGGCAGGACTTATAATCAGGAGGGACGGGCGTTTAATCCTACCTGATCTGGACGACTATTTGCTCTGGAACCTCCTGAGGATGTGGATCATTCTGTGATTCAAGGTATGGCCGTTGTCAATAGTTCTTATGCTTATGCATTGTTTGATTCTGGAGCATCGCACTCTTTTATATCTGCATCCTTTATAACTGCTACTGGAACACTAGTTCAAAAGCTGTCCACCACACTCACAGTAGTATCCCCTGTCGGAGACACGTCTTTGGGACTCATATGCACGGCCATAAATACAGAACTCGCTGGACTCAGATTTGAGTTCAATTATCTGGTGCTCGACATGATTGAGTCGATATTATATTTGGCATGGACTGGTTGGCTGGTTATGAAGCCAATATTGATTGTTATCGCCGAAGAGTGACATTTTGGTCACCGAGGGAAAGCAGTATATAGTTCGTACCGACAAGCAAAGCAGACTGCAGGAAGGGTTGCATCATGTGGTGTTGAACAATATTGTCGTCAACAAAGCACCAGTCACTGAACTTCCAGCAATTGTGAAAGAATTTGTTGATGTCTTTCCAAAAAAACTCCCTGGTATACCGCCTATGAGGGAGCTCAATTTTGAGATCAAGCTGTATCCTGGTACCTCACCAGTGTCTCTACCCCATTATCGGATGGCACCAGCAGAAATGTCTGAGTTGAAGAAGCAGCTTAATGAGTTATTCAGACTGGGTTGCATTCGGAATAACACATCATCATGGGGAGCTCCAGTGTTGTTCGTGAAAAAGAAGGATGGTTCACTCAGAATGTGTGTGGACTACCGAAAGTTGAATCAGCTAACTGTCCGGAACAAGTATCCTCTACCTAGGATCGATGATTTATTCGATCAGTTGAGGGGATCCAGTCACTTTTCCAAGATTGACCTGATGTCCGGTTATCATCAAATCCTGGTCAGGGAGGAAGATATCGAGAAGACAGCTTTCAGAATACGGTATGGACTATTTGAATTTGTAGTCATGCCATTTGGGCTTACCAACGCACCAACTGTGTTCATGGACTTAATGAACAGAATCTTCCGTCCATATCTGGATCGGTTTGTTATAGTGTTCATTGACGATATCATGATCTATTCCAAGAGTCAAGAGGATCATGTTGAGCATCTACGAATAGTATTGAACACCTTGAGACAGAACCAGTTGTATGCCAAAGCAAGCAAATGCGAATTTTGGCTGCCTGAGGTCAAATTCTTGGGGCATGTTATAACAGCAGATGGTATAGCCGTTGATCCGGCTAAGGTGGCAGCAGTAAGTGAGTGGAAAACACCAAAAAATGTCACTGAAATCCGTAGCTTTCTGGGTTTGGCTGGATATTATAGGAAGTTTATCATGGACTTCTCCAAAATTGCATCCCCATTACCTCGACTCACGCAAAAAGGAGTCAAATATGAATGGTCAGAGTTGTGCAATCAGAGATTTGAGGAGCTGAAAGAGAGACTTACAACTGCTCCTATTTTAGTTTTGCCGGAAAGAGGCAAAGGTTATGAAGTACAATGTGATGCATCAGGAGAGGGACTGGGATGTTCACTCATGCAACGTGATCAGGTGGTGGCATATGGTTCAAGACAACTAAAGATACATGAACGCCTCTACCCCACACATGATCTGGAATTAGCTGCGGTGGTCTTCGCTCTCAAAAGCTGGAGACACTATCTATATGGTGAGAAGTTTGAAGTATTTTCAGATCACAAGAGCTTGAAGTATTTATTTGATCAGAAAGAGCTCAACCTGAGGCAGCGCAGATGGATGGAATATCTGGCGGACTATGAATTTGCGCTCCGATATCATCCGGGAAAGGCCAGCAAGGTGGCGGATGCTCTCAGCCGCATGTCTCATGCATCAGTGGCATGTTTGATCATGACCGAATGGGAGATGTTGAATTCCATTCATGAGTTTAATCTATACATCACAAACCATGGGAGTATGTACAATTTGATAATACGATCCAACATGGTTACAAAGATTGAACAGGAGCAGCGAACAGATCCGAAAATGGCAGAGACATGGGCCAAGATGTCTATTGGCGAGGTTGTACCGGATTTGGAATTACGACCAGGACAGGGTCTTATGTTACGGGGTAGAATTTATGTGCCAAGAAGCTGCAGAAAAGAATTACTGATAGAGGCACATCAGAGCAAGCTCTCCATTCATCCGGGTAGCACAAAAATGTATCATGACTTAAAAAGACATTATTGGTGGCATGGACTCAAGAAGGATGTTGCAGAGTTCGTGGCTCATTGTTTAACTTGTCAGCAGGTTAAGACGGAACATCAGAAGCCACCAGGGTTACTCAAACCCTTAGCAGTGTCGGAATGGAAATGGGAGCACATTTCCATGGACTTTGTGACGGGGTTGCCGAGGTCCTCGAAGGGCAATGACGCTATATGGGTTGTGGTAGACCGACTGACCAAGTCCGCGCATTTTATTCCTATCAAGATGATGGATTCATCAGAGACATTGGGTCAGAGATATATCAAAGACATCATCAGATTACATGGTATCCCACGGACTATAGTGTCTGATAGAGATGGCCGATTCACTGGCAGGGTATGGCAGAGCATGCAGTCGGCCATGGGGACCGATCTACTTATTAGCACAGCATTCCATCCACAGACCGATGGACAATCGGAAAGAACAATACAAACGTTGGAGGACATGTTGAGGGCGTGCATGCTAGACTTCAAAGGTGGATGGGAGGATCATTTGCCATTGGTGGAGTTTTCTTATAACAATAGCTACCAAGCAAGTCTTCAGATTGAACCATTCGAAGCTTTGTATGGTAGACCATGCAGGTCACCAGTGTGAGGTCGGCGAACCTGCGCTGATAGGACCCGAGTTGGTTGCCGAAACTACTGCACAGATCCAGTTGATACGTCAACATTTGTTGACCGCACAGAGTCGGCAAAAGAGCTATGCTGATAAGAGGAAGAGGTTTCTCGAATTTGAAGTAGGAGACATGGTATTCTTGAAGGTCTCGCCACGAAAAGGGCACATGAGATTTGGGAAGAAAGGAAAATTGTCGCCAAGATATGTGGGACCGTTTTCAATTATCAGAAGGATGGGAGATGTAGCCTATCAGTTGGCACTTCCTTCGCAATTGGCGTCTCTACATGATGTATTCCATGTGTCGATGCTGAGGAAGTACAACCCTGATCCCTCTCATGTTTTGAATGTGCAAGATATAGATGTGCAAAGCGACGTCACTTATGTCGAGAAGTCGGTCAGAATATTAGAGAGTGAGCAAAGGGTGTTGCGTAACCGAGCGATTCAGTTCGTCAAGGTGGTATGGGATCGACATGGTGTTGAGGAAGCCACTTGGGAACTGGAATCGGAGATGAGAATATCTCACCCTGAATTGTTTGTATGATTTATTTTGAAATCCTACTTCGTTCGATTTTCGGGACGAAAATTATAAAAAGAGTATTGTGTTGTAACACCCTTGAATTTCAAAGTTATCAATTTATATGAAATTATTCATATTTACGGAATTGCCATTGTGATATAATTGATTTGAATTTAAATGGGTCAATGGTTCAATCAAGACCCAAAGGATGGTAGTTTTGTTTACAAAACAAATAAATGTATAAGATATACTTAAACGGGTCAAAAGTCATAATTGGGTCAAATTTTGTTAAATGGGTCAAAAATGAGCAAATTGGACCCAATGGGTCGTAGTTGACATATTTGACTATTTGGTGAGCTCAAAGCTTAATTGGGTTAAGATGAGTTAAATGTTTGAGTTGGGTTTGAGTTGAAATAAATGTTGGAGTTGAGTTGAGTGGAATTTATTAATTGAGTTACATTAATGAATGAGTTGAGTTTTGGGTGAGTTAAATAAAAGAGGTTGATGAATAATTGTTTAAGTGAGTGTATGAGAGTGGAGTGAACTAGTGGTAGGTTTTAAACACAATGAACGTTGGCTGCATGGGAGGTATTACCATGCATGTAACTCCCATTTAAGTGGTAAAGGAAATGGGAGTTACATTTTGAAAATACATGGAAGACGTTGGAGGTGGGAGTGTTATTTCAAATGCAAAGTGTTTACACGTTGGAAATGGTTAGAGTGCATTGGTTGGGTCTTCAAAAGACAGCGATACATGGATTGATGGTTCATGCATGTAACTCCAAGGTTGGAGAACAAATGGGTAGCTGATTGGAGGAGTAACACATAAGAGATTACAGCATTTTAAATTCAAATTAAATATTAAATCAATGGGAGTAACAAAGTGTGTTCACACTTGGAAGAGGGGAGTTTTTATTCCAATGATAGAACTCCCACATGGGACGTTGATGAGGGCCAAATGGGGCTGATTGGAGCTGCTGTTTGTGGAGTTACACTTGAGAGTGGTGGCTGTTACAGAAGCCAAAATTTAGAGGCAACCAACAAGGGACGGTGCAGCACATGGGAGTTACATTTCAAAATGAAACTCCCATGTGAGACCTTAAGGAGAGGGGAGGTTACATTAGTCCAACCACAAGAGACGTTGGTTGCTTGGGGTGTTTCATTTCATAGATGAAAACCCCCAAGTAACATAAAGAAGTTTGATTAAAGTGAGGGAGTTACACAAGGGTAACCTTGGACTGTTTTTGATCAAACAAGGGATTTTCATTTTACTCTCTCTATCTCTCTCTCTTTCTTTCTTGGATTGTATTATTATCTCCCAAACACCAAGAACAGCAGCTGGTCACGAATTTTGTAATCAGTCTTGGGTTGTTTTCTTTCACCAAATCAAGAGCACACATTGAGCAAAGGAGGGGGGGATCAAGGTTTCCCATCTAAAAGCCAATATTCTATCTATCTCTCTTTGCTGTCCTTGATTTTTCCAAACACCTAGAGCAACAACTGATTGTTTAAATCAGTCCTTGACCATCAAGGAATCAAGAAGAAGGAGAGGCTAAGAAAGGGAAAGGAATAAGTCGGAGTGAAGATCAATTGGAGGAGTCACGGAAACGGTAGGTTTTTCGATAAACAATTTTTAAATCATGATCCGGCCATTGGATGGCCGAATCTAACAAGGGTTAGATATTGGATGGAGGTACATGAATGATATAAAAAGATGGACCATAGGGTTCGGCCCCATTGGATGGCCGAACCCCATGGAAATAATTGATTTATTTGGATGGTTTTTGGAAGTTAAAACCATACAAGTATGGGACTGTCTTTAGATGATAAAAGTGGATTAAGTTTGATGTTTTTAAAAGGACAAAAAACATGTCAAAACATGGTAAATTTTATATGTCAAATGGGTCATTTTGTGGCCAAAAATCAGTAAGTAGGATAAGAAGATTTACATCAAGGAAACCTTGGGGTTCGGCCATGTGTATGGCCTAACCCCATGGACTGTTTTTTATGGTTATTTGGGTCAAGTGTAGGATGGATTTTTATGTAAACATAATGTGCTTTGATTTAAGAATAAACCAAGTTTATAAATGGATAAATGGATCTAAACCATAGGCCATGAGGTTCAGCCAATTGGGTGGGCCAAACCCCATGAAATGGTATGACATTTCATGGAAGTATTAAATGGTTTTGTGAGATTTTAAAGGATTTAAAGTGAAGATAAGCTTACTGTTTTTTTTAGGTAACTATGGCTTGGCTGAACCATATTAATACTATGGTTAAATTATGGATTAAAACTATGGACAATGGTTGGATTAATTACACCAAGAACCATATGGCCGAACCCCATGGACTGTTATGTGGATATTTGGATTGAGTTTTACAAAATGGAAATCATACAAAATGATGGGCTTATTGGATGGTTTTGAAAGGTAAAAACATGATAACATTATACTGTTATCCTATGTCTAAATGAGACCAAAAACATGTTTAAAAGGACCAAAACTATGGGGTTCTCTGGCTAAGATAGGACATGGAAGTTTAAGTGGATTTTTGGGACTTAGACTAAGTTAGAATCACATGAATGAATGTTTAACTTGCTGTTATGTAAATAAGGTTTTGGGATTTCTAGAACGGTGTACAAGCCGTGATTGGAAGACGGTTCAAAGGAAGGGTCGAACAAAGTAAACAAGTGTAGGTTTCCGACCTTTATTGTAACCACTATTTCATATGCTGTTTTATGTTGATTTCAATAACTTATATGATTGTAAAGTTATGTTTCTAAATGACATGTTTGCATAGAAATCTCATGCATGGCATGGGATGATGGTGTTGTAACCAGAGGCCACACTCCGTCGGGGCATCCGAAAGACCACTGTGGGGTACCCTGATGATGAGAATCCCATCAGGAGGAATCCGGAGGCCACACTCCGTCGGGGCGTCCGAAAGACCACTGTGGGTTACCTTGACGATGAGAATCCCGTCAAGTGATGTCTATGTTGAATGGTGATGGGTGGGACTCATTACATGTTCATTTCATACATAGCATGTTTTTATGGAATTTTGTCTCACATGTATTATTATTATATTATTTGCATGTTTTGACTAACCATGTGGTAGCCCTATTCGGAAACACTACTGGGTGCGTTGATCTAACGCCCTATCTATATCCTTAGTGGATGATGCAGGGAAAGGGAAGAACGTGGATCGAGAAGAGGACCAAGTACCGAAACTTGGGAGGTTTGAATGATTGGAATGGATTATGAATGGACTATTTTATGGACTTGATATTTGATATATTTGGACAATGTAATTTGGTAATTAGTTGTGTTGGTTTGTAATAAGTAGTTAAGATAGATGATATGGTTTGTTTTATTAAACGATTAGTTAAGATTGATTAGTAATTTTGGAGAATAAGTTATGTACTTTGCTATCTAAGAATGGAAAATTGGATTAGTCATAGGTTCTATTATAACCTCAGTTAGATTTAGACTAAGTTAATTCCGCAAGTTATATATGTACCATGTGCGGATCAGTTTTATGGACTTAGTTCATACGCACATGGACTTGGCCAGTTAAAGGTCGGATTTAGAGATCCGAACTTAACTTGCGTCGTGACACTCCGCCCCGATCACATGATTATTTTAAATTAAAAAAAAAATTAAACTTTGAAAATTAGAGTGAAAAGGGCGGGGTGTTACATCATGTGTCCCTTTCGTGGCGAGACTTTCAAGAACACCATGTCTCCCACTTCAAATTCAAGGAACCTCCTTCTTTTGTCAGCATAGCTCTTCTGACGACTCTGTGCAGTCAATAGGTACTGCTGTATCAACTGTATCTAAGCTGTAGTCTCTGCAACCAACTCAGGCCCAATCAATGCAGGCTCACCGGCCTCTGTCCAGCACACAGGTGATCTGCATGGTCTACCATATAATGCCTCAAATGGTACCATCTGGAGGCTTTCCTGGTAACTGTTATTGTACGAGAATTCTACCAACGGCAAGTGATCCTCCCATCCACCCTTGAAATCTAGCATACATGCTCTCAGCATATCTTCTAGTGTCTGTATGGTCCTCTTAGACTGTCCATCAATCTGTGGATGGAATGTTGTACTAGTCAATATGTCTGTTCCCATGGCTGCCTGCATGCTCTGCCATACTCTGCCTATGAATCGACCATCTCTGTCAGACACAATAGTTTGAGGTATACCATGCGATCTGATGATATCTTTGATATACCGCCGACCTAAAGTCTCAGATGAGTCTGTCATCTTAATAGGAATGAAATGTGCAGACTTAGTTAGTCGGTCTACTATAACCCATATTGCATTGTTGCCCTTTGATGACCTTGGCAACCCTGTGACAAAATCCATGGAAATGTGCTTCCATTTCCATTCCGGTACTGGTAAAGGTTTGAGTAACCTTGGTGGCTTCTGATGTTCCGTCTTAACCTGCTGACAAGTTAAGCAATGAGCCACAAATACTGCCACATCTCTTTTGAGTCCGTGCCACCAGTAATGTCTTTTCAGGTCGTGATACATCTTGGTACTGCCCGAATGAATAGAGAGTTTGGTCTGATGTGCCTCAACCAACAACTATTTTCTGCAGTTCTGTGATACATAAATCCTTCCTCGGAATAAAAGACCCTGTCCCGGTCGTAACTCCCATTCTGGTATAACTTCACCATTGGACATCTTGGCCCAAATTTCCTCCACTTTTGGGTCCGTCCGCTGTTCCTGTTCAATCTTGGTAACCATGTTGGACTATATGATCATATTGTAAATAGTCCCATGGTTATTGAGATAAAGTCTAAATTCTCGAATGGTATTCAATATCTCCCTTTCTGTCCTGATCAAACATGCCACTAATGCATGTGATAAACGGATGAGGGCATCCACCACCTTGTTCGCCTTGTCAGGGTGATATCGAAGTGCGAATTCATAATCCGCCAGATATTCCATCCATCTGCGCTGCCTCAAGTTGAGTTCTTTCTGATCAAACAAATATTTCAAGCTCTTATGATCTGAAAACACTTCAAATTTCTTGCCATATAAATAATGTCTCCAACTTTTGAGAACAAAGACCACTGCGGCTAGTTCAAGATCATGAGTAGGGTAAAGGCATTCATGTATTTTCAATTGTCTTGATCCGTATGCCACCACACGATTATTTTGACTGAGTGTACACCCCAGTCCTTCTCCTGAAGCATCACAATATACCTCTTAACTCCTGCCTGTTTCCGGCAAAACTAAAACAGGGGCAGTGGTAAATCTCTACTTCAGCTCTTCAAATCTCTGATCGCACAATTTTTACCATTCATATTTGACCCCTTTCTGAGTTAGTCGAGTAAGTGGAGATGCTATCTTGGAGAAGTCCATAATAAATCTCCTGTAGTAGCCAGCCAATCCCAAGAAACTACGGATCTTAGTTACATTCCTTTGCGCTTTCCAATCTCTCACTGCAGCCACTTTAGCCGGATCCACGCTATACCTCCTTCGGATATAACATGTCCCAAGAAATTAACCTCGGGTAACCAGAATTCACATTTGCTGGCTTTGGTATACAACTTGTTCTTCCTCAAGGTGTCCAAGACTATCCTCAGGTGCTCAGCATGTTCTTCCTGACTTTTAAAATAAACCAAAATGTCATCAATAAATACAATCACAAACTGATCCAAGTAAGGACGGAAGATCATGTTCATTAAATCCATGAACACAGCCAGTGCATTGGTGAGTCCAAACGGCATGACTACAAACTCATATAATCCATACCGCGTTCTGAAGGTTGTCTTCTCTACATCTTCCTCCTTGACCCGAATTTGATGATATCCAGACATCAGTTCAATCTTAGAGAAATGACTGGAACCTTTAAGTTGATCAAACAAATCATCGATCCTGGATAGAGGATACTTGTTTCTGACCATCAACTGATTTAGTTTTCGGTAATCCACACACATACGGAGTGAACCATCTTTCTTTTTCACAAAAAAAATTGGAGTTCCCCAAGCTGATGTACTGTTCCGGATGAAACCCAGTCTGAGTAATTCATCAATTTGTTTCTTTAATTTGGACATCTTCGCTGGTGCCATCCGGTAGTGTGGTAATGATACTGGTGCAGTGCTAGGGTACAACTTGATTTCAAAATCAATCTCCCTCATGGGAGGCAAGTTAGGGAGTTCTTTTGGAAATACGTCTGCATAGTCTTTTACTATTGCCGGAAGTTCAGTCACCGGTGCCTCATTGATTCTTATACTGTTCAATACTAGGTGATTTACCCTTTCATGCAGCCTGCTTTGTTTGTCAGTACGCACCACATGTTGTTTTCCTTCCGGTGACCAAAATGTCACCCTACGGCGATAACAATCAATGTTGGCCTTAAAGCTAGCCAACCAGTCCATGCCGAAAATAATATCATACTCGGTCATATCGATTACCAAACAATTGAACTAAAATCTGAGTCCAGCAAGTTCAGTATTCACTGCTATGCATATAAGCCCCAATGACGTGTCTCCGACGGGAGATACAATAGTGAGTGATATGGACAGTTTTTGTACCAATATACCAGTAGCAGTTATAAATGCAGCAGATATGAAAGAATGTGAAGCTCCAGAATCAAATAGTGCAAAGGCGTAGGAATTACTGACTACTGCCATACCTTGAATCACCGAATTTTCCACTGCTGCTGGAGGAACTAATGTAAACAACTGTCCAGATCCTGTAGGTGGTCGTCCCGCCTGGTTAAATGTCCTGCCACCTTGGGAGTTAGCTGGCCTAATTGGTGGATGAGACGATCCCCTTGAATAAGAGAGCTTGTTAAGCTTCGGGCAATCCTTCTTAAAATGTCCAGGCTGATCACAATGGAAGCAAGTGCTCACACCTCTGGTAACCTAGGTGACTGATGCAGATGGGGAGGGACGATTGGGACGAAAGCCCCATATTGACCCAATAGATGGTGAGGGTTTGCTAGAGTTCGGTCGGAACCTCTTGTTGGGCTGAAAACTACCCCTCCCACTCTGAGCTCGGCGATTATCAAAACGCGTTAACTCAGCCAATTCTTGCTCTGCTATTGTGGCCTTACTGGCCACTTCTGCCAGTGTGGTTGCCTTGAATATGGTGTCCTTGGCCCTTATGTCTGGCCGTAGGCCCCTCTCAAACTTGCATGCTCTTCGGTACTCTGTGTCCACCATATAAAATGCATATACAGACAAACTGAGAAACTCTTGGTGGTACTCTGCCACTGTCATGCTACCTTGTACCAAAGACAGAAAGGCCTATGTTTGGCGCTCCTTCTCCTCCTCAGGGAAAAAAATGCTCTAGGAAGGTAGCTAAAAACTGTTCCCAAGTCATGGCAATCCTCTCTCTTTCTGGAATAAGTGATCGCTGCTTGTACAACCTCCCACCATTTGCCAGCATCATCAATCAATTGCGATGTGGCCAGTAAGATCTTATGAGCATGACTCGTAATATTCAGCAAAGTCAGGATCTGAGAAATCTTCTTAAGCCAATTCTCTGCTCCGACAGCCCCTTCTCTTCCCTTGAAGTAAGGAGGGCGCTGTTGCTGGAAGTCCCTGACCATGCTCCTGTCATTGTTCTCCCTGGTGTTTCCATTATCATTCATGTGCTGTTGAAGCACCGAAGTGACCACTGCTTGAACCAAATTTTGTAATTCAAGAGGTACCGCTGGTATGTGTACGTTGCTGTGTTGCTCTTCCTTTTCATGACGAGAATGTTGTTCCTCCTCGTGATGAGAATGTTGTTCCTCCTCATGATGAGAATGTGGTTTCTCCTCATGATGAGACTGTCGTTCTTCCTCATGATGAGATTGTCATTCCCTCTCATCTTCACCCCCAGTTGGGTTTTGTCGGGTATTTCTCCTTGGCCTTCCCCTTGGAGCCATTTTTTCCTAAGCCATTGAAACATATCAATACTTAGTTTCCATAATAAAATTTTGTTTTTCCTAACTATGGGAAAATTTCCAAATAAGCACTCTTGGTTTTCTTTGTTCCGGGAATACATCCTATTTTGCTATGTTGAATAATCTGATTATTTTGACTGTACTTCCTTTGCTATCATCCGTCTGAGTCTAACGAAGTAAATTAATGCACGAGAGCCGGATTAATTTACTCCGAATGATTCTCTCTTTAAAACCAACTATAGAAAGACAAGATCAAGAAGAAAGAACCATAGGGTTCGGCTATGTCCCATGGAAAGACATGTTTAATTTATGGGTTTTGAGGATTGAAAACCAAGAAGGAACATTGGGTTTGTTTAATGGATTTTTGGAAGGAAGAGACTAAATTGAAAAGTCTCTAATTATGGAAGTTAGGTGTTAAATTTAGAAAGCTTTTAATTTTGGAAAACCTCCTAATAATGGAAGGTGAAGTTTATTATTGGAAACCTTCGAATAATAGAAGGTGGAGTCTAATTAAGGAAACCTTCCAATTATGGAAAGGTGGAGTTTAATTTGGAAACTATACACCATAGGTTCGGCCAAAGTGTATGGCCGAACCCCATGGTCCAAATTAAGGGATCAAATGGCATTTTAATTCATGGTTAAGGGCTGATTGATGAATCGAATTATGAACCTATTTTATGAGTTATGTTTTGTATATTTTTAAATAAAGGGAAGGATACAAACATGTGTTATGAATTATTGATGAAGATAGTGGCAAAATGGTAATTACATGCCAAAGTGGAGGATCATGGGTTCGGCCATGGTGTATGGCCGAACCCCATGAGTTGTGTTTGATGGACTTGTTTGGTTAAGGAAATTTGTAGGGTCTAGTTATTGTAGATTTAAAGGAATAAGGGAACCAATGGCATTTTTGTAAATATGTGAGAATATTGGACATTGGGTCGGTCATGGTGTATGGCCGAACACCATGAATTATTTTATGGACTATGTGTTTTGGATTAAAAGAAGCATGTATGGATGATTTGGAACCTAAGCAAAGAAAAATGGCTATGGTTATGAACAATGGCATTTTCGTAAATAGGTGTGAAAATGGTAAGTCATGGGTTCGGCCATGGTGTATGGCCAAACCCCATGGGGTTTTGTTTATGGACTTAGAACCTTGTAATCAAGTGGGACTTGGTGTTGATTTATTATTATATTATAAGGTAACGGGATCTCGCAAGCGGTGTGCGATCGGTGATCGAATCTTGGATGGAAACGCAAGGACTCGTGAACGGTCTTTGGTAGGATTCCACCTCTTTGAAACCATGCGTTTATGTAGTTTGTTTTATCTTATGTTTGATGAAAATATGTTTCAAAGGATATGCTTTATTATTGAATTTCAAATGCTATGTTTAACTTGTTTAAATAGCATGGATTGGTTATGTTTTCAAAAGGTGATTTTCAATGCTATGTTTATGTTATAAAATAGCATGTGTTTCATTGGCATCTCATGCATAGCATGGGGTAGAGGATTTATAACCGAAGGGGTCACACTCCGTCGGGGCGTCCGAAAAACCTATGTGCGATACCTTGATGTGATTTCCATCAAGAAGATTCCGGAGGGTCCACACTCCGCCGGTGCGTCCGGAAGACCTATGTGGTGGGTACATTTATGTACATGTGATGGGTGGGACTCATTGCATATTTGTCATCATTGCATGGCATGGATTTTATATGGTTTTGACATCACTATATTATTATATATGTTTTGTACTAACCATGTGTTAGCCGTAACTGGAATACCTACTGGGCGCGTTGTTCTAATACCCTACTTCTACCTTAGTTGATGATACATGTAATCAGGGGAACGATGAACGTAAGACGGACCAGGCATAGGAGCTTGGAAGACTTACTTTGCTATCTGAATGGAACAGAACTTGGATCTATTATGATTCCGCATTTTGATGTTATGATTCCGCAGGTTATGATTTTTATTCCCTATCATGATATTGCAATGCGTGAACCATTTTAGTGGACTGAGTCCATGCACACATAGGGTTGGCCAGTTAAGGGTCGGACTTTGGAAGTTCGGACTTAGCTCGCGTCGTGATGTCCCGCGCTCTATCACTCTACTCTGTTATAAATATATATATATATATACACTGAATTTAAGGGAAAAAGCGAGTGAAAAAGGGCAGGGCATTACAGATCTTGCCACCTCAAGTGTGGGTCACTTGCCATGTGGAAAGTTGTGTCACCACAAATGGGACCCACTTGACACCTCATTAACTTATGTGTACAAGATTAGATTAATTTAATTAAACACCACTAATTCCACTCATTAATTAATTTATTCAATTAACTCTACAACGCCATTACCTTTAATATTACCACCAATTTTATTTAACACCATCATTCCCTCATAACTTAATTAATTTGATCATTCACTTTTTAATCATCACAATTCCCATTATTGCCACTATTTAACACCAATATTCACATCAAATTTCTCAATGATTACCAATTTTAGATTTAAATTTCCAAATTCATTCAAAATACATAGGGAAATTCCATAAGATATCGGGGGTCGAATTCTCGGGTCATTACAATAGTACCATCTTTTTGGAATTTGTGTCCTGAAAATTAGACAAAGGTTGGGCCTAAAAACAAAGATTACACAAATAATTCTGGATAATGAGTCCTCATCTCTAACTCTAATTCCCAAGTAGGCTCCTCATTGCCATGTCTTTCACATACCACGTTAACAAATGGTATTACTCTGCTTCTTAGAATTTTTTTCTGTGAATCTGTGATCTCGATGGGTCTCTTGACATATGACACGTCACTTTGTACATCCAGTTCTTTCACATCTAAGACATGTGATGGATCGGGGTTATACCTCCGCAACATGGAGACATGAAACACATCGTGCATACTAGACAGTGGTACAGGAAGTGTTATCCGATATGCCACTTCACCAATCTTCTCAAGGACTGGGAACGACCCAACAAATCTTGGCCAACTTTCCTTTCTTTCCGAATCTCATCTGACCTTTACGCAGTGATACCTTCAAAAACACTAGGTCCATCCACCTCAAACGCCAAAGGTCTTCTTCTCTTGTCTGCATAAATTTTCTGTCAACTTTGAGTAGTCAGTAAATGTTGTCGAATGGCCTTGATCTGTTCTGTGGTATCTGCCACTAATTCTAGTCCAATTAGTGTCGCCTCTCCTGCCTCAGTCCAACAAATTGGTGACCTGCAAGATCTACCATACAATGCTTCAAATGGGGCCATCTGAAGACTCGCCTGATAACTATTGTTGTACGAGAATTCTACCAATAGAAGGTGATCTTCCCAGCTGCCTTAAAAATCCAACGTACAAGCCCTCAACATATCCTCCAATGTCTATATGATCCTTTCTGATTGTCCATCGGTCTGTGGATGAAACACTGTGCTACACAACAGGTCTATACCCATGGCCGTTTGCAAACTCTGCCATACCCTTTCGGTGAATCTGCCGTCACGATCTGACACAATCGCCTTGGGTATCCCATGCAGTCTAACAATATCCTTTATGTACTGCCTGCCCAACTTCTTAGACGAATCTGTCATCTTGATAGGCATAAAATGTACTGGTTTGGTGAAACGGTCAACTATAACACAAATAGTATCATTTCCTTTAGAAGATCTAGGCAATCCCGTCACAAAATCCATCGCAATGTGTTCCTTTTTTCATTCAAGAATGGAAAGGGGCTTAAGTAAACCAGGGGGCTTTCGATATTCTGTTTTGACTCGCTGACATGTCAAGTAGTTGGATATGTAATCTACCACGTCTTTCTTGAGTCCACACCACCTAGACTGTCGCTTGAGGTCTCTATACATCTTTGTACTTCCAGGGTGTATCGAAAAGTTCGATTGGTGTGCTCCTGTCAATAATTCTTTCATGCAGTCCTCTGGCACATATACCCTGCCTTTGAACATGAGTCCTTGTCTAGGTTGCAGTTGCCAATCCTAGATTGTCTCCCCTGCAGATAACTTGGCCAAAATTTCTACCATTCCCGGATCTGTTTTCTATGCCTGCTCTATTTTTTATGTCAACGTCGAATGTACGATCAAATTACATATACATCCTCTATTGGACATCTGCAAGTTCAATTCCACAATGGCCTCTTGCATGATTAGACTTGCTATGGTTCCATAAGGTTTGCGGCTAAGTGCATCCGCAACTTTGTTCTCTTTGGCCGGATGATAGTGAAGAGTAAAATCATAATCCTGAAGATACTCCATCCATTTCCTCTGCCTCATGTTGAGTTCTTTTTGTCCAAACAAATATTTCAGGCTCTTGTAGTCATAATAAACTTCAAAATTCTCTCCAAAGAGATAGTGTCTCAAGCTCTTGTGTGCGAGCACCATGGCTGCCAATTCCAAGTCATGAACAAGATAATTTAGCTCATGTATCTTCAACTATCGGTGTAACACTCCGCCCCTTTTTCACTCGCTTAGCCGAAAATCAGAGTCTATTTTTTTTTTTTTGAAATAAAGAGTGACAAAGAGCGCGGGCCGTTACAGTTGGTATCAGAGCGAAACCGGAAGAATGAATCTTTCGAAGTAAGATTAAGACGGTTTCATGTCTAACTGACAGATAAGAATCCCAACTGACCGACTCTTAGGAGTCCGCTGCACGGGGGCGGATTAATTTACTTCATTAGACTCAGACTGAAGCATTCAATCTGAGAACAACATTGACAAAAATGAATGATAGCAAGGGAAGGACAACCACTATAAGTTGGATTTATCAAACATAGCAAGATAGGGCTTTCTTCCCCAAAAATGAGAAACAACATTTGATACATAGGAAAATTTCCCCGTTTTCCCCAAAACTAAGTATGCTTATTTGGCAATTTTTCCCCAAATTTGAAAGGGAACATTTGATACTTAGGAAGTTTTCCGCAAAACTAAGTATGCTTATTTGGCAATTTTTCCCTAAATTGAAAAGGAACATTTGATACTTAGGAAGTTTTCCCCCAAAACAAAGTATGCTTATTTGGCAATTTTTCCCCAAAATTGAAAAGGAATAATTGATACTTAGGAAGTTTTTCCCCAAAACTAAGTATGCTTATTTGGCAAATCTCCCCAAAATATGAAACACCAATTTTATGAAGGAACTAAGTCAATAAATGTTTTCGATGACTTAGGAAATGCCTCCAAAGAGAAGGACTCGCCAAAACCCATGGGTGGAGGAAGAGGTGCAACCACCTCATCAGGAAGAAGAGGTGCAACCACCTCATCAAAAGGAAGAGGTACAACAACCTCATCCGGAAGAAGAGGTGCAACAACCTCATCGGGGGGAAGAGGAAAACAGAGTGAACATCCCCGTAGTGCCTCCCGAGTTGCAAGATTTAGTTCAAGCGGTGGTCGTTTCTGTTCTTCAATAGCACTTGAGTGGAAATGCGACCACCAGCGACTCAAATGATTGGAGGATGGTCAAGGATTTCCAGCAATAGCGCCCCCCTTACTTCAAAGGGAAAGAAGGGTTTGCCGGAGCAGAAAACTCGTTGAGGAAAGTTATTCAGATCTTGACCCTACTAAAGATCTCGAGTCATGAAGACAAGATCTTGCTGGCCTCCTCACAACTGATAGACGATCCCGGCAAGTGGTGGGAGGTAGTAGAGTGACAGCGGGCGCTCATTCCGGAAGGAGAGAGGACTGCAATGACGTGGAAGCAGTTCTCAGCCATGTTTTTAGACCACTACTTTCCCAAGGAGAAGAAGGAACGCCACATCCAGGCGTTTATATCTTTAGTGCAAGGCACCATGACCGTGGCAGAGTACTACCATGAGTTCCTTCGTTTGTCCTGCTATGCCCTATTTATGGTGGACACGGAGTACCGGAGGTCCCGTAAGTTTAAGCAGGGCCTTCGGCCGAGCATTAGAGCCAAGGTGACCATCTTCAAGGCACCTACACTGGCAGAGGTGGTCAGCAGGGCCACTATAGCAGAGCAGGAGATGGCCGAGATAGTGTAGTTTGACAACCACCGAGGTCAGAGTGGGAGGGGTACATTTCAGCCCAACAAGAAGTTCCGCCCAAACTTTAGCAGACCCTCACCTTCCACTGGGTCCACAGGGGGTTTTCGTCCCAATTAGTCCTCCCCATTAGCATCAGTCACTCAAGTTCCCCGGGGTGGGAACACATTATACCAGTGTGGCCAACAGGGCCACTTCAAGAGGGAATGTCCGCAGAATAGCAAGCCCTCTTACTCCAGGGTTTCCTTCCGCCCTCCAGCTAGACCAGCTCAGTCACGAGGAACCAGGGCTTACAACCAGGCGAGACAGGCACCTAACCCCATGGGATCTAGACGGCTCTATACCTTAGCTCCTCCAGCAGCGGTGGATCACTCCGTGATTCAAGGTATGGCCGTAGTTGGTAGTTCCTATGCCTTTGCATTATTTGATTCTAGAGCTTCCCATTCATTTGTATCTGTTGCATTCATATCTGCTACGGGCACATTAGTACAGAAATTGTCCACATCATTTACCATTGTATCCCCCGTCGGAGACACACCCTTGGGACTTATATGCATGGCAGTGAACACTGAACTCGTTGGATTCAGATTCGAGTTCAACTATCTAGTACTCGATATCACTGAGTATGATGTTATTTTTTGATGCGGACATATGTGGACGTAATCAAAATTTTAATTTTGACCCGGGTGGGTATGTTAGCAATTTACCAAGCTCGGGCTCCGATACGAAAGATGAAAATTTTATTTTTGATCCCGGCGGGTGCATGAGCAATTTGGGTCAGCCCAAAGTCCAAGGTGAGCCTCTTTAAAATGGGCCAAAATTTGAAGCCCAATTAAGATGAAGACCCAATATTGGAAGATTTGAGAATCCCAAACCTACTTAAATTGGGACACCTTGTGGAATGGAAAAACAACCACCACGTGGCTTAGTTTTATTAGGATTTGTTTTTAATTAGTAGTTGTTTATTATTAGTAGTTCCTAATTAGATAGGACTCTTATTTAGTAGGTTTTTATTATTAGGAGTTCCTAATTAGATAAGACTCTTATTTAGTAGGTGTTTATTATTAGGAGTTCCTAATTAGATGACTCTTATTTAGTAGGTGTTTATTATTAGGAGTTCCTAATTAGATAGGACTCTTGTGTTTTTATTTAAGGAATTATAATAGCCAGTTTTGGAGGGAGATTATTTTGATCAATAAAATTGTTATTTTGTTTAGCAAAACGAAGGACTGTTTTGTGAAGATTCAAGTGCAAAACGAAGGACTGTTTTGTGAAGATTGAAGGGTTATTCAAGATATTATTCAAGCTTCCGCTATAATTTGAGGTTGGGTATTCTTAATCGTACCTAGCCTGCATCAGAATGGCTATCAGAGCTTCAGAGTCAATTGAGACTCATCCTTCGATCAGGGGTTAGTTATGACAAGACGTGATCGCTTTCGTAGCCGACAAGCCAGGAATAGTGACTGGTTTCATTCTAGTCAGAGTCGTCATGTGAGACACGCTCCAGAAGATGATCGAGTTGAATTCTCTAAAGACCGCGACAGGAAGTTTGATTGGTTATTTGAGTCATGTGTTAATCTACAGAGAGAGATTGCGGCTCTAAAGAATCAAACAAGCCAACACCCTTCTAGTTTGCCATTAGTGAGATCAAGGTACTCCAGATACTCATCTTCTGAAGAAAGTTCGGATGACAATTCAAATCAAAGTTCAGATGAAAGTTCAGACGAAAGTTTCTACTATCACAGACATAGGACAAGACATGTCGTCTGACAGCCTGAGAGAAGGCAACAATTCGTCCGATTTGCTGATGAAGTAGACACGACTGCACAAGTCAAAATTGTTGACTCAGATTCCTCTAGTGCGGAAGATGTTGATGATTCTGTGGAGACGGACTTCATGAATGTGCAACTCTTGGAAATGGTACAGGAACATCCAATTCATATTGGTGAACCCCGAGTGGACAACATACACCACAATAGCACAGAGGCTGAGGCCATCAATGAGTTTGTGTTTTGTGATGCTCATTCCACGAGAACATTGGATGAGTATAGACCTTATGTTGATCTAATGTGGGACGAACACATGAACCAGTTGGCTACACCCAATATCTCACCCATTTTAGCAATTCATGAAGCTACGGTAGATACAAGTGCAATAGAAGGATGTATCCGACAGTTTGAGGCAAGTTCCATCTTGAAGTAGGAATTTGAGACACACCATCTTGAGCCATAGTCCAGTGATCAGCAATTAGAAGATGCTAGTGATAGAGGTGACAGAGAATGGTTAGTACAAGTTCGCACACTAGGAGTTGGAGATGACCGGCATCTTGTGGACTCAGACCACACCATCCGGTCATATGTCGACCCTATTTGGAAAGGTTCTGAGAGACAGTCATCAACACCTACCATCCAGTCACTTTTGGTAGGCCCCGAGGCGACATCTCCTAAAGCGAGTACTCCACAACGGTTGAGTATTCAGCATAATGAAATTTCATTGAAGCATAGGACAAAGACTATGAGAAGACCGCACCCTTCGTCAATAAACCTTATAAACTCGAGGGCGAGTTTTCTCCGAGAGTGGGAGAATGATGCGGACATATGTGGACGTAATCAAAATTTTAATATTGACCCGGGTGGGTACGTTAGCAATTTACCAAGCTCGGGCTCCGATACGAAAGATGAAAATTTTATTTTTGATCCCGGCGGGTGCATGAGCAATTTGAGTCAGCCCAAAGTCCAAGGTGAGCCTCTTTAAAATGGGCCAAAATTTGAAGCCCAATTAAGATGAAGACCCAACATTGGAAGATTTGAGAATCCCAAACCTACTTAAATTGGGACACCTTGTGGAATGGAAAAACAGCCACCACGTGGCTTAGTTTTATTAGGATTTGTTTTTAATTAGTAGTTGTTTATTATTAGTAGTTCCTAATTAGATAGGACTCTTATTTAGTAGGTGTTTGTTATTAGGAGTTCCTAATTAGATAAGACTTTTATTTAGTAGGTGTTTATTATTCGGAGTTCCTAATTATATAGGACTCTTATTTAGTAGGTGTTTATTATTAAGAGTTCCTAATTAGATAGGACTCTTGTGTTTTTATTTAAGGAATTGTAATAGCCAGTTTTGGGGGGAGATTATTTTGATCAATAAAATTGTTATTTTGTTTAGCAAAACGAAGGACTGTTTTGTGAAGATTCAAGTGTAAAACAAAGGACTATTCTGTGAAGATTGAAGGGTTATTCAAGATATTATTCAAGCTTCCGCTATAATTTGAGGTTGGGTATTCTTAATCGTACCTAGCCTGCATCATTTTTGGCATGGACTGGTTGGCTAGTTTTCAGGCCAACATTGATTGCCATCTTCGTAGGGTGATATTTTGGTCACCCGAGGGAAAACGATATGTGGTGCATGCTGATAAACAGAACATCCCTATGACCCGAAGACTGCATAAAGAGCTGAACCACCTTGTATTGAATAGCATCCGGTTAGACAAGGCACCGGTATTTGAACTTCCGGTGGTAGTGATAGACTACGCGGAGGTATTCCCAACAGAACTCCCTGGTTTGCCACCCAAGAGGGAGATTGACTTTGAGATCAAGTTATATCCTGGCACTGCTCCAGTATCATTGCCACATTACAGGATGGCACCAGCGGAGATGTTCGAGTTGAAGAAGCAGATTGATGAACTGCTCAGACTGGGCTTTATTCGGAACAACACATCAGCATGGGGAGCCTCAGTGTTATTTGTGAAGAAGAAAGACGGTACCCTTCGGATGTGTGTGGACTACAAAAAATTGAACCAGTTGACTGTCAGGAACAAGTACCCTCTGCCTAGGATTGATGATCTATTTGATCAACTTAGGGGTTCCTCTCACTTCTCCAAGATTGATCTAATGTCCGGTTACCATCAAATCTGGGTTAGGGAGGAGGACATAGAGAAGACAGCTTTCAAGACACGGTATGGTCTATATGAGTATGTGGTCATGCCGTTTGGACTAACAAATGCACCAGCTGTGTTCATGGATCTGATGAATAGAATCTTCCATCCTTACTTAGATCAGTTTGTGATTGTATTTATTGATGATATTCTGGTTTATTCCAAAAGTCAGGAGGAACATGCTGAGCACCTGCAGATAGTCCTAGACACCTTGAGGAAGAACCAGTTGTATGCCAAAGCCAGCAAGTGTGAGTTTTGTCTCTCCAAGGTCAACTTCTTGGGGCATATTATATCAGCAGAAGGTATAGCCGTGGACCCAGCCAAGGTGGAGGCGGTGAGAGAATGGAAAGCACCGATGAATGTGACTGAGATCCGCAGCTTTCTGGGATTGGCCGGTTACTACCGAAAGTTTATCATGGACTTCTCCAAGATTGCATCGTCACTTACCCAACTCACTCAGAAAATAATCAAATTTGAGTGGTCAGATCTGTGCAACCGGAGATTTGAGGAGCTAAAGGAGAGGCTTACAACCGCTCCTATTCTGATCTTGTCGGAAAGGGGCAAGGGCTATGAGGTGTACTGTGATGCTTCAGGAGAGGGACTTGGGTGCTCTCTCACTCAAAGTCAGCGTATAGTGGCTTATGGTTCAAGACAGTTGAAGATTCATGAATGCCACTATCCCAACCATGATCTGGAACTAGTAGCAGTGGTCTTCGCTCTCAAAAGCTGGAGACACTACCTTTATGGTGAGAAGTTTGAGGTGTTCTCAGATCACAAGAGCCTAAAGTACTTATTTGATCAGAAGAAACTCAACATGAGGCAGCGCAGGTGGATGGAATATCTGCAAGATTATGAGTTTGAGCTTCGGTATCATCCTGGCAAGGCGAACAAAGTGGCGGATGCCCTCAGCCGCATGTCACATACGACAGTAGCCAGTTTGATCAGGACAGAATGGGATATGTTGAGCACCATCCGAGAGTTCAACTTATATATCAAGAACCATGGGAGTATGTACAATCTGATCATACGGTCCAACATGGTCTCCAAGATTGAACAGAAGCAACGAACAGACCCAGAGATAGAGGAGATATGGACCAAAATGCCTGCAGGTGAGATTGTACTGGAATGGGAATTACGACCGGGACAGGGTCTTTTGTTCAGAGGTAGGACATATGTGCCTAAGAGCTGCAGAAGAGAGTTGTTGATTGAGGCACATCAGACCAAACTCTCTATCCATCCGGGCAGCACCAAGATGTATCATGATCTTAAGAGGCACTACTAGTGGCATGGACTCAAGAGAGATGTAGCAGAGTTTGCTGTTCACTGCCTAACTTGTCAGCAGGTTAAGGCAAAACATCAGAAGCCACCGATGTTACTCAAACCCTTACCAGTGCCGGAGTGGAAATGGGAGCACATCTCCATGGATTTTGTGACAGGGTTGCCAAGGTCATCAAAGGGCAACGATGCAATATGGGTCGTGGTAGACCGATTGACCAAGTCTGCGCACTTCCTTCCCATCAAGATGACAGACTCATCTGAGACCTTGGGTCGACGGTACATCCTGGATATCATCAGACTACATGGTATTCCCCAGACTATTGTGTCTGACAGAGATGGCCGATTCACTGGCAGAGTATGGCAGAGCATGCAGTCGGCCATGGGGACAGATCTACTGACTAGCACAGCATTCCATCCACAGACTGATGGGCAGTTGGAGAGGACGATACAGACCTTGGAGGATATGCTGAGAGCATGTATGCTAGACTTCAGGGGTGGATGGGAGGACCACTTGCCACTGGTGGAGTTCTCTTACAACAACAGTTACCAAGCAAGTCTCCAGATGGCTCCATTTGAGGCCTTGTATGGTAGGCCATGCAGATCACCAGTGTGCTGGACAGAGGCCGGTGAGCCTGCACTGATTGGACCAGAGTTGGTTGCGGAGACCACGGCGCAGATCAAGTTGATACAGCAACACCTACTCACTGCGCAGAGTCGTCAGAAGAGATATGCTGAAAAGAGGAGAAGGTTCCTTGAGTTTGAGGTGGGAGACTTAGTATTCTTGAAAGTCTCACCACGGAAGGGACACATGAGATTTGGAAAGAAAGGGAAGCTGTCACCTAGATTTGTGGGGCCGTTTCCAATCCTGAAGAGGGTAGGGGAGGTGGCTTATCAGTTGGTGCTTCCTCCACAGTTATCATCTTTACATGATGTGTTCCATGTGTCCAGGTTGAGGAAGTACAACCTCGATCCTTCACATGTGTTGAACGTGCAAGACGTCGATGTGCAAAGTGACGTGACGTATGTGGAGAAGCCGGTCAAAGTGATCGGGAGAGAACAAAGGGTGCTACGGAACCGCGCCATTCAGTTTGTCAAGGTGGTATGGGAACGACATGGCAATGAGGAAGCCACCTGGGAACTTGAGTCAGATATGAGAGCCGCTCATCTAGAGCTTTTTGTATGAGTTGTTTGAACCCCTATTTCGCTCGAATTTTCGAGACGAAAATTTCAAAAGAGGATTATATTCTAATAGCCCGGATTTTTAAATAATAATTATATTGGCTATTATTTATTTTAATGGTTAGAATTAAGAATTTTGATGGAATGAATGACAAATGGATCAAAATTTGGGCAATGGCCCATGTATGGTCCAATGGGCCATGGACTGGATTAATTTCATTTAAATGGGTCAATGATGGTTAATTGGGTCAAGGATGGTCAATTGGGTCAAATACCCATTTGGGACCCAATGGGTCAAGATGGTTTGAGTATTAGGGTAAATGGGTAGGAGGTGAATTTAATTGGGCCATGGGCCCAATGGTGATCAAAGTAAATGGAATGGAATGAAGTGATTAAAATCACCTAAGTTAAATTGGCATGAATCAAGATGGCATAATCAAATGGGGCCCAACTCCACCTCATCAAGTGAGGTGGCGTGTGGACCAAGACATAGGTGGGGCCGACCACATTGTTGACTTGGTCAACCATGGATAAGTCAAAGGGAATTGAGGAGGATCAAGGTGAATTAAATTGAATAAATTGATTAAAATCACCTAAGTTAAGTTGGAATAAATCAAAGTGGCATAATCAAGTGGGGCCCAACTCCACCTCATCAAGTGAGGTGGCATGTGGGCTAAGATATTAGTGGGGCCGGCCACCATGGTTGACTTGGTCAACCATGGGTGGATTCATGGAGAAATTAAAGAGAAATAAATGGAATTAAATTATGTAATTAAATGACCTAAGTTAAAAATCAAATTAATTAATATAAATGGGGTGAGTCACCTAGGAAATGGGTGAGTCAAATGGGTGGTTTCATCTCATAGAAACCACCCAAACCACCAAGCTAAGACCCACCAAAATTGTTGGCTGATTTGGAGTGCCATGTGAAGGGCATGCTTCCCCTTTGGCTAGACCAAAAGCCTAGGTGGAGAGCATGCCTTGGCCAAGAAAGAGGTGGGGGTGCCACCTCATCCAAACCATGCAAAACCGTTGGCCATGGAGGGGTTTGGAGTGCCATGTGGAGGGCATGCACCCTCCATGGCTAGACAAAGATCCATACGATGGGGGCATGCTAGGGCATGCATTGTAACACCCTGCCCTTTTTCACTCGAAATCGGAGTCTATTTTAAAAAAATAAAAATAAATAAACAAGTGATAAGAGCGGGATGTCACGACGCGGTTAAGTCCGGACTTCTAAAGTCCAACCCTTAAGTGGCCAAACCTATGTGAGTATGGACTAAGTCCATGAGAATGGTTCTCACATAGTAAAGTATAATCATTGCGGAATATTACTTAAATTAACTGCGGATTATAATGGAACGTAAATCTACTCCATTTTATTAGATAGCAAAGTACATTGTCATTTATCCAAAGTTATCTTAAACTTAAACATTCATTCCAAACCATACCAAACGATAGCAAATATCACTAAGTTATTACATGCCAATATCTAACTAACGAATTACATGTCCATGTAAATTTAAACAAAATATCCATAAATAAGACCATTCCAATACCCAAGCTCCTAGGCTTTGTTTCCTTCACGATCCTCGACCTTTCCCTTTCCTGCGTCATCCACTAAGGATAGAAATAGGGCGTTAGATCAACGCGCCCAGTAGGTGTTTCCAATTAAGGCTACCACAAGGTTAGTATAAAACATGCATATAACATAATAATATATGATCATCAAAACTTACAAAAACAATGCTATGTATGTATGCAAATGTAATGAGTCCCGCCCATGACAAGTATACATAGCCTCCTCTTGATGGGATTCTCATCATCAAGGTACCCCACAGTGGTCTTTCGGACGCCCCAACGGAGTGTGGCCTCCAGATTCTTCTTGATGGGATTCTCATCATCAAGGTCTTCCCACGATTGCCTTACGGACGACCCGGCGGAGCGTGACCTCCGGTTACAAAACCATCACCCCATGCCATGCATGAGATGTCAATGAATATATGCCATTTGTAAATAAATCTTTAACATTCAAATCCACATTGAAACATAATAGTTTAACACATAACTCATAAAAATCAACATAAAACAACAAGAATGAATTGTGGTTACAAAAAGGTAGGAAACCTATAGAAAAGTTACTTAAACCGTCCGCTCTTCCTAACCGTCTCCTGTTCACGATTTGAGCACCGTTCAAGTCACGTTAGCTTGTTTATATAACAGCAAGTCAATCACATATCCTTTTGATTTCTAATTAAGTTTAAATCCCAAAAACCACCTTGTGGGGTTCGGCCATACCCCATGGCCGAACCTCACCCACTTTGAATTTGATCTTTCTTTGTTTTGGATCTATACCATCCAAATGACTCATATAAAGACCTCAATCCACCAAACATCACTTGGTGGGGTTCGGCCATACTACATGGCCGAACCTCACAATTTTGGTTTGAGTCCCCTTTTTAAGTCCTTTGATCAATTCATTCATATTTACAATAATGCCACTAGACTAAGCCTTGTTTAATATTTCTAACAATTAATATCCACAAACATCCACCTTAGTGGGGTTCGGCCATACAACATGGCCGAACCTCATTATCTCAAATTTTAGTCCTTTAATTCTCCATCATCTTCATGGTTCCAAAAATACTTAAATCCATCAAAATCTCTCCATGGGGTTCAGCCATACATATGGCCGAACCCTATGGTTCTTTATTTCCATCTATTTACACTTTTGCCATTCATGCACTTTATGATCAATAACATACTCTAACATCATTTATATATAATTTAGGCTCAACACTTTAGCCATAATAACCATATGGTTCAGCCATCCAATGGCCGACCCAAAATATTAAACTTAACTCCATTTAAAACACCTAAAAACCTCCATGACATTGTATGGTTTTTAACTCTCAAAAACCATCAAAATAACCAAATCATTTCATGGGGTTCGGCCATCCAAAGTGGCCGAACCCTATGATCCATGTTTCTACCCTTTTTAAACATCATCTTCCATGGTGTGGTATCCATTATCATTTTCCATAAAACAAACCCAAGTGGGGTTCGGCCATACCCCTTGGCCGAACCTCACTCATTTAACTTGGGTTCTCTTTTAATCCTTGGTCTATTATTTTAAACCATCAAAATTCCTTGACTCTTCCCATGGGATTCGGCCATGTACATAGCCGAACCATGTCTTAACCATTTTCTTATTTACAAAGACTTAATAGAGCACTTACTAATTCCTTGACTCCTCCAATTTGTTCTTCACTCCAGCTTGTTTCTTTCCTTCCTTAGCTTCTCCTTCTTTTCTTGATCTTTTGGCCGATTGTGAGCTTGATCAATATAACTCCTCCAAAAATGGTTCGGTCAAGAGGGTATAGGTCTGAAAGAGAATCGGTTTGAGTGGGATGTAAACTCTAATCTCTTTTTCTCTCTTGTCTTTGTGAGTGATCAGCTAAGAGAGAGTGTGAGGGAGAGATAGCCAAGTGGGATTATCTTCCCTATCTCTACATGAGATAGAAATCTCAAGACTCCAACGTGTATGCCATTTGAATTTTGAATATTTTTAAATGTAAATTATCTCCATTATCTTTCCATGTGCATCCTTGTTTTGATTTTGAAATAAGCCAAACCATCTCCATTATCTCCAACGTGTATGCCATTTGAAACTTGAATATTTTTAAATGTAAATTATCTCCATTATCTTTCCATGTGCATCCTTGTTTTGATTTTGAAATAAGCCAAACCATCTCCATTATCTCCAACGTGTATGCCATTTGAATTTGAAATAAAAAAATACTCCTCCATTTTCTCCAACGTGTATCATTGTTTTAAATTTGAATTAAACATAACTCCTCCATCTTCTCCAACGTGTATCATTGTTTTGAACTTGAATTAAACATAACTTCTCCATCTCATTTGTTTGAATTTCAAATATAAAACCGTCCACCCCATTTATTTTGAATTTGAATTTTAAACCACCCTCATCTCTCCAACGTTTGAATTTTGAAACAAACCAACCTCCTCCATCTTCTCCAACCTTTGAATTTGAATTCCAAATGTAAAAGCCGTCCAACCCAACTCATTTGAATTTGAAATAAAAATCGTCCAACCCATTATTTGAATTTAAATTTAAAATACAAACCATCCTTCCCATTGTTTGAATTTCAATTTAAAATGCAAACCGTCCAACTCAACTCATTTAATTTAACTCAACTCACTTGGTGGTCAACCAAGTCAAACACGACCCATTGGGTCCCAATTGGACATTTTGACCCAATTATCAACTTTGACCCAATTGAATACATCTTACCCAATTATTCCAATTGCCACCATATCCACAATCCGTTGGGTCTTAATTGGGTAATCGACCCAACCCTTTACCCATCTAAGGTCCATATCCAATAATTTCACAATTAAATGACAAATTTCATAAATATTAATAATATGAAATTCCAGAGTGTTACATGCATTGGCCCATTGTGAGGTGGTGGTTCCACCTCACCCAAACCACCAAACCACCAAGCCCAAAACCGTGTACAAGAGTGGTATGCTAGACAAGAGGCCTAAGATTAAGGGCATGCATGGACCATGATTGGGCAAAATGGAGAGGTGATGGAGTCTAACCCAAGCAACCCAAAACAAGATGGAAAAAATCTAGGGTTACCATCTCATTTGCCATCTCACACTCTCCCTCTCTCCCTCCCTCTCTTGGCCGACCCTCACACAAGGAGAAAGACAAGGAAAAAGAGTTAGAGAAAAGGAGGAGATTCCAAGCTTGGCCGACCACACTCCCAAGACCCAAGACTTAGGATATTTTTCATTCTTTCCTCCTCTCCCTCTCTCAAACCTACCACCGTTTTGGCCGAACCAACCCTTGGTGATCTCATCTTGACCAAGCTCATATATTGGCCGAAGATCAAAGAGAAGAGGAAGAAGGAAGGCTAAGGATCAAAGGGGAGCAAAAGGAAACCGGAAGAGCAGCGGGATTGGTAAGTAGTCCTCAACAAGAGTTTATTTTCAAAAAAAATAAAAGGAGACCATGGAGTCCATTTTTCTTGGATTAAAGTGGTGGCCAAAATATTATGGGTCATGGATCTAAAATCCATCCAAAAAAGGGAAGGAGAAATGGACAAACCCTAATGGGTAAGGTAGGCTATGAATAATGGAACAAATAAGGACACTATGTATGTATATGGGTTATGTGTGCATGCATGACAAAAAGGGTTCAAGGATCATGGTTTGGCCATTGCATGGCCAAACCCTAACTATTATGAAGATGTGGAAAGGACCTCATGCATGTCAAAAATATGGTGAAGGATCAAGATGTATGGTTTGGCCCTTGCATGGCCAAACCCTAGGGTTTCTTGTATGAGAACCATCAAGTAACAAGTCATGGAAATATGATTTTTGAAGAAATAATAAACCATAGGGTTCGGCCATGTTGTATGGCCGAACCCCATGGAAGAAGATTAAGTAATTATTAAGGGGTTTAAAGGATGTAAACCATGGAATGATGGTTAATGATTTTTGAGGTATTGAATGGTTAAATGTTAGTAAGTTTTAAAGGGGTTAAGTGAGGGAAACCATGGAGAAATGTTAATGAATAATTATGGTCTTAAACCTTACAAATGAAGATGAACCATGGACCATGGGTTCGGCCATGTTGTACGGCCGAACCCCATGGAGAGATTTTGGTGGATTTAAATGTTATTGGAACCATAAAGATGATGGGGAATGTTGGTAAGTTTAGAGGGTTTAAAAGTGGTAAATGATAATGACCTAAATGTATGTTTGAAACCCCCTCAAGAAGGGACCTTGTTGTGGATCTAAAATGTGATAAAGGATCCAAGAAAGATGAGGAAAATAACATCATGGGTTCGGCCATGGTGTATGGCCGAACCCCATGGCCCATTTTATGAACCCTTTTTATGGGTTAAGTATGGATCTATGCATGTTTAAAATGAATGGGTATTAAGTTAAGGAGATGGATGATGTATAATGATTTTTATGTCATGGTTGATGAGTCATTGATGGATCCATGTTTATGGATCAGTTAGGGATATGGACATGCATAAATAAAAGGTGATTAACCATGGGAAGAAGGAGTGGCAAAATGTAAATATGGGCAAAAATGAAGAACCATGGGTTCGGCCATGGTGTATGGCCGAACCTCATGGGGGATGGTTGTGGACTTGGGGACTTTTAATGATGACCTTATTTGCTGGATAAATGAACCAAAGGGTGGCTGATTTTAGACCCACAAGATTAAAATGATCGATGGCAAAAAGGGACCCAAAAACCTAATTAGTGAGGTTCGGCCATGGTGTATGGCCGAACCCCACTAAGGCATGAATGGTGGACTTAGACATGGTTGAAACATTGGGTTAATTTGTTGATGTGTAATAAGGTAACGGGATCTCGCAAGCGGTGCGCGATCGGTGACCAAATTCGTGGACGGAAACACGAGGCACATTACTTGGTCTTTGGTAGGATTCCTACCTCATTGTAAGCCATGGATTATGTGTATATGAATGTTTTACTTGACTTATTTTGGTATAAAATTATATGTATTAATGATGGGATTTTTAATGCCATGGTTTTTAATATTATATAGCATGTTAACACTTGCATCTCATGCATGGCATGGGAGGGATGAAATGTAACCGGAGTCCATGCTCCGTCGAGGCGACCAATAAACACACATGGGGATACCTTGATGAGGCTTTTCCATCAAGGGGGATACTATGTGCTTATGATACTCTGATGAGGGTTTTTCCATCAAGAGGGACATTGTATAATGATGATATGGATGATGGGTGGGACACATGACATAGGACACCCATGGCATGGCATTGATTGCATGGTTTTGTTATACTATTACCTATGTGTTTTGTTATCACTAATCCATGTGTTGACCCTACTCGGAGTACCTACTGGGCCCGTTGTCTAACGCCCTACTTCCACCTTAGATGATGACGCAGGAAATGGAGAAAATGAAGGATGTGATGGGAGCCAAGCGTAGGAGCTTGGAGGAGCGAGCTAGTTTATTTACTTAAGTTTTATTTTGGAAATGTAATTTGAGTAACTTAGCTCGTTGGACTATAATAACTTAGACTATTGCCATGGTTTGGACTTTTATTTTGGACATTTTAAGTTGAGGTATTTATTAATTAAGTGATGTAACTTCCTTGCTATCTAAAATTGGTAGGATAGATTCTATTATAATTCCGCATTAAGTTATAATTCCTCAAGCTTACTTTCTACGTGTGAACCGTTCTCATGGACTTAGCTCCACGCACAAGTAGGGTTGGCCAGTTAAGGGCCGGGCTTTGGAAGCCCGGACTTAACTCGCGTCGTGACGTCCCGCGCCCTTTGTCACTCTTTATTTCAAATATATATATATATATATATATATATATATATATATATATATATATATTCTCTGATTTTTCCGCTAAGAGAGTGAAAAGGGGCAGGACGTTACAATCGGGAGCCATACGCCACTGTTCGTGTCTCTTGGGTGAGGACACATCCCACTCCTTCACCTGAAGCATCACAATACACTGCATAACCTTTACCTCTTTTTAGAAAGGTTAGGATAAGAGTTGTTATGAGTCTCCGCCTCAGTTCTTCATACCTCTCGTTGCTTTTTTCTGACCATTTATACTTAGCCCTTTCTGAGTCAGACGAGTGAGTGGAGCTGCGATCTTGGAGAAGTCTGCAATGAACTTGCGGTAGTACCATGCTAATTCCAAAAAACTTCGGATCTTGGTGACATTTTGAGGGGGTTTCCAATTCTGAACTGCTTCTATATATTCCAGGTCCACTGCTATTGCTCATGCTATTATTATATGTCCAAGGAAATTTACTTTCGGTAGCCAGAATTCACACTTACTGGCTTTTGCAAATAACTTGTTGATTCTTAAAGTATCCAAGACAATCCGTAGGTGCTCAGCATGTTCTACTTTGTTCTTTGAGTAGATGAGCATGTCATCGATAAACATGCTCACAAATTTGTCCAGATACGGACGAAAGATTTGATTCATTTGACCCATAAAGACTACTGGAGCATTCGTCAGTCCAAATGGCATCACCACATATTCATACAGTTCATATCTTGTCCTAAATGTCGTCTTCTGTATATCATCCTCTTTGACTTTGATCTGATGATAGCCAGACATGAGATCTATCTTTGAAAAACAACTTGAACCTTTCAACTGGTCAAATAGATCATCTAACCTGGGTAGAGGATACTTGTTCTTGATGTTGTTCTTGATAAACAACACATGTGCTCTCCATGAAGAAGTATTGTGTTGAATGAATCCCATTCGGAGCAAGTCATCAATTTGCTTCTTTAGCTTAGTCATTTCAGGAGGTGTGATCCGATAATGTGGGAGTGATATAGGTGCGGTACCGGGAAACAATTCAATTGTAAAGTTTATCTCTCGCTTGGGAGGTAAACTGGGAAGTTCGGTCAGAAAGATGTCAGCAAAATCTTTTACAATTAGAAGGAGAATAGGGGTAAGTGACTCTTCCAATCTAATGTTGTTCAATAAGACTTGATTAACCCCATCATAGGGTCTAACACATACAGTCGTCTTTTGTCTATCCCCATAAGCTATGAATCTTTGTCCTTCGGGTGACCAAAAGTTTACTCTTTTAAGATAATAGTCAATACAAGCTTGAAAGGTGATTAACCAGTCCATGCCAAAAATTACATCAAATTCTGACATTTCCAACACTAGATAATCAAACTTGAACTTGAAATCAGCCAGTTCAGTGTCGACTGGGGTGGAAACTAAACCTAGTGATGTGTTTCCAACAGGTGAGACTTTAGTGAGAGCAAATGAGATAGATTGTACAAATAAACTCGTAGCAGTAATCATAGATGTAGACATGAAAGAATGTGATGCTCCAGAATCAAATAATGCTACTGCATATGAGCTGCCAATAATAGCCATACCTTGGATCACAGAGTGGTTGGCTGCCTTTAGAGTGGGGACTAAAGAGTACAGCCGTCCTGAGGCTGTTGGAGCTGGTGATAGTCCTGACTACGCCTGAGTTCGGGACACATGTGACTGCACTGGCCTACCTAGTGGACGATAGAAGGTCTGCATCTGAGATGCTTGCTGGAGTTGTGGGCAATTCTTCTTAATGTGATTTGTCCGTCCACACTGGAAGCGTGAAAAAATATTTCCAGAAGACTGTACCACCGATGTCTGGCGAAGTTGAGGACAATTCCTCCTGACGTGGCCCACCTGTCCACACTGAAAACATGAGGAGGTATTTCCAATGGACTGATTTTTAGATGTTGGGGCTGAAGAGTAGCCGGAGTTCTGTCGGCTAGCAAATGTTCTACGGAACTTCTTCTGGGTTCGGTGAAAACCTCCACCACTATGCTTCCTCTAAAACTTGCAGACTGCCAAATCCTGTTCAACAATACTTGTTCAGTTGGCTAACTCGTCATAGGTAGTGATAGCGAGAGGTACCACTCGGGACATAATGGCGGGTCGTATACCTCTCTCAAACATCCTAGTCTTTTTGAGTTCAGTGTCGACCATATAGGGGGCATAGTAGGAAAGTTTGGTGAATTCCTGTTGGTATTCTGCAATAGTCATACCTCTCTGAGTTAGATTAAAAAAATCATGTACTTTAGTCCATTTTTCGGACTCCGGGAAGTAATTTCCCAAAAATAGATCCTCAAACCCCTTCCATGTCATCCCTGCCACTATCCGATTTTCCTTGGTGGCTTTCCATCATTTACCCGCATCATTGATAAGATATGATGCGGCTAAGAGAATTAGTCATGTGCTTCTGTAATCTTCACCGGTTCAAATATTTGGACAATGTTCTCGATCCAATTTTCTGCCTCTATCGGCCCCTCAGTGCGATTGAAATACGGAGGCCGCTGAAGCTGGAAGTCTCTTACAGTAGCTCGATCGGCAGTGGTAGTCGAGTCAATTCATGTTTGTTCCGACTGTTTCAGGGTGTTCACCAATGCTTGCATTAGATTCTAAACTTCGGGGGTTAAGGTGAGAATGTTTCCACTCGTCTCACCAACATTCTCTAGGTTGGTGGGATTCTTCTGGGGTCGTCCTTTTAGTACCATTTTCCTATGTTAGAGAAAATTTGAATCACATCTTATTCACTAGATCATCACAAGAGTCACTCTAAGTTGAGACGGGGGAAACTCAATGTTATAGTTCATCATTTGCTTGAGGGAAACAACCCTATTTTCATTCGTATCACAATCGAGGAAGTTCTTAGTTCTCATTTGAAATTGACTCAAAGGAGTTTCCAACTTTTGCTTTCACACAACATTTGCTTTGATACCAACTGTGGTGCCCCGCCCTTTCCATAGGCTTAAAATCAGAGTACATTTTATTTTTGAAATGAAAACAAAGAGAAAAAGGGGCCCATTGCTCAATGAAGTGGAAAATTACCAAAATGCCCCTGAGTTGTTAAATTAATTATTTTGTGATGTTAAGTAAGGAAATAGTGGGGCCCATTGCTCAAAATAAAATCATATGAGCACATTATGAATGTTAAGTTTGATTGGTTGGGTAATTTTCATCATTTGGGTCAAAAATGGCTAAATGGGTCAAAGGGCCCAAATGGGACCCATGGGGTCAAAATGGATGATTTGACCGTTTTGTGAACTTAAATTAAATGGGGTTAAGCCTATTTGATTGGAAATCAAGTGGAGGAAAAATGGGTAGGCCTGATCCATATGTGAAAACCATTTACAAATGACCAAAATTCCATATTTGGGTCATGGAGTCAAAAACGGGTCAAGGAGCTAAAGGTGGACCCAACGGGTCGGGTTGACTAGTTTGACCACGGATGACCGTGTGGGCCCTCAATGGAACTCAAGTGTGAGATAATTCAGCTTGAGTTGGACTGATTTGGAGTGAGTCTAAATTAAGAAAAGAGTTGACTCAAAGATGGAGCATTAAATGTGATGAGTTGGGTTGGAATAAAAATATCTTGAGTTGGGTGAGTCAAAAAATGGAAATCCAAGGGACTGTAAATTAGTGAGTTTAATGGTAATTTGAAGAGGTTGGCTGGTCTCAAACCAACCAAAACAAGTCCCACACGTTGGGGACTTGTTTTGGTGAGTTCAATGGTGTATGATTAATGGAAAAACATGGGTTTTGAGATGAGTTGCTTGGGGATCTGAATGGCTGCATGGGTAGCTGCCAAGGGGTGCCTTGGAGGGCACCCAATGCCCATCGTTTTGTGCATGGATTGATGAGGAAGTGGAGGGGTTATGGTGGCTGAAATACAAAACCAATGAACACCATCACTTGGCCGATTTATCATTGCAAAGCCTAAGATTTTCCTCATCTCTCTCTCCCTCTCTCCTCTCTCCAATTCGTTGTTCTTCCTAGCTGGAACATCAGAGGATTTTACACTAGTAGATCAAGCACAAAACAGCAAAAGAAAAGAAGAAATAAAAGGGAGAAAACAAGGATCAAAGACAAGGAGGAAGTTTGGAAAATTTGGTAAGTATCTTTATGATATTTTGGTTTAAAAACATAAAACAAGTAGGGTATGTATTGGGCCATGGTCATGGCCGAATACACCAATGTTTAACCTTGATTATGGAGGATTTAAAATGATGAAAATAACCATTGGGTTCGGCCACCATGGAGGGCCGAACCCCATGTAAAAGATTGCATGGTTTTCATGTTTTGGAAACATGAAAACCATGGGTTTTATGGACTGATTTTTGGGTCATTTTGTGGCTGAAATAAGTAAGGTTTTAAAGTGTGATGATAAAGATTGAAAGCATGGATTTGAATGTCATAATTTGGCCATGCTATGGCCAAATTTGACAAGGGTCTAAACCATGTAAGAGATGGCTTGGTTTTCATGTTTTGAAACATGAAAACCATGGGTTTTGTGGACTGTTTTTGGGTTTTTGATTTAAGATTTAAATACATGTTTTAGAATGGTTAAAAACATGGATCTGAATGACATAGGGACTGAAGTTTATATGGTCTAAAATCAGTGGATTAAAAGATGGAAAAGGACCATTGGGTTCGGCCACTTAGCATGGCCGAACCCCATGGAAACAAGTGGATGATGGTGATGGTTTTTGGAAATTAAAACCATATAAAATGATGAACTGTTATGGGTGTTTAAATCATGAAATTGGATGTCATGTTTGGGCCATGGAATGGCCGAATACTTCAAGAAAATAAAACCTTGGATTAAGTTGATTAAAATGGTGTAAGTGTATCATTGGGTTCGGCCACATGGGATGCCGAACCCCATGATCTTGTTTGAGTAATTGGTTGGTTTTTAAAAGGTAAAACCCGATAATGTATGCTGTTGATTACATGATGATTGGAGGTTTAAAAAAAATAGTAAGAATAACCATTGGGTTCGGCCAACATGGAGGGCCGAACCCCATGTAAAAGAGGGTTGGTTTTCATGTTGGGAAACATGGAAACCATGGACCTTTGTGGACTGCTTTTGGTATGGTTTTTGGAGAGATAAAACCATACCAATGGTGGAGATTTTTATGTGATAAGGGTACTGATTTTGGGTTGGCCATAGGATGGCTAAACTATGTGTTTAACATGGCTAAGGGGTAGAGCCAATTGGTATTTAAATAATGGGGCTGTTTTTGGGATAAATGGACTAAAGTTTATGGGTTTCTTATGAGATTTAAATGTGATAAGCTTACTGATTTGGCTCAGCCTATGGATGGCTGAACCATGTAATAACCTTGGAAAAAGGGTATAACCTAAGTTAAATACCTAGGTTAAAGTTATTGGAACCAATGGCATGTTTGTAAATAAGGGTCACAATTATGAGATGAAAGATGGACCTAAGTGAAATAAGTGTGGTTCGGCCAAGGTGTATGGCCGAACCCCACCTATAAACATTTGTTTCGGGTAATATTTCTATGGTCATAAATTATTATAAAAGATGAGCCAATGGCAAAAATTGTAAATATGAGCAATAAGGGAAGGACTTGTAAGAAGGACCAAATCAAGATGTTTTGGGTTTTATATGTGAATGGATATTTAAGTGACAATATGATTTACTGATTATTGTATCACAAGGTGACGAGAGTTGAACGACGAACGAGTCGTGACCGGATAAAGCTTAAGAAAGAACGGACGCTGAAGTGATTCTTCAGTAGGTTTACTACCTACTTGTAACCACAGTTTTATCCCAGTTTTCTTATGAGACTCTTGTTTTATTATATGTGTTTCAAATGATATATTATGCATTAACAAATGGCATACAGGCATTGGCATCTCATGCATAGACATGGGATTATGAATGAGGTTCTACAGTGTTTCAAGTTATGAGTTACGTCCTCCTGCGGCGGTGCAAGTCACGCCAGGAGGAGTAACATGGTGGTGGCTATGAATGTACATGATGGGGGAGGCTCATTGCATGTGCATATTTCATAGCATTGTTTTACCTGCTTTTACTAATCATGTACTATGATATATATATATATATATATATATATATATATATATATATATATATATATATATATATATATATATATATATATATGCATGTTTTATATGCTAACATGTGGTAGCCCTGATTTGGGAACCTACTGGGCGTGTTGTTCTAATGCCCTAATTCTATCCTCAGAGGAGAATGCAGGTACAAGTAAAGGAAAAGGAAAGGTCGTTGACCGGGAGGGGAGCCAAGCCTAAGCGCTTGAATGATGGACCGGACTTATTTATATTACTGTCATTCGAACTATATTTTGTTGAACATGTAATAAGTCACTACTTGCTATGGTTTGATTAGGTTAATAACTTTGGATGGTTGATTTATGATAATTAATGTTTGAGACTGTTACTTGCTATCTAGTCTTTCTATTCCGCAGTTAATCTAGGTTATTCCGCATGTTGATGTTAGTTCCATGTGTGACTCATTATCATGGTCTAGTCCATGTACACATGGATGGCCAGTTAAGGTTCAAACTTGAGTAGTCTGAACTTAACTCGCGTCGTGACGCCGCCCGCTCTCTTCTGATGTTTTATTATTCTTTAAAAAAAAAAATTAGACTCTGAAATTCTCGGAGAGGGCGGGGCGTTACAAAATAAAACAAAAGAACCAGGAGTTAATTATTACATTTCCCAAAATAAAGCTCATATGATTATATCTCATCTATTATCAAAATGAATTAAATCAAAATATCATTCTATTTTTATCCAATTGTTCACGCTCTACTGCCACTTGGTTCAGCTCCGTTCCCTTGTGCTGCATTATCATCTAGAGGGGGAAATAATGGACTTAGTCAAAGTGCCCAGTAGGTAACTCCGTTCACAGGGGAAGGGGTGGGGGGGGGGGGGGGGGGGGTGTCGTGGTGCATAGATGAGTGTTTTAACATAGATATAATATATACATATTGTTGAGTCTAAAAATCTTACACTTTTATCATTTAATTCTCATTGAGTTAGCCTTGATTTTGTATATAAACGATACGTTTATTGGTTTTTTTCTAGTTTTATAGATAAAAAGATGGAAAAATAGGAAACAAACATAAGACATTGGATAATTGCTGGAATAGAGCTTAAAATGGAAATTTTAGAATTTCATAATTAATCCATGCCACTTTAGGGTTTTAAATGTAAATTGGATAATCTGGATCCATTTATGAGAGTCTAGATAAATTCAATACTTGGATTTATGAGTGGTTTGATTAATTATTTAATTTCAAAATCAAGTTTGCAATCAAAGAGGCTAAGAGTTGAAAACAATATCCATGGGTCAGAGATCCACTGCAATTGGGCCAAGTTTTGCTCCAAATGCCAGACATTGGGCTAGGCCAAGAACTCTATGCTTATTTCCCAATGTGGGCCAGGCCAAAGTGAATCCAAGCCCTGCAAGCCCAAGACTCTAGTCCAAGAAGCCCAAGTCTAATTCAAGATCCAATGCTCCAAGTCCAAATCCTAGCGTACCAACCCTAAGCCCAAATCCATTTTAGGTCCAAAACCCAAAAGTTCATGACTCATCCTACCCATCTAATCTCAACCGTCCAATTTCCAATCTCCCATCCACAACATCTATTGACCCCATCAACCAATCCACACCGTTCATTTCATGCATTTCACTCATTTTATGCATTTCATATCATCAAACCCTAGATCCACTTAGTCAATCCAACCCATTCATGCATCATGGTTAGATCTAGGACATCCAAACCATTCATCATATAGATAAACCATAGGATCATAATCATCCATGAACGATCTATCCATCCATCCACTTAGATCACTCATCAATCATTTAAGCCTTTAGATTTGGGTCAATTAATCCTAACCCTCCATTTCATGTTACCATCTCTTTAAACCCTAGAATCCATTCATGCGCATACTCCATGGAAAATTCCTCTCCAAGCTTACCACCTCACCTAGATCCTAACTTTTCTCCCAATCCAATCCAAAATAAGTGTTAGTGCCCCGGCTTGGCTGAGTCCCTGTTTGTCAATTCCATGACTCAGGAAGAAGTACTTGCTTAGAAGCTTGAAGACTCAAGATGATCAAGAGTGAAAATCATGCTCCACCAAGTTCAAAGCTCATTAGTATGACAATCACGAAAATAAGTATTTGGCCATAGTTGACCTTAGGTGGTACCCACACCTTAGAGATGACTATCTCTAGGCTTAGTTGAATAAATGGTAAATCCATAAAGAAGACTACGAGAGGATGCTGGACAGTGAACTTGGAAATATGAATTATGTTCACTGTCAGCTAGACCAGTCGTTTTCTCCGACCCCTCGGTGGAGACAGGATCGACCCATCGTGGTCAAAGACTGGTCGGCTAGATTGACAGAGGTTCTGGATCAAAGAACTGCCATTCTAGGTTAGCCTCTGATCGAGAGTCTCGTATGCACCGACCCCTCAGTGATGAACTTAAACGACCCCTCGTGGTAGACGACTCATTGTTATAAAAATTGTGAGTTCTGAACTGTGAACTCATGAGGGCTCTCGATAAAATAGACATATCGGTATTTCAAGACCGATCGAGAATAATAGGAGTGACCCCTCAGTAAAGGGCGACATGTCGTTCTGGGTAAGACAGGTTTCTGACTTAAAACTATTGTCAGCACGGTTTGCCCCAGATCGAGACACTCATACGAACCGACCTCTCGGTGCCAGAACTGTCGACCCATTGGCGAAACCGACCTGTCGCTCTGGAATGCATTTAATGCGCAATGGTCGGATGGTTGAACGGTAATAAATATGAACACCGACCCATCAGTACCACCGACCTATCGGTTCTGGACAGTCGGAAACACCATTAATACTCCTTTATAAATATGAGTGTTGGGTGATAGTTTTACCATCTTCCTTAAGCTAAAAAGAGTTATATACTCTAAGGAACGATCACACTCTTGTGAGAAACATCATAAACAACCAATCTATTGATTGAGTTTGCAAGTGAGAAAGAGAGGAGGAAAGAAAGATCATAAACAACCAATCTACTGATTGAGTTTGCAAGTAAGAAAGACATAAACTAGGAAACTTGAAACCAGTTTCCTTATCAACCTGAGATTGTGATTGCTCTACGATGACTACGAAGAGCAGCGTCGGCA
Source organism: Chimonanthus salicifolius (assembly GCA_013350335.1). Lineage (NCBI taxonomy): Eukaryota > Viridiplantae > Streptophyta > Magnoliopsida > Laurales > Calycanthaceae > Chimonanthus > Chimonanthus salicifolius. The sequence goes on along the minus strand of CM023533.1, from coordinate 53,072,336 downwards.
CTTAGTGGGTGGGATCTTCAAGAAGCACTCATCAGCGAGAGAGAGCTTTAAGGTAAGTGTTTCTTGGTTTTAATTTTGTTTTTAAAACCTTTGACCCAAAAGTGGATTAAGGGGGATTTGCTTTGGAACCACTATAAAAAACTCTAGAGCATTGTCTCTGGCACAGTAGTGGGTGAAATTCCCAATCGATTGAGTGAGGTAGAATTCCTACTCTAATTGTGAGGGTGTAAGTCCCCACATAGTAAATTTGGGGATAACTCAAGGTTGAGCGAGTCCTAACAGTGGATATAGGTTGGCGAACCAAACCACTTTATATCTTGTATCCTTCTGTTTGTGGTGTTAGAGCTATTGTTTTATGTTGATTGTTTAATCACATTTTCTAACACACACTCACTTGCTTGATATATCCACTGTGCTTAAATTAATCAATCGAGTAAATTTAAAAAGGACCAACGATTTTAGATTGACCTATTCTCCCCCCCCCCCCCCCCCCCCCCCCCCCCAGGGTCAATTGTGTTGTTCTAGCTCCCAAGGGAACTTTCAATAAGCCACACACGATTTTTGTTTATCTCCTCTCCATCAAATTCGAATTTCATAGGTCAACCCTCCATCTCACCATATTACATCTCATCCATTTAATCGTAGCCGTCCATATTGTTGCATAATCCAAAACCCTAAACCATATTATTACAATTCGAATTTTGCAGTGAGTTTCTTACTGCAATTTTAATTTCCATCTTTCTTGTATTAAATCCATCCTGTATTTAATTTTTCCAATAAATAATCAAAGGACATCCGTTTAGAATCTTGAAACATCCAATTTCTAATTTCTTTTTATGATTGTTTTTTAGTCGATTTTAAGATTGTATGCTTTAATTATATAATTAAACATGAAACAATTAGGACTTAGGGTATAAATGTTAAATCTAAGTTACTAAGGTTTGATTTTATAAATTAAAGTTTATGATTTTTAATCTTGATGATAAACATGAACTGGACCTTTAGATTTTTACGCGACTTTCAAATCTAGGTCGTTTGTTTATTTAAATATCATCGGTGATGAACGGTCTTTTCCAAACATCCAACCTTTACGTTACTGCATTTTTATTTCTGTCATTTATTTTTCTTGGCAATTTATTTTTCATGTTTATTTTATTTCACTTGAATGTTGTATTTTAGTTTTTATTTTTAAATCTTTAATTCTTTTAATGTGTATTTATTTCATGTATTTAAAACCTCCCTAGCAATTTGATTAACTAGTTAAGATTTAATTTAATTAGGCTTTGATTTTGTGAATTGGAATTAGTGTTGAGATTGTTTATAAACTCTTTATTAAAACATTATTTTAATCGCTTTTAATCAACGTTCTAAAAATTGTAGATCTATTTATTTGAATAGAGATTTGATTAGTTTGGAAATATACTTTTAAGATTAAAATTGGTTTCTACCCTAGATTGAATTTTGAATCTTGATTTTCTAAGAAACATAAAAATTGAAGCATGTGTATTTTGAATGTTTCCTTTGACTTCGACCTCGCACTCAATCGCCGTACTATATATGGTTCGTGCACTTGCAAGATTTACAAATTTAAAAAATATACATGCATTTTTCATGTTTAGATGTCCACATTATATACTCATGTTCAATTAAGATAATTAGACGTACCATACTCAATTCATAATAAACATGAATGTCATGCCATGAATGTCATGATCAATGCATCCACCTCCATCTTCCATACTCAACCACAATTCCTGTCACGTCAATTGTTTATAAGCTGGCCTTATTACATGTGTCTGCAGCATTTTCGGGGCAACCCACAGGGTGTTGTTCACTATACTGAAATTTAACCGGGACTAACCGGGGGAGTGTCAACCTCCCATACTCCTGTACAAGTTTCGGGACTTCTTCTGACCCTTGAGCTCTCATGGCCCAATTCAATGCCTATATTCTCTGAAACAATGGACGCAACTGTTGATGTTTTAAATTTGTAAATCTCGCAAGCGCACGAACCATGTATAGTATAGCGATTGAGTGCAAGGTCAAACCCAAAAGAAAATATCAAATATATGAATTTAAATTAAATTTGTGTTCCTTAAAAAAGAATTATTTTCAAGAAGTAAAACCTTTATATGAGTCATGTATCTAACTTGGAAAATTAACAAATGAGATGTGTGAATTAATTGTCCTTGATTTAAAATAGTGAATTAAATGATAATCTTAATCATAGTCAAAATTAAAGTTATAAGATTAAAATACCACATCTCCAATCTTTAATTGAATGAATTTTGAGAGAGAGTGTAAATAAAAAGAATTAAAAGAATAAAAGAATAACATGAATTAAAGAATTTAAAAAGAATAAAACATACAACGTTTACATTAGAACAAAAATGATACAGCAAACATAGAATCTAACATGATTAAAAGGCAGAAAATTAAATTGTAAGAAAATAAATGACAGAAAATAAAATTGTAGTAACGCAAAAGTTGGTTGTTTGGAATAGACCGTTCATCACCCAAGATGTGTAAACAAAGCAAAAGCCTAGATATGAGATTCACGTAAAGATCTAAAATGCAATTCCTATTTACTCATAAAACAAGATTCACAACTTTTTAATTTAATTAATCAAACCTTAGTAATCATGATTCAAGGCTTACAATCAAGATCCTAACTATTGCCTACGCTCATATTCAATCAAATAAATAAAAGTCGTGATTTTGAAATTAAAAGTAGAATAATCATAAAATAATTTTAGAAATTGGATGTTCCAGGATTCTAAATGAATGCTTCACTTTATTAAATGGAAGAATTAAAGTACAAGGCTTGGAAGAAATTACATAGAAGAAATAAAATTAAAATGGCAAAATTAATTGCTCACTTGGAAAATCGTGTGGTGCTCTGTCCTCTAGCCTTTTCTTCAGCCTTTGGTCATCTTGAATTCCAGGTCATATTCGAATTCTATGGTGTGCTTAGTGCTCTATTTATAGGCTCAAGGTTTGAACGAACGGCTGAGATTAAATCTGGGTTTCAGTTATGGATTGATGGATTGGATTAGATCTCATGAAATTTGGAGGATGGTATTTAAGATTGAAAAATAGGGCTTACAAAGGGGTATACACGAAATTTGGGTGGCTTGCTTGGTGTCTAAGCAATGGTGGAGGAAAACATTGGGATTTAGGATTAGTTTGGAAAGTGGAGTGCAAATCCTGTTTTTCTACACATGTACCATCTTGTAGTTCCATTTTGTCCTAGTAAACGTCCAAATCATGAAATTATGTAAACTACAAAGTTCTAGCCCTTGAAAACTTCTTTCCAAGGCAAAAGAATGAATGCAATCGAATATTAGGGTGGAAATTATGTTCAAAATACCAAAGTTGTGTCAAAACTTGTCTTCCAAATCCCATTTTTTTCTCCATTTCTTCCTCCACAAGGCTTCACACGAAATGACAAGTGTCTCATTGTCTTGGGCGAATTTGGATTGCTTGGAGGAGGGGTGATGAGGTGTAGGTGATGTGGCATGAACTTATCTAGGATTTTTATGAATGAATGGATATGATTAAATGGGACCTAGATCTAATGGGTCTAAGGTAAGTGATTAAAATAAATTATCTAAATGGTAGGTTTCCTAATGGAGGGTTGAGATTCAAAGGTTGATCAAGATGGATGATAAAATGCATGGCTTAAATCTAAGATGATGAATGCATGCAATGGATAAGTAAGGGGCTCTAGGTTTTTCCTAGGTTTATGAATGATATGAATGGATGTGATGAAATGTCCTAAGATCTAATAATTTAGATGGTTGATGGATGATCTAATTGAATGGATATATAGGTGATATATGAATGCATGTGATCCTAAGGTAAATCTAGATGATGGATGGGTTGGATGGTTAGATCTAATGTTAATGCATGTATGGGTAGGATTTGATAGATGGATCTACGGTTTTATCTAATTTTGGTATGAGATGAAGGGTTAGGTTTTAAAATGAAGATTGGATGGTGTGGATGACATGGAAATAGACAAGGCTTGGGCGTGTGAATGGGTTATGAACTTGGGTTTGGACCTATAAATGAGCACATCGGCCTCCAGTGAATCTTTGACTTGAGCTTGAGGACTTGGGCTTTTGTTGGACTTTGGAGTGCACGTTGGACTGGCCCATCTTGTAATATTCGCATGGACTGCCTGTGGACTGGCCCAATGTTAGCCTGTGGAGCTTAGCTTGGCCCAATGTTAGCCTGTGGAGCTTAGCTTGGCCCAATTCAAGTGGATCTCTGGCCCATTTGATCTTGATTTTTAGTCTTTGGCACTTGAATTGCATGTTCTCTCTCCTGGAATTAAATAATTAACTCCACCACTTTAAAATCTAAAATATTGATTAAGTCTAAACTCTCATAATCGGATCTAGACTAACCAATTTACATGAAAAACTTAAAAGTGGCTCGAATTAATTTCTAAAATTCCAGATATTCTATTTTAGGCTCAAAACTAGCAATTATCCACTGACTTAGCTTATTTCATGTATTCTCCTTTTTTAATCTACAAAACTAAGAAATTGTTTTAAATGCACTAATATACACAAAATTGAGAGCTAATTGATCCAATAATTAGGGGTAAAAATGTAACATTTCAGTGCTCAACAGCGGCCAATATACAATAGTTTGCTCAATTTTCATCATCAGTTCATACCCAAGTCCAAAGCTTGGTTCTAACTAATGTAAATCTCATCCCATGTCACATTATGAGGTTCATGAATGTATGATGCCAATTTCATTTTATTTGTGTATCTTCAATTCTTTCCAAAACACCACATCACGTGTTCAATTTCATTTCATATACATATATAAATGTCCATTCTTTCCAACACATAACATTCATAGGTTCCAAGGTAATTCACCACACGCTTTCAAGTATTCCAAGACATAATAGTCACATGTTCAAAGGTAATTTAATCGAAACCACATTCCATTTACATAATCTCATCTTTCCATGGTAAAACGTAGCATATATTCAAATACCTTAATTGCTACATAATCTCACAACATCATTTCCAGCAAACATAGAATCATAAGTTCGACAATAACATATCTCAGCACATGATATCGTCTATCTCAAATAATCATAGTATCATAAGTCCAAACATATCTCAAGTGTTTCATAAAGTAAATGACATCATTTTCAAACATTACTTAAACATGTACATTACAACTCTTAGTGCTTCAACAAGGTAGGATCACCTACTTGATTGACAAAATTTAGTGAAGGCATGGTTTACGAAATGGCACGTACAATGCCTAAGTCACCCTCA